>CM028916.1:9568795-10168795 GCA_016801845.1 Polydactylus sextarius | reverse complement strand
TGTCATGGCAGCTGCAGTATTACTGTTTTTCTTTGTTTCTCTTGACATTTATTTTTTTTTACAGTGCAGGTCAACCAGAGAGGAAACATCTCAAAGGTCAGAGAAGCAGCCACCGTCTTCATGCCTTTAGGAAACACAGTGTGAATCTCCTGAGATATTGATCCCCGAGGAGAAGTAGTGGCAAGCGCTTCCCCATGTTTCAACTTGTATGTTTCTCTTGGCAGTGTGAAGCATTGAATTATTGAGCTACCATATGTTCAAGTTTTTTTTAAAGCACTTGTTCAATAGATGTCAGGGTTTTGTTAAAGCACCACTTCCTACAGCTCCTTCAAGCAAGAGCTCTGTGAACCACAACTCTACTAACTCACTAACTTTGCCACCGGCCAACATTTCACTTTTTCTGTTTTTCAATTCAGTGAAGCATGCTCATGTTCACTCATGTTTTACTTCTCAATTCAAGTACTGTTGCTTTAGTGCAACACACTTATATCCAGTTGGGTTTTCATCAGTGCCCATATTTTCTTCACTGATGCGTGACAACAGCCAATTTTTACTGTTTGTGGACTTGCAACCACAAATCAGTGCTATGCTCCATCATTAATAAGGTTTGTCATTTTGGATCAGGGTTGATAGATAGACCTACCCTGCCAGTCTTCTATATTATGTTATTTCTAAGCGCCATGCAAGTAAATTAAATGACTATTATATCTGCAGTTGCATCATTTCAATTATAGTTGGAAAATTTCCTAAACTATGTATCTACACCATTGTTGATGTTTGTAAATAATAGCACAATGTAGATTGTCCATTAACAGCAATAACCTGGGATAAAGTTCTGCAAGAATTACAGACATTTTGACTGAACAGTTAAATCAATTGTGTGATATTAATTGATGTTAATTCAATTTCTCAATTGGTAATGAAGTTTAGTACAGAAGAAATAAAGCACAACAGCAATGAATGCACTGCAACAGGACAAAAAACACACAGGGAGTTTTAACACTGATAAAAACACAGTGGGAACTAAATCAGACCTAATCACTTGAGAGGTCAAGGTCTTCACCAACCAGTCAAAGGCAGCTAGTTTATGCACATGTCTGTCCAGGTTTATATTGTGAGAACTTTAAAATGTAATTGTGGAACATTGTGATCTCACATCAAAATTGACCGTTGACCTTTTGGATTTAGAATGTCATCACTTTTTTTTCCAATTTGTGTGAAATGTTGCCATAATTAGCATATGAATACTTGACACAGTTATAATTAAAAAATGTGATATGACCTTTGACCAGCAAATCTAATACAGTCCTATGGGTGGATGTATAGAAGGATATATAGATGGATGGATGGACAAAGAGCTAGTTCCAAACTAAGCAGAGCTCATACCAACAATACATCATCAGGGCAATGTGGGGATCAGTATCTTGCCCAAGGACACTTCCACATGCAGAGTGAGCCAGGGATCGAATCACTGACCCTTTAATGGAGGACCCGCTTCACCTCATAGCACTATAGCAACTCATAAAAGCCTATACACAAACAAACCTTGACAGAAAGTGGGCTTGGGTGAGGAGACCTCTTGTAGAAGCAGCTACAATGCACACATCACAATACACTCCAAGTCACTGTTTTAAAGGGATTGTGAAAGTGCAGTTGCATATGATGGGTACAGTGCTCTAGTTGTCATCTAACAAGAAGTAGTATGGTTGTCATGGATTATCAGAATTAGTATATTTTACATTTTGTTAGCGATGCCCATTCAAATGAATTAACTTAATTTCAATCAGGAGAAACTAACAAGAGTGTACAATTATAAGGTGAATTTTATTGACAGCACAAGAATCTTTGACGCTTAGACCCGAGCAGGATGTGGGAACTGTGGAGGCGCTGCATAGAGAGAAGATCTAGCTTGGGATGATCTTTCCCCCCAGGGCCTAGACACTGGTGGTGGTGGAGAAGGAGCTATAGGATGAGTGTTGCCATGAGGAGGTCCTCAAACAGTGGCTTGACTGGTGGGAGACTGACAACCAGGTTAAGGTGGTGAGGTGGAGGTGGTGGGTCTTGCACGATTCTGAAATGACAGCTGAATGAGAGCAGAGAGAAATGACACTTTTAAATTTTTTGTGGCTTGAGATTGATTGGAAACCGGATAAAGACAGGGCTAGCAGGTGTGTAATGTGGAAGCCCAGTGGGTGGTTCTGACTTTGTGCGTATGTGCAAAAATAGTCTTCCTGACTGAACTTTCACTAAGCTCCATTAAACATTTAAATAGGATGCTGGTGTACTGTTATGTCAAGTCAAAGCCAACTAAAAATATAGAAACTGTTGGGGTGTTAACATTAACAATAATACTGCTCATACTGCTCATTGAATTTGCGTTGCTAGGTAACAGCTTGGGATTTCAAAATTATTTCCTGTCAGCTAGTAATATAACAAACTCCATAAGAGAAAATAAACACAGACCCATTTAGACTTCTGAATGTGAAGCTGTCTGCAGTCTGGAAACACAGGCTCTGCTTAACACACTGCAACATTTTTGCTGAAAGCTAAACCATTGCCCAAATGAGAAATGTAATTACAGTGGTCTATTTGAGGCCTTCCACTGAGAGCCCTTATTTGTCATTATTTTAGTATATGCATTATCATCTGTTGACCAACAGTGCGGAGGATTTTAACTCTCAGTTGAACCTCACCAACACAAAAGGATTAGGATAAAATCACTTGTTCAGTTCCATGTGAAGTATCTTTTTAAGCTACTTTAGCTGAAATACAAATTGTTGACAGGTTTTTAACATCAGGTAGAGGTCAAAAGGGGAGTGCATATGAGGAGATCAAGTTGCTTTTTTGCTGTAAATTGTGCAGCAATGAGAGGAAATATTCATAATAGCAGGAGGATAGCTAATCCTAGTGACCCGGCCAGAGCTCTTGATTTTATAAAGTCTGTGGGTGGGTTACATAAAAACTGCAGGGTCCATTTGAAGGTTTATTGTAACCATCTTTGAGTTCTGGGATGCCAGTCTAATTAGACACATCCTCTCTTTGAGGCCTTGTAACTAATTAAGTATAGGATTGGTTTCAAATGGATCACTAGAAAACAGAACAGAAAATGTGAATTTATCCAGTGACACCAAACTGACTATAATTTTATAACAATGTATTTGTTCAAGTATTCGTTGTATTCGTTGAAATTTCTGTATTTTAATTGGGAGCCTAGTAGAGCAAGTGTTTTCTGTAGCTAGACCCTACCGGCCGTCATTGGTAATGCATGTTAAAACCCATATTATGAAAAAAAATCACTTTTGAATGTCTTTTTGGGTCTATATTTCCTCTACACACATTGTGAGGTTGATAAAAAAAAAAAGTCTCAATTGTTTCAATAGTAAATTCTCCAGTGTTCGAAACTGTGTGCTTAAACCATCCATTGAGATGGAGAAAGGCTCCCTCCCTCTCTCTATGTGTATCCTGCTTAGAGCATTAATGGGCCTTAACAGGTAGAACTGACCAGAGATGGTCAGTTTTCAATGATCTTCAGTGCTGGTGCGTGCCCCCATTTCTGGAATTGGGCGTGGGCAGTAGCAGCTCATTTGTATGTAGGAATTCTAATGAGAAACAGCTTGTTCTGAACCAGCATTTTACACACTTTGTCTCTAAATGTAAGTTGATTTTTTGGTAAAAATCAAATGTAACAAAATTTCATTAATTTTTTAAAATTTGTGTCTGGTGTCGCTTCTGTCCAACGCTTGTCACCCAGTCAGCAGCGTGACTCTAGAGCTTGCACACTTGGACCCCAGGTAGGGATGTGTTTTGATTTGACAGGTGTTGACAGGTGTCGAGAACCAATCACCATTGATAAATAAGAACATAAAGCAACACTGATTAGACCGGGCCAATGAGAGAGCAGCTTCAGGTCACCTGCTTGTCAAAGTTTAAGGACTGACATCCATTTGTCTGACGCCCTGCAACCAGGAAGTGGATATATTTACACAAAAAGAAATTAATCAAATACATCTCATTTTGAATACATGCAAACACAATACATACAGGCACATCACTGTATTAGTAATCGGTTTTGATTAATTATCATTTTGCATTATCTAATTCATTTATGTTTAACAAGGAGGTTGTGGTGATTTTAGGTTTGGATGTTCTGTTGTGTTTTCCCTGTGTTTTTCCTTCATCAGTGTCACCTGTGAGCAGGGGCAGCGAGAGGCGGACTTGACTGTCACACCTGCAGCAGATTGCAATCTGCTGCCTGAGACCCCACTTCACTACCAGATAATTCCACTAGTTCTGTTTGTGCCACATCTCATGCCTGTTACTAAAGTGTTTGTACTGAAGCCAGTTGAGTTAACATCTTGTCTCCTGTGAGCCCCAGATTGTTGTCTCCGTGAGACTTAGCTCTTGCTGCTTTTCATACAGAGCTGATCTAGATCATATTTTCAATAACATCATGTACAGAGACCCAACAGTTTTTACCATGAGCAGTGGTGTGGTGACAATACTGGGGAAAATCTAAAAGTGAGGCAGAAAACACAAGCTGGACCAGACTCAGGATGGGCAGCAAACAGATTCAACTAGTATAAGATCTACAGTGTAAAATGAGATGATGTGGGAATTTCATTTTATTTGGTGCAATTTTGCTGCTCTGGGACAAGTAATGGAATTTTAATTTTTAATTCAATATTCATAAGTAAGAAAACACAAAAAGGTTTTGATGTTAGTCTGACCCAAACTTTAGATACTGTATTGATAGTAACACATCTACCTCCTTCTTTGGCACATTGATAGTGTCTGCATCTCATACAGTATTGTGTGAGTGTAAAGTACTAAGCAGAAATCATGGCCCACTGCTTTGTGTGTATGTGGATCTGACTTTCTGGCATTTTTGCTCTAGAAAAACTTTGTGTCCTCTGGCTTCAGTTGTTGTAGGGTACATACCACATGAGCTGGTGTAAAGGTATTGATTTATCATTATCTACAGACTGCAGACAGCATGTTAAACAAACAAGGTGCTGTAAGCACTGTAAGTTCAATGAAGCACCTGCAGATTGATGGAGATGAAATTATGTCACGTGGTCATGCTTATCATTTTCCATATAATTAGAAACCCAACACACAGAGTCTATTTTCATGATTCCTTATGGTTGATCAGTAATACTACTGAATAAATCCTGTTTTGAAGTGACGCTCTGCCTGTTTACTCTGCAGGCGTCTCATGTTTGAGATTTTGCATTATTTTAACCCAGCTGGCATATCTTCAGTGCCTGGTGTATTTGAGGAAGGAGCACGATTTTCATACATTCTGATGTTTCAAATGTAATAACCACAGAGAGTGAACCAGTGCTGTTAACATTCGCAGCAGTTGAACAGCATTGCATACTGAGGATTTAAGCTGTAAATCAATGAATTTAAACCCAAAGATCATATATCAGTGGTATTAAAACAGATGTATTGAGAGGATATGTTGTATACAAACTCACCTCCAAGCTAATTTCGCAGGTTTCCAGCAAGCTGCTTTACTCTTAATTAGTGTAAATCAAAATCACAAGTCATTATGATGTTATGGAAATATGTTGTATACCCAAATAAATACTGAGATAAATGGCACAAGAATTTACAAACAGTGTGGAACTTATATTTATGACAAGACTTTTAAAAGGCTTTTATAGTTGCAATCATATACAAATGTTTATTTCTGGATTTACGCAACCCCAAAAGACAGACAATATATCAGAAAAGAGTAGCTGGAAAAAGCTGGGAATGGATTTTACCACTCCTTTTATGAAATAGCAGCTCAGTTTTGATTGTGCCTGGTGTTTTCTAATGCAATCGACTCACGTTGGAGAGCAATGGAAACCTTTTAAGTTCAAGATTGAGCTGCAGACTGATGCCTCTAAAACAAGTCAACTGTGGTGATTGAAGTCATTAAAGTTAACAGCTATTGTCAGAAGGGAACTGTTAAGACTTTACATTAAAGCAAGGCTATAACAAGATAAGATTTAGTCACCATCAGTGGCCTACCTCTACATGTCACACTTTATAATTGGGTTTTGTCACCAGATGAGTGAAAATGGGGAATTGTTGTCTCATTGTTTTGATACTTTAGCAAACGATTGTTGTCGTTGGTATGAAAATGCATCAAATTTCTGCTCTCTCACAAATCTTAGCAAATCTGACTAATTTAAAACATAATTTATCACAGCCCTTACCATTTACAAAGGAAGAGAGTAGAGACTCTGTATCTACTAGAGAAAACAAATACAGAAATTATTATTCTTCTTCATTATCGTTATTAGCAAAGAATATTAGAATTTGCCATTGGCTTCAGAGGCCGGTTTTATAAAGTAATTATTGTAAATATTGTATGTCACTTTACTTGTGTTTATGCTCATTTATCATTTCTCATAAATCAAATTAATTAGCAACAATATGATGTAAATGCTAAGTCAAATTTAGCCAAAAGACAAATTTGAATTTGTGGTCACCATCTTCTTGGTGATATGTTTGTATTTATGAAGAAAAATCAGTCATATTTGAATATTTCAATGGATAAATTACTGAACCAAAAAATGTTGTCACAAGGACAATACAAACATTGGTGAGTGAAAAGTGAGTGAAAATCTGCCACAGAAGACAGGAAGACATCTCACTTTAAACTTGCAGTTCCAAATTAGTTATGTTTCCTCCTGTGGGGAAATACGAAGAGAAATCCAGCAAGATGGCATTATTATTAAATATCCTGCAGACAAGTAACAATTTAAACAGAAATAATGATAATAAAAAAGAACTATGCTGTGCATGTTACAATATGTGATATACAATATTCTTTTTCAGAACAAAAGGAAAATAACTGTTCCAGGAATTGCAATAGCAAAAGAAAAATATCACCAAATTTCTGTACACAACATACAACATTATCTACTTTTGACTCGTGATTGGGAAGAAAAAAAGACAATGAGTTGAGAAGATTACTCCACATTCAACAGTTATGATAGAATCATATCCACAATCTCTGACAGTTTATAGCCATGTAAATCTCAGTGCTCTTAACCGGAGCAGTAAAATATTGTGGAAAAAAATAGATTTTTTCTTTTCTTGCGGTCAGGTGAGCAGGTTTCCTTGAAGGT
Organism: Polydactylus sextarius; assembly: GCA_016801845.1. Taxonomy (NCBI): domain Eukaryota; kingdom Metazoa; phylum Chordata; class Actinopteri; family Polynemidae; genus Polydactylus; species Polydactylus sextarius. Next base: position 10,161,668 of record CM028916.1, on the reverse strand, counting down.
ACAAATACATTCAAGGTAGAATTAGTAATAAAAAATGATATGCATGTTAAGAAACTGTCAGGTGGGGAATTATCCTGGCCACTAGCAGAGATAATGTGCATAAAAGAGTCTTTTTAATTACTTCTTTAATGCAGCATGTTCATTTTTCAGACTGGAGGAAAAGTATTTCTGACAGATTCTCCAGAGGCACTTTCATGTTCCTCAAGAAAAAAAAGGTCCCAGGTTTCTGCAAGAAAAAAAAAATCTATGTTAGTCTCATACAATGTAATCACTCAGTGTGAGAGATAAATTAGATTAGATAAAATCTAATAAGATTCTGTTATTTTTATTCCTGATATCTGTCATTTTCTCTTACAAGTGAGAATGTGTGAACTTTGCATAACACCTGCTACGGTGAACACAAGAGGCAATTACAGAATAAAGGAATATCAGGCATCCAGACTGAAGAAAGAAGAAAGAAGAGGAGCACAGTCATGTCTTGGTGTGAGGTAAGCTGTATGTGTGTCTTCTTAAACTTATTACACGTAGCACAACAGCACTGTCAGGTTCTCAGCCATATCTTAGTTAATTATTGTAACATTAAGTAAGTAGGTAAGCAAATTTTTTTGTTTGTTGTATAGTCTGTGTTGACTTCTGTGCTTCTGGTCTGGTTATTTCGTATTGCTTTGTTTCATTTACTGATAAAGGGTATTTCATAGTTTGATTCTGTACAAAATATTGTTTTGTCAATTCAGTCCTAAACCTAATTCCAGCCATCTGTGCAAAGCAAGCACGACAACAATGTAGCCTTAAAAACTACAATGTTTTGTCTGTATCTGTCTTTAATCACCGCAGGCCAAGCAGCAGCTTCGTGTAAACAATGATTAGATTAAAAAAGTCAGTACCGAAAATTCTTCACAGGCCGTACTTTAATGTAATTATAATGGTTGGAGACAGTTACATCCTCGCAGATCAAATAGTTTCTAACTTTTAATGCATGAGTCACCACAGTGGGAATCAATTCACCAGCCTGTCTTTAAAGTTTTAAACATTGGGTACAAGAAGAAAGGCTACTTCAGCAAATAATAAACAAACATTGGGGAAAAAAAATAGACTAATATAATTTCTGTACATACTGCCAACGCCTACCCAATTTTTCCCTCTCAATATTGCTTTGTAATTCCTCCAACAACAATTATTGACAAAAACCTGTGTAGTCGTGAGTTGTGAAAATGTCACATTTTCCTCCAAGCTGTTACAGACGATCAAAGCTACTGTAAACACTTCTCTGTCCACCAGACTGAAATACTGAGTTATCATCAGAGATTTGTAGATATTTCATGTTGTCAGATAAGATAAAGGACATTGGGGGGAAAAGCTGCTACTTCAAAAGTTATTTTAGTTTTTTGTAAGAGTAAAACTTACATGGAAATTTCAGATCCCATCAACAGATGGATTAGAAAGATAGAGGAAGATTTTTGTCCTTCATGTCGCTGCTCATCACCAGCTGTGTTAATTTTGAATGTCACTTTTTCTCAGGTTTGCTTTTCTGTATTTGGCTGCTCTCCTCTGCAATCATCCCTTATCTGTGTGCACAGCAGCTAAGGGTTCCTCTCTGAATGAATGGGCTCAATAAACCTGTCACAGCCCAGACTTGTTGACTCTGTACTGACTCAGGTTACAGGGATCCATCCTCTTTATTGGCTGCGCTTTGGCTAAAGATTTACAATGTGACGTTCTGCCCTCATGATGCCATTAAAACATAAAGTCGCTTCATGTAGTTCAGTCTCTGTTGTTGCTGCTTTCAGTCCTTTGAGCTGAAGATTACCACAGGCTTTTTGGAATATTATTTGATAGAAACCTGCCATACAAGTGATCACCTTCATATATTATACTGGTCGACAAACTTCTGATGCTTGAGTCCAGTGTAAATATTCAAAATATTCAGTTTTAGGCTAGTTACGTAAGTAAATAAAAATACACAATTCATATGCAGTTTTTTCTATTGATGAAACAATATTTTCTCATGTTGTTCTATCACATTTCATTGCTTTTCCTGTCCTATGTTGCCAAATGCTTATATCGGAAAGTGTTTTATATTTAAACTCATTAAGCTGTGGCAAATATCTCATGTTCCTCAGAATAAAGTTGTTAGTGAAATGTCTAAAATATAACATCTAAATCTTTGCTGTGATATTTTGCAAAAAATATCACAGAAATATCACAAAATTATACTCAGCTAAGTTAAGCGTTAACACTTAACTTAAAATCTCAAACAGTATCCTCATTGTGTAATGTCATCAAAATATGAAATAGTTCTTTTAAAAAGAACCTCTCTTCCTCATCATACTAATTTATTATTCTTTAGGGTAGTCATTTCTTTCATTGCATTTCTATTACATCTTCATTTGGTAACAGAGTGTATTGTGCAATACTATTAATTGCTTTAATATTGATGCATGTGCATTTATATGGAGTGTGAAATCAACCTCCAGTTGCTGCTCTGTGGACTCCACTTTGTTTGTTGCTGCTGACTCGCCTTTAAAAAAGAGAGCTCGCAAAATGGAAACTAATGCTTCATCTCTGATCGGATACTTGTCATACAGTTGAAAATTAATGTTGTACTTTTGTGTGTGTGTGTGTGTGTGTGCTATGTAGACAAGATAGATAGATAGCCATTGAAGGTGAGGTATTGTCCAGTATTAGACATTCAGTTTTTTTGCAACAGTTTTTAGCGACACCATCTTGGTGTATATATAGTGTACTGCATGACATTTTGTCAGAGTGGAACACACTTATCCAGGCAAGATAACAAGTGTGAGTCTGGAGGTGCGTGAACTGAGACACAGAATATGTTAAAGTTAAGAAAACACATCATTTGTGAGGTTGTTTATATTATTTTATATGGGCAGACGCTACTTGAAGTTGCTCAGGGTGTGAGTGTCAGCCAAATCTATAGAGCCAAATCTATAGAGCCAAATCTATAGTCAAAAGTCAAATCTTCAGCAAAGTAAAAAGAAGAAAAAAAAAGAGTCAAGTCTTTGTTTTTCTTAAGAATTTTGAACAGGGTCGATAGAAAGAGAAAGAGATGATGTTGGTCAAGTCCTGAGAAGGACAGTTTGGATATTAACTTCTACAGCTGTCAGAGCAGGTGCACATCAAAATCTTTGACTGACAGTTGAGCATGACGAAGCATAGACGAACAGGCCGCTCTCTCAGATTAACTTTCCACTGCTCGAGCCTCAGAGTTTGTTCTGTGCCAAGGACTGGTAAAGCATTGGTATGGGTATTGTAAAAAGAGATTGGATCTATTCTTTCAAGGAAAAGGGTTGTGAGAGAGGGACAGAGGGAGCATGATAAAAGAAATATGGCACTTTTATTAAATCACTTACAATCATCGTCTGGGATTTGCACACACACACACAACCAAGAGTTTGTCAGGGTCACTCTTTGTCCAGTTCATACAAGAGTCACCTTTCTTTAAAATTAAAAAAGTTATTCGGCACAATATGAATGAAGTGAAAACAAAAACCAATTCATTTCATTAGATGAAATATATTAAGATACACCCAGGCAAAAATATTTCTTTTGTTTTCTTTTTTTTTTTTTTAAGATGGAGACTTAAATTAAATGTTATATCCGAAAGGTGTTATTGTTCTTCTGTGTGAGCTTTCACTTTGATTACACATTGTAGGTATTTGCAGGTACATGAATTTCAGCGATTCTTTAAACATAACATATTTTTTGTTTGAGTTTGTTGAGCAGACCTTAGAAAAAATATGACCTTTGCTCTCTCAAAAATCTTTCATTTCAAAAATCCACTTCTTAGCTTCGTTAAAGTTTAATAAACAACACATTGTATTGCTTCTGTTTAATTAAATCCTGAGATGATTGTCCTGGCTCTTGTTTAATATTAGATGTACAGAGATGAGAGTATCGATCTTATTATTTAACTCTTACCGAGGAAGTATATTGGGAAATTATTCCTTTGACAGAGCAGAACTGTGCAAACTCTCTCTTCAAGCTCACAGTTTCTCTGTTTCCACTGTGTTAATATAACCCGGTGAATGGCTTTCTGTAATAGTCCTGGAGAGAACAGAAGTCGACAATGACCTGCAATAGGCTGCAATAGGTGTGGCTGCAGACAGGCCCTCTTATTGTGTTTGACATTAATACACTAACAGTAGGGATGGCATCATTTCCATTACAGTCAGCTGCTGCTAAAAAGTGAGGTGGGATAAATGTGCTGTCAGCCTGTTCTACATTAGGACTGATTGAAGTAGACTGTGAATGTGTACATCAGCTATTTCTAAGAGCTGTCACTCTGGAGTTTATCAATCTCAATCTCTCATAGATTTGTTTGAGTGTAAGTTGCTTCAAAACCTGCCTGTAATTATTCTATGCATTGTAGTGGATGTGTATGTCTAGCACTGCACACGTTCTCACGTTCAGCTAAACATAACATGACTTGACTGAAATTAAATTTATAAATTCTCAAGTGAATCACACAGGAAAAGATGTCAAATGTGTTCTCTAAACGAGGTGCGCCTGATTCTCAAAGTTATAGTTCAGTTTCCACAATTTCTTTCAAGGATGACCTAATCTGTGTTATATTTCTTTCTGTGTCAAACAAGGTTGACAATATTCAGGACATTTCAGATGGTGTCAGGGCACAACACAATCTGAAATTACTGTTACTTGATCTTAGAAATTAGGATTCTGGGTGATATAGTGCAGATTTTGGAAGTCTGGCTCACATCTGGGCTGGTTCTTGCAGATATATAAGATATTTTTTTGCCTTATTTATAATATCTAGTAGAAGTTGTGTTTTTTTTGTTAACACTTCTTTTGTACTTAACCTTTTTCAGCAAATATCTGAAAAAGTACAAATGATACACTATGAAAAGTTGAAGCAAGATGACTAGTGATGAATAGATTTTCCCAATGCTGTATTTTAAGATATATTTAATCATTGTTGTTGTTGGTTTTTTTTTCCCACTCATTTTGAACTACAACAACAAAAGAAAGATATCAGAAATGCAAGTTTTGGTCTTGTCTTCTGCTCTCTGTGGCTGGAAGGGCGTGTCGGTGTCTGGGTTTGATTGATTGTGGCTGGGGAATGAGAGAGAAAGTAAACAAACTTGGACCCGAAGCCATGGACAGACAGTATGTTGTTAGCAGTGGCATTAAAGATGAAAAAGCACATCAACATCAGAACGGACTAAAGTGATGTTTGCAGGGGAAACTGACAAGTTGTTTAATGTGCTGCTACTGCTGAGCAGCTACAGGCCTGCAGACCCAGTTACCAGTGCACTTTTCCTCTTTTGACTATTTGTTTAGTGGCTCATTGAAGAAGCAGAGATGCAAGATGTGTTCTTGTTTGTAATTAAGATAAGAAGGAAACTTCAGCAGGAAAGGAAATGCGGTTGTTGTTGCAGGCTGTTGTTTGCCGCCTGGCTGACATTGCATCTGTTTATGGTTTAAAATGAGGTTACAGCCTTTTGAAGTGATGTGATTGGTTGTACAAGTTCTTCATCTACACAGCTGGAGGGGCCATTAAAGCAAAGATAGAAGGCGTCTGTTGAAGATTAAATGGGTCATAATTATATTACACAGTTAATAAACAAATTAATTAATTATTAAGAAATTAAATGAATGCACATTGAATTAAAAAATGCAAATACCTATCCCTACATTAAATCACAAAGTAGGCATTTAGAAGAATAAATAAGCACTGAATTAGTTTAAATATTTTTTTATTTATCAGGAAACTATAGACAAAGTGTGTGAAACAGAAAGGGCCTAAATCATTTCAGTTTATTGTGTTTCAGCTTCAGTTCTCCTCGGTCCACTTAAAGTTTTTCAAGGTACTCTGCAGGGAGGTTGTTTGAGCATTCTGAAGAACTTGCCACAGTTCTTCTGTGGATTCGGGCCATCTCAGTGTTTTCAGTGTCTTCATGCAATCATTGTCCCCCACAGAGCCCCGTCCTCCACATCATGGAGTTAGACGCTGAGATCAGGGCTCTGCGGGGGCCAGACCATCTGCTGCAGGACTCCTTCATCTTCTTATCACTGAGGATAGTTCTTTATGAGTCTGACTGTTTGGTGCAATCATGTCTCAGAATGAATTTGGGACCAATCAGTCTCCTCTGTGCTGTTGAACTGCCTGATGAGTGTGAATCTTAACAAAGTAAATAAAACATATGCACTATATCACAAATTCTATATCACAATATATTTCAATATCATATTTTTACTTACTTATTTATTTTGATAGTTTTACTTTCATATAAGTTTGGGCCAATGGAAGAAACCATCGTCAATCGTAATTGATGACTAGACACAGCTTCTTTTTTCAGCAAAAGTTCTTCTGTGTCATCATGTTCAACTTGTACATCTGCTACAGTTTAAGTTTGGGTACTTTCTCAGTCTATTTTCATTTTCACTGCTCAACACTTCCACTAACAGATGCTCTGTTACCTGCGTGTTTAGTGGTGCAGCAGTGATAAAGGTCCCCCCACTGTGCCATGTTCCAAACATTGTTTGGGCTATTTAAACTGGTATTGCGGTAAAAGACAAATTCATATCATAAGGCAAATAAAAATCGGTTTCCATTATGAACCGGTATACCACCAATCACTAAATATATCTAAATAATTCCATATCCAACTAATATATCGATATATAACAATATAAAACTAAAATCACTAATATCATCATAAAACTCTGTTACTCATTTAACTGCCAGTTAATCAACTTCTGGTGGAGGATTATATAATTACAGTTAATTGCTTACTATTGAACTAAGATTATTTATTGTTAATTGTGGATCCATGAGTCTATTATAGTAAAAATCTATTTTATTAATATTATTAGGAACTATCCAGTCTTCAACATGATACTAAAAAAAATGTAAAATAATGAATTTCTTCCTTTTTGGGGTCAGATTTTCTCTGACACATGACTTTATGAAGAGATACTATATAGAAGCTGCAATAGAAAAAAAAAAAAAAAAAAAAACAACACTTGAGTTCAGGTTGACATTTTCAGAAAATTAAAGTGGAAAACTGGACGTTAAGGTCATAGCTGTCACAGCTAGAATAGCTTTTACAAGATAGAAGATGTGAAGATGTAAATGCAACCCCCTAAACCATCCCATCTCTTAAACTCATCCATTCTATGTTTGTTTTTTTTTTACTTGCATTATGTTGCTTCTAAGAGACCAAACTCAAGTCTCTGCTTCAACAAAATTACATGTTAAGAAATGTATAATTTCAAACTCTGTTTTGTATGTTAAACATAAGACATGAGTAACTGGTAGGGCTGAATGACATTTAGTGTATTGTAGAGCACCTTTAGATAACAGAGACTAAGATATAGACGTCACAGTGAAGTGAATTATGCTGCTTTAAGGTAACAATTCAAGAATCTGTGTCATAAATTGTTGGCACATTCTGACACCGCACACACATTTTTTTTTGACATTTTCATTAGCGACATCTACACAGCTGTCCTTTCTTTATATTTGTGACCCGTAGGTGAGGAACAACAAACCTTGTCTGGCATTTTCCAAAATCATAATGAATTGGCCGAGAATAGCACTTCAGACCGAGCCATGTCAATCCATCTTTCACAGTCATCTTCCCCTCTATTACCCCCAGGGTCGATATCACTGGCTTTAGAGGCAACAACAAAGTTATTCACAGTTCCCCCAGGGAGTAACAGCATGACGCCGAGGTGCTGTGAGAAAGCTAATGAATATATTTGTCATATCTCTAATGGCTCACTATATCAACACAGCACCTTGGCTTGCGATTTATGGCAAATGCAAATGCATTCTGTCTCAGGATTTTTAGTTTCTGTGAACCAGGCTGCACTGATGAGACACCTTGGGAGAACATTAAATTGACAGCACTGGAGTCTTTTCTGAGCTAAACTTGTGAAAATGTTGACAGTGTGCCACGGTAAATGATTGCCTAAACACACAGCATTGAGACGTTGGTATTCACATCAGCAAGAGTGCAAGAATGGCAAACTAATGATGAGCCAACTCTACCATTGATTAGAGTGCGTTTATTTTAGTCCCTGATGCCCACGCAAGCCCACACACCCAGGCCAACTATTACCAGCTGATTCTTAAGTTATGCTGAGATGTCTTTACAGATACAAACTCCAGAAAGTTACTCACTGTCCCTTTTTGCCTCACAAATACAACCCACTAGCAGAACTTCATCTTCCCCCATTAAGTCCCAGGTGACTTCATTTTGAGGCTGTATTTTTTATCTATAGTGTGCACTCTAAATGCAAATGACCAAGTGTCTTGGGTTTTGGCGAGTATAGAATACAACTGAATATGACAACAAAGTCATAAGACAAAGATAAAAATCGATTTAAGGAACAAAAGTAATTAGTCCACAAATTAATATATTCTGCAGCTCTTTCTCTGATCAATTTACCACAAATTACAAGAGGACGCAAAGGTATTTTCCCCCTTGTTTATTGACTCTAGTGTCTGGTATTGAAATGTGAACAATGAAAGTTTGAGCCAGCAGCATTTTTCATTTGGATATTTTCAGTTTCATGAGTAGATTTTATGTAGCATGAATAATGGTGTGTGTAGGTGTGAGAGGGGAAAGAGAAATATTTTTTCAAGATTTCTCAGGGGCGGCTCCAACAGCCTCTATGGAGACAAGAACACACGCAAAGATGCAGGCTGGCTGCACGGTTCTGATGCACTTTAAAAGCACACTTGATCAGCAATTCCTTCTATGAGCCCACACATCTCTCTGACTTCAAAAGACACCTTCTGAAGATTTTGGGGCACAGAAGTGAGTAGAGTGCAGTGGGAGGCCTCAGTAGAGATACCTTATTTTGTTGACATACAGCATTATTGAGGTATTTTCATAAACCTGCTGCTCTCATGTCAGTGCTTTGGAGCCACAAACAGACAAAAAAGGACAAATAGAGTTATCAAGTCGAAACCCAGAGTGCTCATAATCTGCTCAACCCTGTATTTCAAAGGGAAACAAAAAGATTGTCCTGCAGCTCTTCTACTGTAAAGTATGTACATCCCCAACTTTGATTCAGTCAGCGCAGCAGCTGATCAGTTGCCAACAAATGATTGATGATCCCAGCCTTCTCAGGGAAAATGCCATGATTAGGGTAATTTAGGAAACAGCTGAGCTTTTGCTCACCACTCACTGCATCGATGGGCATTTACCTCTCTACTCTTTGACTCTGTAACATTGAGAATCTGTAATTTTTAGACTATTTTTTAGTTCACTGAAAGAATATGTCTCAACATAGTTAATAAACATATGAATATGTATGTTACTGTGTGTTGGTCAATAAATAAGGTGTGCTTTATGGCAGATATGTTCAAATCTGAAATCTTAAAAGTGGTTTTCAGTTCTACGTATTTCATTCTCATATTCCCGCCAAGTTTTGATATACATAAGATTCTGCGTTTATGTCAAAAAGTCAAAAAAGAAAGTTTTGCAGACAAAGCAGCACATTATATGTAAAAGTTTAGAAACGGTTCTTCCTGTTAGAAACTGTTTGCCATCTTCCTCTTGTCAACTGTCTCAGTCTCACTAGTCTCTGTCAACTGGTGCATTACATGATTGTGCTGCCAGACACTTATAGATAGTGCTGCAGACATCTGTATGGAACTGACTGAATGCACAGTGATTGAATGCTAAATGTATATCTAGTCTTATCCAGTGCAATCACAATCTTTTCCCATTGTTGTCCATGTGAATCTCTGTCATTGTCTGTCTTTGTCTATCAACACAGACGGAATTATTCGTTAAAACCTCACTGACTTATTTCTCCACGTATTCTGCACATTTCTCCTCCTTTTGGTCTTTACTTGAAACAGAAACTTTGTCTCTCATTCACTTGCTCTACGCAGATAGACCAGCAACCTTTTCCGAGGTCATCCTTAAGCTCTGCCTCCAATTAAACTTCTGACCCAAAATATAAAACTCACTGACCCACAAGCTAAAAAAAGACCATTAAATGCTGTGACTAAAATGATTTAGACAAATTCTTCCTTCCCCCACATCATCCCACATCATATCTAACGGCAGAATTAACTGTTAAACTTTTCTATTCTAACTAAAACTTGCAAACTTTGATTGATTTCCAATGTAAGCCATGCCTTCAGTTATTTCAAAATTCTAAAATAGGACTTAAACTTAACAATCATCATTCATACTTAGCTATAAACAGATAAGATCTTTTGAAATACTGAAAGAGATGTGGCCATAGCAACAGTAAGAAATGTTGTCACTTGTGCCTAACAGTAACTTTGCGTTTAATAATTATAAATCAGCAGTTTATAATTTCATTTTCTCAGTGTTGATAATATATTTCAACCTCTTTCTGTGGCAGTAAAGTGTTGACATATCTTCATTAATCTATCAATGACAGGGTATCATAACCTTGCTTACCTATAATCTAATGTTTTCTCAGATTGACTGATCTTATAATGAGCAAGATGTCAATAATGTAATTTTCTCAGGCTTGATTGTGATTGTCTCAACAAAACTCCTCCAGAGCCACAGAAGATATTATATCTTCTGTGAAGATATCATAACTATTTTCACACGCTGAATGAAAAGGATTGGTAGGATTTAGTGGCATCCAACAGTGAAGTTTTACATTCCTTTCATCTGAATACTGCCTACCTCACAAATGCACCTTTTAAGCAGAGACTCCAACATAAAAATGCACACAGCCCTAATTGGTTCATCCTTATTATCATTTCTAAGACCGTATCACTCTTCATGTCTGTCAAACAATCTAACCCAACCAGAAGCAGGGGCTGCTGTTTGCTCAGATTTCTCCAGAGTAGAGTTTACTTTGTCCTTTTTAGGCTACTGTAGAAACATGGTGCAGCATAGTGGACTCCAATGACCCCATTTCAAATCTAAATATGAATATACAAATATTATATTCCATTTTGTCCCATAGATCCCTTTAAATCTTACACATTATCCTGTTAATCTGTTAAGGTGAGCACCTAGATATTCATGTGTTGCTTAACTGTGAGCAGAAATCAATACTGTGTATTAAGTCATGACAGTTGTGTTTATAGTACATAGTACATTTAATGCAGAAGAAAATCCAACGTGTTACACGTGAAAGTATCAGAACATTTTAATGAGAAGTCTTTAAAGACTAGAAAAAGTTCTGGACAGTTTTATTTATGTCAGAATCACTGCAGTTTCAAATGGATTTTGTAATGAACACTTTTCATCACATAATTAACTTCATATGTATTGATCCAAGACATCCTGCTGGGATCAATGTGCAGTATGTATGTGATGATGGTCTACAGAGAGGGATTTTGAGGTTGAGCATGGGCTGCAGTGGTTATTAAACTGGTAGCTACATGTCCTGTTAAGTCACCATCAGTCAAGTCTCTAGGTCTCTAGGAACCAATTGTTTTGTTTGTTTTTTTTTTCTTCACTACAGCACAAGTGATGAAGTTAGTCTGACTTCAACAAAAGCTCTCAGCTCTACAGCAGTCAGATCGCATTAGACCATGTGGTATCTTCAAAACTTCTCAGTTCTCAGTGTGAGAAAATCTGTTGGTGAAATTATGAAACCAACATGTGGTTCTGAAAAGTTTTGATACCATCACAATATTAAAACGCAAACATTTTATATTTCTTCTCCACAGAACTGTCATATCACCGGGAGTTTACAACTACACCAATCACCTGCTGTGCATACCACCAGGTGAGTCTGACCATGAAGCCTTTCATCTAAAAAACAGAATTTCAGTTCCCAATACACTTTCTAGAAAGAAAAACAAAAAGTAGTTTTTTACAGAGTGTAATAATATTTTTGCCTCATATGTTTGGACTGATTTCTGCATTACAGTGCAGTTTGAGAGTTGTTAAAAAAACACCTCTTGGTTTTTGTTAATTTAGGCTGCTGTAGTAAATATATCAATTGATAGTTTTATATTTCTTTGTAGAATATTGAAACGTCATGTTCACTTTTCTTTGTAGCTGTAGTTATTCTTGTGATTATAGACTCTTTCATTGCATATCACATCATATCATATTGAGGCGTTATGTTGACAGACATGACAGGAAAAGTTTCAAATTAAAACACTAAAAGCATTTTCAGTTTTGCAGCAGGTCCTGTAAATTGCCACAGAAAAGAGTCTAATGGGAGTAACAGCTGTGCACTGTATGGTGTGACGTGATCACTGACTTGATCCCTGAACACACTGAGGGCTCTTGTCATCTACTGTCACAAGGGGAAAATGTTTCCGTCATTTGAAAACTGCCTTCCTGGTCATAGAAACCACAAAAATATTTCAGACGGAAAAACTTTCACTTATGGTGTTGGGAGAAAAACATAATTTACTCAAAAGCTGAACAGCATAATATTAACTTGTACTGAACTTGAGTATATTCATCTTCATACTACTTTATATAGTATATGCTTCAATTACATTGGAGAGGAAATAATTATATTGACTCATTTATATTTGACAACATGTGAGTTAATTAACAAAATTTACATACAACATCAAGAGTAAACTAAGAACAATAAAATGCTGCTTTCACGATGATGTATCAGTAACAGCAGGGGCGTAATTTGCACGGGGCTTACAGGCGTCATGACCCCCGCAAAAATCAGATCAATCAATGTATTTCTAATACAGGATGCCAAATGAAAAAATTGAAATGATTCAATAAATAAATAGGCAGAAAGTTTAACCCCCCCAATGCTAGACCCAAAGTTACACCCTTGAGTAACAGTACAATACTAAGTCAAATTGAACGCACATGTTTAACTTTTCCATATCAAATAAAAAAACAAATATTTGATAAAATATATATGATATAATATACCATTACCCGTGCATCCATGCTTAAGCAGCATTTATCAGCAGTTATCTTTTTACAGTTTATTATATATTCTAATTTAATTGGCGAGAAACATCCTCTCACAGTCACCCATTTATGTTTAATGTTTGTTAAATTAATGGCCCAGTCATAACAATAATAGTCAAATTTGAGATAAACTTAAACAAGTAACTGGTTGTCATGTTTGCATAAAATAATAGTTATACTATATAGTTATATAGTTATAGTAATGTTACATTATATAAGTTATGTTACCGTTTGTTCTTTTATATTGATGCATCCACTTATGAATAGACCAAATCTCTCAAATGTTTTGTATATGAAATCTTCATTTGTAAGGTTGGTGTATCTGTTCAGTTCAAAGTTCAGCGTTTCCCCTCTGAAGCTGTAGTTGTAAAAGATATTAAAAGTTGTCTAAGATGGAAACACCCTGGGTACAGTCACCTTACATTTGTATTGTGTGTGTAGTGACATTCCATCACTGTTCAGTCTGATAATATGAATGTGTGCAAAACTGATTTTGGTTCTGATAAGAGACAGCTTTTTTTATCTCAGTATGCTCTGTTTTTTTTTCTTCATATTCAGCTTTAAACAGTCACATCTCACAGTGTGTTACAGTCTGGCTGATTCACCCTCCCACAGCGACACCATTCATGCTCATCAGCTTCGTCTAAATGGCCGTATGTCCAGTGCAGGAGCATGAGATTCACACAAGAGAATTCATTAGCAGCCTTAAATTACACAGCACCATCTTCCCTCTGTTTCTTTGAGATAGCCAATGAAATCCAGGCCAGTGGGCGGCCTGAGGCAATGACACCATCACTAGCAGCAAAAGAACAGTAATTGGACCTTGTGTCAGATAAATCCAGGTAGTCACAAGACACTCGACACAATGTTGCCTTGGCCCCTCACCACAAAGCTACAGCCAAGCCACTGCACTGATTTGCAGCAGCAGCTTTCTCAGCCTTTCAGTGGAGGTCAGAGGAATTATTGTAGGTCAGCAGAGTGAAAAGCCTTTCAACTCTAAATAACCCACAGACCCATTCAGTGGGTTTATTCTTAATATAACCAAAGCAAGGCAGGGTTGAGATACTTAGAAATAAAACTGCTCTTCACATTTATCTTATGAAATGTCAGGCTTTGTTTGATTTGGATCTGATGATGCTGAACAAATCAGCTAGACAAGACTGCATAAAGTATAAAGCATGTTTAAGGTTTATTTGGCCAGATACAAAATAGGAATCCTCTTATTTACAGCTATACCCATCTAAAACCTAATCTGTCTTGGATTTAATCCTTTTAAGAGCAACATATTATGCTATTTTGTACCGATAATGGGGAACGATGTGACATGGCAATGCATGAAAGACGGCAGACAAACAACGACTTAAACATACGGAACGGAAGTGATAGTAAACATGTTTGAATTCAGACAGTCCAGAAAACTAACATGAAATTACATTAAACACGGTAAATGAAAATGAGGTTTTTGTGTAGTTGGTGCTGAAGTATTCATTACTCATACAATATGTACATAGTTATACAAGCATAGAGATCTTTCTTTGGATGTCACATGAGGAATTCTCAGAGTTGTTATTGTTTAAAAGGATGTGACATACTTGGTTTCTCATGAACTGATTTAAGTGGTTCATCTGTGTTCTAAAACCAGTTTGGCTAGTGAATTATAAAAAGTGAGTTTGTTTTCCAGAGTAATACCTCCTATATTTATGTTCTCAACATTAACGGGTGAGTTTTTCATGTTTTCCTCTTCACTGGTGCAATTTTGATGTCTTTTCTTCCTCCTGTCATTCGTCTGTGTAACGTGACGTCGTCATCTTCTCCAGCCTGTTGCTTGGCAAAGTTGACAAACACCTGAGCAAGAGACAAAGTGATTCAGTAACTTGATCTAGTTAAAGGAGTGAAATTGTCATTGTCCCCGCTGCACAAAGAGAGGCGGTTGTCCATAATCTGCGATCTTAACATTCATAAAAACAAAACACAGTGAAGCTTCTCGATGTACCTGGTCCAGTGTTGTCTGAGAAACAGAGTAGTCTTCAATGCTGAGCCTCTCTTTATTGGCCACAACCAGCTGAAAGATCCTGGCCAGAGAGGAGGAGGCGATTTCGTACTGCAGCGTGTTGTAGTGCTTCTCTCGCTGAACACAGCTGGGGAAGCAGCTCTCCATAAAGCTCTCGACAGACTCCAGGTCTGGAGACAAGCCAACTTTAGCTGCCTTGATTTTCATGGTTACCACGTAGCCATCGCCAAATCTGGACGAGGGAGACAGTATATAATAATGAGACATTTTTAAAAGATATTATACATTTTCCTCATACTTGATATCCAAACTTTAAGCATTTACTACTTTGGAAGTGCCTTTATGTCTGATGGTTATTTTATTGGGGACCATAAAAATGATAAGTATGCGTTTTATGAATAGTGTGTCCCATACTATTGGATAACCTTAGTATTTTTTTAATCTTTAAAGTTTTAAATCAAGTTATTAAAATAATTTAAAGGCTCTTACTTGTATTTCAGATGCTGGATGGTTCCCAAACACTTAAAGGTCCCGTTGACCATGATGGCCAGTCGAGTGCAGAGAGCCTCACACTCCTCCATACTGGTGAGAGTAAACAAAAACAAAACAAAACAATAATCCATGTCCAAGTGCTGCCACGTCATGTCAGTGAGCAATAGATGATTATTTCACAGATGTCTGCTGTAAAAAATCAAGCAAATCTAATCAGGATCTTAGGATTTCGTGACCATTACTTGGCAGAACAGTAACTTGTGTTTGGTCAGCTGCTGCAGCAGATGTGTACAGTTATTTTCATGAACAGACACTGAACCTGTGTGACGTCAGCACCACGGCCCTGCCG
Organism: Polydactylus sextarius; assembly: GCA_016801845.1. Taxonomy (NCBI): domain Eukaryota; kingdom Metazoa; phylum Chordata; class Actinopteri; family Polynemidae; genus Polydactylus; species Polydactylus sextarius. Next base: position 10,145,917 of record CM028916.1, on the reverse strand, counting down.
TCCTGAATGACGCTCATGATGGCGTTCCACAGGAAGCGACGAGAGTGTGGGTCCATCCCCGTCGTGGGTTCGTCCTAATCGCACACAAAGGCACGAACAAACGTTTGACTTGAACATATAACAGCAACCAAATCCTTATCTCCATCAGCATATGGCAAAGATCTCAGATTTATGCCAATTTGAACTGAGCTGAGCTGTCGCCTGCCAACCTATAAAAGATTGGAGGTCAGGCTTGGCTGAACCCATATGGCTTCCCATCTGGATCCATAGACAATTTTATTGATAAATCTGAGCAAAAACCCGAACCCATCCCATTTATTAGCTGACTCACCAGCAGCACCAACGCTGGGCAACCAATCATAGCGATGGCTGTGGAGAGTTTGCGTTTGTTGCCTCCACTGTAAGTACCCACACAGGCGCTGGCGTACTCGGTAAGACCGAGCTTCTGTATGCCCCACTCTGCCACCTATAAGGGACAGAGGATATGTTTCGAGGATACTAGTACTCAAAGTGCCTTACTGCAATTATTTCCAACACAGAGAACCCCTCCTGCAAACTGAGCAATTCATATCAATGCTACTGCAAAATTTAAAAGGACAAACAAACATTAGCAAACACAGAGCAACAGTAAGAAGAAGATTTGGAAAACGGATAAGCTATCTGCTGAGTGCTTAGCAAAATAGTGGTTCCATTTGGGGCAGCAGTATGAGGCAGTTTAAGGTGTGAAGCAGCTGGAATCCTACTCACTCTGGGGATCTCTGACTCAGGAACCCCTCTGAGACGAGCATAGAGGTGGAGATGCTCTCTGCCTGTGAGGAGCTCATCGATGGCATCAAACTGAGGGCAGTAGCCCATGTTCTGATGCACGTCCAAGATCTCTGTCGCGATGCTGCAAAACAAGACGAGGTGCCATCAGCTGCAGTGAGCCGACAGCATGCAGCAACGCAGGGATAACACAAAAATACAACCCAGAATGTGGTTGGACTGATTTTAAATCATGTCATCTAGATTTGATGGTGCCAAATCTAAATAAATAAAAGACAAATTATTCTTATGTCAACTAATTGTTAATCAAATGCAGCTTCAGTGTTTATTGGCCATGTAGAGAAAACACATGGGTTTTAGTCAGACTATGTCTCTGATCCAGACAATAAATTCTCTTCCAATGACCTTCAGATCTTTAAACTTTCTAATTCACTGGACTGTTTCCTGTAGTTACTCACTGGATAAATCCAAAGCAGATTTTTTTTTTTCAAATAAACACCATCTGATCCAGCCCCTAAAAAAAGCGTGTTTGCATTTTCTTGTCCAGGGACGAGTTTTAACTGATCTTTATGTACCTGTAACCAGCCACAGTGGCCTCTCCATAGCTGACATCAATGTCACCGGTCAGCATTTTAAAAGTTGTCGTCTTTCCAGCTCCATTAACTCCCAAAAGACCAAAGCACTAAACGGGACAAAAGACAATCAGCTCTCAGTGCTACAGCACATTCTGCTTAAATACTGAAAAGTAAAGCAATGAACCAAACTCACTGCTACTCATGAATCTCTAATATTCTGTCCAGCTTCATAAAATGACTGAAAATGTCTATATGCATTAAAGTAGCAATTAAAAAAACATGGGATTTTTATAATAGAAATAAAAAAGACCCTGAGAAAAAAAGAATTCCAGAGATAAATACACTTCATTACACTGCCTGCTAATGGTAAATGATAACATCTGCAAATTGTTTGCATCTCTAACTGTCTGGCTCTGAGCTTAATCAGTGTGGAGGTTTACTTCAGCAAACACAAACAGACTAAACTTATGGTGGAAATTAAAAAGTGAGGATAAGTAGCTCTGACTGAACTCTGTGACTTTACCTCTCCTGCAGGGACTCCCACACAAATCCGGTCCACAGCTGCCCTCTTCCTGCCCACATACGTCTGTGCAGAGAAGCCAGAGAAACAACTCACTTTAATTCTCTTTATATATATATGTGTGTGTGTGTGTGTGTGTGTGTGTGTGTGTGTATATATATATATATATATATATATATATATATCTGAATGTATAAATTATCAACAGCTTAATTTTCTCTATTTGTTGTAAAACACACAGTTTATACCATGTTTCTGAATTTAATTACATTAAATAAAAACAACTATTTTGATATGTAATTATACATTATTATATCATGAGCCATCGGTCTTTGCCAAAGAGGTTATTTTTTCATCCACATTTCATTTTGCCATTGTTTTGTCTATTGTTGTTACCATCTTATGCTTTTTTTCTTTGGGTGGGTGGGGGGGTGGGACTGAGCTTGTTTAACAGACAGTATCTCGGTCTTACCAGAGGAGCTTTGGTGCACCTTGATATTACTGTTACATGTCTCATGTGATGTTTTTTCATGATGTTGGCAGAGAGAACTGGTTTTCGTTTAACTTGTTACTTGTCTAGAGGTTTGTTTCAAGCATGTATGTGTCTGATTTTTATTTTTTTTTTTTTTTTTTTTACCTTGCAGAGGTCTCTGATCTGCAGGATGTCCATCTTACTCCCTCCTTCATAAATTCTCAGCCTCTCTGCTGCTACATCATCATCTTCATCTTGTATTGGAGTCTGCTTGTTGTCTGATAACCTGAGGGGAACAAGAAAATCACCTGTCAACAAATAATCTAGTAACAGCAGACATGGAGCTTGGCGAGAGCTCTGACCCTGTGTGGATCCATCTTTCCTGGTTAAAGTTTCCATTCAATAGGTCACGAGCTGTGGTGTAACATGCTGTGAATGTAAACGTGTCATTTAAGTTTTCTTACCAGTGGTCCAAGAAGAACCGGTACTGGATGAGAAGATTGAAAATAAAGTAGACAAAGCCTTCCACTGCCATGAAAGCAACATTTTTCCCGACAAAGTCCCAACGGAATGGATCCATAGTGTACTCTTCACCTGGAAACAGAGACGAGGACGATATTGAAAATGAACTCTTTGTTAGGGTGAGTCAAAAGAAAACCCCAACAGGATCTTCATTTTTTTACTCCTCACAGGATGTAGACACATTATTTTTTCAGTGACAGTGACTCATTGTTACTGCAGAGTTGTTTATCATTCAAAAATCTTGACATTGGCAGTTGTAAAACTATCAACTAACCAAAATGGCCCATGAATACTTTGTACTTACCAAACCTGGCATAAACATCAGTAACAGCCTGGTTCATGGCCATGTCAATGAGTCCTCGGCCCAGACAGAAGTGGGGGAACACCAGCAGCCCTTTCTTCAGCCATTCATTGAACTTTAGTAAAGACTGGAAAAGCAAAAACACAAAGCTTCAACGTGAATATCAGACTGAATTTGGTCAGTTGATAAAACAGACACATTACCAAATTCTTGTGTGAATATTTGATATTACTGATTCTCATCTATGCAATCACTTCTAATAGGCTACAGCAATTGGATCATATCTAAATATTTTGAGGCACTCATAACAAAATAGTCTACATGCATTTGTTATTGAACCAAGGTCATCAGAGTTCAGAATTTTGTAAAAAAAAAAAAAAAAAAAGTCAACACAATATAAATACATGGGTCACACTATCCCAGTGGTTTTCCCATGATGCACCTGCTGAGAAATTCATCACAAGGAGAAGCACAGATGCACAGTCGAGAGAACCATCTGGAGAGAGAGGGACCGTCTCCATTTATTTATTTATTTATTTATTTATTTATTTGACGGAGCAGTCTTCAGTGTTGTACGTGTTCAGATGTATTCATTCTTTGCTCTGCAAAACTGCATTCCAGCTGCTCATTATCTATCTGTAACTGCTTTTTTCTGCTTTTTTTTTTTTTTTTTTTGTGGAAAAACATTTTGGAAAAATTATTTTGAAATAATTTCTAAAATATTTTTGATAGAAAGACTTCTATCATTAAAGATTTTTTGTGATTTTTTTTTTTCCATTCATTTTCCCCAAAAATAATTTGCGTTAAGAACATCGTAACATTGTAACATAAGATTTCTTCATCATTTTATGTTCATACCCGATTGTTTTCAAAAAGCTCCAGGATAAAGGTGATAGCGCTGCTGTTGATGCCAATAAACAGGTTGATGCAGGACAGAGACACGTATGCTGTACTTGGGATGTTGAATATGTAGGACAAGGGATACATCATCGGTGTCACTGACCATCTGTAAGGTAGAAAATAAAAAGAAATATTTCAAAAATTAATTATATACTTTTACTTTTATGTCATTAAATTCTAAATGTGTTTTTTTTTTTCAATAAAGGTCAGGCATACTAGCAATAAAATGAAACAAAAATGTAGGTAGAATATTAAAGTGCAAAACAAAAGTGAACCTAATGAAACTAAACAGAGAATTACCCATAAAGCAGAAGCAGTGCAATTAGTGCTGGCAGGTTGGTCGGTGATGTGTAACACTTTTTGTCAAAAGCCATGAAAATGCCAACCACCATAGCTGTGCTGAGAGAGTAATTAATCTGAAAAAAGAAACAGCAAAAAACAGATAAAGAAATCAATTGTTTAACAAGTCACAAGATGCAAATTCACTTAATTCCAATTTGAGAGTTGAATACATCTATTAATTTCATCTTAATGTCAAAAATAATTCTAAAACTGGAAATTGTGCCATTAAATACAAATTTTATTTTTGATTTCAGCCCGTTCTGACTCACCATGTCCCAGAAGAAGTTGGCCACCCAGTAAACTAAAGGGCTGACCCCGCTAACAAACTGCAGGTGCTTGGCCTTGGTGACGCGCTCCTGGATGAGGTAGAGGACGAAGCTGGCGGGGATGAAGGACATGGCGAAAATAACGCAGATGGCCACTACGGCGTCCACTGAGGTGGTCAACCTGAGGCAAACAGAAATTATATTGTTTTTTTTTTTTTAATAAAAAAAAACTTACACCTGCATTGAAAACATCCCAGAAAAAAAGGGTTAAATATATTGTTCATCTTATACAATATTCATTTAACGGCAGATTAAGTAATTTGAAATGTGGAATTCTTGATATATTTACAACTCGCTCATTTACAGTCTTCAAATATCACAATCAAAAGGTCAAGTAGTTTCGTGAGGTCACAGTGACCATGATCTTTGACCTTTAGATATGAAAGTGAACGTTTGCACCAGATGTCATGAAATTACTTGAAGGCATTTGTCAAAGTTCATCCTTGAGATCACAATCTTTTAAATGTGTTATTATTATTATTCAATGTACAAACATGTAAATAAACACTCACACAGTGACTTCAGAAAGCTGCTCTTTGGTGAGGTTCAGAGGATGGTTGATTGCGGTGATGCCAAACTCAGCAGGTTTCGCAGACGGGGGGAGGAAGGCCCGCAGGATTGCATTATTGGCCACGTTCATGAAAGCCACCATGGCATGCCAGCCTTTATTATTATACCAAACCTGACAACAGAGTGCAAAGTTAAATACATCTCACAGCTTTCTGACTTATTAATTGCAGTCCTGATCTACAATTCGTGGACCTGCCAGCTGACCTTCACTACATAAAACCTTCATTACTTTAAGTGGGTAGCAAAGCTGTTAAAGTAGGCACTTAGAGCCATCAGTCAGCACGCAAGTGGGTGACAGACTTTGTACATTTAAAAGCTCATTGTGTAAAAGCAAAATGCAGGAATGTTTGCACATCATTACCGCGTCTTGCTGGTTAGCTGATTGTATAACGAAGCACTCATGCCTACCTTTATATTAAATTCACTTTCCATGTATCGTAAGAAAGGACCAATCTCCCTCAGTGCCTGTTTAGAAGTGTAACCCTGTGAGAAAGAGAGAAAGAAAGTTCATTATAAAGTGACATAAAACACACTGCTCTGCTCAGTGATAAAAGACAAAGAATAATTACCCCTGTGATGTTGAGCATTCGCCCCACTTGCTGGAAAACGTTCTGGATATATGTGGAATTCACATTCAGGATGGGAAGTTGTCCTCCTACTGACAGACCTCCATATCTGTTGAGAGACGGAAACAAAGAAGATTGACTCTCATTACTTCATTACTCCTCAGCAAAGTGTTTTTAAAGTGTTATAATGAACAACATAGACAAGTGAGGAGACCAGGACTGATGGGTTGTGGAAAGAGACTCACAGCAATAAAGATCAAATGATTACCTTTGTTCGTTCACCCAGTATTTGCTCTTCAAACTGTGAAATGAAAATCAGAATCTGATTAAGCTGAGAACCGCTTGAATATCTAGTCGAATAAAATGATTTATGGAGCAATCGCTGTTTTTTAAAATCACTTATATCACTATATATATATATATATATATAAACTTTTAGTGAGATTTGTGTTCCTGTGAACCTGCCTGGTCCTGATGAGAGTGGGGTAAGTCTTTATCAGGTAGTCAGAGATGTTCCTGTCCGTCAGATCCAGCATCGTGTCTCCTGTGGCCTCGGTTCTCTGGCGTGGCGGGAGGCCTCCGGCGCCGACGGGACAGATGGGCATCATGGTCAGTTTCTTACTGGTGCTGCACTGGCAGGATGGAGACGGGTTCCTCTGGTTCCACTCAGGACTCTGTAAGATGTTGCTGACCACGGGGGAGACGTAGGGATGCGTCCACTCTGATGAGTTGTTACTGCAAGGCATCCTGGGAAAGGGTGAGCAGCAGATTTAGAAGCCATACATATGTATCTATTACTATATGTGCAAACCAACACACAAACATGAGTGTTTTCAGTTTTATAACTCTATAGATGTATAAAACATATCGAATAGTTTCCCAGGCAGTGAAAATGAGTTTGGCAGCTGTTCTGTTTCTCATTATGTTTTAACGATCCAGAATGGCTGCACCATTTGTTTTGAATAATAGAAGTAATATGCAATAATAAGTGTAATAATCTGATCATTTCTTACACTGTGCCATCTCATCCTCTCCTGTCTTCTCTTATCTACAGTCCTAATACTCACCCTAGTGGTTCTCCCTCCATGCAGCGCGTCCCCAGACCTGGTGGGTTTAACAATCGCTCTGTGAAGCGTTTCATTTTGGGGTCAAATGGTTGCTCATTACTAAAGGAGAGAAAGAGAAAAATTATACTTTACGAAAGTTAAATCCATCAACAGAGTGTAGGGGTTGTGTCTTGGCAAACTGCCACTTCACAGCATCTGTCACAAGGTCTGACCTGAAGAAGGTGAATTGTTGTCCGTACATCCAGGGAGTCAGAGTCAGACTGGGATACTCTCCAAACGGAGGGACGATCATGGTAAAGATCAGAGCTATCAGGACAAAACTGGCAGGGAGGACAATCTGAAATCACCCAGGAAAAAAATTAGTCACAACGATCTGAACGTCTGTTAACAATGAACTTGAACTGTACATTTCGGTCAGAACAGACCTGTGCCAGGAAGTCCTTCTGGCTCCTTACAGCGTGATGAAACCTCTTCACCAGCAGTGCATGAAACTGCTTCAGGATCAGAGTGACACCTTTCACCTGCCTGGAGCCTTTTCCTGCACTGCTGTCTGATGGATCATGGGTAGTGCCATTCATGCCATTGTGTTCTGTGGCCAAAAAGAAAACATAGTGAGTATTGTAATGATAAAAAAATATCTTATGAAGGATAAAACATTCGCAGGTGAGAGGCAAGGTGTTAGCGAAGTGGAGAAGCAAGATCAGGGGTCAGCAGCTCTACTGCTGAGATGTGACTGAACAGAGCAGATCATTAAGTACAAACTGGCAAACGTATCAATCTGAAGCAAATCTGTGCAAAAAACAAAAAGCATGGAAGCAGCAAAACCTCTAAGAGCAACCTGTGTTCTTGATTCCTTCCCAGACCTGGATCATTCACCAAATTATAAGACTTAACTCAATTATTATCTTTAAATTATATCTGTCACATTAAATGACAATTGACAAATGAAAATTGTCCTTATGTAATTAACTTGTAGTGTATTAACAAGTCAAGGTTACCATATGAAATGTGTTTTTCTGCTGCCTCTTGGTTTGTTTTGTGGAATGTGTGGTTTAAGGAAAACATTAACTTTGCTAAATTTAAAGGTACGGTAAATGTCAGATCGGAGGTCATATGTAGTGTAATTAAAAATGAAATAATTTGAAATTTCATTGATGAAATGCCACTTGATTGATCCAGTTCTAGTAAATTCAACTAAAAACAAGAAAGACAGGAAAAGAAACAAAAGCTTTTATGTTGCCAGAGTTGTGTCAAGTGCTTCTCATGTCTCTGACCTTCATCTCCATCTACAGCACCGTTTTTTCTTCGCTGTAACATCCACTGCTCTATACAAGACACACACACACACACACATACACACAAACACAAACAAACTAGAGGGTTAAAACTGACAAAGGATGCACCACATCCCATGTGAAGTTTATAAAGTGTAGGAGGAGGGGAAACACACAACAATAAGAGCGTTGTAAAAAACAGGGGCAGAGGCAAGTGGATTAACAACACGTTAGAGAGAAACAGGGCAACGGGTCACAAACTCAATTCCAGGGAAAGGCCACGCAGAATATCAGTGGTGGTATTTACCAGCTGTGGTGGCATTATTCGCTGCTTCTCCATCTGCGGTGACCTTTATGAAAATCTGGAAAGAAAGAAAGAAATAAAGAAGGAAAGTCTTTAAACTTTAAAAACTTTTCACACATTAAATAAAATATATGTTCCTCCTTTAAGGTCAAGAGGCTGTGAGACTGGTCATTTTCCTTTTTTTTTTAATGAAACAAGAATATTGTTTCAATAAAACATCATAAGAAATGTATTCAGATGTGAATATAATAATGTGGCTGATGATAATTTCAATACAAATCAACTCATCCCAAGAAAGTCATATAATTAAAAGTCTTTTTTTCTACCCCAGCCTTATTGTTCTAAGGTTTTAAAATCATTTCTACAAAACTCTTAAAACAAATTTATCTATGACCAAAGAGTAAACTATTGTCTTGAGGGCAGAACACAGGTATTTTTTTTTCTTTTTTTTCTTTTTTTTTTTTTTATGGACAATAGCAGAATTTGCAAATATCAAAATTGATGTTAGAAGTGGTTGTATAGCATCATTTTCATACAGCGTGAATGCAAAATTAGAATAACAGTTGTAAAGCAGAACTCAAATTTAACTGTACTTGTAGCAGAATGTACTAAAAGTAGTGATTCTGCAGTGTGTATTCTATTTTTAATTTGAAAATCTTTAAATGACAAGTAAATGCAATAATTATAGTGGAGTGAAAAAAAAATGCATAAAAATGATAATCAATGCAATATAACTGAGGGAAGGAGAAATGTTCCTACCTCCTCCAGTGATGTGTCAGAGATGCCAAAGCTGCTGAGGCCCATATCCGCCAGCGTCTCCTCCAGTTCCCTGAACAGACTGGCGTACGCACGATGCTTGAAGCCTTTATTGGGCAGCAGATAGGTCATCTCCTGTCCTATTGTCTCTATCAGTTTGGCTTCTGGGACGTGGTGGTGGATGAGGCTGGTGATGCTGTCTGTGTCCCCTGGGAGGATGAAGAAGAAGAATCAAATATGCAGAAGCTGCTACAGAATAAAAATGTTCCAAGAAATAACAGAAACCAAGACAACGACATAAAGAACGGAGACTACTTATTATGCCAAAAAGAAAAAAAAAATCACTCTTAACTTATTCAAGCACTAGAATTCATCAGTAATTTGTGCTTGGACAACTTCATGCTGTTGCATCTAAAGTAGAGAACGAGTGTCTTTGGGGAAAACGAGGAGGAAAAGGCTCTTGGGTCAACATCACCACTGAATTATAAATGTGGAAAAACTATGGTTTGTGTTTAACAGATTCAGATAAGTGAACCAAGCATTGCATATAGATACATACACATTTCTGCAGCCGACCTTCACTGACCTGACTCTCTCTTCTCTTTGGTTTAAGGAGAAAACGCACCACTTTGTAATTTTGCCTCTGTGAACCAACAAAATGTATCTGAAACCCTCAAATTTGTAAGATTTTTAGTTTGTCCAGTATCTGTTGACTGTAAACGGAGGAACTTTGTATAAAAACAGATAATGCAACATATTTGTTAAACTCTTTGATTTAAAGCTAGGTGTTTGCATTTGACCATCATCTTTGTTTCAGTCCTGTTGTGGTGGAGTAAAGTTTCAATATCGCCAAAATTGCCAACATAATGTCAGTAAATTTAAATCAAGCCAGGCTCACACAGTTCTAATTAAGTAGCTTAGGAGTTTGTGAGTGTCGCACTCATTAAGCGATAATTAAAGTCATGAATACTTAATGAGACAGAAAAACACCTCATTTGTGAAAATGAAAGTTTTCACAAAGGCTTTTAATAAATAATTGAATCCTCACCTCAAACATTAAAAACGTCTAATCTGTAACTTCAACCTAAAATCTGAATTCAAACTTAAATACTGCTCAGAAGTGTGCAGTTACAGTGAAATGAATGAATAGATGACACTCACCATCTAGGACTCTGTCTAAATGCTGGGACTGATTCTGAGACTGATCTTTGTATTTGGTGCATATGGAGCAGGAACAGGAGCAGTCTGAGGCACAGTCGCAGTCATTCTGTCAGAAAGAGACGATGACAAAATCTTTAACAATGCAGAAAGGAAGACAGGGAAGAGAACTTTGAAGTGTCTATATCACACAGATAGGATGTATAATGTCTAAACTGTCTACGATGTCTAAACATGGAGAAGAGAAGAAAAAACTCCAGAGTTGGCTTGATTTTAAGTGAATGTAAACCTCACCTCTTTTTTCCTCAGGTCCTTGATGCGACGAACTAGCGTAAGATAGAAACCAACTCCGAAACAGTTCTTGAGAAAGAGTGGGGAGCCGCAGCAGTGCAGCTGCCCTTTGGAGATGATTGCGATGCGGTCACTGAGCAGGTCGGCCTCGTCCATGTGATGTGTGGACAGAATCACTGTGCGACCTGTGGTGGAAAGAGTTAAACTTCTGACAAAGCTTCTGAATCAAAGGCAAAATTTCAGTCTGTTCTAATTGTCCAAAAAAAAATATAATGAAGCTTTGAAGTGTCTTTGTTTGACCAGATTCTTAAATGTGTTGATTTTACGTCTGCAGTGTTTTGCCTTTGTTGTAATGATGTAGATGAATTTTTCCGTTTGATCATTTCACTTCTTAATTTAAGAGCCTCAGGGAGACGTGAGAAGATTTGGTTTCTTTAGTTTTCTTTTAAGTGTAACAGTAAAAAGTGCAACGTGGTGAAATAAACAGGTCATGGAGCTAAAAAGGTATGATTTGAGTGATTTTTTACATTTTTTTTATTTACCAGCTCTGTATTTCAGGAGGAGATTCCAAATAGACCTCCTGGAATAAGGATCCACTCCTGAAGTGGGCTCATCTAGGATGACGACTTTTGACCCTCCAACAAAGGCCATGGCAACAGACAGTTTCCTCTGCATACCACCTGTGGAATAGTAAATAAATAAAACATATGAAATATGAAAGTGAAACAATCTTTCCTACACACTCTCAGGAACAAGTGTTTGACCTGAGAGGTTCTGAGCCTCGTCATCTCTTTTGTGAGGCAGCCCCAGGTCCAACAACATGTCCTCCACCTCCCTCTCCGCCTCCTCCTGAGTCCGACCCTTCAGCAGGGCGTAGAACAGGATGTGCTCTTCCACTGTGAGGCTGCAACAAAACAAGGCAGCGGTAATAAAAAAAAAAAAAATAAAGTTGTGAGTGTGAAACTGTTGGTTTTGACAATGTGAAGGTTTAAAAGCCAAAAAAGCTGCCGTCAAAGTCTGTTCCACAGTTTGTCATAGCTGAAATCATTCACACAAGTTTTAAAAAAACTATATATAATCAACAAGTAATCCCTGTCTCTTCATTAATCAGTAGTGTCTTAGAGTACTGAACTGAATCTGCAGTGTCACTTACTGTTTGAAGAGGATGTTGTATTGAGGACACATGCCCAGGGAGGATTGGATAACTTCCATGTCAGTCCTGATGTCTCTTTCATTAATGTAGGCTGTGCCAGATGTAGGAGGGAACAGACCAGTCAGGATGGACCTGGAAAACAATGTTCGATCCATGACACAACTATCAACAACCTGAAAACAACTGCAATGGCTCAGTCCAGAAACACGTGAATCAGAATATATGAAATCATTTCTTTTGCAGCTTACAAAGTTGTGGTTTTTCCAGCCCCGTTGTGTCCCAAGAATGATGTGATCTGGCCTTCGTAGAAATTGAGGTTGAGACAGTTGACGGCCGGACGAGAGCTTCCATCGTACACCTTCACCAGGTCCTGGATCTGGACGCCCATTTTCAGGCCAACAGGGTCTGGCTCAAAGAACAGCTCACCTGCATTAGAAAACAGATCCAAAAAGAGGAATTAACTCTGAACTGATGGAGCACAAACCTCTGCCAAGGCCCCACAATCCTACATATGTCTGTCAGATGCGGATTATTACCCGGATCTAACCCTAAATATAACCCTTGACCAGATGGAGCACATCCGTAGACCATAAGTATGCCAGCATCATATTTCATGATAAACATATTAGGTTTTTTATAATCCTGCTGACAGATAAACAAGCCAAGAAACAGACATGCATGAAAGCATAGCACCTAATTCCCAGAGGTAATTTAAATATGATGGAACTCATTTAGTCAGTTTAACCTTGATTTAAAGTAAGAAATTAATAGTTTTTTCAGATGTCAATTAACAGAAATACCCGTTGGTCACACTTCTTCATCATGAATATGGAAACAGTTACACTTCAGGTGTGCTGCCGTACCCAGTCTGTCCAGTAGATGTCCTCAGAGGCTTCTTCACATAGTTGGTCCTCTATAACATCTGTTTATGTGCTCACCTTCCTTCTGACACTCCTCCTCCTGGTTAGGAGTTTCCTGTTGTCGTCTCAGCAGCTCTTTCTCTCTCTCCAGTCGTTCCCTCTTGTTCTGGTGTTTGCAAGTTTTCCTGCTGGCCGAGCCATTGCAGGTGTACATCTCCGCTGTGCCCCTGCTCTCTGTGTCCTTCTCCATGTTCTCTGGCTCAGGTTTCTCTGGATCTGAAGAAGACAGATGGTGAAAATATTGTTCTGGTTTTATCTGAGGTCTACGCTGAGTAGATGTGTCAACATTTAAATTGTTGACTGATCAGAGAAGCAGATTTGTGACCCCTCTACTTGTATTTGAACAGGTTTATGAACTATTTGACTTACGTGGGAGTTACATGAACATGCGTACTATGTTTTTTGGCATAAGACGGTGACAAAATCTCTTGTATGTACAGTAAACATGCACAGATAAGGAGCATGTAAAGTATCAGAGGAGGCGATTCTAACCTGGATCTGCCATTTCTGCATGAGCAGCTCCAGATCTCTGCCAGTACGACAGCTGAAAAGGGAAGTAAAACGGCCGCCCAATGCCGTACTGTCCTGTGGTGGAGAGATTTTATTAAGATCACAAACTACAACAACACAACATCAGGTGAATTATAATAAGAAAGTATATCAAACCTGGGAAGACATTATCCAGATACCAGGCCAGGAGCCCATAGAGGACAGCATCAAAGATCATCATGGCAATGGAAATGAGGAAGGAGTAGGTGTCTTTCTCTAATGGGCTGGTGCGGATGTTGTCCCACTGAAGACCCAAACCCTGCTCCTCGTACCTCGACAGGTACTCTGTTCCGAAGCCAAACGCTACCGGAGACAATAAACTCTAAAGAGGCAAGAGGGTTGTAGACAGGAGGTTAATTTATTTTACATTATAAAATGTATAAAGTTTAATTAATTAATGTTTGTGACATACAGCAGCCAACTTCATGTATGTGGTGATGCGGTCCTGCCAAGCGAAGCAGAGAATGTGAGGCAGGTAGAGGGTGAAGTAGATGATGCCGCTGCAGGCCGCAGCAAGGTTGGCCTTGTTGAAGAACACGCTCATTAGGAAACACTGCATGATGGTGGTGATGGTGAACGTCAGCAGGAAGAAGAAGACAAGGATGGGGTTGCTGTAATTCAGCACCTTCCCACCCTGAGAGGAAAGAAAAAAAGACAGACAGACTGAAGTTTTTAAAACAATCCACAAGAGGGCACCATAGTACACTGTAAAAAACAAACGTCTAAACCTGGAGAGGAAACTTGACCCCACTTTTATAACATTATGGCCTCCTCGTTTCAATCTCTATCACTGTGTTCTCACCATGATGATGAAGGTGAGCAGTGCCGTGCTCATCGTCATCATGATGAAGCTGTCGATGAACCATGTGTACCAAATGGCACCATTGTCAACCCCCATGGCTTTGAGCGTCTCTTTGAGGCGCAGCTCCTTCTCCAGCACGATGCTTTTCACAGTCATGGACACGGAGTAGATCCAGGCTAATACCATGAACATGGGGAAGCAGCGGTTCAGAGTGATCATGAAGCTGGAGGAAGAGGAGGAGACTGGTGTTACAGGACTCATTAACACCTTGGTACAATCTGTTGTTTGATTACATACCTCAGAAATCCTCTTATTTTTATCTAAACTGTATTATTTTAGTGAGGACATGACAACAAACACATCTTAAAATCATAAAGCCATTTAATTAATGAGTGAAGCTTTAAGACAAACTACTAAGACAAAAAGTAATCAGACCACACATTCAGGTGTGCAGAAATATTCATCACATATTTACTGTAGTTAATACTATCATGTTACACAACAAGAACATGTTAGTGTAATGTATGTTAAGGTCTAACATTTGAGGTGAAGCGTAACCGATCTGCAAACGTTTACTCACAGGTCATCTACGTAACAGGGATATGGCATCTGTTGGACATAGACCCCAAGCGGCCAGTCGTTACCGGTGTGAAGCTTGATGATGCCGTGTTCGATCATGTCTTGTAGGTACGCAAAACCTCCCCAGATGTACCTCTGGTCCTCCATGGGGTCTGCTCGGGGACCAGGGTCCCAGTACCTGAGAGTGAGGGAGGGAGGGAGGGAGGGTGATAAGTGTGTGGAAGATTTTTTAACAGAAAAAAAACTTACTTAAGTTTTTTTGTTGTTTTCTATTGAATACATTGTATTAACACAACATCCTGAAGCCAGAATCTCCTGAGCCACACACACCCAACATATTCGTGTCTTTTACTTAAGCAGATAAGTCCAAGGTAAAGCCCTTTTACAATCTGATTATTCAATTGTACGGAGGCAGGACTCCCACTGGGTCCATTACTCTGTGTCGGTGCACTGCAAACAGCTAAAAGTGTTTGTTCACCCTTGGGGCTAACATACTGTCTATTTATATCTGTATATATATATATATATATATATATATATATATATATATATGAATGGGAGAACAAAGGGAAAGGAAAATGCATGTAAGAGCCTCACAGTGAAGGATGAAAGCACAGGTATGGTGTTGATATAGAACAACTGACCAGTGCCAGCTGGAGAGGTCTTTATTTTCCATCCTTTAGAGGAATGTGACGAATCCATATAAACTGCCTCATTAATAGGACGCTAACAACATGAAAAAATATCACAAAGGCAGGTTGTCGGGTTTGTTTAGTGATTAAACGTCGCTGGTTTGATCCTCGTGTGTATATATATGAGTCAGCTGCTGTGAAATGTACTGGAAAAAAACTACATTTTTTTTCTGGCTAATAAAACATTTATACCCTTATTTTTAATGCCAATTAGGAGTTAGAAAACTGCATGAGGATCTCATGGGTTGTGAGATCAATCTGAGAAGTTAAATACATATATAGTTAAAGACTAAATATATATTAAGTAGAAAACCATCAGCTCTTCCTGACCTGTCTTTGATCTTGTTGGTTCGCTCCACTGCATCAATGTCCATGCGGATCTTATACTTGACATGCGGCGGTACACTCGTGGTCCAAGGGTACATGTCCATGAAGACCACACCAGCCCAGAACTTATTCTCCTCCAGCAGGTACAAGGCCTGGTGGATCATGTGGGACTCCTCGGAAAAGGCTACAAACTTATCCAGGTTGATGCACTGCAACCAGAGGAGAGGAGAGAAGAGTGATGTGGGTTTAATTGGGGAGTCATAGCTGGATACTGAACCTTAATACTTTTACGGACCTGACTGCAATGTGTCTCTATGTGTCTCTAGTGTCCAGCATCTGAAATATAGCAGTAAATACCTGGGCAGATTCTTAATTTTGTTTATTCAATTCAGTGTTCACAAGCCTTGAAAGGAATATGATTTCTCAGCTTCAAGCATGTTCAAAATGCAGCTGTCATCACCACATGGTTATCACCACATAACCATATTGACCCTGTTGTGATCTATCTTCAGTGGTTTCCTGTGTTTTAAAATACATAGCTACCTAGCCTTGTTAGCTTTTCCCTATTACTGTTATGTATTATTTTTAATTCTTAAATAATAGTAAGAAATTATTGCTGTCTAATTTTGATTGTTTGTCCTTATTTTCTTTTATTTTCTTTTAACATGAAGCTCTTTGTAACAGTTGTTTATAAAGGTATGATATCAAGTTATCATGGCTTAACCTAAGATCAGACGTTCCCTAAATTCAATCATAAATCGCAATTTATCACAGTAACCGATTAAACATTGCCAAGTGCACATGTATGAACACCTCTACATTTCATAAATGGCTGCACAATAAAACAATGATTGGTGCCAGAATCTGTAACCAAATACTGTACACTGACATATACAAAAAATAAGAAATAAAGTAAAGAAATAAATGACAGATTTGAAGAGGAGTAAAGAGAAAAAAATGGCACCGGTTCTGAAAAGATGTAAACAAAACCAAACTCTGTCAGCGGACTGTGGATAGTTTAGTGAATTTTCATTCATTGTGTCTTTCACTGAAGTGATCAGGTAACATGGGAAAATCTAAGATACTATAATTGATCTGCAGCGACAGACATGAACACACACACTCGCACATACATGCAGGAAAGCATATATTTAAACACTCAACTCCAACCCTGGAGCTCACACTGTGATTTTCTCACACACACACTTTCTGTCTCTCTCCCTCTCTGTGAAACATGTGTAATTGTCATGTGAAACTCCCACCCTACACACAAACACACCTCTATGTGCACCGTGTCTAATGTCTCCATTCATGTTACTGTATAATACCCTGAGAGTGCTTGCAGAAAGACGAGAGACCACTTCCCATTCATCTTTACGTGACCGTACATTCACAACACAATAATGTTTGCTCCGTGATGGACTGTGAAGACAGATCCTCACTGATACGTATGTTCCGCTGGGATTTCAGTGTAAGAAACACACCCCTGACAGAGTGAGAGGACCTAATGTTAACTACAGCAGTAATCCTATGGCCCAATGCTAGCAGACAGCTATATCTAATTGGCTAAATCGCCTGGGTTTGTTTGTGGGGCTCTGAAGGGTCTCAGCACTGAACTTGGAAACAAAAGACAGATTGAGATTCCTGCGCTGATAGGGCCACAACCACGATCCTCAACCCCTGCCCCTGCTCCCCCTCCCTTTTTTAGATCAGATGAGAGAGGGAAGGCGTGAAGGATGGATAGAGTGATTTGCCCTACTTTATTTCGCAGGCGCAGGGGTTTGTCTCAATGCGGGGGCACTAAAACAGCTTTGAGCTCTGAGGGGGGGTGACTCACTCCCATCTACTCTGTACTTTATCACAGGCTCCACAATGGAAGCAAAGGAGGGGGGTGACAGCAGGCTTGTTCTCCCCACCTTTCAGCCAACTGGACGGGAGAGCAGCTCTATAGCTGTGCTAAGTGGCTTGCTATGTTTCAAAGAGGCCTGGATACAATCTCCTGGGGACAGACCTGGAAGACTGATGCTCTGTCTAGAGGACTGAGAGCAGGTCTCATGGAGTGAAGTGTCCAGACAGATGGAGATACGTTACCTCTCCGTACTGGTTGAACATGTGTATCATCTGGTCAACGATGTTAAAAATGTCCCTCCAGTCAAAGTTTGGCATTTCCACATCTCTCCGCTCTGCAGCACCGTTGTACAGGAAGTTGAGAATATGTCTGGTGGTGAAGTCGGTGTCCTTTAGACTTGTGTCCACAAAGTGCATCACTGTTGGGTTTTTTAGGGTATCCTGCAGTGACAGAAGTAGAAATAGATTATCTGTGGTGTTCTAGAATTATACAACATGTTTCAAGTCAGTTAGTCGGTTTATTCTTTTTTATTCTCTCAGATTAAAATTCATTAAAAGTCCAAAAGTCAAATTTGGCCTCAATTTTTGGCCCTAAAGGTATTTTGGGTCAAGTCTGAGTCCTAAAATTTGAGGTTATATGAAGTCACATGTCATTAAACTTGTATCTTGAGGCCAAGTCATGATAAACTTCACACCTCTTTCTCTTTCTTGGAATTTTCACATTAACAGTAAACTCAGCACGCTCTCAGAGTTTATTATGCAACAAAAATAACAAGAAAATGTCAACACAATCAGGCCTGATTATTTCAAAATCAGATATTATTGTACTCAGGCTCTTCTGTATGTGTGAATTATACTACACTTACCATCACAATATTGATGTTGGCACTTTTTCTCTATAAATAAAGTGATAACAGTTTCTGTTTCACTTTTCTTTTCAGGTTGAAACAGGCACTTCTGGGTACGAGAACGTGAACAGTAGTATGTAAAGCTTCATACCCTGATCATGTTCATCTGAACGCTGTTGTGGAAAAAAGCCCAGAGCTGGGGTCCCACCTCCTCCCAGGATTTGGCCATGTTCATTAGCCTCTCGAGCTCCTCAAAGGTGGTGTTGGCCTGGATACACACAAATAAACACAGGCACATTTGAAGTCAAAGCACAGTCGATGGTCAGTAATATTTCTAAAGGAGAACAGCATCAATGAAGACGCATATAATGCTGTTGTTATGTGCTCGTTATGTTAATGACAGTAATGAGTGATGTATAGTTTTCTATTGTATGTGAGAAAACGGCAGATGACACAGATGAGATGTATGAGACCCAACTGGGATCCGTTTTGTGTGAGAAACGATGAATAAGACGCAGCAGAATGCACTAGATTCTGTTTTCCCATCCATGGCTGCACCCTCATTCTCAATTTATTGTTTAATTCTCCCCACCTCTCCCCATTCCCAGTCCCTCCACCCTCCTTTCCTTTGGTAGTCAGCTCATTCCTGAGAGGGGTGGGGGTTCAGACGCATATAAACAGATTCAGAGGGTGTTGAAAGAAATGTAGAAGGGGAGAAAGAGTGAGTGGAGAGACACAGAGAGAGAGAGAGAGGTGAGGGGTCGGGCTGGAGGTGGTCTCGCTTACACTCTTTAATATCTTGCGGACGGCAGGGGAGTCGGGGGTGTACAGGATCTTTCCCATCAGCAGGGGCTTGACTGAATTCCACACAATTTTTGTGACAGGGTTGGACTCCAGGGTCTGCATGAGGGCGTTGCAGAAGGGAGCTACGGACAGAAGAATTGCAATAAAAGTCCATAACGAAGAAGAATAATGGGACAAAATGAAAGAAAACAAAGAACCAACATATAGAAAGATTCAGGGAACACACACGCACTTTTTCTGTCTTATCTAGTTTACACTCAGATAACCCAAATTTAATTATAAATATGATAAATACAGAGAGGAGTCACAAACTTTTGAATATGTGGTGTAAAATCATACTTAGAGATGTCACACTGATACTGAATTTGATTAATTGCTCATTGTGCTGTTGTCAGAGGCTTTTGTGCCACAGTGAATAAGAAGGAGATACATAGGGTTTGAGGAGAATAAAAAGGGAAATTTCAATATTATTAAGTACCTTCTTTTGTGAAGAAGAATTGTTTGCATTATTAAAATAATATTTAGATCCCATCACTCACTGGCTGTGTCATCATAGACGTAGTTGTGGCTCTTGGTACCGTTGACCCCCAGAAACACCTTGTAGTTGTTGTCCTCGTACCAGTTGAAGGACAGGACCCTGGAGCCGCCTCCCTCTGGGTATCCACAGAAGAGGCCTGACACACTGGACATCAGCTGTGTGAAGGTTGGAGGACCTCCAGCTTGAAATAGAGATGAAACAGCCTTCAGGAGCTCCTGAGAGCTCTCCCGCTCTATCAGCTGTAGTCAAAATGTAAAGGAACAGATAAAAGATTTTTATTAGATAAGATAAGATACTCATGGTGCATAAGAAGCTGCAGTATCTTCTGTTTGAGTGAAATCTGGTCAGAATCGCCTGATGGTTGACTAAATGCTGAGTGTTGCCGAAGGATTTAAATAATTAGCTATAAGCGTTATCAGATAATTGAATACAAGGTTGGAATATTTATGTTATTCATGTTCATTCATACCATGTGAAATTCATAGACCATAAACTGTTGCTAGAAAACAATGGTTAGTAAGATAAGCAGACTTAGTCCACGTGATGGACTGAAATATCCTCCAATTGATGGAACCAAAATAGCTTCCAAGTGTATTCCTCACCGGTGTGAATCATTTCCTTTCTAAAGAAATAGGCAGGAGGTCACCAATAATTGTTGTTTCATGTTTGAATCAGTTTTGTTTGTGGGGAATCATTTCTGCTGAATTCAGTTTCTACAGGAACGTCAGCTCACAATCCTTCTTTCCTGTCAAACAGCTGTGTAACCGCCCCCTCGCAGTTTCAAATGCAGGTTATGTTGCAACAGAAATAATTTTCCAGTCGTCAGGGGTCAACGGTGAAGATGACGTGCAGCTTTTTCCCCCACTGAGAGCGAAACATTACGTGTGAACATGCACACACACACATGTGCTACAAACACACCCCTGCATTTCTTCTGCTCTCACTCCCTTTTCCTCCCTTTTTTTCTTATTTATTATTTTACACAAACAAACACTCAGTAAACTGAAAGGATGGGGGAGCGTTGGATAATGACAGCATTTGGCTCGCCTCTCTGTCACCACGGTGATACAAATGTCCCACCTACAGGATGTGTCACCTCACAGGAATGTCTCTCTCTCCCCATCTCTCTCTCTCTCTCTCTCTAAAAACCATAACCCTGCCTTACTCTCTCTCGTTCACAACTAAGGTGCTGGTGGGACACATTCCCTCTTATCCCCCCTTCCCTCGGGACATGTAGTGAACGTGCCGAAACACACAGCACAGTCTCAGTCATTCTGTCTTTGTCTGTCTTTGTCTGAGTTTGTATACAGATTAGAGATACGACTATTTTAAGATGCACAGTTCAGACAGACCGGTTTTAAGGTGTGTTAATAAACTAAACACACTGGAATATATTTCAGTGTTTTCTATCATATTTCCCTTTAATACATATTCTGTTATATTTTTTTTTATTACTTCTTCTTACTTACTTACTTACTTTTATTACAACTTCTTTTAGCTCTCATCTATATTTTACATTTTGTTATATCTTCTCTTTTTCTTGTATTTCTGTTCTTGTGTCAAATGTTTTTTCCTCTAAAATGACTGATTTGATGAAGTTAAATCATTTTGTCACTTTAGTCTAATGATTTCCACTCTGTTTCGTTCTGTTCATCCAAGGTGGATGATGATGATTTTGAACCTCTATGACTGTGATATAATGAAAAGCTTCAAAATAGACTAAAAAGACCTTGAGATGTACTTGTTTCTGTTCTTTTTCTCTGCTGTAGCTACTCTGTCCTACTTTATTCTCTTTATACTCTAGTCTTTTCTGTCGTCCTTTTTTTTTTTTTTTTTTTTTTTGAAAGGGTCAGTGGAGAAATGACCAGCAGGGGTGACATGCAATAAAGGACCTCAGCTGGAATTGAACCCAGGTCTGGGCATTGAGGTCTACACCCTTGAGTATATGGTGCACACTCAGACATGTCAGTTATCTGTGCATTTCATTCTAGTCTGTTCTACTTTAAAACTGTAAAATATCTATTCTATCTGTTCTGTTTGTTGTTTTCTCATCAATTCTGTTTCTCTACTGTATTTGTATTTACTTCCATGCCTTTCCCATTGTGTCTGATTGGGATTTATATGCAATATACACTCAGTAAATAAAGCGATAAAGCCATATCTCTATGTGCACTTGCCACCTAATCCATAATCTGTATGCACCTGCATACACTCACACATACACACACACACACACTGTAAACAGCACTGATACATATAGATGAATGCTCATGGACATGTCTCAGCGCGTGTACAGAACCCATATAGTTTGTTAACACACACACACGTCCCACAGTATGGAGCCCATCACTCAGCCTCAGTTGTGAGCGATTCTAAAACACAGAGCAGTGGAAGGAGTGAAGTTTCCTGCAGGAGCTAAAAATACAGCAGCCTCTGATCTGATCCTGCACAACTGAGGAGAAGATGACAGAAGCAGGAGTGGAAAGGACTGATGGACTTTGGAGCACTTACAACTTGAATCTTCTCTGATGCTGCCTTAAGAACCAGACCCCAGAATTGCAAGTCAACCCCATGAGAGCTGCTGTCCAGAACCTGAGGCATCTGCAGAGACAGAGACATGAGACGCATTAGTCAAGTGATAAATATTTAATATGCATTGTTTTCAAAAACAAGATGAAAATACATAGAATAAGACATTAAACACAATTTGCTCTTTGTTCCTTTTGTGTTAAATTTGCATTGCTGCAAGTCACATCCCACAATGACCTTGTATAGATGAACACAAGAGGTCAACGAAACAACAACCTGAAACAACTGGTAATGTCCTAAAAAATGTTTGTTCTCAAGGAGAAACATTTTTCCAATGAACTCTCCTTTATTAAACATGAACTCCATCATTTAATTAGATTTTTTGATGGAAACATACTATTCTTATTACTGTAACCCTCCTTCACTGAGTTTATTCTAGAGAAACCATTAGCAGTAGGTGTTAGAAAACGTCTGGTCAGGGCAGAGTGCTGAGGGCTACGGAAACCCTGAATGCCAAGACAAACACGCACATGAGATATCCTTCCTCTCACATTCCTCGTGCCTGCATTTCAATGAACGAAGGAAGGAGGGAGGCGGTTCGGTGGTGCTGGAGGGGAAAGAGGGAAAGCGAGGGTATAGGAAGGGAGGGTGTTGAGAGGTTGATGGGAGAAGGGAACCAGGAGCATAATGAGGAGAGGAAAGTTGTTACAAGGCGGAGGTCACTGTGGTAATGGGCTTTAAACTTAGTAGAGCTAATGGGTCACATGAAGAGATCACCACTAAGATGCTACTTTACCTATAGGACTAAATAAGACGTACATATGTCAAGTGTATGAATAGCCAAACTGACAGTCTGTCATATAATTTTTATATATTATAATATTCACTAAAAAGGTCACTGATACGTACATTTGTACAGTTAACTTATGTATTATGTAACGATTCAGCTCAGAGTTTAGATGAGCAGTGTTACTGCACGGCTTCTGTTTAAGATGTTAAATATTGTATTTACTTTGCCTTAAAGGCCTGAAAGAATATTTTAATCAGTGAATTAATTAAAGTTAAGTTGATCAGCCTGTGGGTATGGACAACGAGATCTCATACAAACATTTAATAAGATAGCCTTTATTATTTATTTATCATTATTATCTAATAATGAATATTTTACGTCATAGATAAATATATAATATGTGAAATACTGAAGCTTTGAGAAACTTTTATTTGAAACAAACTGTCATATCAGTTGTTAAAGCATGGTATCATTATAGAGTAGGAATGAAGTACTGTTCTGCCTTTTACTTTTTGAGTGCACTGTGGCTACGCAGCTCCAAGAACACCTGACCCTATGCAGTCTATGGGAGGAGTTTCAATCTGGTTTTAGGGCTAAGCACAGCACTGAAACGGCCCTGGTCAAAGTCATAAACGACCTGCTTATTGCTGCTAATACAGGCCATGTCAGTATTCTTCTACTACTGGACCTCACAGCTGCTTTTGACACAGTCTGCCACACCACACTGCTCTCCCGTCTGGAAACACTCCTGGGCATCACGGGCACTGCAGTTTCCTGGATCAGATCTTATCTTACGGATAGGGAACAGTTTGTCTCCATTGGCGATTTCAGGTCCCCTAGTGCACCCCTTTCACATGGTATCCCACAAGGTTCTGTCCTAGGTCCCCTGCTTTTCATCATTTGCATCCTCCACCTTGGTCACATCCTCCGTCAGTATGGCTTAAATTTCCATTGCTATGCTGGTGACACACAAATTTATAGTCACACTAAACCCTCCCATGCACTTCATCCCTCGAATTTGGTCACGTGCCTCAACGACATCAGCAACTGGATGACGCACAACTTTCTCAAACTCAGCCATGACAAGACCGAAGCCATTCTGATCACCTCTCCAACAATACTGAAAAAGATAGATCAATCACAGTTTTCCATTCCTGGCTATTTTACCACCACTACCTCAGAAGTTAAAAACCTGGCTGTCATTTTTGATTCTGCACTCTCCTTTGCCACTTAAAACATGTCACCAAAACAGCCTTTTTCCACCTCAAAACCATCTGAAAACTCCGACCCTCACTTAACTTCACCACTGCTGAGACCCTTATTCATGCCTTCATAACCTCCAGAGTTGACTACTCTAATGCCCTGCTTATTGGTGTCCCAGCAAAGTCATTAAATAGACTGCAACACATCCAAAATTGTGCAGCTAGACTTCTCACTTGTACAAGACCATGGCAGCATATCACTCACATCCTCCATGAGCTACACTGGCTTCCAGTACAATTTCTGATTCAATTCAAAATCCTTCTGCTCGTTTATAAAGCCATAACCCCATATAAACCCACCCGTGCCCTACGCTCCACCGATGCACACCTTCTATTAATTCCCTAGGACTTTTAGTGTGGCCGGCTCCAAACTCTGGAACAACCTTCCACTTCCACTACGTCAATGCACCTCACTCTCCGCCTTCACATCTATGCTCAAAACCCATCTTTTCACTATGGCTTTCCCACAGTTGTCTTATGATTTTATTTATTCCATGTTTGATCATGCTGATGCCTTCTTTTTTTAACTGTTGTGTCTTTTAGCAAATATCGTGTGTTATATCTATGTTATATCTGTTTTATCTTTATTGCCTATCTCTTCTAAAAAAGGGAAAACATCCTCAGATAAAAGTTTTTCTTGGCGATCAAGTGTAAAATATGCTTTAAAAACAAACAAAGAGATAGAAAATAAATCAAAATAAATAAATAAAAACACAAAGTTAATTTATCGATTTGACCAACAGCTTCCATTACGCTTATCATGGCTGAACCTATTTCCTTTAAATCCTATTACTATTTCTGTCCAAAATCCAATGTTCATTTATATTTATTTATATTATATATGTTTGCTCTTGTCTATAGCTCATAGCTCTTGTCTCATAGCTCTCTATGACCCTCGCAGGATAAGTTAATTTAGTTAATGGATGAGACGAATTGAAACCACATAAGTTGAAGAGAGAGATAATAAAAGCATCACGAGCCCCACCACACAGTTTCAGTCCAGCAGTCAGCTTTACTAACCTGATAACCAGGTTTGAAGGCAGCTTTGCCGACTGAACTCTTCAGAATGACACATGTTGTTGTTGTATCTGTGCAGGGCGATGCATCATGTCTTACAGAGCACCTCACAGGCGGCTGTGGGAGGGGTTTCGCTAAGCCCATTAGAGAAACAGGCCAAGAGGGATAATGCTATGCCAACCCCACCTGAGCCCGTCACCTGACTCAACCTGAACGCAAGTATATATTAGGGATACTGAACAAAAGTTTAAATATAGTAGTTTGTTGATGTGTTGATGTTTGTTGATTGTTATTTTTGCTGTGATGATTTTAGTAGTTTGCTGAGATTTTTCTCCTTCAGAATGGTGATTTTACAAATACAATCAATAAATATGCAAATGTTTTTTTGTTTTTTTTTACTTTTATTAAAAGTTGACTTGTGCTGCTAAATGTAGAAAAAACAGAAGCTATCTCTTGCTGCCAGCCTGCCGGCCTACATGTTCCTCGCTCTGGGTAAACACGTGTGTAAACACTTTGAAACAGAGCCAGCAGTTCGTTCCAAGCTCCAAATAAAGCGAGTGAGTGAACACGTATGATAGAGTCACCTGCAACCTACAATCAGCTACTTGGCCTCACATGTAGTTCTTGCGTAAATACCGGCTTTATATAGAAACAGCTGTCATGGCACAATTTATCTCAACTAACCTCAATACTAACTGTTATGTGACATGCATTCACACAATACAAAAACATAGAAAAAAAATACACATAGAATATATATATATATATATATATATATATATATATATATATATATATATATATATATATATATATATATATATATATATATATATATATATATATATATATATATATATATATATATATATATATATATATATATATATATATATATATATATATATATATATATATCCTATATACATCTAAATTACTAGCTAAACATGTCAAATCATTACCAGCATATCAACTCTGCTAATCCAGCTACAGTTCATTTAAGGTGATTTAGTGACTTCTAGTTAAGTATTAAGTATATTATTTTAGACCTGCAGCTGCTTCAGGTTCAGTGTCAACTGGTTTATCAGAATTCATTTGACAAACACACATTTGAATAAAAGTATTTATACAGTTCGACACAGTTTACCTGCAGTTCTTTACAGAATTAATTCTGATAGTGAATTTGACACAATAGTTTTTTGTTTGTTTGTTTGTTTTAAAAAAGCATGAAATAGTAACAAGTAGCAATAGTAATAGTAACAATAGAAACAATGGCACGGCCATTTTCATTTAATCATTCAATCAATTAAAACAAAATTAAAGTATGTATTTATGAGGTGGTGCAGTTTGAGTTTTTTGTTTGTTTGTTTGTTTGTTTAATTTTTTTTTACAATATTGAGGACAATATTGTAAACAAGAAACATAAAATATAAATCATCACGCATTCATCCCTATAGACTGATGCCTACAACTTCAATGGTTTTAAAGCTTTTTTTTTTTTTTTTTTTTTTAGTAAATTTACTATAAACAAATGCAACTGTTACCAGGAAGACACTGGCAGCTTTGCTGGGCAGGAAGCAGGGCATAGTTTTTCCAACAAGTGCAGCCCTCCAGGGGATTTCATAGTGAATATAATGACATGTCAACATGAATATAAAAACAAACTTGTGTTTGTGTTTATTATTTATTATTTTCAGTGACCACAACCAAACACCAAAAGAAAATCTTTACCAAAGGAGTAGATTCAAACAAGCCACTAACCAGTTTGAAGATCTTGAAAAAGTCCATATTAGTGTAGAGGACGTCTTCTATCCTCTGCAGCCTTTGTGGGGTGAGGGCACACATGGCGTTGCGAACACCATTGAGTCCCTGACGACTGGGGAAGATGAGGAAGCGCTCGAGTAAAGCCTGACTGCACGCGATGTCTTTGAGCTGCAGGTTGGGGATACCGAAGGCAAACTGGACACCATGAAAGAGGGGAGCAATATATAAACACAAAGAATACCATTATATCAAGTTTTAATACTGTTTCTTCAATATGTGTAGTAATCTCCCACCACCACACACAGTTTGAGCTCACACCTGCTCCAGTTTTATCTTTGCGTTGATGAGCTGATATACTATTGACTCAGAGAGACTGGCGTCACGCAGCAAGAAGGCTGTAAGAACCTCATCATCCTTCAGAATGTCATCTATCTTGAGCCCACGGCCTGGACAGGAAAAAAAAAAAACAGAAATGAGATAGTGAAAGGTCAAAACTACTAGAGACAATACTGACCCGAGCAGCGCTGGACCGCTCAGAGGAAATGATTCACAGCAAGAAGGATTGGCAAGGATTTGATGGTTGGGGGAAAGTCCAGCAAGCAAAAGGAAGAGTGTTTATACACATATTCCTGCCAAACTCAGCTGAAGTAATATTAAGAGTAACCTCTTTATGTGTTGTGTGCCTACAGGCCTGGTCATGAACAAGAGCAGAGGAATGACAGAGGGAGTATGTGAGAGATTAATCAGAAAGAGTAAATGGAATTGGACACGTATATCTCAGATAATCTTAACGCAGTTGTCACTGAAGCACCTTAATATCTTTTAAAGGTTTACTTCCAACAGTGGAAAATAACACTTCAAACATTGACCGGAAACAAATTAATGGTACACAAGGGGAGAAGCAGACCCCATGAAACAAAAGAGAAATTGAGTTGATGCTTTTACGGGAAAAAAGACAATGACCACAAAACACAGAAAAGAAACAGAAAGAGGATGTAAAGACTACAAGATGCCGACATTAAATCTACATTATGTCTTCATTTGTGAGGAAAAGCAGAAGCCTGCAAATTTTTTCTTCATCCCTCATTTTACAGTTTGACAAAGAACTTACAATAAATGCATTATTTTATTCCTATATAATCTTTACTCTTCTTGATCATTTGTACCTTGTGTCCATTTTTATATGTATCTGTCTTTTACGTGGTTTTCATATAAATTTTCTTTATTTGTCTCGCTCAGGAACTCTCAAGTGAAGCACTACGGCCTAAATCTTTTTCCCTTCACCTGACACTGCAGACGGATTGCTGCGTAACGTGTCCATGAAGTTTGAGAAGGATGACATTTCATGCCACAGGCGGCCGAACTGTTGGACTTGCGTCTCAGTGAGCAGCAGCTCCTGGGCGTCGACATAGAAACGAGCCAATCTGGAGAAAGATAAATTGTGAAGCCAAGTTTTGTTATGATGTTGGAATTTTTTTTAAAACTTTGATTAACAATCAACAAATTAAACATTATAGAAAAAAAAAGATCACAGTGGAAATACGTTGGAACAAGACTGGCTTACACTGAGTTGTTGTAGTTGGAGACGACTCCTGGAGACTCTCCTCTGGTTGGATATCTGAAGCAGGGGTTGTTGGCGTTGCAGAAGATGCCCTGGATCCAGGGCAGGATCCCTGTCGAGGGCATGGCCTTGTTGGGGAAATGACCTGAAAGAAGAGGAAACACAGGCAGAAGGCATGAAGAACCTCCTTTAATACATTTACAAAGATCTAACCAAGAACAAGCTTGTTAGTTAAGAATCTGTTCTTACATTCATGTTGTTGGTATAGTGGATTGGCCTTCCTCAGCCACACCAGACCAATGAACAACAACACTGGCCACAGGATCTCCACCAGGAGGCGGCTCTGGATACAAACAGGTGAAGTGTAAATCATACACACAGCGAACGCTACAATTTGAAACTTATTTCACTCTGTTTATTCTTAGATTTTGAGTTGGAAGTGGTAGTTTTGTTTTTTTGATTATACCTTCTGTCTCTTGCGGAGAGTCCAGTTTTTCCACAGTAACAGGCGGATTTGAGAGCCTGTCTTCATTGCTCTGTAGCTTAACCCCTGGATGGGGTCATCAGACTGTGACAAACCTAAAGATACACGACTCAATTAGACATAAAGACGATGGATAAATATAAGAAAAACCCAGGACTGTTGAAGTTGTCGTGGAATGGGGCTGATTTTGTGCCACTTTTCCCAGTATCGTATCATAAAATTGTTATTGTCCATAGTGTGCTGTTAATTGTTTTGTAATATTATTCTATTTTTACAAACATGTGAAGCTTTACTCAAACTTGCCGTAGGAATAACTGTGATCCCATTAAGCTGGTCTACAGTTGAGAACTGACCACCAGCATCCACTGTGCTGAAAACACTACTCTATTTTAAAGGCTTATTGTGAAGGTATTTTGGCAAAAAGGGGAATTTCTCTACAGGAAAATACAAGTTGGTTATCACAGTTTTAGTTGCAATTTGTGCCAACAACAATCTGCCATTGCAGACATATCTAAAAAAAAAAAAAAAAAAAAAACAAAATCATTCTGGGTGAAACCCCTTAAATGTCAAACACATCAATGGGAGTTATGTGCAGATGGTGACAGAAAAAAATGTCAGCCATGAAAAATTATTTGATTATTTGTTCGGGAATGGCATGTCCAATAGATTAGTGCAGGCTGCCAGGCTGAGGATGCAGCGACATAAACACTTGTCTGGAAAAACAAGAGGCTAAAATAAACAGAAGAGTAAAGGTTATCATTATGTGTCTGACTACTCTGAAATCACCTTATTACCCAAACAACAATAAGGTGATTACACATGACAGGACTTCTTGTGCAAGACTGACAGAAGACGTGTGGAAATTTTCTCTCTCACTTTCAATAAACTGCAGCTTGTTCTAGGAACTGGGAGTGAAATATACACGAGGAAATAGAAGTAAATGTAAATTTTAGTTAGTTAAGTTAATCTTAAAATAGACATTATGTAAACTAAAAGAGTAACTAGCGACCGTACACCTGTCAGCTCCTCACATACATCTAATTCAGTCAACATTGACTAAATAAATTTTTTTTAAAATAGAGTAAATTCTGAGTCTTACCTTTTTACAGAATGATATGAAAGCTGTGAGACATCTAGAGAAAGAGGTTCACAAACAAACTGAGGTAACTGGAAACATTAAGCAGAGGTAGAAGAGCTCTGTGTGACTCGTAGCTGTCCACTCTCTCTGTCTCTCCCCTGCGCCTGCAGGTCAGTCAGCAGCACTCCTAATCTGATTTCTCTAATCTCCCAGCTCAATACCGGCAGGCAGAAAAAGACAACAGTCATCCATTTTGAGGCAGAATTAGGAGGATATCAGCTGGAGAAGGTGGTGGAGAGATATGCCGTCCTGTGGTGGACGAGAGGGAGGCAGGGTGGGTTGATAAACACAGCAGCCAACGTCCATGTGTAAGATTCACCTGTCGCTAGACAGTCAGTGTGTGAGCTTTTAGCTAAACGGCTACAAAATAAATCAGTCACTAATAAATAACAAAATTCAAAGTTAAGGTGGGGGGGCTGGCGGTGTACAGCGGGGGCATTCGTGTTGAACATGTCTGAAGTGAGTCACCGCTCTGAGCAGCTGGACATGATGCGACAGGTGACATGGATAATTAGTTTGGGAGAATGAAGCCTTGACAGAGGCACAGCAAAAAAAAAACACACCTGAACCTGCTGAGAAGTATGCAGCAGCACAATGAAGCCTTATTGTGAAGCTGAGGCCACAGATCTGACACACACAGCAGGCTGCAATGTGACATGCGTCATATGTTAAACACAAGGATTAAAGAAGGATCTGTCAGAAGATAATGTCAGATATAACCTGAAGAACTGTGGTTATATCTGACACTCTTTGTAATTAGCTGACTGGTAAACGGACAAATAAATTACTGGCTATTACTCAGACAATCCATTTATTATCCGAGTCATTTTTCTAAAGCAAAACCTCAGATTCTCAAATGTGAGAGTTTCTGCTCATCTCTCTTCCATAACTACCATAACAGATCTGTTAACTCTGCTTTATTTAAAAATGTCCTTAATACATTTTTTTTTGCTAAGGTTTTCCATGATTGCATCACCTAATTAAAAACTTTTGTAGAAGGAACAGTAAAATAAAACTCTGTCCTTTGTTTACATCGTTGCAAATTAAATATGTTGTTTTTCTTTTTTTTTCCTCTTCGGTTGTGATTGTGATTAGCTCTATGTTCTGGTATTTTATAGACTAAATCAAGTAATCAAGAAAATACCAACACTGAAACCTGCACTCAGCTGCAGTTTTGGATCTCAGACAACTCTAAAATATCCAATTTTGTCTGTAAAGTTAAATTAACCTGAAAACATGACTAGATTTAGATTCATGACTGATTTTTTTTTTTCACCAACCACACAAAGTCAATATATGTACACAAGGCTTCGAAAAAACAATAAGAAAAATGTTTTGAATTGAAACAGAAATCAAAAACACTCACCTGGGACAGAAATAACAGTTTAAACTATATCTTTTAATTTGCAGCAGGAACTGTTGCATGTCATTTTTTGCCCAGTATAACCACAACATCATGAGACAAAATTACTGCGATGAACATGCAGTACGTATGAATGAATATAAAAACGTAAACAGATACATAAGGTTTACATAATGAGAAAAAAAAACCAAACAAAATAAAACAATTGTACCAATCACAGGCTACAATGTAAAAAAAAAAAAAAAGTTAAAAGGTCAAATTCTTTATAATTAAGAACCACTTGGTAAAAAATACTTCCATATATTCCTTGTGGAATAAAATCTGAACAAACAAAAAGCAACATTAGAATTTGAACCTGTATTAAGTGCATCGTGTGATTACAATAAAATACAATTTTGAACAAATCATAAAACATCCAACAATTCTTTACAGATAGAAATCCATTTTGTGGCTGGAATTTTTTTTTCTTTTGACATAAAAAATAGACAGTTCATATATGTTATTTTAAAACATTCAAGTTGGTGCCACTCTTTTTCTATTTGCTTGTTTTTAATGAAGCATTCAACCACTGTTGACACTATGACTTCAACATGTAAAATAGAATATATTAGTACTTATAACACTTTCATGGTTTATTTTCACAGGCCTATATTTTCTCCCACTTGCAGCTTGTTGATAAAAATGTTTCTCAGTATAAACTATGGCACAGTAGGTTAATATTTACACATAGAATTTTTTTGGCATCAAACAAAATGAGCCTCTCTGTGTTCGAGCTCCTGCATCCGCCGAGGTCGCAGTCTTTGGTATAAAGGTTTAGTCTCGCTGGGGCTGGAGTCGTCTGGGCTGCTCGGGGGTGGGGACTGGGGGGGTGAGAGGGTGCTGGAGGTCGAGGCCCCGGGGTCAATGGCGCTGTCGGTGGAGTCCTGCGTCTGGAGCCGTGTCTGTGGGGGGCTTGTGAGGGTAGGTGACGAGGTGTCTACCTGGCCAGGGTTGATTGGGGTGATTGAAGGGACGGTGGTGGTGCTGGTGGTGGTCATGGTGGTAACGGTAGTAGTACAGTTTTGAAGCGTCCTTGTTTTACTGTTAATGGAAACAGGAGGTTTGTAGAAAGTTCCAGGAGGAGGCTGCAGAGTCCTCGGTGCCCTGAGAGTTAGTGGAAGGTTTGGTGAGCGGCTAGATTCACTGACTGAGTTGTCTGTGTTGTTTTCCCTTTTAGAAGTCCAGATAGACTTGACTGGCATTGTGTATGGGTTGCTGGAGAACACGGTGCTCACAGTAGTCGTGGTCGACACCACTGAGGTGGTGGTTACAGTTGGGTTATAAGCGACAGGCACGGTTGCCTTTACAGGCTGCACTCCTGAGGCGGTGGAGGGCAGGTTGGCCATAATCATAGCAGTCCTGGGTGTGACATCATAGTGCTTGTACTTCCTGTCCCACGTTCTCCTCTGCATTGTCTGCGTGTCAATGAACGGCGTGATGTAGTAGGTGCTGACTCGGGACGAACCACTTTGGCGCACCTTCTCTGGCTCCGGTATCTCCTGTATAGTTTCAGCCACGGTGTCCCGCTCCGATGACGTCCCGTCCACAACATCGGCAGCGTTTCGATTGTTTCTCTCGCTGATTTGAGCAGGAGCGGGCAGACGTTCCAGCGGCATGCTGATTGGTCGAGATCCGAGTCTGGCGCGCTGGGTGCGTAGCTGCACTTTGGGTGCTGCGCTGGTAGCAGAAGGCACAGTGGTGCTGGGACGTCCAAACACTAAGGTCGTCCTCTGAACATCTGCACCAGACGGCTGGATCCCATTGAGTCTGTCAAGGGCAGAGATCTCGGTACTGTCTGTTCCCGGCTGAACCTCCTGCACCTCGTTGAGGATGTGTGCTGATGGGATCACTGATGAGTATCTTTTGTATGCTTTGGCACTCTGGAGGGACATAATAAACTGTTATTTTTGCATCATACTATTTACATTCTCTCTTATAACACCTTGGAGTAGCATTCCATTCAACCTGAACCTCTCCTCACCTCTTTGATGTCCATCAGGGAAGTGGAGTGTCTGCTGAGCCGCTGCACCTTCTCTTGAGGTGTAAGTCTGGGGGAGCTCTGGCCAGTGATGGTGATGTCAGAGCCGGGCAGAAGCGATGCGTCAAAGACCGTCTGGAAGTGTTGCACCAGCAGCTCCACCATCAGGGCCTGGTAGGGGTAGTCCACCAGGGAGGACAGGGACACCTCTGCATCTATCTGCCGAGGCTTCACCAGTGTGGGGCCAAAGATAATCCCCAGGTTACTCGCTGTCATCTTGTTTTCCTCTGCCTGCTCTGTCACTCTGTGGTAGTAAAGAAAGAAAACCATTTGTTTACAACATTTTTTCAATTAGAATTCATGTATCTTTCTGAATACAGGTTAGGATTTAGAATCTGTGTTAGATGGATGTTACCAATACTGTCATTTATCGGGTCAACATTTTACTCAAGTACCATCTAAAAATAAATCGAACAAGAACGGAACATTTGTTTTAAAATATCTTGGGTTGTGTCAGATTTGAAAAAACAAAAAAATAAAAAACGACTATAAATAGAGCATGACTTTTATGTTCTTCCTCTGTGTACAGGGAAGTGCCTGTCTTTTAAGGAAGTTTGCCTAAAACTTTACAGAGAACAGAAGACAGAAATCTTTACAGTGGAGCAGCTGCAGGCCTTTGTGTAGAACCCTTACCTGTTCAGGTGTGCTATAAGGAAGCGCAGAGTCCTGTAGTTGGTTGTAGGCAGCTGACGGAGCAGATCTCGGATCTTGAGAATGACTCTGTTGAGCTGTACACTTGGACCGCCTTTCTCCTCTGACTGGGTGCTCGGAGGTTTATCAGTCTCCTCTACTATCACCCTCTGACACTCCTTGGACAAGCCAATCACGTCATTGTAGTATCGATACAGGATCAGTGGCTCTGGTAACTGTTAAAGGAAATAATAGTGTGAGTTCTGGCCAACTTGGTCTAGGAGAATAACAGAACATGTCCTTCTTTGAAAATAACAAATGTATTGTTAATTTAACATGCATTACCAACAAATTCTTGATAACCTTCCAAATGTTTAGTGAACATGTGAGACTCACCTGTCTCAGGTAAAGTTTGAGGACGTTGCTGATGTCGTGAGGTGAGAGCTCAGACAGCTCAACCAAGTCTTTCCCATTTTCAAACGCCTGACAGAGTTTCTCAACTCGTGATTTGGCACCATTGACACGATAAATCCCCTGAGAGTAAACAGACATTTTTATTTTTGCTATGACACAAACTCACAGAATAGTTTCTGAACTATGACACAAGTGAAAAAATACTGTAAACAGAAATGTGATCAATATAAACAACTCTGCCCCAAATCATAAAAACTGACCTTGATGTTGAGAGCTCGACTCTCAATCTCAGATGTGCACTTTTTGATGATGAAGGGGATACCATCTGGGCTGTTTTTTGCTGCTTGAGCAAAGTCGATACCAAACAGCTGCAGTCTGCCTTGCAGCTTTTTATGGCCACACTGGATGGCGAGTGTCTCTAGACACTTTTTATGGCATGCCAAGGAGCACTGGAAAAGAAAAGGAAACAAACCCAGACATCAAATGATGAATGATTAATAAATGCCTCAGATTATTGACTGTAATGTTACTACTAGTACTACTACTATACATTAGTATATGTACTGTACCTCCTCACACTCAGCTCCATGGAAAACCACCAGACTGTCGCACTCTCTACACTTAGACGGAGCACGCAGTTTTCTCAGCTTATGGGTTTGAGAAGCTTTGGACATCTGAGCATTTCGGAAAGGACCGGGAGAACTGGCCGTCTCCGTCACCATCTCTGCCAGACCTGGAAATAACAACAAGAATTTCTGGTTAAGAAAATAAGTAGCATATACCCTTCTTCATTGCCAAATCTTAATTAAAAAATAGGTTTTCTAATTAGTACAAACAAAAAATAAATGCAACTTCATCGTTAATTACAGCATCAATCAAACACACAGAACTGCATGTCTCCCTCTAAACACTCATAATGCTTTATGCATTATGGATTTTGCCCTCTCTGAGTTTTTACTTAAAGCATTCAAACCCGCTGAAGGCTGATACGCTGAATGGCCATATTCTGCTGCTGTATAAAAACATTAAGCCATTATGTAATGGGTAATTATATGTTAATTTTTCATGGAAATTTGAAAACATTAGGACAAATAAAAGAGCTGGTCTGCTGTTGCTGCAGTTACCACTGAGAAAATAAGTATGTGTATTAACTGGGAGAGTTGAGCACAGGTATAGATAGAGTAAGCTGAGGCTATATGCCAAAACCAACACGACCTCTTTCTGCTCAGCTTTGTCAAGTTAAAAAAAAACATTTGATGTAAGCAGAGTCCTCCCCAGAGTCAGCCCCAGATGTATTTGTGAGGTCTGTAGATTTCTCTCACTATTTCTGCTTCCATGCTTCAACTACACTGTCACATAAAAGGACTGGCTGTGTTACAGCAGACACAAGTTCAAAAGTGGTACCCACATGCACCTTCCTGAGGAGACAGTTAATCGCTAAATATTGTCATGAAGACAAAACACACAGACAAACATATCTAACCATTGTCTGAGGGTGATGGCGGTTCCCTTTCATCCAAGTCATCAGCAGAGGACATGGTCCCAGTAGAGGGAGTCCTGGGTAGCCGTCGTTTGAAGTCACCTGCACAGATAGAGTCATTATTTTTTTTTTTACAAAACCAAATACAGAAACAAACTGTAGAATGTAAAACTGTACAATTTTACCATAGACTGGCATGATAACAACATCACAGTGCAATATCAAGAACAGATTAAGCTATGATGCTCTGCATTTAGCACAGTTTCAGTTGTAGAGGGAAGTGAAGCATGAGAAGCGTACTTTGGTTTTTGATGAGGAAGTCATACACACGAAGATTTGAATATAAATTATATCATATGTCACCTCATCCTCCACTAGCACGTGATTTGAAAATAGAAAAAAAACATAATTTTCTCTTTTGAAGAAATGGTTGATTGATTTTGATGTGATTTTTCAAACATAACTTGAATATTTTTGTAAAATCTTCATACCTGGACTGGCGGTGGGGGAGTCCATGGACCTCGACTCGCTGCTGCCTCCCGCACTCTCTGAGTCGCTGCACATCCCTCCCTGGCTTCCCTGACTGCTGGAGGCCCAGGCTCTCAGTGGGGCCTGACTTCTCAGCGCTGCGAGGAACCAAAAGAATACAGACCACTGGTCACACAAACAGAGAAACAACAGAGAAATATAGCTACATGACGGTGATGTTCTAACAGCTGTCAGTTATTTTCAGAGACGACCGTTCACACTGTTATTCCAGACATATGATGAGTAAGCAACACACAACTCAGTTTTGATTTTAGATCTGAGAAAAATTCCATGGGCAAGTCCCTGAGCATCACATGAAGATACAGGCAGGTCTACAGGCTGATGTGACACACAGGTAGTTTACCAACAACAGCAACTAAAGAATATGTCCAACTTTCTGCTGATATTCACAGCACATGCAAATACAAAAGCTTTCCTCTGCTTGGCTTGTGATCGTAACACAGCAGGGTCTTAAGTGAATATCACATATATCTGAACATGCACCTTGTATGTCTGTGCTGCTGTTGGACCTCCGCTCACCGATCTTTGCTGACCGCTGTAAGGGACTGTCCACTTCATCTCCGCTCAGCACATCACAGGAGGTGTTAGAGGCCTGTGACAGGTTGCCATGAGACGAGTGAGTGCTGCCCACTGACCTTTTGTTGAACACAAACCTGAGGAAATGAAGTCAAAATGTCAGATTACATCTGATACATTTTACTCTTAGGAAAGGTTTCTCTTGGGCCAACACCCACAATTATCATATTACTTTGGTGGTTTGACAGGCGGGCTCAACACCAGTGACTCACCATTACTTAAGTAGGCACTGTTTTTTTTTTTGTTGTTTGTTTGGTTTTTTTCATATGACCTGTTTTGCATCTAATGCCATAACCAGAACATGTTTATCTTCATTAAACTTGGGCAGTGTGACCAATTAATGACACAACATTTTTAATTTGGATAAATTAGGCCACATTCCTATTTGACAACTGTTAAATCACATTATGAGTTAATAACTCTTCTATGAAATCAATCAGCTCATTGTTGTGAAAATCACAGAGGAACCACAAGCACAAAAAACTTTGAGAGGTTAAGTCAGATGAATCGAAACACAGACTGTGTTTCGATTCATCAGTAGCTGCCTTAACCTCTCAAAGTTTTTGGAAAGGCCATAAAAGCCAAAATTCTCATTTGATGTGATTTGTCATCCACACCTACCGGTGCTAAGAGAACTACAACACTGTTCATCTAACCATGAACTTAGTACAAAGGAATTGACGTTATAAAGCACTGCTTATTTTCTTTGTGGTAGTAAATGTTTGTGTGTGTGGGAAACTGAATCTGATACTGCTTTGACAATCTCAGTAGTCTTTAGGACAACTCTAAACCAGAGCCAAACTCTCACGCTCGCAATCTCCCCCGCTGCATTCAGCCTGCACCACAGATATTTCCTGAGGAAGGGCAAGAAATTCAACACGTATTCTGACTCTCCTCAGTTCCCTCTCTCTCTCGCTTCCTCCCACTCTGACTCAATGTTACCTTTGCTGAAAGAAGAAGTAAATATGTAGCACTGACTTTAAGTTGTTTCAAAACTCTTCTCTAAAACAGAATCTTATACCAAAATGACCTCAAGCTGAACAATAGATGAATAAATACAGGCCCATGACCTTTCTACAAATATAGTCTCTCTCATATTATGGCTGCCTGTGAACCAATCTGCCCTGTGACCAAAAGCATTTAAAGTACTGTAAACCTCCATACAGGACTGTGTTGAAAGCAGATTTCACAAGACTTGCACAAAGTTGAAGCGCTTAAATCCAACTTTAGAGATGTTTGTTTCATGTTTTGGTCTAGCTGTTTTGAAGCCACAGTCGTTATTACCTGCTGTTGTCAGAGGAGATGGAGTCAGAGTGCAAGCGCTCTTTTGGCAGATTTCTGGGCAGGTTCCGGACAAACTCGGCATAGCATTCACCGGGTTCGTACAACTTGGCATTCTCACTCAAGGCCTGGAAGTGGGCAGGGACTGACACGGTCTGAGTCTGCTGCATCTGAAACCAGTTCACTGTCACCTGAAGAAAGATGGATAGAAGGTTGAATGATTGAGTGTGTGAATTACTTACTAACTCAAATTTATGGTAAGCTGCCAAATAAAGGAAGCAAAGCAGCTAGCACAAGTAGCATCGGGTTCCTAGACAGTGATTTTCGAGTGCCAAATGTAGGTTTAATTATTAACCATTCATTACTAACCAACCATTGAAATCATATGAAAACATTAAAACACAGATTTAGAGTTTATTCTCATGGTCATAGTCTTGCATATTTGTATACAGAAATCATTCACTGAATCTTTATGATATTTACATATAATACTAAATGTCACCAGAAATCAGCAGACTAATAACTAATAAAAAATAATGTCTTCTCACAGCTTTGAGTGTGAGGTCACACTGTGAAACCATCTCTCGAATCTGTGTGAGAATGGTTCTCTTAGCGTTGGCCAGGTCCATCCTCCTGACGCCTGCGTCAGCCAAACAGCTCTGATACTGGTCCTGAGCCTCTTCCGCCTAACCACAAAAAAAACACACAGGGAATCATGTGAAGATGTGAAAGAAGCACTAAATTGCCACAAGAACACATGTGCAGGAGTCAAACTTCGATGCACAGCTGTAAGGACAGAAAATGATAACAACTATTTTCCCATTGTCATCTTCTCCTTCCTACCCTCTGCAGAGCCTCCTCCTCGAGCCTCCTCTTCTTCTCCAGCTGTTTGTTACCAGCATTATTAGACTGTTCCTCCTGTGAACGGTTGGTAGAAGAACGGGCTTTCTGGTACTCCTCCCTCCTCTGAGACTTCAGTGCTCGTGCCTTGCGCAAGGCTGCATCTGCCTCTTGCTGTCAAAACCACATAAATCACTCATTAAGCCCATGAGATTAACCTATCACTTGGGTGTACAACAGTTATCATAAATGTGATCAGGCCCGCCCTTGTGCTTGATCAACTTTGTTTGTGAGGTGACAGAGTAAAGTTTAAACTACCATCTAAAGAATAGAAGTAACAAAAGGCTTGATGTTAACTATGTTGGCATTTACATTTCTGACAGGCTCCTGGCTGCTTTACATACCATTTTCTTCTGTTCCCTCTGCCACTGCTCCTTGATGTCTTTCCTCAGCTTGTCCAGTTCATTCTTGCGAGCCAGAAGAGGCTGAGAACAGATGGGAGGTCAACACTGGCATGTTTAAATACTGCTTTTTTCTATCCAATTTTATTCTCAAATGCTTTACTCAAAAGACAAAGTTATTTTGACAAGAAATGACTGGATACAAAAATGAGACAGGCATTCAGTAGATGTAAGATGTAAATTTTTGATTTGAATGAGGTTTCATCTTTGCAGAGGAAACAATGCTGGCAAAATAAAAAAAGTAGATTATTTGAATGAAGCAAAAGCAGTTTCAAGGTCTGGGTTGGACGACCAAAGAAAGGTAACAGACTTTTACATCTCATCATTCTTACCTGTATAAATTTGTTGGATTGAAAAGCCATCGCCGTTTGAATAAGCAGTTGGTTGTATTCAATATCCTTCTTGAATGTGGAAACGTAGATGTCACTGAATGGCATGTAGTCCTGGGAGGGATAAAAAAACAAAATTGATGTCTGTGATGAATTCACACACAAGTTACACATTACCAGCAAACTTACTATTGTTACTGATTTTTTTTTTTTCTTTTAAATGAGGCTCTTTGGTTACCTGCTGACTGGCCAACGTCTTTGCAGATTCGGCCATTTTGGCGTAATTTTTAGCA
Source organism: Polydactylus sextarius (assembly GCA_016801845.1). Classification (NCBI taxonomy): domain Eukaryota; kingdom Metazoa; phylum Chordata; class Actinopteri; family Polynemidae; genus Polydactylus; species Polydactylus sextarius. The sequence continues at coordinate 10,105,310 of CM028916.1, read as the reverse complement.
TACTCAATATCTGAAAGGGAAAAAACATAAATAAACAATATAAATAAAAATAGTAATTAATGACTGTATCATTGTTATTTGACTTTTTTTGGATATAAGGATGTCTAATGCATTTTCATTTAACTTTTTCAAAACAAATTTCACAGCAGTGAGATTTGTTTTGTTTGATGTTACACATTAAAGCATATATAACACTATACAAGGGCAAACAAATACATAATTTTAGCACACAATGTAGTGAATTTTTAAACCACAAAATTACAGTTCAGATTAAATCGTATTCTTTATCATCAGGTCTCAGATAATGTCCTGATGCAGAAAGCCTCCATTACGGTGCAATATTCTCACCCATGGCCACTCTCTTCTCCATCCAGACCAGAAGGTCTTTGATGTACTTGGACCAGGCCTTGACATAGAGTAGAGCAGACTCCACGCCACTGTCATTCTTCAGCAGAGTCAAGTCAACTTCCTCCTCCCGTGACAAGGGCACATCATGGCCTGGGGAGTCCACAGAGGGACACACACATAAATCAAAACAAAATAAATTGAACCACATGGTATTGATAAAGTTGCCAAGTGTTGCATTGATGCGCCTTAGTTCTACTATCCCAACAGACCTGTGTGGGCAGTAAATGAAAAAAATATTGAGGTAATTGAAGTTGACAGTGTAGGAGGATGTAAAAGTGCTGGGTGTCTTTAAAAATAGTCCAACAGTATTATTTTGTTTTTATTGGTTAAACCTTGATATACCTCTCCCAGCCACCCGCCATCTGATTCAACATAAACCCCATGTGTTTCCCATCCCACACGGAACTGCAGCTAAACAGGCGAGGAATGTCAGATATGTGGACAGAGGGAGAAAACGAGCAGCTAGTATGAAAAAGGCAGCAGAAATAACAGGGGTGGAAGCAGAGGTTTAGGGTGGGTCTACCTCAGGCATTCAAGAGTCTGTGGCCTAAATCACTCACTAACTCACACACTGACACCCTTGGCTACCCAGGGCTACAGAGCGTTCATTAAATGTTTTGTTGCTGTTTTGTTTCATTAATGCCATCACATCTCAGAATGAAAACTTTCCTCAGAGCTAAATGTAAACATCACTTACCCACAAGGTCACTTTTCTCTGAAACATATTCCTCAGGATCCACAGAGAGGTTGTCATAAGACTGTGAAAAAGATACCGTTGATTAGAAGGAGGGAATACCAGCATACAATCACAGTCAGACATCAGAAGCCACTGGTTACTCAACACCACAATTAAGTACAGAAAGCAAGTCTTTGAGGCTTTTTTATGTGAGAGGCATGGTCAAATTGTTGCTTGAAGGGCACCCTTTTGAAAACTGTCATGTGTCAAAATAAAACAGAAAAGCTGAGAAAAGAAAGACAATGTCTCACCCTGCTTCTCCCGGTCTGGGGGGTCCCCAACCCTGAGCCACTGTCCACATCTCCCATAAGGAAGTCAGAAACTCTGAGGGGCAAGATGTACAGATGTGTGAACACTATAGCCTGACATGGTCAAAATTGCAAACTAGTGTGTACAGACACTTCACTCCATAGTATAGTACTACTTAAATTAAATTAAATTAGTTTTTCAGTCAAAGAAAATGACTCAAAACACAGATAAAGGTCCCGAAGGTGGTTTGACAAGTGCAACAAGCCAACATCTGCTGGCTTAAATCAGTAACACATTACTTGTCAGTTACACAAAGAAATGGTAAAAATCCAGTGGTGTTGAAATGGTAAACAAACATTGTACTCACACATTGCCGAATGTGAAAGCCAAAGTGTCAATGGATGTGTGTATCTCGCCAAATATAGCTTTTTTGTTTTCTGGGTTCACTTCCTTGAAGTTAATGCCTGTCGAGAGTGATAAAATACACGTCAGCCAAAATGAAAAACTTTTTTTTAACCAGCCAGTGTATGTATGCTCAATCATTCAACAAAGGTATTTACACGACTAGGCCCTTATACTGGTGAACAATGACGTTTTAACCACAGATACCACAAACACATTGTCAAAAGAACCAATAAATCACACGTGAGAAACACAAAGAGCTAAATTTGATTTTAAAAATGATAGTACTGTATTAAATACAAACTGAATGCGTGAAGTTTGTCCCATAGCACTGTATTTTTTAGTTCCTGTTGTAACCGCAATGAAGAAGAGACCACATTTATCTGTTCAGCTTCTGTGAGGAGTGGTTAATCAGTTTTACAAAGGCCAAAGTCGTTTCAAGTAAGTGTTGACATTCTCCTCAATGACAGAGCAAAAACTCCTCTCTCCCCAAAACCCCCTGGGCAGTTCCACAGGGTTGAGGTTTAAATACACAGCCCACGACTACAGCTTGAAAAGCATAACCGTTCGAGCAGACGTGGGTTACAGGCGATGACGTGTACAAAATGTATATCTTCCTACCAAATCAAAACTGCCTTCTGAAACAGCTTCAAAGATCTTCACGGACGAACATTCGAGTGATATTCAGAAACAATCCCAAATTTTCCCTCCGTCGTTCCAATGTGTTATGATTCCATAGGTCATCTTTCATGTTGATCGTACACGAAAGAAGCAGTCGATCATGCACATGCTTTTCTCGGAAATCTATCGACAGCAAGACGTTGATCAATTTTAGATGCACTCGGCCATCGAAGTTTGACAAATCTCCATAAACATGTGCACAGCACTTTCCTGCTCAGGAAACAGTTTACTCAGCAGAGGACATTTGCAGAAAGCAGTCAGAGGAACCGAAGATACAGGCAGCGAAATCTGACTGCTTCCTGTCTGCCCCGCAACAGGAAACACTCACACAGCTTGAGTTCTGCGAAATGTAACATTATAGACAGCTGTGACAAGGCTTACCTTCTCTCTCTGTCACCTGGCATCACTATCTAGCAACCAGGGCAAGAACACCTCAACACAGTGAATCAGCTTTTGAGGGAAAAAAAAATTCTCAAAACAATCCCAGTTTCGAGGTAGTTTGCTTTCTAGCTTTTATGCTTCCATTTTCTCTTCATGAGAGCAAAATCAATCCATGTCAGTGGTGGTTTGATAACTGTAAATTCCCAACCTATGAAGAAGCAAAGAAAGGTCATCGCATCCTGAGTTGGGGGAAGCAACCCCACGTTCCAGGGAAACTCTTTAGGGACACACTGAAAGAGAGTGGGGACGAAGTGGTGCAGGTCTCCCTGTCGTGCACCTCCCTGGTCCTGACTGCTCGCGTACAACCCAGCTCTGACTTCTTCCTCAGGACATCCTGTGGGTCTCAAAACAATGATTCCAGAGCTCTGCTCCCCCCTCCCCACCTCGTCACAATTGAAATATGGAAACTGCATCATTCAAGTACAGGGGCCATTGTTTTCTCACAGTTTAACCATAACTGAGACAATTAGCCCCTAAAAAAATATCTCAAGTGAGTTGAATCATGTCAACTTTCTCAAAATTCTGCTGCGTGATGATTTATATAATTTGAATGATGGCTCAATTATAGTAGGTTTATTATAATGTAACAATAAACAATATGTTTATCTGCATACAGAAAGAAAATTCTTTGGCGTACAAATATAAGATTCGTTGCAGTAAACAAATATACTGTCAGTTGCCAACATTTTCTCTGGAAAAGGAAGACAGAGAAAGAAAAGAATTTCAATAAGCTGAGGAGGCTGACACTTTTATTGCAGTGCCCTTCAGTAAAAAAAGAAGGAAAAATGAACAATGTGACCAAGAAACCTTGTCTGGGTTCACTTTGGGCTACTAAAAGCCTCTGCAAAGATCATATCTGTGATGACACACTAACGGAGTAGGAGAATGGGCAACACAACAATAGTTATCTCTGTCTGCAACAAAACTCAGCATTACACAGCTCAACATATCCTTGACAAGTACAGGTTTATTAAATGTGTCAAATTAAAAAAAAACAATAGAAAGAGAAGAGCTTAAGTGGATGACACCTGCATGTAAATGGCATTTAAAACTGGTTGGGCAACTGTGTGTGTAGACGGAAGAAGTGGGGGAGGATTATTTTTCCAGTAGATCCTGGCAGCTGTCCAAATGCCCTGTGAGTGTCATGACCAAGCATCAAAGAGCAACATGACTAAAGACACAACACACTCTGAAGACACAGAGGTGCACAAGACCTGTTATCACCCGAACCTTTGAATCTTCATCTCTGACGTCTCACTGATTCATTCCTCTTTCAGATTCCTTTTCACTTCTCCTTTGGTTGTCTGGCTGTGGCAGTATTGTGTTACCTACTGGTCATTAGGGACAGTCCAGCCAGGGAGTGAGGTGATGTAAAGCACCCCCTTGTGGACAGCTACATTCCCATGTTTACACTTGTCAACCAGATACAGTACACAAGTAGTGCATAACTGAATGACAAAGCTTCACTTATTATATTAGGACAATGGCGCACTGTCCTGCTGTACTGTACAGAAGCAACATCTGTGCATCTGCGTTGGGTGTTTATAGAAGCAATGTACTAAATATCTTAACTATACCCTTTTTTGAAAGAATACTGTCTTCATATCCATAATATTGGGGGGACCTGGGTGATATTGTGTCAATATCTCAACTGAACCAAGCCTGATTATGAGTGCTGACTAGATACAGATATCCTCTTTTTCCCACATTTCAAATCTGTATACCTTACTGCACAGAACTCATATTGTAATCCTTTCAACATGTATTAACACAACACTGGAATTACTGTCACACACAAATTATATGGCAGCCAGACGTAACCACATGAATGTAACTCAGAGAGGAAAGACTACACTTTATGACACTGAAAGGAACTGTTTAATATGGATTGAAAAGAGGAAAAAAAAAACACTTTTTTTTTCAAATTCGCTAATTTCTTATAGGTGAGTTTAGTGGTTTTATGGAAACAATGGACCTCAAACATCTGTATAATGACAGAGGCCAAACCAAGGAAGAGGAAACATTTTTTCCTCTCTTGTCACCTTTCTCGTCTCGATCATACCAATAATTCCTTTGACTGCTCTAATTCTAGCCCACTTTTGTTTCCGCTTTGCATTCTAGACATTGTGAAAACACTACTCAGACTTAAGCCTGCATACGTGCATTCTTCAGCATTCACAAGGAGTAGGTCATAACTTCGATATTGAGACAGGACAGGTGAGTCGTCAGACATCCTTCACCTAATGACACAGGGAGAAGAATGAAGAGACGTGGATGTGCTTGGCTGAGAAGCAGCCAGCCAAGGGGCCTCCCCACAGTCGCTGAAATATGGAATGCAAATTACAGCCATGTAGTCTCCGCTGTAGAGATTCTTGTGTGCAAGTCAAGTGAAGAATTGCCGAGGATCACATTTCTTGCAGATCAGCTTGTGAGCTGAGATTCCTTTTGTTTGTATTGTTTCTGGGTTAGGAAATGAAACTGTAAGAAACGAAACTGCTAGTGAAGGGATAATAACCTCTCACATGAGAGGTCTTAAGAAACTAAGCTCTAAACCAACTCTAACAGTGCAGATAGACAAAAATATTCCTGTGTGATATTTCTCTTCCTCACTGGTTTGTTAACATGACGCAGACCTTTAGCCTGAACCAGTAGTACAACAATGAGATTTTCATGCCAAGACATTTGAGCATCATCTGGGCGCCTGTACGCGTTTACCTGCATGTCTTTGTGCGGCCATGCATGCGAGTGATTAATTACTGACCTTTGACCTTGGCAATGACAGTGCCAGCCGCTCCCAGGATGTCCACTGAGTTAAGGGTCTGATGTTTTCCAATGACGGCCTTAAGGACGCGGAGTAACTCTGACAAACGTTCCTGCACCACCACCTGGAGTCCTTCTACATTATCTGGGAGAAGATTAAAAAAAAAAAAAAAAAAAAAAAAAAAAAGGAGAAAAGACAGAAGAATGTCACCATGGTTAAGTCATACAAGTAACAATATATAATAAGACGAACAAAAGCTGCAGTCATGCATTAGTTCAAATCCTCACGGTCACACTGAGTCATGAGCCAGAGTCAATTTAATTCTTTGCATACCTTTTGTTATTGTCACACATTTTATTTGGTGTCATTCTGTAACTATGCTATCGTCTCTTCTTTAATCTAGACAGTTACCTCCAGGGCAAATAAAAGAAACAGTGCATGCTCTGTGTGTTGTTCTTTCAGATGAAAGGTAGGAGACAGAGACAGTTGTGGTTGAGAGACGGTGAAAAACTCAGTTGCATAAAACTAATGTGATGCAACATTTTTTTTCTGTTTCCTCCAGGCAGTGTTTGACATGTACAACGGAAGCGGCATGTACTGTAAACACCTAACACGGTGTCGGTCAGGATTTTAGCTTTCTCTGAAAATGATGAATACAGAAATGATGACGTACTTTGCAGTCACATGTCAGACAACCTGCAGAGTTACACTGATGTCCCACGTAACATTAAGGCCACAGAGCACTCATCAGAGTCACTGGTAAAACAATTTAGAGACAGCTAAACATATTATTCATCTGATGATTGACAAAAGTAGTGCATTTACGTGTGACACAATTTGCTAACTGTAGGCAGACCAAAGAAAAGGCAACACAGTAAAGATAAAGAGATGTAATTTCAGAGGTGACTAACGTGGCACACATGGTAGCTATTATGCGAGCATACTTCTCAGCAGCAGAAAAAAAAAATGAGAAAGATCTTGGATTTCTCTCAGTTACCAGTGAGGTTTCAGAAGATGACACTTGAAGAGGCAAAGAATGTACAAAATGCATTCAGGATACTCCTCTCGCTTTAGTTTCTTGACCATATCACAGCCCATATCAGTAATGCTGCTATGAAAGGTATGTCTTCCTGTAAAACCAGGCAAGTCAGTGAAAAGTGACAGGATGAATTTTCTCAATTCAATGGGGAAGGTAGTGTGTGTCAGGGTCTGATGCAGGTTAATCAGCAGAGGCTGTGCAAGTTGGCACCAGACAATAGATGAGTTCATGTCTAACTCTGTGTTTTGGAAGAAGCGAGGGCACCGGCTGGAAACAGAAGAGCCATCTGTTTTTCATCAAGACCATCCCACCAGGCAGAGGGGTGAGATGAGAGACTGAATTTATTGGAACATTAAAAGGAGTTACAAAGGGAGGGAAAATCAAGAGTCTGGGTGGGTATGTTACCCTTTCTGCTCCCCTCTTATTCATACACACATGCACTAATTGAATTGGCTGATGACTTTAATCCACAGCTGACACATAAGCCATAAGACATCTGTGACACTATTTCATGAAAACTAAACAAGAAAAGAATCCCAAGGTATCATAAATAAAATGACAAAGAAGCTAATTTCTTCAAGATGCTCACAAACAAACAAAATTTAAATAACACAAATACAACAGCATCAGTGTTGTTGTCAAAAGCTAAACAATACTGGTCCCCCTCAGGATTAGAGCAAAATGCGTCCAGTAGAGCAGGGGGCTTACCTGCTCCCCTGCCCCAAGGCGAGAGGTCCCTCACCCTGCAACACACACTTTGAAGTTACCTCCCTGCTGACACCAACAATAGGCACTTCGTTAAGCACCCTGCCCTCTCTTTTAACCCTCCTTCTCAGTTGTGGTCACTGGGGTATTTCTGGTCAGCTCTCTGGCGTTTGAAGATTTTCTTATCAAAGATGGCGCATGTTTTCGTTTATTAGCATATGAGAGTCGGCCCTAATGAGGTGAACACCTCAGAATTCTCACTTTGCATGACACAATTGGAGCATGGCTGAAGGTGTTGCTATGGATTCACAGCAGTAATGTAGGTTAGGATCGCTCATTTCCCTTTCCTCTGACAAGAAAAGACTTTAATTACAACTAATCTGTGCTGCAGAGAACCAAAGGGGATATAAATTGTGAGGAAATAACAATGGCAGTGATGTTGTGGCAACAAAGACAGAGGCATGTCCTGAGCCAATCTGCTGCTACACCAGAGTCACGGATAAAAAGGGCATTTTGGATTGGTGGTGGCTATTTGCGTGGTTCACTGTCACCCACCACCAGCTGTCACACCACTGTACTGAACCACTGTACCACTGAGTGAAAACACTGTAATGTAGAGGCTCGAATAAGTAAACAGCAGCCAGCAGTTTTAATTTATGATTTACACATTGTGATCTTGCAACCTTACCAGAGCAGCGATAACAGAGTTTGTTGTTGCGGCTTCCACACACACACACACGCACACACACCACAAAAGAGCTAGTGAACACGTCACCCACACTTCAGAGTGTAAAATGATTTTTTTACTTCTAATATTTTAGCCTCAAATAATGTCTCTGGTTGAATCAACAAAGTACATGTTTCTATATAATCATGTACTTGTAACATGAAAGAAAAAATAAATGTATCAAAAGGCAATCATTTCCAAGGACTTACATGACCAGACCAAAAGCTTCCAACGAAAAAGATGACTAAACCTTATACAACTGCTTAATATAGTTAAGCAATGGAAAGTTTTTCTAAGACATTCATGATGAATAAAAGTTAGATGACCTTTTTGTGTTTGCAAATGTGTACAAATTAACACTCCGGATTGCTCGCATGTACATATCAGCAGCCTGTGTGAAATTAGGCTGCTCATAATATTGTTAATAGTTCACCCCTAGAAACCGGATTAAAAATTTCAAACAATAGATTTCAATTCAATAATCAGGACTGGGAAATTAAGTTATCAAAACAAGGTCAAATTTTGTGTGACAGCTCATACTGATCACCCCCAGTGTTGCCTTTGAGTTGTGTGAGAGGATTGTGTGCTCAGTGCAGCGTGAGACAGCTGAGTAAAAAGCTGGTAAAAATCAGTGCTGAGTGGTTTTGTCATAACAATAGCATCAAAAGCAGACTGGAAATTTGTTGGCAATTCAGGGGACCATGCCATTGTTTTGGTAGAGATAACAGTGCTGAGGCACAGATCCGGGCCATATTGTTTAGAGGAAGACCCCCTGCCAACGCCAACGCAACTCAAGGTCGCCTACTTTTTCTTTAGAGTGGTGGGATGAGCTGGTGTCCCAGCCACGGTTCACGCTCGGCCTGCTCCACTTATTTTCTACAACGTCAAGACCCTTCCTTTTTTAGAGAAAAATCTACTATGAAAAATAGCTCCTGTCATTGACTTTCACCTAGAAATACACTGAAATAGACCAAAAAATACAAATGTAAGACAAAGACAATCTGAAAATACTCATATTGAAAACAATTATTTAATCAAGACATGAATTAACAAAACAAGTTGCTGATTAATTTAATTGCCCATGTGTCTGAGAGTCATGCATCCAGGCCTCTTATTGATAAACAAATCTTGACAACTGTTTGTTAAAAATACAATCATATTAAGTCGATTTAGCCTTAAAGGGACAAACAACTTTGTTAATTTAATTTAGACTTTTAACGCCACCAGAGTAGCAGCATAAAATTTTCTCAATTAATTGTCTTTTGAAAGAGATTTCCATTAGTGTGTCATAACTACACCTTTTTATGAGTGTACGGCAGTAATTCAAGGACCACAGCTCATAAAATACATAAAAACAACATTCAACTCCTGCAACTTCAAATGTGGCTGTAAAGAGTTATAAGACTATAGTGTGGATTGGGCCGTTTACATTAGTGCGCCACTGTAATAAGATTAAGTTGCAATTATACGACTCCAGAGTGCTTTTAATTTGAAACCACAAATTCAAGACACGGAGTCACATGAAGACACCAAGAGAAAGGAAGAGGAGAGAAGTGAGAGGAAAAACTAGCTACATTTAACAAGCTAACATTAAGTTAGAGCCATTTTTGTTCCTTATCGACCAATTATGCCCAGATTGGCCTCTGTTTGATTGGATCATCAAAAAGTTTTATGGACCCTCTCTGAGAGGCAGTGATTTGGAGTGCATTTACGATCCTCTGACTGAGCTCATTTCACCAACCCAACTCAAACACCACCACGCCAGTTCCCCTCCCTCACTACTGTAAAAAAAATTGTGGGAACATGGCACAATCAGTTAAGGTAGCAACCAGTTTTCCCATGACTGTCTATGAATTTCAACAGAAACTACCCAAACTACTCATCGGGAACGAACCATGTCTGTTGTCACTGAGCATGTTGTAAACATCTCTGCCAAAAAAAACTGCAGGCTTAAGTGGTGATTCAACTTTTAACACAACCCACACTAACTCAAACATTTGCCTTTTAAATTAATGCTGCCTCTTAAATTGTTGTGTGGGGAGGTCCCATTGTGTCTTAACAAAGCTCATTGTCTGTCTACTGCAGAGAGACCACTCTAATCCAGACCTTCAGGTGGCCTAACAGAGGTTACAGCCTCTGCTCCCCCCACTGATAACAGGCAATCAACTGGCCTGTCTGGACACGCGATCTGCTCAACATGAAACAAGTCACGGCAGCTCTGGTGACACAGCGCTGCTTGGGAAACAGCCGCAGGGCTTTACTAAAGGGCCAAGGATTTCTACAACAGCATCCCTCCCCTTCTTTCTCTTTGGTAAAAAGAGTAAGGGTGACGGATTTACACCCGGAGAAGCAGATGATTTTCAGATTGTCTTTTTAGTTGCGTATCAGCCTACCTCATTCCAGCACGGTGACACATTGTTCTCAGTGTAGACTCTGTCATTGCCGCAATTGCTCCAAATGAAAACAGATACTTTTTTTTGTCCTCTCCACGGAGAAACCTGGACTAAATAAGCTAAACTAAGATTATCCTTAAGACTCTCCCATCACAAACCACAAAGCCAGAAAACATTAAATACTCACTGTAACAGACTCTGCTTGCATTGCTGAGCTGCCTGCAACCTGATCTGGGACAGGTGGAATTGTTTGGTCAGGATTCCATCTCCAAACACTAATTTCCCCTTCTGTCCAAACAAACGCTGCAATGCTGGGTGCCTCTCTGTCTTTCCTTTGCCTTGTTTGGAGACAGAGCGGGCCCCCAGACATCACACAGACAGTAAACAGCAGGCACTCCATAAACAGCTACCTGCTCTCGGCCTATTAGTGAACTACACTCTGTGGGGTCCGGGCCTCACAGTCAGGCTAATTTCTTGACACTTCATTACATGTTTGGTGGGGGGATGCGAGTTCAGAGCAGGTGCAACATAAGACCGCATTCTTGAACGAACACTATCAAGACTATCAAGTATCAGCTTAGCAAGCAAATGAAGAAAAGAAGAAGAGGACAACAGGAAATAAAATTATTAGATTTCCAATCGTATGAGATGAACAGAAAAACCTCATAATTGAGGTAATGGAAACAGACAGTGTGGCTGAAAAATGACTCAACTCAATTAATCAACTGTTAGTTTCGGCTCTTACAGTACAGTTGCTATGTTACCAGGAACAAAGCCAATGAGGTTTATTCCACTAGTGCCAAGACAGACACATGTACAGGTGACCTCACCTAAAAAGGTTCCAAGTGCAAGTTTTGTGAATGAATCTCCAACCTGAATCAATACTGTAATTCATTATGTTATGGGAATATGTGCTACTGAAATTACCGCATTGGGCAAGAGAGACTCTTTCAGACATGAATCAATGATTTAAGGCTTTGCCAGGACAAGCGTAATTACATCTTTGTTGTGTCTGTTGATTCATAGTGGAGCGGATCATAACATTAGCTTTTGGTTTTTCTAAACAAAAACAACAGTGCACGTATGAGTCACAAAGCAGCATCGCAAGCCCTGCCGTTCCCCTCGACTGATCAACAGCTGTAAATTTCAGCAGGTCTGCCCAATCACCAGTTAGTGGACCGACCGACCCCCCCCCCCCTGCTAGCAGGAGCACCACTGGCCAATCCACCCCTCGCCATGACCAATCTCCTACACAAACATCCACAGCCCATAACCATAAATCCCACCCCAGGAAACACACCCCAACCACAAGCTTGCACAAAACATCCTTCAGTATCACAGGGAAAGTTACTGCCCAACAAATCTCTCCTTTCTTTCTCCTAAGAGCAGCAGGCCATTAAACCATTATGTGCTAGAATTCAGCTTTTCTCTCGATTGAAGGCGCCACCCGCAAGTGGCCACTTCAGTTGGCACAGGGGCACTTATGTGTGAAGGGGAGATATTTGTGGTAGCTATTGCTGAATATGTTTTGCACAGGGTAGTGGTGTCTTTTATGGCCAGTAAACTGGGTGTTGACACTGGTTAAAACATGAAAATTGGCCTCTACAAAATAAGAACAGACGCAATGTAATTCCAACATTTACTCAAATACACCTCTTAAATGACACAAATTCGGTCACTTTAAAGTGTCAGTCCGCTGAGCAGAGAGAAAAACAAGTCCATGAATAAACAACTTTGTTAAAATCATTATCAAGGAAAATGTGTCTCTGTAAAACTGCAACACAACATTTATGAAACAGTCCCTGTGAAGAAACAATTATAGATGAGTGCTGTGAAACATTGAACAGTGCATTTTAACTGGAGCACAGACAGATCTTATCAGTGTCGTAATGACACCATGACTCTCCATACTGAAAAAAAATGACCAGTGCGTCACTTCGCTATGTTCTTCCTTGTTTACAGGCATTCAACCCCTATTCTTATGGCACTAACATTTTTCAGAGTTTATCTGTGTCAAACAAAATGTACAACGCACTTACAGTGAGCAAATACACTTTTAGCTTCATGTTCTGCAACTCTGCAGTGAGATGTTTGTTCTACCCTGAAGTGGAACTGTTTAAGCGCTGGTGCGAGACACCTTTTGTTTTTCATTTTTTTCACCTGTGACGAAAAAGACGAATAAACAACCTGGACTTCCATGAGTAAAAGAAACTTTCCAGGATATAGAATTTCAGACGCTTTGATGGCTATCTGTCGTAGCAGCAAAAGCCATTTAAAGTTAAAACCTTCCCCCTGTTCAGCCCCATAGGTCTGTACACTATCCATAACTTCAACCACACATTTCAACACACATTCCTAAACTTTCTTGGCTTGATAATGAGGGAAAACTACTGAGCTGCTTGCAACTACTATGTGGAAATTTCAAGACATATTTAGACATTTTCAGGAGAGATCTGCAGTTGTCACCAAAATAAAAGCAAAACAAAGATTTGAAGTGGTGAAGTAACAGGAATTAGGTTTGTTGGGAACTGGTGCAATAGTGGTATTTTGTAAAAAAAAAAAAAAAAAAAAAAAACATTTCATTTTGCAGTTGACTAGAGTGAAAGAATGAATTCTTCATCAGATGACAGAAACATCTGTGTTTTCCACCTTATTCAGTCAGTGCATTTGTTAATAAAAATATACTGGCATGTCTAATCATTTTCAAATACCGCAGTTATTCTCCCTGAGATGTTTTTGCTTAACCTCAACAGAAACAAGTGTCATTTTTCCACTGCTGTAGCCTGAAATTTTTATATGAATCAGCTAATTACTCAAGAACTGTATCTATAACTAACATATAAAAACTCAATTTATTTTTTCTGAGTTTTCATAGTCAATCTACCTCACACCTACCATTAGTCTATTGAAGGCACTATAGCTACAAGTGAACATTTGTTCTAAAGGAATGCAGAGTATGCAGGAGAGAGGGGGGATGGGAGGGGGACAGCAGCTCGGCTCTGTGTAGAGGACTCCTTTTTCCATCCTGATTAAAACCATTAACGGAGCTGTCTTCTGCTGTATAAACTCAGAAAGAGAAAAACATCCTGATACTTTAACTACTTTTTATTATTTTGTTGACCCTGAAGTACTACTCTTGTACTATTGCTATTTAATGCTTGTGATACAGACGTCAGGGGAATTTAAGCCATGCTGACTGGGTTAAGAGCAAATATTGAGATATTCCAACCCAAAAATGTTTGACTACATAACTGATCCCACAGTAATTTGGTGCATGGTGATGCACCACTATTTAATGTTTGTATGTGTGTGTGTGTGGTGATAGAGGTTAAGGTTCACTGATCAGCAGTGTGTGTTGATGCCACATGTAAGTGGACAAAGATCATTTCAGAACACAGAGATACAGGGACAGGGGTCACCTCCTTAGTCAAAACTCATTCAGTCTCACATTCTTCCTCTCAGTTACATTCTTTGACAGCTCAGTTATTGTTGGGCAACAAATCTTGCCAGTACTGTGACTCAGTAGTGACAGGGTGTAAATCTACACCATAATCGGACACTGGGGAATCTATAGGTGTAAAGCTGTAGGTGTGAACGTGATGGGTATTCTTGACTGAAGATTACACTCACTGATGACGTTCCCCTGTGGGTTTGCGGCAGCCAAACATGTTGCGCTGCCTCCAGCTAAAAACTGGCTGGTGCCCTTAATAGTAACAATAACCATCTTCTGAGCTGAACCCTCCCCAAAGTTTTCTCTGGAACTAAAAGCTGTCAAACGTGCGGCTCTGCAACAGGAATACAAGCCTGCCATAGCTCAACAGGACATATGCCTGTCAGCAAAAAAACATTATTTTTGGTTTCACACAGTCCTCTCGTGACAGACCTGACCAAATATGAAAACACCAGAGCTGACATGTGACTTACTAACATCCTCCATACTTCCCTCACCACCTTGTTTCTGTTGCTTTTTTCAACTACATGGGGAGTTGCTGTTGATCTTTTCAAACAAATGGCTAAAAATGTGTTATTAATCACACAAACACATCTCTAGATTGAGGCGCAGTGCATGTAGGTATGTGTCTTTTATCAAATTCATCCAGGAAAAACAGTAAACACCCTTGTTAAAACTTGTGATGACATGAATTCATTTTTGGGAGGAGACTCCATACTGATTCAATTAAGCAAAGTACTTATTTAATTATAAAAATGAAGCAATAATTCTCAAGCATTTCTTTGTGAAGTTGCTATTAAGTTAAATTATTTACGTTTTTAATATGTGTATTACAAATTCCTATATAATTAGTTATTTGGAATAAGTGGGAGACTACAACAGACAATCTATCTTAGCCATCTTATGCACCAGCACCACATACAGTATTAGTATACAATGGTCTGCTTCAAATCAGTCAAAAATAACTGTAACCTCCATGACCCAGTTGACAAAAAAGACAACTGATGCCAGTTACACATACTGAGACATGGGGCTATTTGGAATATCTTACAAAGGTCTATAAATACCTATGTTGTTTAAAAAAAGAAACCCCCCTTGCAAAAGAAAAACATTTGTAGGTGATAATCAGTGTCTGCCTTTAAGAGACAACTGCCAGGATTGTTGTAGTGCCAGCAAACACGAGCCAGACTGATCACTAACAACAATCAAGATGTAAAGTGTGTGAGTAACTGGAAGCTCCTTAAAAATTTACAACATGTGTTCAACGGCTTCAAACTGTCAGTCATTAAATCACACTTTGGTTCAGTTCATGATAAAAGTGTTCATTCTCTCCTATGTTTAAACACTATATGTTTCAAGCTAGGAGAACTACTGACGAGTTACATTTTCTGAAAATGTGACCATCTTCCACCACTTGTCGAGTAATGAAAATGTCTCCGTGTTTACTTTTGACTGGACTGCAAAGCTCATTATATTAACAGCATCTTGCAAAAGTTATTCCACAAAACCCATAAAAAAGAAAAGAAAAACAAAAAATAAACCACTAATCCTACTGACAAATATCTGGGTGACATTATAGGGTCATATGGTATGATTTCATCCCCACCTGCTGAATAAGAGCCCTTGTAAACCGGGAGGCACATATCCCAAATGTTTTTGTGTTGGCTCAGAACAACACTCAGCACGACGCAAGCCAAGGCTCACAGAGGCCTCACTCCTCCAGCCAGAGGAATGGCTAAACAACTCACTCCCACTGCCAGAACCTCAGCTGGACCCCGGTGTGAGTATGTTTGCATGTAGATATGTCTCTTAGCGGTACAGTAGGAGTAGTAGAATTAGCAGTAGTACATGTAACAGTGGCAGTTTTACTGTATTAATTCCAGAAAAGGATCAATTAATACAACATAAAAACCAAAGCTAAATGGCATAAATATGAAAACACTTGTATTTAAACAATTAGTTAAGATTCTTATCTTTCAAACATTTCATAAAGTCAACAGTTAATTAATTAAAGAAAGTCGTGGGGTGAAAAAACACTAGCTGTACTGACACAATAACATACAGTACATTTAATGCTGTGTGTGCATTTATGTGGGTAGTGTTTCTTCACGTCCACAAACAAGTGCAGAGCCATCAAAACCAAGTGAGAAAAACAGAAGGCAAACAAGTGGTTGTGTCCGCTCTCGCGCCTGCTCCACTTACATACTTGTGTGTAGTGGTGTGTGTGGTTGACTCTTGTTGTTAAGACATCAAAAACACTGCGAATGCTCGAGTATGTTAGTACTGTGACAGTTATCAAACTATATACTGACACTCCACAGGTGGTTCTGGCTGATTGTCACAATGGCAAACCTTGGGCTTTACTTATCTGTAACATAACAAAAACACACAGAGCCTTCCTGGACATCTTATCAAAAGAACTTTACAGTGCAACGAGTCCAACACTGTTTTGTCTTTTTTTTTCTTGGCATAAAAGGCATCAAAGCAGAGCAGGGACAGGCTTGGTGTAATATGAGCCTATCAGCCAAAACCTATGAGCCAAAAATGATCACAGTAACAGTGTTTAAAATGCTTAAGGTGTGTGTACACATTAGTATTCATCATTCTTGTGGGAAACAGGACAAACAAACACAACATGTCCTCTTGTCAATACATTCCCAGTATATCCACAATGCAAATTGCTGGTAAAGAATTTCAGCTATCTATAGCAACATTGGTAAACATGAGGTTTTAGTGTCAGAGCCTCAGTTCAAAGAGTAAGTGAAATCAATTACAGGAGATAGAGATCAGTTTTCTACAAACAGTTGTCTCTTGAGACCGGACAGTAATGTTGAAGAAGAACCAAATTATCATGTTCCCTTATGCTTTAGAAATTGCCTTTTCAACCATGATCTTAATGCAAAACCATCCTCACCACTGTCGGTAGTTTGTTCAATGCTTGCTAAAAAAAACAAAAAAACAACCACACTAGAAGTAGGCAAATGTAAAGTGACACATGCAAAAAATGCAGTGCACCTAATTTGAATAAAGCTTGTGGATGTCACTGAAAACACAACACTAATTATCGATGACAAGTATCCAAAGATGGCCTTTTTTTCTTGCGTTCCACTTCCCTTACCCCCCAAATCACCACCACGTAACCCTTATGTACACCAGATCTATCTCGAACTTACCTTTACACTTAAAAGTATCCTTGAGGCTGAGCAGCACATCAGCAAACCACCGCACATCATTCACCAGCTGCATTACGTACTCCGGGTCCACACCTGGTGCCCCCACCAACTGAGATGAGAGCCCCATACTGCTCAGGGGGTTGGTGTTCTTGGAGCTACGTCCCATATCCAAAGTTTTGGCAGATCCGGCTGACAGAGAACCTGTGTGGGGTTTGGAGAGGTGTTGTGGCAGACCCTGACCGTGCTTTGTCCCACCACCACCGCTGCTGCTGCTCTTCCGTAGCATCCCAGCAGCCACTGCAGCTGCCAACACCTTTTACAGGGAGTACAGCCCTGGTCCCTGGAAGGCTAAAAGACAAAGAGTGATGAGTGGAGATGAGGAGTGTTATTCTCTGTATGTGTGTGCTGGGTAGGTTGCCCTGTCCATAATCATTCATATAAAATCTTAAAGACTTATTAAACATGTGTAGTCCATTCTAAAAAACATGTCTAACATATCTATGTGTGACACCAATTTACTGAATTTCCCGTGGACTGACAGTATGACTGTAAACTTCCATACAAGCTCTTTAATATCTTTAAATGCCATCTATAGCGTCACTATGAGTTTCATCTCTACTTTCAACTTTTTACGCTTGTCTGTTAAGCTAACCTAGCTTAATGCTATATTTGAAAATAATACATCAAAACTTTGTAATACACTTTCATTTAAGGAATATAAACACGTAAACAAAACCAAAAAGTAAGTCAAATCAACAGGAGGAGTTAACAAAACTCCTAACAACAACGAAGACTACATAAACTAAATGAATAACCCCTTCCGAGCAATTTTAAATGAAAACTCATGCTAAACGCCCCGGTAAGAAACAGTCGACCCGGGTCATGAACTGCTTTGCTGGCAGAGCCAAAAAAAAAAAACTATTTTAACTCACCTGCTCGGCAGTGTATAAACATAACGGCCACGATATCCAAACAACACTTGGCTTAACAGTGGTTGTAAAAACCCGACGGCGTCTGCGTTAAATGAGAAAAACAAAATAAACTCCAACAACAGCAGAATGTTGTCTGCCTTAAGTCACTGTACATCGAGCAGTACGCGACCGTCGGCAACTCTCAAGTCAATCGACCTCTTGTTAAGCCCCGCCCCCGAACGCCCCGAGCCAATCACATTCCACTCAGCTACACAATGCATTCGGACATCCTGCTCGTAGACCTCAGTAGGAAAACACGACAACTTGATTTTCCTGCGGTCTTATTCCAATTCATACAACATCAAGGATGTCTACATTAGTTGTATGGTCAGGCACGGTGTCTTCACAATTTGGCTCAAAGTGACAAGTATGTGTAAGAATGATGTCGGCGATGTTGTATGAGGTATTTGCAAAGTAACGTTTGCTTACGTTAACCAATCGCTACGATAAAGTTATTGCCAATTTAAGGTTCGTAACTATGGCTCATTATTCATTTTTATTAAACGTAGTCTAAGGATTGTTCTTTGAAAACTGGACACCAGTGTTAACTATAGGAGAGGGCCGATTAAAAAGTATGTTATTTCTCGCGCGTCTAGTAGTGTACTTACGGTACGGGTGCTGATGCGGGCCAAAATGGATGTACACACAATGAATTAATTACAATGAATTCTACTGTGATATAAAAATATAAATAAAGATAAAATAAAATAAATCAAAGTAACATAAAGAGTTTTGAGTGTTGGCCACCTTCTGGATTAAATACAAATAAATAAACATCAACTGGAAACAAGGAAACTTCCTTGATATTTCAACGTATGATGTCAGAGTCACCCTGTTACCATATTTATATGTAATAGAAATGTAAGGCTCAGTTTAAAAACATATGCTGTATGATTTTATATGACATCTATACCTCAGTATGTAACACCACAATACCAAGTCTAGGTAGGATGAATTGAAGCTCCTGAACTAGGCCTCAGTTTCCTCCAGTGGGTCAAGAGACACATACATAATTATTATTTTACTTGTTTTCTTTTTGGGGGGCATCTAAAAGCTACTTAAATTAAGGCATCAGAGAGGTTTAGAAGAGAGCTGGTGGGTTCTCTAACTATAAGTGTCTGAAATAGTAAGGAGCTTCTTTGTAAAAAGGTTGTGAACTACAGTTTAATTTTTCTAACAATGCAACATATTCAGCTATTTTCATGAAGAATTTTAATGTTAGAAGTAACATCAGGAATAGCTGAGTACATTATTATCTCCTTCTCACTGTAGCCAGCTGAGCTCTTGGCCACCCTCAGTGTCGGTTGTGTTGTGTCTTTGTTTTCCACTCTTCAAAACCATGCACCTACACACACAGCTCTCAGTGCATTCCTCACCGTCACCACATACTGATCAACTGATTTCACACAGTCCACATAGTCATACTGGTTATAGTCAGTTGGGGAAAAAAAAGGTGGTTTATTGTCAGTTTACTGTGTAGACCTCCCTAGTGGCCTGAACAATATAGTCATAACAGTTTTTTTCCTCACATGCTTGGTTTTGAGCCTGCTGGGCTCCCCAGTATTGTCATCACCCCAATGAACAGATGATAAAGGCCTCATCTAAACCTACTGAACCTACAAGCAGGTAGAGCAGGCCCCTACTAGCCCATATCTATGGGATGATTTGTGGTGATAAAAACAAATCAATGGTCTGATAACCTCCTTGTTGAGACTTGTGTTTTAGACTGATGTTAACAGATCACTTCATGACTGCAATTTTATTCATTTTAATCTTTGATTTATTGTCACTATTCACCCCTGATTTGAACAGTCGGACCAACCAAATTATAAAATTGCATTTAATCTGAGCAAGAAGAGGAACAGAAACTTCCTCTGATAGCAATGATGGTAATAATAAATGAGAGTAATGTTGAGCTGCAGCACATCTTCACTTTGATTTAGATTTAGACAATGAATATTTCCAATTACTAGCTCAAATTTACATTTATGATAATCTTAAATCTATGAATTACATGAAAACTAGAGAATAGTTGGGTTTCCAGAGGTATTTACTACAAGTATATACTATATATAATGTTCCTGTATCAAATTACATTGTTTTTTCCAGGAAATTTTGAAAGTGAGTATTAAGAATTGATGTACACATTAATAAAGTGTTATATGTATAATCTAAGTAATTCGGTAGTGTGAGTGAGTGTGAGTATAAGATGCTTAATCTTTGTGTTCCTCTCAGGTGAACTGTTAAATGTCACATTTGACAGATTCTTATAATTTGTTTGGCAAATCATGATCAGCTTGTTTAATAATGAAACATTTTATGGCCTTTGGTAGTCGATGGCTACTTAATATAAAGTGTACAAAATGCATCAGAAAATCCAGTAGTTCAGTAGAGTCAGTATTTTGTGCTTGTAAAGTTACTGTGGGCTCATTGGGACGAGTCAAAGCTACAAAACAGGGGGAGCAGCACCTTGAGCTGGCTATTTTCCATCCATCATCCATCTTTTACCCCGTATAGACAAACAACCATTCGCTCTCATCTGGCTATTTTAATGTATTTTATTTTATCTCACTTTATCTTAATTTACTTATAAAGGTAGCCAACATTCATTTTTTTCCCAGTTACATGAAATTTATATAGCAGTCAAATTTGATACGAGAGGCCATTATAATTGATTAATTGTCTTTATAACATCCATTTTGGCCCGTATCAGCATCCGTACCGTAAGTGCACTACTAGACGCACAAAGAAAATATAAACGGCGTCTGTTTTGACTGGGACTTCACTGATGGTTCACTTGGCCGCAGTGCAAAAGGTTGCAGTTAAACCCACGTCGCTAAAAATAATTAACACTAACAATGATTTAACGTTATAAAGACAGGTTGACGATTTCCCCCCTCCAACGCACTAAAACCTGTAAAACCCCGCCTCCGATTTGGTGTTGTCAGCACCATACCTACCTTTAAATTAAGAATACTTCAATTAAATAAAGCTACTTTGTCCCCACAGGTCCAGAATAGCACCATGTGTCGTTGAATATCTGACACTGACAGCTGCTACAGTTCAGTTAGCTCAGGCCGTTTAATGACTGTTTATCTGAGTGGTCTGAGGGGGCGGGGCTTATCAGTGGGTTCGTTTTAATTTTACTATTTGTTTTGTCACGTGAAGTCTCAGGCGTGTTCTGATTGGCCAAACTGAATTGGAGCTGTGATACCTTCAAGGACTGGCGGTCGTTTTTAAAAATGTAGCTTAAACTAAAAAAAAAAAAAAAACTAATAAACTTCAAATAACAGCTCGATTCGTTTTTGAAATAACCGAGATAACAGAGATAATTAAAATCACATTTCTTGAAAATTTGATATCATTATATGGATATATACACGTGAATACATACATATAGAGAGGTTACCACGGCATTAATAGACTGAAATGAGATTGTTCTGGTGACCTCTGAATGTATCACATTCTACACTGGTACAGATGGATGAATCAACCATAATATTTGTACATCTGTGACACTCTGGTGCACCACACCTCGTATTTGTGTTGTAAGAAGTAGTTGCGCAATTTTTTTTTTTTTTTTTTTTGTTTTTTTTAGATTTTTTAGATTAAAAAATGCTCACTGTATTTAACCCTTTGATTTGTATATTTGCCTTTTCCACTTAAAATAGGATTATAATTATAACTGTAATATAATAATAATAATTATTATTATTATTAGTAGTAGTAGTAGTAGTTGTTGTAGTATTGTAGTCATTGTATTAGTGCTGTTGATATCATTTCACAGTACTTCTTGCAAACTTTTGTGTTTCTATTCTGTAAATGATAAACTAATCTTAATTGATATTATAATAATATCAACATAGTCATTTTTAGAGATTAAACATGCAGTTAAACTTCTAATACCTGACTGTAATTTATAAGACATAAATGTTAATTTAGTGGTGAGAAATTCTCAAAATTCTGGTTCATGTCAAGTTTTGATCAACAGGTATTATAAATAAATAATCTAATCTAAACTACACTAAACCTCTGATATCACTGCTGCCATCTAGTGTTCAAATATAGCACAGAACCCAGTGTTACAGACGCTGGTAAATATTAATAAATTGGGGATGTTGGATATAAAATGTATTGTGCACAATGATGAAAATCACAGGAATTTTTACAAAGGCTAAAATGTGCATCTGATGATATATTGCTCCTTAAAAATTGTTTGTATTTTCAACTGCTTCATAAATATGTCAACTAGCCTGTCATGGTTTTATCAACAGCAGCTGGTTGAAGTGATGTATGGTGGAAAAAGAAATGAGTGAAGAATTCCACATTCATGGTTAAATCAGTGTTTGTCTTTATTTTAATATACAAAAAGATGGATGTATTCTCATCTAGTTTATATTTCTAAGCATTTCAACTCACAAAGTTTCCATTCGTACTGTTTTAGTGAAACCAACCAACATACACCACACACACTCATTCACACACACACACGCAGTTCACATAAACAGGGAAGGTCACACGTTTCAGTCCAACATCCATCCACACTAGATGAAATGAACAATATGTTGACTGTAAATCAAAAAAGGCTTTGCTTTCACAGGATTCACACATGAAAAGGAAGAAACTCTTTACATTTGTCAAGTAAATATATACACGATAATTGATATTTCTTTTTTTTTTTTTTTTTTTTTTTTTTCTTTTTTTGAAGATGAGACTGACTCCATGTTAGTGTTACTAACGAGGTACTGCATGAGGTAACTGGTTTTTCTGTTCAGAAGAGTGGGGTGTAAGACAGCATTTGGAAGTTACCACCAATCACGGCAGACTTTTTCCTACGCGATCGTTATTTTTCTTTTGTCTGGCACAACACGTGAAAGCACCTGGGTCACGTACGGCCCACACACACACACATACACACACACACACACACACACACACACACACACACACAATGTAACAAAAAAAAGAATTCAATCCACAATTTTTTTGTGTGTTGGGACACTTTATCCATGTCCATGTGTGATCAGATGTATTTCATTGATCTGCAGAAGAAAACTGCTAAGTCACAGCTGAGTTTGATGATTTGAACTATGATATTCAAATGACTATTGCTGTATAATAAATATTGCTGGACCCTTGGACCGCGCACATGCCACTGTTTACATGACTCCTAACGGGGCTGCATCATCAAACCCAAAAAAAAAAAAAAAAATAAAATAAAAAGATCCCCCCAAAAAAAAAAAAAAAAAAAAAAAACATGTGATTGCAGACACATCGATGGTTTTCAAACAATGAAAACATTGTTCCGTATCGATTGATTTTTTTGTCCTCTCTCTCTTTTTTTATTTTTATATTTTTTTGTTCCACGTGTTCATTTTTTTTTTTTTTTTTTTTTTTTTTTTAAAACCAAAGAACTGCACAGGAGCAAGCGTTACAGACCACTGTCAAAAGTCACCATCTTTCCACCACAGCACTAATCAAAGCACAACAGATTGGCCTGTGTGTTGTCCAACGTGGCTAAACACTGAACAGGTCTGAACATCACATCAGCGGGTTAATATTGAGGTAATACTGTTCAAACTGGCATCTCAAACAAACAAGTGGCCAATCACAGAAGCCACCTGTCCCAAACCATCAGGACTCATTGTTTCTTTTTTATATATATATATATATTTTTTTTTTTTGTTTGTTTGTTTGTTTTTGTTTTTTACTTTTTTTTCCTTTGTCTTTTTTAACGATTTTCACTAAAATTCATGACGCAAGTGCTACCTACACAGCTTCTGATCCAGAGGAACTGATACCATTATTCAAAGAGATCAGTAACACAACCACTATATATGTCTCGCAGGGCTACTTGTCCAAATGACTTTTGTAAATATGTAGAGTTTGAACTGAGGAAATCCCTTTGTGTTTCTGTGAAATGAGAAGTGTAATGCCCCGATTTACTTTTAAGAAAACACATCAGTGTGTGTCTATGTGTCTGTGTGTGTTGTACGTGTGTCTATTTACAAGAATCTGCCTCTCTTCTTTTAGGTTTTGTACAGCATTAACACCGTGCCAACTGGTCAGGCTCTAATTTAAAAAAAAAAAAAAAAAAAAAAAAAAAAAAACAAATCCCCACAGACAAAGAGGCCCGACCGGCAATAAAATATCTCAACTACTAAAACACAATAAAATACATAACACAACTTGATATACATGTAGAAAAAGCCTGAGGTACTTGTCAGAATATCTGAGGTCAGTCTGGAGGAGTAAGCAGCTGAGGGCTTACCCAGTCAAAAAACACAAAAACAGAATATTAGCCTCACATAATATCATGGATAGTTATCACGTTAGCATTATATTAACAAAGAATACATGTACATCTACAAATCCTTGAGTATCCTGGAATAGTCACAGCAGCATAACGGACATTCAATGTATGGTATTCATGTTATGGTACAACTATGGCATTGCATTTGAGACAAAGGCAACCATTTGAGCTCTCCTTGCATGACATACAGTGACTGAGGTATCTGGGGACTGGTGTCCGGCTGAGTCTATTGAACAAACACCCATGAAAGAGAAAACAAACAAACAGACATGTTGCTTACTCAAGTATGGCCCTCGCAAAGTTGAACCCCAACTACCTGTCCGCGATTCTTACTTTAAAAACGCTCTCCATCTCATGTATCATTTCATCTTCAAATTCTCTCTTTCACACACACACATACGCACTCGCACGCTCGCTCACACAAACAGTTAAAATCAAGAATGTGTAACACTGCAACTCCAGACAGCATCCGTCAATGCCCCTGGCACTGGCAAAGGAGTAACTCTGAATTTCTACCATTAAAAACAAAACAAAAAAATGAAACAAAAATCCAGGAATATGTCCACGATAGCTAGCTGGATAGCTTGGCTCTCAAATTAGAGAAAATGTTCCAAAGAAGCCTACTGGATACCTGAGAGGTAGTTCCCCGGGGACAAGACGCTCGTCCCAAATCTTCAAAAAGTTCAAAACAGCCTCCATTTCAGACCCCTCCCATACGATAAAACAGCTGTGCTCCAATTTTTTTTTTTTTGTTTAATCCTTTTTTTTTCCTCCATTCTGAGGCATTCATGGGCTTAAAATAAGGGAGCACACTCGAGTTTAAAAATCAAGAAGCTTCGACCCCTGAGGAAGATGAATATATTTTGTCTAACAGTCTCAAAACGGTTCCTCCAAGGTGTGCAGCACGTCGTCCGAGGTTTGGAGCAAGAAAAAAAAAAAAAAAATCATTTCATTTGGCCGCAGACGATCATGACCAAAGACAGGAAAATGAAAACGACTCATGAGGTAATAAAAAAATAGACTAACACAAAAGAAATACATGAGGTAATGACAACATTTAAGATTTGACACATGGGTGTTATCAGATGTGCCCATCGCATAGCTTATTACTACTTCAAAACTACAGCAGATGGATGTGTTAGTAAGCTCCGACTTTAGACACTGAAACATTAAAACAGAAAAAATACCAGTATTGGGATAAAGTAGCAGCTGCATTCACGTTGCTAGTTTTTTTTTTTTTTTCTTTTATGTATTTAAATATTCACGGAGATCCGCTGAGTTTGGGTTTGAAAAAAAAAGAAAAAGTCAAGAGCTCAGGTGAAGGATGGTGTCACCCGTTCAGGTGCTGGACTCTTTGGGAGGTAGGTCCTCGTTGGTGAGAGACGTCACGATGGAGACGGGGCTGTCTGAGGTAGTGCTGCTGATCATCCTGGCGATTTGGCCGATGCGCTCCTCGACGCAGCCAGCTGACAGTCGCGCCTCTGCGTCGTGGTCCCAGCATTCCTCAATGGTTTCGCACATCTGGCCCAAACCCTGTCGACATGGGGACATGGGGAGTGAGATTGTTGTTTGTCCCTTAAGTTTCAGAAGCAACCAAAACATAACTGAACCATGACTGAGCTGTAGTTATTGGGGAGAAATAAAGGGGCCGGTATCCTGGCATCGCTGATGAAACTACCGGAGAAAGACTTTCCACAGTTACTCACCGGATGTTTGAGCCAGCACTCCTTGATGACTGGACGCATCTTCTTGTGCACGACCACATCCTGTAGATCCTCCAGGGAGGGATGCTGGCCTATTTCATCCTCGAACGGCAGCATGTACTCGCCAACTGTACCTGAAAGGAGACGGTGAAGGCAACGGGATGGAAAGCATTAAACGAGAGATCAAGATCAGTTTGGATTTTGAAAGGATACAAGAAAAGCTAGCTCAGTTTTTAAGCAGTAACTTTACCCACATTACACCTTTGACCTGGGTGAGATGGCCTTCCCCAGACAAAACGAAAACTAATCCTTTGTTTATTAGATCAGCCTGAAGCGCAGTGACCTATCACCCGTGGGTGAAGCAGCATTCCTGTTCTCTCCGACTCACCGTCAGTCTCTGTGCAGCGGGACACCAGCTCCCACAGCACCAAGCCCATGGCATACATGTCTATCCTCAAGAAGGAGTCTCTCTGGAAGTTGATGGCTCCCTCCAGCACCTCTGGGGCCATGTATCGCCTTGTACCCACCTGCACGAACATTCACTGGAGTTTTATATACATATATACACATACATGTTGTCTTAAAATAATCATTAGCAACTTTGGCTTGTTTGGAGACTTGCTACCTCATGACCCATGAGCACTGAACATGCAACATGCAACCGTGAGCGAGTTAAAGCAACGTCAGGTTGGCTGCAGGGTAAATTGTCTCTACGTGAGGCAGCAGCTCTAAACTTATCCTGTTACACTGTTGCCTGAATAAACAGTTTTGAATTCTTTACATCATGAATCATTAACTCCATCTCTCAATGTTAACCCCTACGACAGGAAACAGACTCCAGGCGCTTTATTCATAGCTAATACTCACTGTAAAACAGGTGACACTTAAATCTTCTTCACATTTAATTCTGGGTCACACAGGTCATTTAAGCCATTTTAACACTCTTTCTTCGCTTCTACTAATTGCTAGGATCCAGGTTTGTGAATATATCGCAGCAACTTGGACTTGCACCAGAACGATAAAAAAAATTATTTCATACTTGGCCATGAGTGTCTCCTGGAGGTTTTCCTGGTTCGAATCGTACAGCGAGTCCAAAGTCTCCGATGATTGCAGTTAAATCATCTCGGAGCATCACATTCTTACTCTTGAAGTCTCTGTGAAAATTACCATTAGAGGTCGTTACAATGCTGCAATTATGGAGGACTTTAATTAAGAGACAGACATTGGGATTAAAATTACTATTGAGCACAATTTAAAAATCATGTTTTTTTTGTCTATTACCTGTGCGCAATAGTAGGTTTTGGCCCCTCTCCCTTGTAGCTGGGAATGTCCTCATGGAGGTAGGCCAAGCCGCGGGACATGGTCTCTGCTATGTGACACAGCTCACTCCAGGACACAGTGTTTCCCTTTAAGTGGTCCGTCAGTGAGCCCTGCACGCAGAAACAAGGATTAATGGCTGCACGAGAATTTAATTTTTAAACCACTTCTTAGAAGTTTTACAGTTAGTGTGGGAACGAGATAGGAGACCGTGACCCTGAGAATCACTGTTTTGATGCACAAAAGAAGCAAGACTAGACTTTTCTTCTTTCTTTTTTTTTTGCCATCTCAAGTAGTGGAGTCTGTTGGAAATACCAAAAATAATTGTACACTACAGGTTAAAATATCATTACAAGTCTCTAAAAATGGAAACATGTAACCAGAACCGACAGACTGTAACTAAATATGCTGTGTCACTGCCTTGGATAAAAAAGGTGCCCTGAGGAGAAGCTTTAAAAGGAATCACACAGATATGATCATGCATTTGTGGTTATAGCATTTATTGATTAAGACACGACCAATGAACAGACCGGTCTGGTGGCCTATTTTTTATTACTAGTTGCATTTGACATTAATGTCCATGCTATTTTAACACTACAAGCTTAAAATTAAACCTAAGAAACACAATACGATTTCCTCGAGGCATTCTGGATACTGCAATCCTCCATACTTAATGCATTCCTACCTTTAATAAAAACCTGTGGGTTTTTTTTTCTTCCAAGTAAACAAATGCCTCTGCCAATATTGGAAAGTAGTTGTGGTCACTACAGGAGCTCTATACCTCACTATATAGAATAAATGGCTGTATATATGGAGTAGTTGTGTTCTCACCCTCTCGTGAAACTCTGTAATCAGCCACAGCTCCGTCTCCAGGTTGGTTCCGTGTTTCTCGGCGGCGATGTAACGCAAAATGTTTTCATGTCTCATCCCCGGAGTCATGAAGATGTCCCGCTCATTTTGCCACGACTGCTTATCCTACACAAACACACCATAGAGATATGTTTAGGTTCACACAAAATAACACTAATGGCAGCGCCGCATGCCATTAGTAGCTAACTGGATGAGGAAATACAGCTGCAACTTGTTTTTTTTTTTTTTTTTTTTTTTTAAATCGTGCCACAGATGGAACATTTCATCATCCAGATGGTTTGAAGAGTCTTTATGTGTTTTGGGAATGTCTTCACAACAGCAGTATATGTTAATTAACAGTTTTCTGTGTTTTTTCCCCAAAGATGGCGGGATGTTATGTTGGTCTGAAAATCAGACACGACAAAGATATGAGACACAAATACGATTTGACACAATAATACACAAACACTTTGAATCGATATCACCGTTGTACCTGAACGGGGAAGATCTTTACGGCAACGTATTCGCTCATCAACTGGGCCTTCCATACACAACCAAAGCGCCCCCTAGCCTTGATTTCCAGCAGCTGCAGAGGTTTCAGACCAACCAAGGGGGATGGAGGAGTGGGTCCTGGATCCTAAATAACAAGATAAAGAAAACGTGTTTTATTCTTCTGACAAAGGTGTCTTAAAGATGTGGCACTTTTACATCACTCGCCTCAAAATATTACAAGACCAGAACAGAAGAGGCGGTGTCACTAAACTCCAAACTTTACCAACAAATGTCATGTAGTGAAAGTGAGACTGGTGTCACAGATCACTACTTCAGTAAGCTGAGTATGACCCATCTCACCTCGCTCAGGTCCACATGGCCGTAGGGAGGTTTGCGGTGGCGGTACATCCACAAGGCCAGAACGAGGGCCAGGGACAGCACGCAGAGCGGCAGCAGGGAGTAGACCAGCACATTGAGCAAGGACGGCACTCGAGGTGGAGGCCGGATTTTCACTGTCAAGGAGGAACAGAATAATTACAGCGTGTCAGCTTTATGGCGTGTGGGTTATTAACAGCATCACAGACGTCCCTCACAGACTCAGACCTGTTTTCTAAAAGAGCAAGGTAATGTTTTAGCCAGACTGTCCAACCTTGATCCATGAATGACAAATTCATATAGTCTATAGAAGTAAGCAAATAGGCGAGTGACACAAACTCTGTCACATTAACACATCGGGTGAAGGCTGAAAAAAGTCCCTGCAAATAAAGGTAATGAAAGTTGCAAAAAACATGTCAGTGTTTGTATTTTAGAGTCACATCTTATTTTCAAAAACACTAAAATGTCAAAGGACAAACTGATAGAAATTCAAAGTAATGTTTGACTTCTACAGACACGCTAACATGGAAAAAATTAAAATCTGTTTAGAAGGGATAATCATCAGAATCATGATGTTTTCTTTTTTTAGAACAAGATTCAAAGCTAATCTTGAATCCCACTAACCATTGGGGTAAAAACAAAGACCTATTTCACCTGCACTATGTGTAGGATGCATTTCCAACTCACCTCGGGTGCCAATCACGTCAGGAAGGTGGGTGAATCGCTCATTACAGTAGTTGCCCTCACAGCAGCAGAAGAACACCTGAGGGTTTTCCTCCATAGAGACACACTCTTGCCTAAAACAACAACAACAACAAAAAGCAAACAACAAACAACGTGTCATTACTCAGATAACTAAATACCGAAACATGATACGCACAAATCCTTCATTAATAATTAACAACAGGACCAAAATATCATGACAGCAAAACCAACGTAGCATTTTCTGATTCAGACTTTAACTTGAAACACAAAGTAAGAGTATCTCACTCTTCTGCTTCTGTTGTAAACAAACTACTTCATGAATAATAGTATTATCTGACCCTTTTTACAGTCTGGACTGTTTTTTAACCCAGTTGCTCTTCTTTGTTGGTTCCTGCTGGTGTGTGAGCCAAAGACTAAACTATATGTGGTACTTGAGTGATAATGATCTGCTTTTTATAGAGAATATATTATCTTATTGCTCTTCTCAAGTCTAAAAATGTTCCATATTCAAAGAAAGTGCTGGATTTTTTAACATTATATGCACATAACTGCAGATCCTTGCTCTTTAATACCATAATTAATCTTTGTGACACAGACTCATAACTTACTCAAAACTGCCCACGCGTTCATCGCCGCCTTTCATTATCTGTCTGTATTTAACTGAGCTTTTCCATCAGATTAAACTGACCACGAGCAAATTTACTTTTCCAGGTCACATTATATTCCCTGTGTGGTTGTAATTACAGCAAACTGCACTTCAGGCAGAAGCAATTTCCCCCTTGAAAACAGTGTGCATTTTTTTGTGGCTGCATCTAAACCTGCAAACTGTGTGCACTGTATTTCATCCTGGCAAAAGCCTTTTTAGAAAACCTGCTTTTAGGTTTAATGTAAAACCGTCAAATAGCTACTGTGTCATCTGTGTCTGAAAATAGCTGTCATTTAACTGCTATTCAACAAATCTGCACTTAATCCTGAAATACTCAGAAACTGCAGGTCAATCTCACGACTACTCTGAAATATAGTGCTAAACAGGCTGCCAAGTGTTGCACAAAGACCTACTTAATACACAGGTGGGCCAACTAGGAGCGATTATTGCAGTTCTTTTATCCATGCTTGTGTTCGTGAGCCACTGGAGGTCTCCGGCTCGTTCAAAACTGCTGTGGCTTGAATATTAAGAGACCAAATAGTTTGATCACAACACACAACTGTGTGCTGGCTCCTGATAAAGGCAGGTTTAAAATTCTCTCCCTGACTTACAGACCTGGAGTGGCCTGGTGCCACCGTATCTATCTGCCATCATCTCCGAGCGGCAGACACTGAGCTGCAGACTCTACTTGGTTATTTCCAGAGAGAATAAATGGGAGCTGTGCTGGTTTCCCTCTCTTTCCTTCTCCCCACAACACAAATCCCCACTGGTGGAAGTCACTTCCCACATCTAACAGACTCTGGTTCTATCAGTGTTTTACCATCAACACTGGAAACTTTATTTTAAAACGACTTCAGTCTACCCTCACCCCATGTAGCCGGGATTACGGTTTATATTGTATAACATATTAAATATTTACACGTAATATACTGTGTTGTGTATTCTGCATGCGCTTGCTCGAGAGTAGACAGGGACTTTAATGTCTTCAAATTTACATTTGGCTTAATGCATGAAATGAAACAATTAAATGAGCGACAGAAAATTAAATCAACAGCAATTATTATGATCCATTAATGTTTTGAGTCACTTCACAAGTGAACATCTGCTGGTACAAGCCTCTCAGTTGTGTATACTGAGCATCCTCCCCCTGTTTAGTATCATTGTGAATTGAATGTCAAGTGTTTATCACAAAGCAACTAGAACATGTACCCTGGTCTCATGCAGAAGTTATAAATAATGTATTATACATTATATACAGACTAATATTGGAGATAAAGGGTTGTGAATATGTTTTTGAAGGCAAATCAGGGGATCTGCTTTTGTATTTCATTGTTTACACTTTATAATATCAGTGAAAATGTGAAAACCTCCACCTCCCACCCCCACCCCTCAAAATGTTCCCAGGGCACAACATGACAACTTTTAATTGATTGTTTTGTCTTGGCCAAAAGCCAAGAATAATTAATTAGCTGTGGGAACATGTGCAAAGAAAAAACATCTAATCATCACATTCATAAAGCTACAACCAGCAGGTATTTGCTATTTTCAGTCTGTTGTTTAATTAAGAAATTGTTTCAGCGTCAGATCTGTTGTTTCTGTCCCAAAAAATAAAGCCTCTAGTGATAGAAATACAACTACATGTGGGCACTGAGGCAGTTGTACCTATTGCCAGTCTCTGACGCTGGGCATGAGTCAGACACCTAAAATATAAATGTAAATGCACAGTGGCGATGACCTCGCTGTGCGACCTGACCTGTCATAGCAGTTGAAGTCGTCCAGCCAGCAGCCTTTCTTCACCAACTTGATGGTCCCTGAGGAGTTGAGCCAGGAGGCGTAACAGTGCAGTCGCTTGTCCTTCTCCCCCTCGCAGCGTTCAAAGCCGCTCTGGTTGGTCCTCTCTGTGCGCCAGTTATCATTGTAGTACACACACTCCCGGGTCTCCGCTTCGCCCAGACTGTACCCTGAAACGGACAGAAGGCCTCAGTCAGATCGTAACGTAATGAATTGAAACTCAGCGGCGGAAGCACAGACATATGGCACAGGATCCGTTCAGTGCCATGAAGAAACATCTCTTGAGCAGAGCCTCTATCATCATTCTGGCACGCTGCCAAGCTTGGGAGCTCTCTGTAGTAAAAAGGGAGTTCCTCTGGGCTAAGAAATTGCTGCTGAATAGTGGTTCAGCATAATACCATTCATGAGAAAAAATCTTTTCAGGGGAATAACAAGTAAGAAAAGAAGAAAATGACAGAATTTAATTAGCAATAGATGAACAATGATCTACCCTGCTGTGGTATAGAAACACCACACACACTTTCACACGCACACACGCTGGCATGCTACTTCTATAGATAAGGACTCCTGCATCCTCCTGGAGTATGACACATCTGGAAACACAGATAAGACCTTCTTCTTTAAGAGCAAACCGACCAGAAATGTAACAATAGCTGTCAGTCTCCTTATGTCGCATTCCTTATAGGAAAAAGGTTTTTCTTCATTATTACTCCTGCTTAGCAGATTTAATGTTGGACAATTCAAGCAACAACCAGGACCATGTTTTTGATCAATAGTGAAAGCAGATAACAGGAAAAAGTACGTGTCATGACCATATCGTATGGACATTCATGCCTTAATCTTTGTTCACAGAAAAAATAGTGCCTGTCTCTTTAAATCCCTGCCTATAGGAGGCTGCCCATCCCCCCAGTGTTACCCCCACCAACCCATTACACACACACACAGGCACACATCCACTTACACATACATGCATTTAGTTGTCCAGCAGCATACAATGGACTTCATTATGGCACATAGGGATGTATGCAATGACTAAACATCATGCTCATCATTAAGGAAGGAAGGCATGAAGATAGTAAAGGACAAACACGCACACAGAAAGATAGATGGATATATCTCTATATATATCTATAGTGAGAGAGCAGTGATGCTCAATGCTCCATTGAGCAGAGATGGCATTTATGATATCTGTGGTCACATGATGCAGGAAGACTTTTACTACAAGATCATACCCTAACCCCCTCCCTGTGTCACTTACTGAGGCTTACACCACAACAACATGAATTCTGAGAGAAGCAGCTTTACTGGACTCACTGTGGAGCAGTAATCTATAAACCATAAAGGCATTAGCCATGGTGCTATTTGGCACACACAGGACACAGCTGTGCCTCAATGAAATTTTCATAGGAAAAAATACACATTTCATAAAGATGGGAGGAGAACTGGATATTGTTATTGTTCCTTTTTTTTGTTTTAAATCTGATATAGAATAAAAATATATGACAAGAAGGGAAAAAAAACACCACACAAAAGAAAAACAACTCTCATACTCAATTTCACGTGGTACCAAGTCTCAGAGCTGTGTGTGTTTGTGTGTGTTTTGTAACAGTAATCTTAAATCCGGGGTATAAAAGACCACAACCACCACTAATACTATCACCACCACAACCCCCTTACACACACAAACACACTTCAAACACTTCAAACAGCTGATGGCTCCTCAAATCAAACGCCATTTGATTTCTTAAATAAACACAAGGAAGTGTGGTCTTTTCTTTAGGCTGTTACCACCACAAAACAAGAGGGTGCAGACCTGAGATGTCGTGTTGCCTATAAGGTTTCAGGATGTTGATGCAGCTGCTGCCTTCTATTCCTGCCACTGTTAAGGAACCGAAGGACGCAACAGTTTTACATTTGTATAAAAATAGGCGATATATTTTTGATTTATCTGCCTTGGAACTTGTATTAAATAATATAAACGTGTATTTTTATTATTATTATTTTTAATTGGAAGATACTGGTTTTCATAAGTGCACAGAGGAGAATAGATGCGTTTAAATGGGACAAATATGAGGAAGATGATATTTTGAAAAATTAGTCGATAAACTTTAAACTCGTTCGCGGGTCGAAATTTCAAACGCAAACACACACACACACACACGGAGAGAGAGAGAAAGAATGTGCCTGCCTCGACGTGAATTACTCGAAGAAGGAAAAACTGTTGCAATTTCAAGGGAAAAAAAAAACAATAGCTGAGCTTTACCTGCGCATAAAGTTCCCAGAAGAAGTGAACAAGTCAGCCATGAAAAAGACATGTTCCGTGTTAAATACAGGACAGAGATTTCCCCCTCTTTCCGTCGCGAACATTAAAACTCAGCTTGTCCAAAACATCAGTCCTGGGATTTAGAAAAAAAAAATAGGGGGGGGGGGGGATAATAATAAAAGAATAAAAAAAAATAAACGAGAACAGGCCTTCGGTCCCTCCAACAACAGCAGCAGCAGCGTGAAGCACCAGCACTACAGCGCGTGTCAATAGCTGCGACGGTGCAACAATGTTGCAAGAAAAGATAGGAGCGATTAATTGACAGTCCAAAGGCTGTTAGTCCATTAATAGCTGCGGCATTTCGCGTCGGGAATAAGATCCACAAACCGATTGGGAAACAGTTCAACCATCCGAGGCGAAAAAGCTCGTCGCTGTTTCTCCTTTTTTTCTTATTTAAGGGTTATTCGGTTGAATAGTAGCACCGCTGCGTCGGGAGGTCGGTCGGGGTTTACATGCATGTTACTGATCTGTGTCCAAAATGGCTTCTAAATGGGGGAATGGGCTGCAAACAGGGAAACCCGGATGTGTAAACACAAAGAGGGGAATTCAGGCAGCTCGCAGCTCACAGTGACCTTAACGCGACACCACATTACATACAACGCCCGAAATTCACTTTATTTTCGTCTCGTAGCTTTAATTATAGCTTTATTTTTAGTTACTTAAAGGGGATGTGATGTGTCGGTGGGAGCTGGGAAGCTTTTCCACACCGCTTCCAGCTGATATAACACTTGCACTTTCTGTCGTCAGAGTTGGTGTTTTTTCAGTCCACCCCTGGGTTGTTACCGTCCGCAGCCTCACATTTTAATCATAGTTTTACTCAGTTTCGACTAATTTTATCGACAGAAGAGCGTGGCATCTTTTACCCCTATATTTATGCATAGATGAAAATCTAAAAAAAAAAATGCTATAAATAATAATGATCTTACTCGATACCTATAGCTCATAATTTATTTTATTTATTTATTTATTTTGAAAATACAATCGCACTTAACTGGATATTTTAATCAAAAAATTCGTTCATCCAACCTCCTATTGTATGTGTCCATTATAGTATATATTTTTTAGGATAAGTAATTATCACAGATTATCATAATCCAGTGTCATTAATATTATTTTTTGCAACCTACATCTTATATTTTCATTTTATTTTGAAAATACCACAGCAGCACTCAGATATTTTTGATTAAATATTAATATTCTATCACCTCCTATTATATTTTAACATTATAATATGTATTTTTAAGGTGAATAGCCTATGCCAATGCATAGTGTCATTGCTGATATGCTACTTGCTACCTACAGCTTGTATTTTCATTTTATTTTAAAAATACCACAGTAGTCAGCTCGACATTTTAATTAAAAATCCAATTATCTAACCTCCTGCTACATCTATGCATTATAGTATATGTTGTGTGGATCTATTACATCCGCTACAACTAATAAACTATGATATATTCTTAGTTTTTTTTTTTATCTGAATCATCTTTTATGCATAAGTGGCAGTGCTAAAAATAGGTGACCTAATTTAGAGTAACTGGATACAATAAGTGCTATTTAAAATGTATTCCTTCTAATAACACATCTCACCATAGCTCAGTGTTAAATTTAAAAAACATATCTCCAATCAAAATAGAACAAACAATGAGTCAGCAAACACTTGTTTGCCAAATTATTATTATTGTTGTTGTTGTTATCACAAAACAGGAACTGTATGACAATAATTGTAATATTCTTTTATAATCTGGCACACAAGGATAATGTGTAGATACACAAGGATGGGTATTTATTTATTTTTTAAGATATTTAGTGGTACCGAGTTATTGATAAATACCTGCCTGAACTATGGTGATATTTGTGGTGGTTGCTGTAGTTACATAATTATTGTTTTTGTGTTTAATGTGTCTGATGTTAACTTAAAATGAGGATATTGGGAGTTTTCTTGTATTTAAAAAAAAAGATGTGTTTTGTTGTCTCTTTCAGGCAACAGTTGCCATTAGATGTTTACAGCACTTTTATTTTGTAATCTTCCATTAAATGAATGGAAGATTGAAATGAAACAAAGTAGCTGTCTTCAGTGATAAAGCATCCTGGTAAATAGTTTGCTTCATATCATTTTCAGACACACTTTTTCAAACCTGAAATCCCTTTGTGTAAAATAATAAATCGCATCATTTCAGAAAATCAACAGTGACATTGTTAAAATGTCATTAAGCCTCGCTCACAGGTCCCTCTGCCCTTCTCGTCTTTGACATCCAGACTAATGGTATGTTGGTGACACCCAGACAATTCATGCAGCAAATGGGCCAGGAATAAGGTTAGCTATAGGTAATCGCTGTTAAACTAGTGCCATTGAGTGTAACTCAAGACAAAGCATTTCCTCATTAAGCTATCGTATATTGACCCTGTAACTTGATAGAGGCCATGAGTGGAACCTTGTAAAGATAGATGTTCTGTTGTCATGACAGTTGGAAGCGAAAGCACACGGTGCTCATTAAAGGTCCAATGGCCACAAACCGTGTGCTGTGACATTCTCGGAGGGATGAGAAGAGATAGGGTAAAATGATGCAGTGGTGCTTAAAAAAACATTAAACTCTGAACTGACTGCGTGTGTAAAATGCTATTAAACACAACACATGCCAGTCTACTAAATGTACACAATAGCATAAACATTTTATGATGGATAAACTCTAAATAGAGATTCAAATTGGGTTTTTCAGTTCCTAATCTTTGTGTACATCCAGAGCATTCGGATCTTTTTTGTCTATGTATTTGTGTTATTGCAGCTAAAAGTCTCCATTGCAAGTCTTCATTGAAAACCCTGAGGTGAGCGTCACAGTTTTACAGCAAAATAGATAAATGACACTAGGTGGTAGCAGAGCTCCCTGGGGCATGTGCCAATACTGCTTCAACCCGTGCAATATCTCTCTTTCACTCTTGATTTATACACTGTACATGGAGGGAGGATGCACACATTCTGTTGTTGGCTGTTCACTGTCAAGCATCCATTTATCTGGATGAACATGTTTGTTTAAAGGCCAGCTGACTGCTTTCTTGTGTCTTTAATTATGGTGTTTTGTTTTGTGGATTTTTCCACCATCAAACATTTTAATTTCCCTCTAGAATAGATATCTTTCCATCCATCCATCTGATAATCTGCTGCTCAGTGGTATCCAGAGTACATCATATAACTTGGTAATGGATCCATTAGTATGAGGGAAAGCACAGCACTTAAAGGTTTTTGTAGTCGCAGCACAGGCTATAATAGAGAGACATTACCTGAATCATAGCCTGCAGGCATTTCTACAATGAAATGTGACGGTTAAGTTAGACGTGAGCATTAAATGAGGAGGAAAGAATGAAAAATAAGATTTAAGATATTTTAGGTTCACTATTTTATTTTTACCCTTTAAATAATTCAGTACAAAAATAAAACAACAAACAATGTCAAACACTTTCTTTCATCTTTTTATTATTTCATGGCCCCACAGAGTTTGTACGAGATTACTCGCCAGCTCGGCACCATCGGTGACAGTTGGATGGTGTTTAAAAGTAGTTGGCCACCCTGCGGACAGACTTGATGTTGGGGTTCTCAGCCTCCCACTTCATGAAGCTGCAGTAGTTTCCTCTCTCCACGATGTACATGCGTCCTCTGTAGTTAGGCTCCTCGTACAGCACCCAGCTGTTTGGAGCAATAAATAAAAGAGATGATGTTTAAATATGCAGCATTGTTTGTGCAGAATATGATAAATCATGTCAAAGTAGCTTCAAATTACATCTGAAATATACAATGTAAAATTTATGACAATGAACTCTACCTGACTTGGTTTGTATATGTCTTAAATTGATGTTTATATTTTAAAGCGTATGGTTAATGACTAAAAACAGACATTTCCTGTCACATTTTTTTTTTCCTTTTTATTCAATTCAATTCTATTCTGAGAGGTGTCTTGGCTCCCTCCCTTCTCTGCACAAGCTGTTGTTTACTTTAATTTCATGTGTATCTGGTATCTGCCTGTAAAGGTACATTTATGTATAGTGGATGTCTTTGGGTATGTATGATTTTATTTATTTTTATTGTGGGGAAAAAAACAAACTAAATTAAAAAGATTTAAAAAAAAGTTACTTCGGGTAATGCACAGACTTTCATTTTGACTACTTCTACTTCTTTTACCAAGGAAATAGTCCCCAAAATATGATGCAAAAATAATGCTATTTCTCAAAAAAAATAAATAAATGGTGCTACTTCTCAGCTTTTCTATTAAATTCTTCTTTCTGAGGGGCTTGAAGATGGTGAATCATAACCTCCTTTCATTTCCTGCAAGTTCTGCTCTCCTGGATTTGTCCTATTCTTGAAAATATAACTACAACTGTGCAAAAGAGGCACATGGGAAAATATGTCCTTTGTGATTTTGTGTAACTTGACCTCTTTAACAATGTGGAACCAAACCCAATGTGACATGCGCTGCAGAAACACTTACGCTCCATCTCCATAAACCCTGATGGAGTTGATGCAGTTCTTGGTCAAGCCTCGTGCTTGCAGAAACGGACAGTCGTCACAGAACTCCACACACTGACCGGTGAAGTTGTCGCCCTCGAACAGCTCCATCCTGTAGTGCTCTCCATGCTGGGGAACATAATGGCATGCCAGCTCGCTGAGTCATAGCAACAGTGATTGGCGTCACCTCATTATAAAGAGCCACTGCCTTCTCTTTTGGTGTGACGGGAGCTGTATTGTGTGTGCACAAACACTTGTACCCATAGAAAATCCACAGGGTTAAAGGTACACATGGATGACAATATGACTGTGTCTGAAGTGCACTTACTCTGTGGTTTTCTTTAAGCTGTAGCTGAAGTGTGCTACTGTGCTGTAAGACTCATTTGACTTTGATTTGTCTTTAAAAAACAGATGTGCATAAATGAGGCCATACATATGCCAGTCTGTCATGCTTACCAACCAAATATTTGTTTGTCCCCAGGGTCTCACACACACAGGCACACACACTCTTACCATTCTGATTGGCCTGCAGGAGCCCATGTGATCATTACGGGCATTCCAGCGCTGGAATTCAGGATACTCTCCGTGTTCCAGAATGTACTGTTGGCCCTTGAAGTCTGGGTGGTCGTAGCAGACGAAGGCCCCGCTCTCCACACGGATAGAGTTCACCCTATTCATGAAGCCACGGTCCTCGAAGTTGTCGCAGTCACTGCAGATCTCCAGTTTCCTCCCAGTGAAACATTTTCCCTCATAGAACACAATCTATTTTTTTCCACAAGAGTGAAGATTAAATTATTTTTCTTCCAACAAACATTGTCAAATTTAACATCTCTGGTTCAAAATATCATCAACATTACTGTCCTCTGTGATTGACTTGTGTTTATGAAACACCTGCACAGGCTTTGGAAAGGCCCATCTGCAGTTGTATCCTTCCTGTGGTACTCACCTTTCCTGAGTATTGAGACATTTTCCAATGTTTGCTGTTCCAAAAGAAGTCACACAAAATAAGAGCAGAAAAATTTGGACACCTAGATATATATGGCCGACAGAGAGCGTGGTGGTATCGCGAGGACAAGGCAACAAAAAGCACAACAATGGGGGGTTTAGACATTTTGCCTCATGGACAGTTTCCCTTACATGTGCCACTGCTGATATTGGACTTTAGGCTCTAGACAGCGAAACAATAGGGGGAGAGAGATTT
Organism: Polydactylus sextarius; assembly: GCA_016801845.1. NCBI lineage: Eukaryota > Metazoa > Chordata > Actinopteri > Polynemidae > Polydactylus > Polydactylus sextarius. Next base: position 10,064,963 of record CM028916.1, on the reverse strand, counting down.
TGCTTTGATTGGGCTTTGAGAGTGATGTTGCATTCGGTCGGGTTTGCAGAGTAATATTTGGGTTGCGTCCAGAGGAGGGGAGACGAGGAGCAAAACAAACAGAGAGGGAGAAGGTTAAAGCAGAGGTCAAAAGACATAAATGTGAAAATAACAAATCTATCTTCTTTCTGACAAGATTGAAACAGTAACTGGGTTAAAATGTGTGAACAACGAGGTATGCCCATACTTGATTTCAAATTACATATCTGTAACCATGAGTTTTTATGGCAGCAGAGCAGCCTGAATGTCACACTCCCTCTTCTGATTCAGAGATGATCTGTAGGTCAAAGGTAGAGTTTGACCCATGAAAATGACAACATCAAACACCCTGAACAGATTTAAATTTACATCGACTAGTGACAACAAAAATTTGGTTTTCATATCAGTATCATTCAAAACCATGAGTAGTGGCTGTATATGTAGTCAGCCTCTTTAGGTTTTTGTTGCTTTATATTTCAGGTATATTTGCTTGAATTACACCTGAAGTTTAAAATTTATGTATTTGATCATTTTTCTGCACTGCATTTTGATTCTGACGTAATATTTCTTCTACACCAAGAGTCTTTTGTGCAGCAAAAGTTATAGTCATTGACATATGATTATAAAACAACTGATAACTGTTGCAACTTTTTCTTATCATCCATTAGTGTTACACTGTATACCATTGTACATCTATTTACACTCTATACTTTGTATTTGTTGACTTTACTCAGACTGTAGTGTGGATGTTGGTTAAAGCCAAAGGTATTAAAGCTCATACAGGTCAGACATAAGCCACCTAATGCAAACACACCGTACCTTTGACTTATATCTTCTTGCCCTCTAAAGGTACAAATCCCCCTTATATAAATCTTTATCTGCGTCTGTGACAAATGAATGCATTAATATTTACAAAACTCAAATAGATTGTATAGATAGTGGACAAAAGGTGGGCTGCCCTTGTGTAATGCCGGAATCTAATCTTTGGGAAACTAACCCCTGAACACGGTGTACTTAAGGCGAGTCAGGAACTTAACAGTGATACGCCACCTAATGGGAAAGGACGAACTATGAGGAGGTATAAAAAGAGCACAAGTCGATGAACATTTCAGTTTTCAGGTGACAGAAACCAACACAGGCAAATCAACCAGGTATGTGTACATTAAGTAATGTTTTATCTCTTATGTGAATTATCTCATGTTGGGTATTTAAGTCTGTTTTTATACATTCAATCAATATAATATACATTTCAGCCACAGGTGTTTATCTCCAAATGTCAATATCAACATGCATGTTTTAAGTTACACAATTAGACTAGACAAAGTCATGCTTCATTCTAAAACACTATAAAAGCTTTATTCTTTGTACACTCAATGTACAGTGCATATAGTGTTGTCAATTTTGTGCTTTATCTCACACAGTCTGCATTATTAATCGAAACAATGAAGTTGTTGGTCTTGGCTTTAACCATCACCCTACTGCTTACAGCTGGTGAGTCTGTCACTGATTGTCCACTGAATAAACACAACCTCTGCTGCTGTGCAACAAGAAGATCTGCTCTTGCTTCTTTATTGCACAGAAGCTCAGAGCATTCAATCACTCTTTAGTAGTGGAATACATGAAACCATAATAACTTGCAAATACTGTTCACTTCAGGAGAAATTATAGAGTCAAACAAGATTGAATGTGAATCACTAAGGCCAGAAAAAAGTCAATAACTGGAATGTATTGTTGTTTTGTTTTGTTTTTTTCTGGTGTTGTTGACAGGTGAAGCCCTGAACTGCCACCGCTGTGTCTCCAGAACTGCTGGAGGACCTTGTGAGCGCTCTGTAGAAGAATGTAAACCAGGGAAGGATGGATGTGCTGCTGCCAAGTTTCTCCGAGAACCATGTAGGTTTCTCTATTTACAGTGAAATATAAATATTATCAAGTAAAAAAAAAAGTTAAAACGAGCAGTTTTGAACAAATTTTTGTGACTGCAATACGTACTTACTGTATATGAAAATGTTTAGAATAAAGCAGAAATTTTCACATAACTGAAACTGTCAAATGTTTGTTAGATATGAGAGATGTGAGAATATATATTAGCACTATATGCTTCTTAACTATTAATTGTTTTCCTTCTGTTTGACTTTTTAGTTGGGCGGTTCCAGAAATGCATGGCTCTGTCAGACTGTGAGATGCTGAAGATGAACGCCTACATCAACATAAAGTGCTGTGGCGAAGACTTGTGCAACACCTATTAAAAGTCAATATGAAATAACAATGTCAAATAATTGTTTGGGATTATTTAGTGCAGTGTTTTCTGCAAGTTCAAGGGTGAGCACATGTACAGTTCAAAGTAGCTACTTAATAAAGAAAATATGCACTTGAAACCCCTTTTGCCCTGACAAATAAAGCAGTTTGAAAAAGAGCTCTTTGCTTGTGTTTCAAAATCTTTGACTCCTTCAACATGAACTCTGTCTGCTGTGATTTTAAATCCTTGTAAGTTATAGAATATTCATGTTCAGAAGAACTTAATTAATCCTCACTTGTCATGTAGTTTAGTTTATTATAATGGTAATTTATCTGCAGCAGAGTACAGCTCTGATTATCTTCAGTGCTCTGTTTGTCAGCTGTTACCCAATCATTATGAAAAATATGGAGAGGTGGCTTTTTAGTATTTCACAAAGAGCTTCAACAAACTTCCAGAGGATACTTGAATCAAAAGTTCAACTCCAGTGTCCACTGGAAATCTCCAAAAAAAAAAAAAAAAAATCAAGCTGAAGTGTTTCTGTTCAAGTTGCAGAGGGAGTAAGACGACTGGAGTTTTCAGTGTTTGGCTTGATCTTCAGGCTCTGCAGTGAATCTTTAAGTCAGATGCACTGGGAAACAATGGTCAGTTGTCAGACCTGGTGGCTTATGGTCTTAGAGCAGGTTGAGAAAGTTTGAGAATGAGAGATTAAACATTGTGAGGCTTGTTAGGGTTTGGCTGTTTGAGCCTAAATACTTGGGTTAGGGTTAGAAACGCTTGAGCTTTCTTTTAGAAATTTTGACTCCAAAATTTAAATACACCTCACAGGGATCAAACCAAACCAACATCATTAAAGCTACCAACCAGTCCTCCAACTCCCTAAGCTATCTCACCAGCACAACTTTCTCTGTTTCTTATAGACTTTGTGTGTTTCCTCTGGGTGCGGGATTTTCAAGTACAGCAGGTTGCCTGAGAATTAAACCCCAACACTTGTGAATGGTCCAGTGATCACCAGTGCTTGTCTCAACCATTCCTTAAAACAGCACTCAAAGGAAAGACTCAAAAACTTAAAAAAAATGGGTGAGACAGTCCTACACTTAATAAACAATACATTAGAAGTTCAGAAGTTCTAAGGTTTATTTTTATGAGGTTTATTGAATGTTAAAAGTCAATTACCTGACATGTTTAATTAGAAGCTTTGAGTATAATAATTCTCTCTCAAATGTCTAGATGTTTTGATTTTTTGAATATTGTAGGTTCAATTCTCAGGTAAAAGAAGCACCAATTAAAAAGGTCGAGAAACCAAAGGACTACAGAGGGTCAAGGCAACAATTGTTGCAATATAAAGAAAGTGAAGTGCTCAGATAATGCATGTTTTAAAGCTCAATACCTAAAGCAAGCAAAGGCTTCAAAGGCTATGACAAATATTGGCCATGTGTTTTTAATATGTTACAGTTTGTATAGAGTTTTAAGGATGTGGGTTTAAACTTTGATCCCAATTTAGTTCAGTGAATCCCACTCTGAAAGACTCAAATATTAGAATTGCTTGAACAAAAGCCTCTGGGTGTGAAGAGGTTTCTGTTAAGCTTTGAGTTGCATTAAATCCTTGGTGAATCTGGTAAAGGTTTAAATTCAAAGACTTGATAACTTTTCAAAAAAGGGACCTCAAGTGTTTCTAATCAGATAACTCAACATGAAGGTTCTGACCATGTTGGGCTTTGATCCTTTATGATTTTTTTTACAGTAAAAACCAAACAGTGAAGACTGAAAATCCTCCAGACAGAGTAACTGGTGGTGTGGTGGGTTAGTTCACAACCACAAGGTGCCAGTGAGCCTCTGTGTTGTATTGCATTAATTTGTAACTTCAGATATAATGTTTACACTCTAAGTTACTTTACTGAAGGTTCTCACAAAACTAGACCAGGATTTTATAGAAACAAATGGCACAGACTTGCTACAATTATAGATTTTTACTATCGTGGTTACTACTTGTGGTTCTTGTTGTGTTTTTCCTCGTAGTATGTCATTTTATTCTTGTGCTACACCAAGTTGAGCATCTACTACATTTCTAAGTCTTTTTTATCTTTCCTATAAAGCACACTGAATTATCTTTGACACTAAACAAATAAATATGCTTCACTTCCATTTGACAAAAATAATAATCAGTAAAGCTAATAATCCACAGTCAAGGCTGCTTTACCCAACCACCCTTTGCTTCATGATTGCAATCAAAAACATTTTTGCATTTTCAACATTATAAAATGGTTGCAGACATTTTTCTTCTTCTGATTGTTACTGTTATTAAAATAAAACAGAGGGACAGAGAGGAGGGTATTGTGTGGAGATGAAGCAGAGGAAGAGCTGTATATTGGAGGGACCAAACATCTGTTGACGTATCAGAATAAATAATCGTGTTTGTTTGACCATTTTCAGTGCGTTTACATGACAGACAAGACATGACATCTCTCCTTCTTCTCCTATCTCAAATTATTTAAACAGATAAGGGCTCGTGGTCTGTATGGAAGCTACATAATGAGAAGCTAAGATGCATCAAGCCACTACTGTCTCAGGCCTTAGTTACAGTTTGTCATCATTACTGCCAATCACAGGCAAACATTTTTTTTCTTATACATCCATCTGATGTCCTGTGTTTTCCATTAGTGCTGAGCACAGAAATTGGGGAGAGGTTGATTTTGGGAAATATAAGACAAGGGAATAACCACTTATCCTTTAAAAAAAAAAAAAAAAGAAACACATAAACAAAAACCAGGATGACAAAAGTGAATAGGACGTACTGATAAATAACAGTGGATTCAGAGCCATAAACAGACAATATTGGGTATTTAGAACCCTGGAGGGTGGAGTCAGCTGAGGTGGAGGAGAACTGGCAGGTAGCCTTCAGATAACGGGTTATCCCAGTGCTGTTTCATGTGTGTTGATTGGGCAGCTCTACATCACGGAGCAGGATGTTTTTCCTGGCTGCACGCCTCCATCCATTTTCTTCGCCTCCAGGAACCATCTTCCTGAAACCTCCACAGCCGCCTGAGAATGAAAAACAAAGAAACAAACAAAAAACACCAACACATACAAGATGCTGTCACATGTCGCCGTCACACCACTTTGAATTTTTCAGCTGCTCGTGCACTAAATTTGCTGGCTTTAGGTCCAACAGAGATGGTGTTGTTTTTATGTGCATTTAATCACAACCAAGTGGTGTTGCCTCTAACTTAATTTGAAGCTGATTAGTTGACTTCCTGAATGAGAAAAATAGTTGAGGTGGACAATGTTTACACCAGAAAATGGAGAGAAGTTTAAAAGAAAACTGATTTCTGTTGCACATGTTCCAAGCTTGTTGTTGATTTTCACTGTAAATGAATAACATCTGTCAATGGTTTTGGCCACTTTAGGGCAGCATAGCATGCCATGACAGAAAATACTAACATGCGGCTTTATCTTGTTATAAAGCTGATTCACAGAAGTTGTCAGCAAACTCATTACTGGCTTGTTTACATGTGGAGGAGATAGAGCTATATTAGCATGCATATATGCATTCGCTGATTCCTGTGATAAATATGTTGCTTTTCAACTAATGACTGCTAAGCCAGATGTCTTTTTTTTCTTTCATGGGTGTTTGTTCACTCGGCCAGACACCAGTCCCCAGATACCTCAGTCACATTAAATGGTTGCCTTTGTCTCAAATGCAATGCCAGAGTTGTACCATAACACAATGAATGCCATACATTGGATGTCCGTTATGCTGCTGTGACTATTCCAGGATACAAAAGGATTTGTAGATGGCTATGATGCCCGTCTCTTTATTGCTCCTTTTACACTTATCAAATTAAGTTTTGTCTCTGACACTGGGGCTCCACACTGTGACTGTGGCCACAGTGGCCTACAAGAGCCACAGTGGCAAAGTTGTTCATTTGACTCATTGACTCACACTGACTTAAAACTATTCTCCAAAGACCGATCCCTACCAATGTCTAACCCTGATCTTAATTTGAGTCTTTACCCCCAAAACCAAATGATGACCAAATGAATGTGATGAGATGATCAGGTTCAAATTGTCACAACAGCTCCTTTCACAAACACACTGAGGTCAAATGGATAAAACAACAGACTGCATTACAACATTTTATTGACATTCTTGAGTTTAATAACGTAAGTACATTTTGTTAATGCATTCTGGTTCTGACACACTAACATCTTTCTGAAAACAGGTTCAAAAGGATTTCTCACTTTAGAGAAATGCTTTGGAGCCACCTTGATCCACCTGGGAGATTTCTTTTTTTTTTTGTTTGTTTGTTTTAAAAATCAACCATTTTATCAGTTTAATACATTGTTAAAAAGGTCTTTATTTAGATAAGCCTGAACCTCATTTGTTAACTTTGTCTTACAGTTATTATATGTGAGCTTAAAATGGACTCAAGCCACTACAAAGTCATCTTAGGCACAGATAAACAAATATTTCTGTCGTCATCTTTGCAGTTATGCTAGTACAAGGCATTATATGATTAATTCAAGAAGATACATTAAACACTGCTGCACGGCTTTTTCTTAATCTTTATAAAAACAATGTTTTGAAATGTACAAGGCATGTCGAAGAAATGGTTCAGACAATCCTCATCTTCATTCAGCAAATCTGTACTTGACACTGCAGACCTCAATGCGTGGGCGCATCATTAAATGATCATTAATGTGCAAACTGAAATACATCATCCAACAACATTTTACTCTCGGTGCACTAAAACAGTATGATCGGTGTGATTTTTTTTTTTAAATCATCCTATATGATGAGGAGCAGAGGTCTTCACCTTCCACTTCGTTCACCAGACTTAACTCAGAGGCTTGAGGCAGGTTGGATCAGGTTGAATCATGTTCAACTGCTGCAGGACTCATGGTAAAGTGGATTTAAGTCAAATATCTATCAGGGTTAATTGCACAGTGGGTCATTGTAATGGGAGAAAACATTTTCAAGAACAATAGAGACTGCAGTTTGTGGAGCATAATGCTGCCTCTGAAATTTTGGAGGGTTTGAGGCCAAATGCATTAAAACTCTAATTTGGATCAAGTCTGGCTGCCACAGGTCCTGTTTGCAGTTTAGACAGTTTTTAGATTGTCTATCTCTACATCAACCATCTTCAGCCAGATGCTAACAGAGGATGTTGCAGTCTAACAGTCAGATCTTTGGCCACTGGACCTTCATGTCATCAGGGTCTTTGGGGTCTATCGTTTTTGTTGTTGACAATCAATGCAGTTTATGTACCTGGCATTTAAAATTTAATTGATTTTTTTTTTTTTTTTTTTTTTTAGAAAAACGAAAGTTTCCATTAAGTTTTTCTGATGTGATTCTTTCATGCATACGTAAAATTACATTGTCGGAAATATGGCTTTTTATTAAGAGTGAAGCATCAGAGACTTGTAGCGAAAAGCCTGGTGGTGAGAAGGTGAAACATGCAACTTAACTTGTGATGAAGTGAAAGTGATGAAGCCAAAAAAGAAAAAACAGTGACAACATTAATTTTAACTTTTTAAATGTAACTGAGGCTGGAAGTTGTTTTCCTCTGTAAGTTTGGTGCAGTGACTCTGCAGGAATGTACTTCTATAAATGTTATTATCTGTGAATTTTTGCTGGGAGTTAGTGCTCAGAAGACGGGTGGAGCCTCTCAGTTGTAGCCCAAACCAGTCAGCAAACAATGACTCTCTCTGGCGAGTGTTTTAGATTATGAAAAGGGTCCAGGACCATAGTCATGTCTGACATATAAAAAACAATACTGGTGACTCACCCGTGATCTGCTTGTCTACAATAAAACATGAAACTGATGGACTGGAAGCACTGCAAGTAAAATGATTATGTTTAAGTATATTTGAGTCTGAAAAAAATAATTTCCATGCATAGTCATATTTTGAGACTTGCTACATGATGTGGTAAAATAAAAAGTGTTTTATGGAAGAAAATAAAATAAAACTGACAAAATTAAAAAAAAAAAAAAAAATGAAATCATAAAAAAGTAAAAAAGATTTTTTTTTTTTTTTTTTTTTTTTTACTTTTTATTCTTCTTGTTAGCTATCCAACACATAGCGGTAGTAATAGTAGTAATAATTGTTGTACCTTAAGATGATTTGATTGTCCAGTGATTGTCATTCAGACTGATGTTCTTACGGCTTCTCCCTTCAGGAGTCGCCATATCATCTGCCTTCACACTGTCACTCAGATTGATATTTATGGAATTCTGGGTAACGTAGTTCAATTTGTTGTGAGCCGACCAAATTACAGAAGTAGAGTGTTTTGGAAGTAAAACTAGCCAGTTGTTAAATCAGTAGTGAAATATATGTTTTGCTGCAGTTACACTGGCCTTGGATTACTATTACAGCAAGTACAGTTGTTGGGAAATGGATACCTTACTCTGAGCTCATCATTTTGACCTTTGAATATTTATTAATCCTTTTCTAACAAGCAATAATAGAGTTGTAAGCAAATATAAGGGCATTTTACATGTATAAATATGTAAATATATGATAAATTAACACAACGCAGTTGTAATCTTATAAAAGACTTCTGTAAGTAGAAACTGTTACTTCTGAAGATCAAGAGTAAAACTTCTAGCTCCACATTTCTTATGCGAGTTTTAAACCCTGAAGCAGTTAGAAATATGCTACATGTTGTACTATATACTGTTCATACAACAATTGCTACAGGGTAGTTTTAACTGTTGAAAACAATAAATAAACACTTACTAATGCCCTTAGTTTTGCTTACAGCTGAGTTACATCCTGTTACAAATCATTTATTAAATGTCTATATGATACTTATAAATCCTAAATGGACCAGTTCACAAATCAAATATGATAAATTGCTGTAAAAAAGACAAATGTAACCGCAGCAAACGATTAAAACCAAGAACAGGATTTGACCTCACCAATCAATATCTTTTCATGCATGGATCAGACTACAGTATTTTTGTTTTATAAAGGTCAATATGTCAGATTGCAGTCATTGTCTGGTGATTAACATGTCATTTTTAAATCCTATCTACTTTTAGGGATGACACAAAAGATTAGAAATTCATCTTTTAGATGTCTTTTGGGAAGTCATTTACAAAACACCACAAAATACTCATTCTAGAGCCTGACTGATGTATCAGTTGGCAATATTAGACCTATAACAGACATATAACACAGCAATTACTTCCACCACAGGGTTGAGATTGGGCCAAAGGTAAAAGCCCATATATCAATATCTGAATCAACATCGGCACCAAAGCTCTACTATCAGTCACGCTCTGACCAATAACGACAGTGTTGTGTGTTGAGTGTGAACCAGATAGTCACTGTGGCACACCACAAAGTGTATTATGACACCTGCAGCACAATATATCTAAAAGAATTGTTACTGTTGATATAAGACCTGTATGTAACAGGCGGATATTGTGTAGTCTGAACTCTGCATTATGATTCTGATTAAAGAAGTTAAATCGCTTCCACTGCCGTGTTTCACAGAATGACCACTTCTTAGATGTTGATGTTAACGCTACAGGTAAGATGATAAATGGAAACAATGTCAGCCCACAACAGTCCTCTGCGACCAGCTCTCCTCTCCATATGTCCTCTATAACTTTCTCTCCCACACTTTTCATCAATCACTGGCGTCGGAGCAGTTTGGTGAAGAATCCAGGCGAGGCCGACTCGTCGCTTTTGGCCTGTGTCTCGTCTTTGGCGTGGGCCTTCTTCTCCCCCAGCCCCAGCTCCCCCTCCAGTTGCTCCAGCTCAGACTGGTCCAGCAGCTCAAAGTCCTCTACTTCACTGTCAGACTCCTCGGCCAGCTCCAGCAGCTTGGCAGACTGGTGGAGTCTCGACCGCTCCGGGTTGTCGCTCTGCGCTGTGAAGCTGACCGCCGCCTCTATTCTCTCCTGGATGGCGGCTGTTACCGCAGCGGCGATGAAGTCTCCTGCCATCTGGTTCACCAAATCGAGGGCTTTTTCAGTGGACTGGTCTTTGTGAGGAGGAGACGTGTGTTTGGACTTGACTGGCTCCTGGGCGCCCTCATGTGGCAGCAAGGGAAGGCCGAGGCTGAGGTCATCTTCATCATCACCATTAGTTGTTGTACCATTGTCTAATGAAGGAAATTCTGGAAGGCCACCAGTGAACGCTTCTTCTCTGTCAAGATCTGTGATGAAGTTAAAGATGTTTTTGAGTTAGCAGGTTATCAAATTAAAATCAAAGACATTGAGTCAATGTTCAGCTGAAACAAACATACCCTCTGAGTTCTCAGTCTGTGGTGTGTGTCCCTCTGACAGATTGAAAGTGCCATTGTCCGTCCACGTCACCTCAGACACCTCTGTGTCTGACACGGACATTTCCTTGCACACTGTGGAATCCAGCTGTGAGCAGAAAACACAGAGAGATGTCAGATTTTTACAGCACTAGGGCAAACTACTACTCACAGTGTCACAAAGAGAGCAGTCAAAAGAGACAGCAAATCTAATCTCAGTGGATCAGTATTGATGGTTTCTGGAAGGCAAATCTGTCAGTTTACAAGTCAGTTTACACAGGGATCCAAGACTATGAGACTGTGGATGCAGATAGATTTTCCTCAGGCCTCCTGAGGTTTTTATGGCCTCATTTAACTGGTCAGAGACCTCAGTGTCGGCCCAGATCAGGATGGACTTTGTGTGGGTCTGGGAAAGCATTGGAAACCGGATCTAAACCCTAGACAAGCAGCTAAAAATGGGTGGAATGAGTGGATATAAAGATGGATTCTGGTTAAACGAAAAGGGTATTACTCTTTAAAAAAGTTTGTTGACGACTAGAAGACTTTGATGTGGACAACTGGTCTGATGGTTTGATGCCACTACAGCAACCATCCAAAAACACGGGAAGATAACTCACTAACCTTTTAAATCCACATCTCTAGTCTGAGTCTGCAGTACTGTATTACGATGACTCATCCCTCTGCATTACACACACTTTATTTATAAAGTTATTAAATACAGGCTCTAACCTTGAAGGAAGCACATTGTACTGTGTATGCATAAGTTTTGGCTTGAGGGGAAACATTTAAAAAGCTTTTTTTGGCATTCAGTTTAGTTCAGGTTCTTCATGCTGATGTGGATCATGTAAACAGAATTTCAATTAGCTGAAATAAGACAAGATGATCAGCCAACCTTAGGAAACATGGACGAAAGGTCTGACTCGATGCATTCCTTTTCAGTCTGAGCCTGCAACATCCTCTTCTCTGAAAGCAGAAAACAGAAATGAGACTGATTTTGTTTTTTGAGTCCAGTGCAACAAACCAATCTCTATTATTGACCAAGAATAAAAAATGACAAACCAGGTCGTTAACATTAGCTTTAGCGGAAAAGGCAAGAGCACCAACCTGGGGAACTTCACATTTACCAACATAAAATTAAAAAAAAAAAAAAAAAATAAAAAATAGAAATAATAACTTCATCATTATATATGATATTTACTGTGGTTCTCTTTGATTTTGTGAAGGAATTCCCCAATGCCAAAGTCCAATTTCTGCAGAACTGGCTCCAGCCACAAACCAACATCATGAGATGAAATCAGGGGCCACAGGAAGACACCAAGCACTGCAGACAGAAGAGCAGGAAAGTTAGTAAGATACTTCTCATAAAAGCACACTTCCAACTCATTTTAACTTTATTTGCAAAACTAGTTTGCTAACAATATTGTGATACAGTATTATATATTCATACCTAGCTTCATAACACTCATTAAACCATTGCTTTGATATCTCTCATCATAAGGTCCTTTCAGCAATTTTGGCAACGTCTCAGTGTCCTCAACTCACCAAGAATGTATGAGATAACGATCCCTGGAATGTAGCGTCCCAAGACAGCAAAGAAGGTGCACAAACTGCAAACCAGCAGGCAAAACTACAAGAGAAATCAGGTGTAAGAGCATAGAGAATGACATTAAAAAAACATGGTGATGTTTTCATTTTCCTCTTTCACAGGCTCATAATTTCCTGAACATTTTCCACCATTTGAACCACACGCTTCTTTTTTTATTGTAACTTGAACAATGTGAACAGTTGAGATTATTCTACGCTTGTTGACCTCACCTTGCCAGGATTTTGCTGTTTGAAAGCTGACGTCTCTTGGAGAAAAAGTTTGAGGGAGTCGCTGAGCTGAGGCCGGGACCCAGACTGGATATCATGGCCTGGGTCGATGATCTCCCAGCTACAGGAGATAAAAGACAGAAGCCATGTTAGACATCTTTAAGATGACTCACCGTGACAGTGTAATGTCTCGAAGATGGCATTTGACAATGACCACCATTGTCATTGGAAAATACATTTGAATTGGATGGAGAAAGGTTTTATAGTTTAGCATAGTTTATGAACCCGAAACAAAGAAATGCTGATATATCTGTTTATCTGATGAGAGTAAGCAGATCACTCATGGAGGGTATTATATATATAGCAATACTGGTGAGAGTAGTGACACTTAAATGAAATAAAAAGTAAAGCTGTGACTCTTGTCAAATTGAAGTATGTTTAAGTCTATTTTTATGGTAAGTTCGGTTTGAATCACCTATCTGATGTTATAATAACGGGCTATGACAACATGATTGATGGGTGAGATTGACTTACAACTGGTCATTGTCACCAGCACAAGATGGCAGCACTAGTATGTCAGATATATTGGCTTCATTTATGTGCAGTGAGAGGGAGTGAAAACATACAGTCATCAACTTAAAAAATGACTCATTTGACATTTCACAAACATTTTATATATTGGTAGAATTAAAACCCTAATCCTAACTCTAACCCTGACTCTTGGGAAAGTCATATTCTCCTTGACTGAGATCTATTGATGAAATTTAGTCCAAGAAAAAGTCCAGTTCAGCATAAATTTCATTGTCTAAAATAAGGATCTTGCTTGTAAGATGACTAAACGGACAGATGGGAATGGGGATGTGACAGCACTTTCCATGCTGTGGGACTACTAGGAATTCTGGGTCACCTGGTGAGGTGTGGAACTTTCCCCTCTAGATTGTGGGTTTCCAAAAACCATCTCCCTTTTAGGCACCATCATCATCACCAGTCCATGTGCTCACTTCACATAAAACAGCTATAAAAGGAACATGTGGCTCGGGTGTAGGTAATGTGCAATAAATAGATGATGGTGCGAGGCAGCCAAAACTCCTGCTTCCTCTCTTAGCAGTTGGGAGCTACAAATAACAACAACATATCCTATTATGTTTCTGAAGTACACAAAGCTTCACCAGATGAATGATGAAATTATTGAAACCATCAATGTAACAGTGGGATTGGTAACTGTCTCATAGGGGTTTACAGACTGAATGACAATGTACTAAATATAAAACCAGCAGGCAATGGAAACTTCATGGACTTTGAAAGCAGCTGTCCTGGAAACAGCTGGTGTGAAACCATCAAAAAAACACAGCAGGGAGACTCCTCTGCTAATTAGAAACCATATGATTGGTGTTTTTAACTGCTTGTTAGCATAGTAACAGTGCACAAGTTGAATATGGCATACAGAAGAATTTCAAAGATGGTATATACTACAGCATATATACCACATAATCACATTAATTGTTTCAACCCTCGTAGCTTCCATTCCCTAACTGTACGTATGAGTCCTCCAATGTTTCAAATCAGCAACTTTGACCTTTTAGTTATTTAATTTGCTGTTTTACACCCCATCCAAACACACACTTCCTGTTGCACTCTCATCCTTCAACTTTTTTATTCTGTGTCCTTTTCCACTTTCTCCAACACATACATCCCATCCCATCCTATCTCCCCCTCTTCATGTGTCTAAACACGGGGGGCTACTAGAAGCTACAGTATCTCATATACACTCGTGACGAGTGTATATTAGACGTGACCCAAACACCCAGCCTTGTCTCACATAACTCCTATGACGAAATGTTGACTCTGTTGCTCCCCTCTTGACTTCCAGGCACATGTCTCGTCGGAGGCTGGTTTCCAGGGAGACATGATGGCTCAAACATGTGACAGCAGAACTGTGAAGCAATTATAGCACTAACTGATAGATGAGATAAGCATTTCTCTGTTCTGTGAAAGCCAGAAGAGTCCCTGGTAAGCAATGAAAATCCATTTGGACAGAGTAACATCAAATTTCACCATATCAGAGTTTATATTGGGTTTGGTGTGTGGCAAGTCTGGTATTGCTCTTTTTTTTTTCTTTTCTTGAAGGAACCAAGGAACCCAAACATAGTTTAGTGATGTGGGTTGAGCGCTCGGCCATGTTCAGAAATGAACATTTAAAAAATTTGATGGAAAATGTATCGAAATCCATTTAGCCTTGAGTCCTCTAGACAATGTAAACAAACTTGAATTTACCTCATAAACTCAGCTTGTAAGCTAAGTTTTAAGCATTTTTTTCAGTTGCACTAGTTTTGGAGAAACAGAGCTATCATTAATGATTTGGCTACACTGCATTTCATTTAAATATAATAAAAACTAAAAAAGTTATTCTGAAAATGTCCAACAGAAAACACCAACAGTCATCAAACTAACTTACCAAACTTCCGACAGTTTCAAGGAAATGATACAAACTTCTTTTATTGTCTCATACTGTGTAAGAAAACTTAATCTTTAGAAAAGAACAGAGCAACTCCAGTAATAGCCATCAGTGGATCTACATGTGCTCAGCTGATAAAATCACCAGGCAGATCTGCCTGGTGAGTTTACTTGGACTTATCCACCCACAACAGTGTTGTTGACAGAAACCATCTGCCAGCAGCAACTGTATGAACCACTGGATGATCTGATGTCATGTTTTCTTGTAATTTTGTCATCCCAAGGTCAGTTTTAAGGCAGAGGGTTAATCTGATACAACAATTTGAATTATTGTATGCTGTGGGTTAATAATCAGATCAGTCTCTACAGCAGCCTTTGTCCTCACTACACCACACTAGTTTCAAGTTTAATCCAGAAACATCTGCATGAGGGATAACTGTCATCCTAACACACGTGGGAGGCAAATCCTGACATTTTTCTGACCTCCTATTAGTAACACTTGAGATATCAAGAAGCAGATATATCACGTTTCATTAGTCCAGATCCTTACAGACCTCCACCGTCCACTGGCATGTCAAATCAATCACTGAAGAAGTTTTTTCACCATAGTATGAAGGCCAGTCATCAGTCAAAGCAGAAAAATATCCAACTTGACAACAACCACGTGAGAGGTCTGCAGGCAGGGAAGGAGCAGCTGTCGGGCAGATATCACTTTTTACCAGTAATCAGTAATCTCTAAAACAACACAGGGAGAGTCATGTCTGAGCCTCAAACAAGCCTTGACTGGCTTTAAAAATAGTCCAAGATTAACAATGCAGGGAATGAAGGCAAAAACATCCGAGCTCTTCACTTGCAATTGAGACTTTGGGGAGTATAAAAATATGTTTACCCACCTGTCTGTGTGGATACATGTCACAGAACCACTGCCTCTCGTGTAACTAATACCTGTTTATGTTCTGTGTACAGTCGCATATACAGTTAGCTGATTTTAACGAAGTGAGAAGGCAGGGTTCACTGATTGAGTTTACAGTCAATCCAAAAGCTAAGTCTGCATTGTGACACAAAGCCAAAAGTAATGTAAGATGCCAGAGTTATGGGACGGATGGAATAGCAGTGACGCAATGATGTGTACTGCCTTCCAAGTGGGTCTGTGCCATGTCATTCATGTTGTTGATCTGTTTCAACTGAAACTGAGAGTTACATGTGCTCAAGACTTTATCATTTTGGTGTGAACTAACTTCCCATGTCTTGAGTGGGCGTCATAAAGTGCGTATGTTAAAACAGGGTCAAACACCAACTGCACAAAACAAACAAGACAGTGATTTTAAACTGGATCATAAG
This sequence comes from Polydactylus sextarius, assembly GCA_016801845.1. Lineage (NCBI taxonomy): Eukaryota > Metazoa > Chordata > Actinopteri > Polynemidae > Polydactylus > Polydactylus sextarius. Next base: position 10,048,830 of record CM028916.1, on the reverse strand, counting down.
CTTTAAAGGTTCAGTTCACCCGAAAAGAAACCACACTTTCCTACTTACCACCAGTCTTCACACGGCACATTTCTTTCTATTTCTTGACATTGCTGCCATGTTCTTCAAAACGTCCAATTCTTTAAGCACCTCCATTGTTTTTCAGGTGAAAAAACTTTCACGGAACAAATATTTCAAGAACCTTACAAGTAAAACCAAAACGTGACACCACCTGCTATAAAGTGAGAAAACATCTTTTTATGTGAGCTAGGCGAGCTGACCCTTTAAAGGAGGAAAAGTACAAAACATAATCTGTAGTTTCTTTTCCAGAACACAAACACACAGCTCTGGTCGTACCTCAGTCCTGCTCCACGATCTTCAGGTGACATCTCGGGAGCTTCAGGCACCTTCAGAAGATTTGACAATGGTCTATTAAAGGCAGCCAAACACTAGACGGGACACTGTTATACTTTTACGATGTGGACAGCGAGAGATAGCTAACTTGTTTTTCCGAAAGTTAAAAAGAAAAGGATGCACCCACAAAGTGAGGGTCAAGCCAAACTTTGGTTTTTACGTGCCACACAGTGCGAGAGCAGTTTGTGTTTATCCTCATTGAAGCCCCGGTTGGAGTATTTCAAGCAACCTCGTCTAAAAATAACCTGGTCACACTACATTCCTCTTGACAGGCATCAGGAGGACAGAGGGATAGGGGTGACAGGGGGAAGAAACAGCAACACCCTCCACCACCACCACCACCACCACCAACCTAACACCAACAACCTCCCAAACACACCTCCTCTTGTGTCAGTGACATGGCATGGATGGACAGATGAGAGGGGGCATGTTGTTTCTATGCTGATGACAGCGTTTTCTAAATACTGATCATTTACTCAAAGGAAAAATTTGATCTCTTAGGGAAAATGTTTTCTTGTCAAGAGTTAGAAGTGAAGTGCCACTTTAATGCCACTCTAATATCAGTATGCTAAAAATGAAGCTATCGGCATTAGAGCATAGCTCAGGCCACATATTTCTGTCCCAGTCAGGTCCAGGTCCAGGTCCAGAGATTAGTAATGTAGTCTGACCCAAACTCAACAGGCATTCTGCTTTTTTGTCCTAACCTGACCCTGACACAGTTTAAGTAAGCTGAGTTTGTGTAACTGTCGGGCATCTGTTGGTGGCATCTGTTGTTCTTGTGATCACAGCTTCATTGTTTACCCTGATTACACCTGTGTGGAAACCTTGTGAATACCTGTGAAAAGACATTGTTTAATATAGACTATAGCTAAGACAATCGGGTCCCGACAGACTGGTATTTAGGTGTCCAGGATGTTTACAGGATCTGCACAAAAACCATTGATTCATAGGATGGAGTATCGAACTACTTGTAGATCATCACCAACAATGACAGCCTCATATTTACAATATAGACAAGCCACTATTATAGTATTATTATTATTATAGTATTCTTGTATGAATAACAATGTTAATGTGAGTTAAAAACCTATCACTAAATATTTTAGCTTTAACAGCTTTGCTATGCCAGAATGAGAATAGTAAAATCTGTTACCTAAAAAACCATAGGAAACACTATTACCAGTGACCATTTATTGTCACATGTATTTTGTTTTTTACCCTTTTGGTCCTCCTCTCTTTTTAACATGAAAATGTGCATTTCATGCAGTCCACTTGTAATAAAATATACTTCAATCTGCAAGTGTAAAGGCACAACACAGTATCTGATAGGGGTCAGTATCACTGACACAGTTGAACTATATGCAATGTGAATGCTGCTAATAAAATTTGATTAAAAACTGTGTTTCTCTTTGGGTTTCACAATACCGCAGAATCTGGGGCACTGTAGGGGCTGCAGCTCCACCTGCTGGTCAAAGTGAAACACTGCAAACAATCTTGTTTTAAATCAGTTTTCAGTTTCTCTCGTGAAACTGGTTCTCTTGTCAAAGTGTAAGAAGATGCACAATACTGTTTCCGTTTCGAGTTGGTCTATACTGTGAGTGAAATAAACCCACAAAAAAAATTTCAACAGAAAATTCAAAAATATTTCAACTGTCAGCCAATAAATTGTTACATATGATATGGTTTATTTTTGCTGAAAACTATGAGGTAAATGAAAATCAAACTTGTCAGTAACTGTTATTCGACTGAAAGTGTGTCAGATTCCACTTTAAAGGTTCATTTTCCACCATTCAGATATTCTGTTCTGTTGAAAACTCAATAGGAATGGATACATTAATCAAATCCATCGTCATCAATCAATTTTCAGAAAAATCAAAAGTTGTTCTGTTGTTACAACAGTGCCCTGGTCTTCACAACAGTGTATGCTTTGGTTTATAGTATTTACAGTCATTATGAAAGTTTGTTACAGTTTCCAAAACAATAAATATCTTCTCAAAAAAAAAAAAAAATCAATTTCATTTTATAAACAGAAAAGGCCCATTTGTGTGACTTCATGAGGATTCATAAACATCGTGGCTCTTGTTTATTTAGTGTGTGACTGGATCACATCACTTGACTGTGATGACGCCTGGTTTGTTTGTTTGCTGTTTTCTCGACAAGTCGACCTTCGTGTCCAATCAGAGGAGCTTCCCCTGAAACGCTCCCACCCTGTGTCAGCTGATGTGATTGGCTTGACTGCTCTACGTCCCGACCCGACTCGTGGAGAAACAGCTGAGTCACACACACGCTCTCACACACATACACGGACACGCGCACACACACACACAAACACACACTGCACTCATGTTTCACAACTCTTAAGACACTCAATGTTTGTTGTGGGAACAAACAGCAGCACATGGTGTCTTTCCACAAATCCAGAAACCAAAAGAACAACACGTACCTTCAAATATCCATATTTGAAGAAGATGACTGTCATCTGTATGTGTTTTTTAATGACGTACTTCAAGTCACTTCATTTATTCACGTTGTGATCTTATTTTCCTGTAACCTACACTTGTATGTTAACAGACTTGTTCAGGAATTATAGCGTAGGATTCAAAGCAGTTTGTGACTTGGTGGGATTACATTCAAAGTTAAAACAAAGACACAATTAGCCACAAATTTTGTGCCATGCGATGTTGAAAATATTTCAATATATATATAATTGTTGATCTAAGTTAATCAGTTTGAGATTCTCCCGACGAGCTTATAAAACCCTCACACTGGCTGAAAGGTACAAATATTTGTGGATTGTAAAATACTGAAAATGATGAAAATTAATTTCTGGGGACAGAAGAGAGCAAAAGACATTGCACAAGACAAGTCCTATGATATCAGTAGATCTGTCTATTGTCACGTTTTTCCTCTGTAGATCTGCAGCACTGGCTAGCAGCTATATGCTGTATCTATGTTTTCAGTTTAACCAACAACTTCAGAGACAAACACTGGATCATCGCCCTAATGTCACCATCTAGCTTGTTGCAATCTGAATTTCAGGCTTGGTTGCAGAACCTATTCTTACCCACATTACAGAGGCAAATACACTGAACTGAGATTGATCAGTACTGATGAAACATTCAGATTTGGGAATCATTGTGTTTGGAGTTACAAAAGAAAAAAACAAAGTTGACTTTGTTGAGTACGTGAGCTGATCTGAAACAAATGTTAAATGCAGAGATACTGTATTTAATACCTCAGTGCTATGTTTAAACTACATTCACCACGTACACACAGTGACAACAGGAAGGGACACTGTTGGTGCAAACAGCTGTTGACTCTCATTTTGGGTCACCAGCTAATCTCCCTCAAGCCTTTGCCTGAGACTTACTGTTGCTCTGAGCCTGATGTACAATTACCCACAAAGAGGCCTCTGACAGACAACAGCAGGTGACAACGACACAATCCCACCCTGCTGGCCAAATGTCACAGAGACCCAGGGTAACCAGAGATATTTAGCAGCGCTGCTTATGCAAATTAGGACACAGTGAATTTGACAGCGTCCTCATTCAGGAGAGAAAAAAACGAAGATGCAAACTACATTAACCATTGATCCAGACTGCATTTTGCCCTTGGAGACGTTACAAGATTCTGGGAAACTGAAATTCAAATGTTGTCCTACTTTTCAATCATAACTCAGTCAAAGCTAAATGAGCAGACATGAAACACATGTGACACAGACTTCCCAACAGAATGATTATCTCAACTGATAACGATGTCCATGCTGGACAAATGTTCATGAGTTTACTTCAACAGAACATGTCTAACAATCATCAGGTTTTCCTAATCATCAGAGCCAAGTTATTATTTTCAAGGAAAATTCCTGCTTTGAATACAACAGTGCCACAAGTCCCTTCAAGTCACAAGTGATAAAAGATTTCTCACAAAGAGATTTTCTTAAGAATCTGAATGCAGTTTAGTTTTACCATGGTGGATCCTGATATGTACAAACATACAAATTACAGCAGCAGCTGATGATCAATTTAAGTTTAACCCAATGATTATTGTCCAGTGACATCCTCTAGCTGCCAGCCAAACCCCAACATATTCAATTTACACATTTATTTTCAATCAGCGCACTAATCTACTAATCATTTAATTGTGGAAATGTTCGTGTATCACAAGGTGTGTATCTGATTTCTGTCTCCAAACTGTAGTTTTCAGTGTCTGAGGGAGAAGTGACAGCTCAGTCTCAGAGAGTTATATTAGCAGCTGGATTAAATTAGACGGTCATATGTGACCAATCTGTGTTGCGCAGGGCTGAAGTCCAGACTCAGGAAGAGATGCTGCAAAGATGTCATGCTGTATGTTCAACATGTCTAGGTAGCAAATTGGGTACAAAGTTTCATCAGAGAGCATTAGGCTGTAAAATCTACTTCTTGAGGAGTGTAACCATACTTTAGCTTCAAGTCGCTGCAGCCTGTTTATCCTCTCAGCTCTGTGATTGGGCTGAGAGTGTCAAGTTCATCCAAGACCTTGAAAGCTTTTATGTCTGAACATCAGATCCTGGAGCAAGCCTCCATAATGTAAACATCTTATCCAGACAAATCGCTGAACAGAAACGAGCAGGATTTTTTTCTTTCAATAATATACAACTTACATATAGAAGTTATGATAGAGAAATGGGAGAAACGTTCAAAGGTGGAGATATTCAACTCTGGTAACATCATCTTGGGCTGTAATTGGTGCAGCGGTTGTAATCCTACATCAACCAACCACGCGTCAATCTCATCTGTCAATAATGACTCAGCCCATTTTTATAACATCTAATAACAAATTAAAACCAAATGAAACATCCATGTGATAATACCTAGCTAAAATAAATAAATAATAAATAATTGATGTTTTAGTTCAGACCATGTCCCATCTGCTAACGTGGAGAGGAGGGGCTTATTGGCTATGCTGAGCTCCATGTCGGCAACCAGTATATTCACAAAAACAGACACACACATGCACAACACAATAGATGCAGCTTAGTGTCCTACCTTGCAGTCATGCTGTGCCACAAGTGAGCTCCTGTGGAGGAGAAGAAATCTTGTTATTGATCAGTAAGAGATGAAATGCTGATGAAAAACAAACACACTTTTGAAACTTACTTTGAAACAACTAGAATATACAAGTGAACCTAAGTTTCAACTTTACTTCAACCCTTCCTATGAAAATGGGCTTAAAATTCTTCATTAAAAGAAATTAAACATAAAATAAATAAAAAATAAATTCTTCACTGAGGTAAAAGTTGGAATAAGTTATAATAAAGTACTTAAAGTTAACAGTCCACTCAGGAATGATTCACACCTCAGATGTAAAGCAGCGACTGTGTATTAAAGATGGACGACTCTCCGGTGGACCAATCACAATCATGACGCCTCAGCATGTTTTTTTAACATCAAATTACCAATTAAAACCCAAGCTGCTGCATCCAACCACCAGGGGGAGATCTAGATGTTTTGTCTTAACTTTTGAGGAGCTGTCATGTCAGCCATCTTCATATATAGTCTACAACTCCAACCCCTCCCTCTTGTACCAACTGTGCTGGTCTATGTATTACATGACCTGATGCACACAACCACTTCTGAGGTCACCTAAACAATGAAATACAATTACAGGTGTGAATTAAAACCTCTACAGGTACTGTTAATGTAAAGGAGGGTGGTGTTTATGACTTGTGCTGTAGACCACCACCAAGAGGTGAAAGAATTGTTTTGGCTTCAGTTTTGGGCAGGTGTCATGTACCTGCCATTTTCATTCATAGATACACAGTGAAAGAGGAAAAACATGACCACTAGGGGGCAGAGATCTGATAACGAAATGAGATTTTACATGCACTCAAGATCAACAAAACACAATCACGTTACCTGTGCATCTGGACCGAGCCACATCTCTGACGGTCACCATGATGACCAGCGCTGCCAGCAGGAAGGCCACGAGGCTGTAGGCTCGGAAAGAGCTGAAAGCCACAAACCTGAATGAAGCGAAGACAAACACTAACTTGTTGATGGGTTTTTTGTTTGTTTGTTTGTTTGTTTTGTTTTTGTTTTTACTTTACTTTACTAAAATGTCTAAAACATTGTAACTTGTATTTTTGTTCCACATTTCCCACAGTCCATCATTTCCACAATCCTCTCACAACCCCAGACTTATCTGGACCCCAACCTTCATAGGTTTGGAGTCACTGGACTACACTACGCTAGCTGCATCACAAAATATTTAAAATGAGCTCAGTATTAACACCAATATTAACAATATCAGACACTGTGCAGTTGTAATTGTAAGAATGATTCCTTTAAATACTTTTCCTAATGGTAATTATATATTTCTATTTAAGTAATAGTTTGAACATTGAACTTATCGATGTCTTTATTATAGGCCTACAGATATTACAGGTTTTAAGGCTGAATTATATTCATATCCTACACTATCATTGCTATTATAACATCATAATGTTCAGAAACAGGATCATACATAAAGTAAAAGACCTTTTTATTATGATTGTTTTTAATGTTATTAATTCTCTTTGAGCCTTGAAATATTAAAAACATAAAGATAATAAAAAATGTGCTTTATATCTGTAACGTGACAAATTAAAGGTAATTTGCATTCTTCCACCAGAATTATCTTTTTGCTTTTAAGGTGTATTGAAACACCTATCTAAAGTAAATGATAAGTGATAGTAGCTCTCAGTAGTTCTTGATTCATTTTAAAATAATTGTAAATTGTAAAATATATAATGTAGACTATGATATTATTATTATTATAGGTAAATAAAGTGTTATATGAAGTATAAATACTGCTGTACGGGTAAAATATTTAGGAAACATAACTTAACCATCAACTTTGCAAATAAATATGATGGGAAAAAAATAATTTACTATCATTATAATATCTAAAAGTATAAATTAATATGTTTTGATCATGACATGATTGGAAACTAATACATATAAATAAATATAAATACAAATCATTAAAAATCTTTGATATTATTTTAGCAGTCTGAAGATTTGGAAGATAAAATCATGATAATCATGATACTGAGAAGTTTTTATTTTATTTTATTTTTTTCATTTGCGGATCATGATCATTAAAGTGTAATTAACAACAGCTCCGTGTCATCAGAGCCTCATATCCCTGCGTCATGATGCCTACCACCACACCGCGTTGGCTGCAGCAAACAGGGCTGAAGTCCTGCACGGTCTCCTCTTCCAGCTGATCAGGCCGGTGAGCCGACACCCTGCCCGGCCTGGAGGCGACTCCTCCTCCGCCTGTTCCTTCTCCTCCTCCGGGCGCGGCCCAGCTGCGGCCGCCTCCCCGACGCCCGCGGCTCCTGATTCCCGGTTCATCAGCATCAGAAAACTACCGGAGTCTCTCTCCGCTCTGCCGCTCCGCGGCTCCAACAGAGATCAGCGTCAAGTTCACCGGAGTGATTCACCGGGGCGTTACCCGGGAAAGGTTTTCAGAATAAAGGTCCAAATCTCTGCAGCTGGGCAACTCGGACACAACTAAATGAAATGTAAAGTGTTCAGTCTACAGGAAGTCCGGCTTAATAATAATAATATACTAGTCTAATATCACTGTATTGTAATTATCATTGGACTTTAGTGAACCTTGTAAATGTGACTTATCTTAATTATCTCATCACCTACATACATAAAACATCATGTTACCAAATAATAATGAGACATTTTAATGTATTCTATTTTATAGCTTGTGTTATTGATGTTAATCTGGTACAGTGTTACTGTCTAACCTAAAACCAGGTAAGCAGATACATTTGAGTGGGGTCACACGATAATTAATGAAATACACAAGAGTAAAATAAATAAATAAATAAATGTATCTATCCTCACAAGACAGTTTATTTTTCTTTTATGAGTATTTTACATATTCACTGCAGAGATGAGACTCCTTGAACTAATCACATCTACTTCTTGTGAGTGGCCTGTAGTGTAAGTTCAGCTGAGACCAAAGAAAGGTTAACTCATTGATTGAACATCATCTCAATATTTTTAATTTTATGTCTTTATTGTGAAAGGTAAGATCATTATACTTCCTGCCTAGTTCTGTCGGACTTGATGCAGATCCAGACTTCAGCTGTGCTTGTTTTGTTGTGGTTCAGGTCGTTGACGTCAGGTTTGTGTGTGTGTGTGTGTGTGTGTGTGTGTGTGTGTGTGTGTGTGTGTGTGTGTGTGTGTGTGCGTGCGTGTAGGTGTGTGTGTGTGTGTGTTTGTGTGTTATAGGTGACATCATTTGAATGTGTCATACAGACCAATTCTGTAGATGATGAATAGACACGTGCTGCATGTTAAAGGTTGTGTGTGTGTGTGTGTGTGTGTGTGCGCGCGCGTGCGTGTGTATGTGTTAAAGAATGTTTCTGATTTGATAATATGATATGATAATATTTCTGAAAATGACATCATGTTTTTATTTGTTGTGTCTTGTGTCTTTTGTCTCTTGTCTCTGCAGCTCTACTCAGCATTAAGCTTTTTTTCTTTAAGATATGTTTTGGCCATTTGGCCTTTATTGATAGGTAAGTGAAGGTAGTCAGGAAGGTGGGGAGAAGAGTGGGAGAATGACATGCAGCAAATGATCATCACAGCCGGGATTGGAACTGGCGATAGCTGTGCGGCTTATGTGCCAAATCCGGGCGCTCGACTTTTGTAAACTTATGAAGCTGCAACAGCTTCATAATGATGTCAGCGAAGAAAAGGTCAACTATCAAACTTTCTATAGCTTTAATTTGTTTGGCGATAGATCTCACCCATCACCAAAAGTGAAGCCGAAGTTGTAAAGTGCCTTGAGAAAGGTGTTTTTATGATCTAGCACTACTGATAAATTAAATTGAATTGAATAGAAAACACCTCAACTGCCCCTTGGTGGCTGGCTGTAAAACCCCCTTAATGTTAGCAGATTATTTCAACTAAAACATCAAAGTTCACATCAAATCAGTTTAGGTCACTTTCATCACACTGATGCCTCTTCAAGTCTACATTGTCCTCATGGTTGTAGTTTTAATCAGGGACCAGACTGGTGTTTTCTTGTTAGACAGGAGACATTATGACAAGAGCCAAGGATCAGGTGACACATTAGAGCTGCAGATTTTATGTAAAGATAAAGCTGAGACTTCATGACTGACAGATGAGGACTTACTGTGGCTCGACTTCCTGATCTGTGCTTGTTATTTTTGTACAGTGGAGGAGGAGTGTTGGCCATCTTTATATGCAGTCACTGGTTGTGACTTAAAGACACTGTCAGTGTGCCACAAACACTTAATATAATCAGTACACTTGTGTCACAAACATGAACATGCAGCACAGGAGGCACTTGTCACCATTAAACACTGAACAAATTAGCAGTTAGATGAACAGTGTGACATTTTCCACAAATGATGGAGTCAGAATGAAACCATCTGTGGGGACTTAGAAGGAAAACTCAGAGCTACAAAGACTTTATGACCCACTTCATGCTTCCAGGCCTGCACCACTCAGTCAGCCAAGCCAATACGATCTCCAACACTGACCGTGCTCCACTTTCTCAGCACATAGGCCTCTGACTCTGACACATATTGAGAGTCACATCATTCCAGACACTTGTTCTAGAGAGGTCTTATTAAGTTTAGAGATTAAGTTTGGGTACAGATTTACCTCGTGGATGTTGAAAGGACATAAACCACAATCGCTAATGACATTTTTAACCTCAAACAAACTTCCTGAGAAGTTTTACCAACACAGTCAAAGACTTAATGAGAGATAATGCTCATTGTACTGGTTCATATCAGATATTACAGCAGATAAAAACATGTGTTTTGACACTGAAGTAAAAGTGTATCAGTCAGATTGGATTAATGCAGCAATATGCTGTAGGAGCAAGTGTGAAGCATTTTACACGACTGATAGAAAAGAACAACACTGACACATTATCACATAACAAAGTACACCACAGTTTGATGACAGTCACCAGATGATCGTAAGATCCAGTACACACTAACATTATGGTCTGTGCACACATCAGGAATTATTTATCTACTGCATTCACAATCTCATATGTCATTCAAGACTTTATCATCTTATGTCTATGTACACTTTACTTTGACCTGAGAAATGAGATCAGTGGCCATATCCCTGAGTACTCAGTCGCCCCCTGGTGGATGCTCTTAAAGGACAGACATCCTTTAAGAGAATGATGCTTGATTACAAAACTAGACATCACAGGTGTTGTGCAGTAAGTTGAAAAAAATGGGAAAGATTATAGTTTGTACAAAAGATTTGCATGTGGTTGATTATTGATGTCTCAGCACACTGTGAGAGAAACACAACTAGCTGAACTTCACACTAAAAGCTGAGAGGAAGCTGCAGATTCACTTGATAACTCTCTGGAGTTTCACCACTATTAATGGCATACATGAGTGAATTATAAGTAATACAAACTATTAATTATAATACATACTGTAGTCATTTCAAAATAAATGTTGAGGGGGGAAACACACAAACAACTACACACATTCATTCAAACACAATACAAACATAAAGACAAAACCTAATTTACCACAAACACTTAAACAAAGTCATTCAGGCACACACTCATTCTTGATTTTCTTGTGCACACACACCCACACAGAGCACCCTGTGTGTGTGTGTGTGCGTATGTGTATGTGTGTGTTGTGTGTGTGTCAGCCACTAATTGGACTGAATTTCACCGAGCGACAAAAGATCAGGCTCGAAAATTCCAGCTCCGGTTTGTACAGACTCTGCTTTGTTGTCCCTTCGCCTCTGTTTGTTCTCTTCTAATGCTGTGTTAACAGTTATCTCTCTCCCTTTTCTCACCCTCTCCCTCTCTCTCTCACCCCTTCCTGTCTCTCTGTGTCCTTCTTTTCTTTTAGTCTCTCTCCCTTTTTTTCTGTGCGGCCCATGAAAGGCTTTTTGCCCCAAACGAAGCTCAGTTACCCCAACTGCTCAGAGGCAGGCGAACCCCAGAGGCCACAACTTGTGAGGTGCTTTTCCACATTAACACACAAAAATCTTTCTCTCTCTGACACACACACACACACACACACACACACACACAGTGCAGGAGCCTGCTGAACAGCAACCATGAACCTCCGACCCTCACTGGATTGGACCATTGTCAGTGTCTGCATCTATGGGAACCTTGCCCTCGGAGCGGAGCCTGGACTTGAGCTTCTAGTTGGATTTTTTTGCTGATATTGAGGGAGGATAAAGGTTTGGTGGTGATGATTGGACTGCACAGCGCTGTCGGTGAGGATGACGGTGGTGGTGGTGATAATGGTGGATGTGGCCACATGGACGCACTGAGCGCTGAGGAGCTAGAGTGTAAGATCTGCTACTGTGTGTACAACCTTGGGAGTCGCAGGCCAAAGGTGCTTGAGTGCTGCCACCGTCTGTGCTCCAAGTGCCTCGATAAGATCCTGGATCTGGGTGAGTCGCCACCCAACATTGTGGTGTGCCCGTTCTGCCGCTACATGACCAGATTGCCAGGAGAGGCAGTGAGCAGTTTGCCAGACGACTGCAACCTGGCAGCGGTGCTGGCCCTTCGCAGCAGGAATAAGAGGAACCTCCACTTCCACCAGGAGACTCCCACTGAGCTGCTCCTCAGCCCAAGGCGCCTGAGCTCACTAATGAGTAGCAATGCACCTGTGATGTGCCCTTCTCCCTCCTCCTCCACCTCCTCTGCCACCACCTACTCCTCCATCCGGGGATCCCCTAACTTTGTGGTCATCACCATCATGGAGCCTCCACCTGCATCAAACCTCAACCGCCACCAGTTGAACCGTGGCTACCGCTCATCCAGCCTGGACTCCATGGCGTCCATCACGCAGAGGTGGACATTGTGGAACTGTTTGGCCCTTCTCTGCCAGACTTCGGCCCGCGTGCTGGTGTGGATGCTGGGGCTGCTGTACTTCAGCTCATTGCCCATGGGTGTTTACCTGCTCATCATGCAGAGGACGACGCTTGGTGTGCTACTGGTGAGCCTGGTCCCTGTCAGCCTCATCATGATTATGGTCTATGGATTCTGCCAGTGTATCTGCCACGAACTCTGGGACTGCATGCCACCGTAATGGGAGCAGAATGGTTTGCTTTGAATATTTTTGACAATAGATGTCCAGAATTCACTAATGGGGATGTTACTGTGTAACTGACCATGTGAACTTCTGCTTCAGCAGCAGGAAAATGATCCTTTTCTGTACTGGAGAGCAGAGAGGGAACATTATGTACATAACAAATGAAGCAGTAGATCACCCAGTAGAGCTCAACTTGACAGAATTAACTAAAACTTTCATGTCAGTTCTGGAGAAATTTGTTAAATATTATATCTAACACTGTTGTAGTGAGAAAACTGAAGGTGTTTAAGGTTTGATAACTGTCTGATTCTAAATTGTTGTTGTGTCAAAGCCATTTATGTATCAGATGTGAACTTTAACATCCACCAAAAACAAAGACAGGTTTTCAAATGAAAAACACAGCAGTTTGATCCTGAAATAAAGTGTTTAGAAACACCAGTGAATGCTGTTGATGCTTCATGCTCCAGAGCCTCTTTATAAACTCATGTTAATTTTCTTTTGAGAGGGGATGTTGACACCAGGTCATGGTGGTTCGAGGAGCTTACACCAATAACCTCTGTCCCACCAACATGGCTGTTCCATAAAATTTCCGGTCGGTCCGGAAGGTTGTAACCACTGGTGTCAGTGCCTATGAGGGGGCACTGCAAGAAAATTTCCCCTCCAGTTGAAGTAAACATGAGAAAAAAAGCAGCAACAAGAAATCTTCAAATGTATCGCATAAAGTCAACTACATGTAATTGCCTCATCATTTGCTGTATCATCTTACAGCATTATTACATCATCTTATCATTACAGCTTCTTATCATCTTCCCCTTCTTCTTTTTTGAGACTTATTGTTGGTTGGTAAAATGCCAATAGGTGCATTACTGCCACCAGCTGGTTGTTTGGACTAAGTGACGTTCAGCACTGTTCTGGAGGGAAAGATGTTGTAGTGACTGGGATACAACCAGCCTGAGTAGCCTGGTGTTCAAAGGTGGGATCACACCTTTGTTGCTGCAGTTGTTATTCATTTCCAGTGAGAATGAGAAAATGCAGATTCAAATATTTTTTATTTTTTATTCTGAAAAGCCCTGCAAACAGAAAACCAGCAGGATTCAGTTTCTCAGAGTTGCTTTGTGAATATTTTTGGTTTAGAGGGGTTGCAGTTAAAGAATAACTAAGTTTCTGCCTTTTTAGGCACAAAATCCATCTTTATATTTTCACTCCTCCTCTGGAATTTATTAAAGGAAACAAAAATGATCTGAGTAATTAAAACCATCAAGTGAAGCATAATTTCAGCTTCAGATAAACAAAACAATCACTTGATAACAGGTGGATGATTTATTTTAAATTAATGATTGAATGATGAAAATATTCATCAGAAAGGCAGCACTTAATTCATTAATTACATTCATTCCTTACATTTGGCATTTACCTAAATATGCTTTAAGTGTTCAGTAGTTAATTTCTCACTGGACACCACCAAATGTCAGCTGATGGATAATATTATATATATATATATATATATATATATATATATATATATATATATATATATACATTATTCAGCATAAACTTAAAATGACCCCTGTCATGAGAGTGATGTAATGAAAGTGAATAAAACTAAAGTTTGTTGATCTGATTCTCTGCTGCTGTCAGCCTGAGCCACCAGAGGGTGCTGTGACAGCTCCCCCTTCTGTACCTCCACCTTCTCTATAGTTAATCAACATCTTCATTCAGCTTATCAGTGGTTTAGATTAAATGAGTGGAAACATCTGATGACACTAACATCCACAGTGAATCCACAGTTTCTCATTATTCTCTCTGTCTGAAATCAGCTCAGGATTCAGCACAGTTTGTCACTCAAGCCTGAACTGATTAGATTGTGGTGATCAGAGGTCAAGGGTCACCGTGGACTTGTTTTGACTTATCTCAGTAAGAAGTCTTTCCACATGATTGTCACAACCTTTCTTTTGAACTCGAAGTTGCACTCATATGATTTTATGGGGTCAAATGTCAAATGTCAAGATATAACCACGACATGAAATACCGTATAATTCCAGCTCTTAATATCTGAACCCGGTCTGGTTTGTGGACTGTGTCAGACTACAGTCTAGCTACATATGATATTAATAGATTGTTGATACAGATGCAGTGATGTACGTTTTCACTGCTCCAGCTGTTTGAGGTGAATGTGAGGGAGTCAGAAGATTATTAATGTGACAAGAAAGAACATAAAACTAACCTCTATCAAACCAAGACATATTTCCTTTTTTTAGAGTACTTCAGTAAATATGATTTTGAATCCAGGACCATCGGTTGTCTTCTTATTTCTAGTGTTAGAGTATGTGTACTTCAGTGTCCTAGAGGTGGTAAACAGTCGTCCAAGCTGAGTCTAAGACAAACAGCGAGGATCTGTTCCCGGTACAGTTTGTCCTCATCTTGCTGATGATAAACAGCCCAGACCTTCTACTCCTTCTGTTTTCCAGAGGTCTCTGAATCCGAATTTGAGCAAGTGCTTCCCTACAGGGAGTGTAACATCATTTCAGATTCCTTCTTAGTGATGCAATGAACATTCCCACATGTTGGTGTGAGGGACGTTCACAGACTGTGTGAGCCAAACCAAAAAAAAAAAAAAGAAAAAAAAAAGTTAAGACCAAAAAGCCTGGATTCGTCTTCTTATTTCTGATCAGAGCTGTTGGAGAAAACAACACAACAAAGCGAGACTGTAAGGGTCAGTGCACTGAAGTATATTCAGTTTTTAGTTCTTACACTTGCAAATATGAATAATACATTGCCAGTCAAATCATGCTGCAGTGTTGTAGATGTTTGTTTTGTTTTCATGGCAGCGACAGCTGTGGGAGGAGGCGTTGTGTTTGTGAGCGTCTGTGTTTGTCTCTTGCCTGTGAACATTAGAGTTCAGTAACACATTGAGGGAATTTCTTTATTTTACCTGGACTCTTGGTAATTAGATTTTGTGGGTGAGGAGTCAAAAACCACTGTGTCCTCACCAGCACATGTTTGGCATGCTGATTACCTTCAGTGTGAGTGGTTGGTATAAGGCTGTGAGGTGTTTGCTCTACTCCCAGTGGGTTGGCTCTGTTACAAACAGAACCAGACAACTACTGCTTTCCAGTGGTTTCACTTTCTAGCAACAGTGGACGACTGTCAGGAACCTCAGCCACACCAGAGGCTCTAAACTCACTGTGTACTAATAAGTTGGGGATGATTTGATCAGTTGCAAACCTGTTTAGTAAAAACATTCACTACAGCACAGTGAAGCTGAACCATCTTTAATGAGGTTTCTGCATTTTTTAAACAAAGATAAACATTGCCTACATGATGTTTTATTATCATAAAGAGGATGTTTTGTTTATTAGTCTCTACAAAACTTTTAAAAAAAAAAACTTCTGTTCTCACACAGTATCTGCTGATAGAGACTGAAGCTAATGCTCTTTTCAAGCATCTGGTTTTCAGGCTGTTCATGTGTCTGATTTGATGTCTGATGTGATTTCTTTTAAGAATTTGATGATTAGAGGTAAAAGGTTCACAAAATATGTTTTTGCCTGTGACTTAAACATCAGTCTGCTAACTGTGACATAAATACCATTAATATCTCTTATCAAGTTTGTTCAGACTCTCGAGTCAGAATTAAACAGACACAGTGTTTTTCACCTGAATCATGTTTATATTACTTTACAATGAGCTTTTATATCAACATAGGGAGCAGGTCATCGCCATCTTCCACCTCCGTGTCTCTACAGGAGCCCAAAGTGGACAAACACACTGGGTCTTCAGAGAGCATGTGGTGTTTTTCCAAAGGCCAAAGTTTCTGTCACCATTCATCACCAGATGTTCAACTGCCTCCACTTTTCACCGCGACACAGTTGCAGATGTTCCCAAAGATGTGTCACATCTATGTTTTTCTTTCACCTTCTGTCCAGTGACTGTGCCGATCATTTATCACATGAAACCAATGTCTGGTTCTTTTCTCCTGATGTTATGGTTCATTGGGATGAAGCCCAGTCTCAACCACTCTGAGTATTGTTAAGTATCACAGGATTTCACTGAAGATTTCATTTACTTCCAGTGAAGGCTGTAACACAGGGCTGTTTTTCCTGTAATATTAACATCATTTTTCAGTTTTTGATGACCTGAACACTAATTTACAGTTTGACTTTGTGTCATTTCAGTATATTCATTGGACTTGAACAACTTAAATCTCAATTAATTTAAAAACAAAGTAAAATAAATCTGCAAATGTGTATTAAACAGCAGAGATCTGTTAGTAAGAATATAAGGTAAAAAAAGGTGATAAATGCACAATACTGATAATGATGATTATGATAATGATGGTGACGTTGACCATGTCAGCCTAATCAGTTAATAGTTGGCCTGTCTGCTGCTCATTCGCTGTATTTACTTCACATTCCCATAGGAAGTGAGCTCGCAGCTCTGAACCAATCAGATCGCCGCACAGCGCTCAGACAACAAACAAAAGATCGGTGCTAGCCGAGCTGCTCGGACTGAGTCGATCCGTCTAGCTTAGCGTTTACTTCTTACCCTGCTCCAGACAACGATCCGCTCATCTGTCTTTTGACCACTTTCTTCGGATCCTGTACGACAGATGCTCTTTATCTAGTGGATTTGTGTAAGCTGATATCAGCCTGGGCCATTTCGGGCGATCGCTTCGCCCCTTGCTGGCCAAGCTAAACGCGTTAGCCAGGTTAGCAACTCGGCTAACAGCTCTGGCTGCTTCCCTGCGACCAGCGAAGCCAGTTAGCTTAGCGTGCTAGCTAGCTTTGCTAACCCCCTCCTCCACCACCACCACCACTACCACCTCCTCCTCCACCACCTCCTTAACAAACTTGACACTGACTGACACAAGTGGCTCTGGCTTGTTGCTGACAAGCCATTTTACTAATACTCGTGTCGTAGCCATGTCTGGACAGTCGTCGGGCTGTGGGTTTCTCATGTCGGTTGTTGTCCACGGAGACGCGGCTCTGAACGAGCAGGAAAAGGAGCTCAACCAGCGGCTCCGACGGCTCTATCCAGCCGTTAATGAAAATGAGACCCCGCTCCCTCGGTCCTGGAGCCCAAAGGACAAGTTTAGCTACATCGGGCTGTCTCAGAACAACCTCCGCGTACATTATAAAGGTATGACACGAAGACACACTATTGGCTTAGCACTTTTATTACCCAGGGCTAACGCAAAGGTGGCTAACATTAGCTTAGCTGTGACGGTTAACAGATCAAAGCCAGCTGCCGTTGTGGCTAAAAACAAAGTGGGCTAAGCTAGCAGCTTCATCAACAACAAGGTAGAGGACATCTTGCAACCCGACCAGCTGGCGAGGTGTATCCACAGCCAAAACTGACCTCGTAGCTCGTTAGCTTCCTGGTGTACAGCTCTGTGAACTGTCATCATGAAAGCTCTCACAGCGGACAATCTGTCAGTTTGTTATTAATGACAGATACATGTAAAACCATAGTCAAACAAAGTACCATCTAATACTGACTAGACTCACTGTGAGTCACCTGGTAAGTCCTATTAACGTTAGCTAAAACGGACCAGGATTTGACAGCCTGGTCGGCTAATGTAGCAATGTTGGTGATTAAATGACAGGAAATACACAGCGATGATTGTCACGATTGGCCTGAGTTCCTCGGTAGAAGTGACATGTTTCCAGTGAAGTGTTTACTGATGTCAGGAGCTGCAGATACCTGTCTACTGCTCAGGGTTTCACATAAAGGATCTGACATTCAGGTTGAACTAGTTGTTTAGCAAAGCTTTGGTGCAGGCCTACAAGAAAGGCTCATGTTAAAAAGGTGTAACTGTGTTTCCTGGGTGTGTTCTACTATTCTGGGTCTGACCGGCCTACACACACACACACACACACACACACTTATCCTTATTACAACTAGAATATTCTATATTTGAACAACGCACTCACCTTGATGTTTTACAACAGCTGTGCAGATGTTGAGTAACATGAGTAACTAATAATAAACAGACGCATATGAAAACTGCATCTACACAACTGTCAGTTAAACAACAATGGTGTCCCTGTGATGAACTGTGCTGCCTCACACTGGACATGTCCAAACCACACAGACATAACTTAAATAATAATGAAGAAAATGAAATGTTTTTTTAAGTAATTTTAATCCATTGTCTTTTATTTTCAAACAATGAACATACAATGAACAACATCTGCCACAGTTATGTATTTAATATTTGATTAATGGCTCTAAGTTTAGTTTTTAAGTCCAAATGACAATAACTCACAAGTACCTGCTGGGGTTTTCTTAGCTTTCTAAAATAATACAGAGAGTAAAAATGCACTGAGGATTTTCCACCGTTCTCAACAAACAATAACATTTAACAATGGAAGCATTATCTGATATCTAACAGCTCTTCACAGCTCTGTGCTGTAGCTACTGATAGCTTAGTAGCTAATGTTAGCTTAGTATGCTGAGCTACTACACAGCCTGCGATGGTCATATAACAACATGTCTTGCATTTGTATATTTTTAGGGCCATTCAGCCATTTTCAGTCACATAAACTTGTCCTTGATGCATGTCGGTCCCTGCATCTTTTCTCATCATCCTTTTTTGTGTGGATCCGTCAAACCATAGAAAAACCTGAACAAATATTGGGACAAGCACTGTTTGACATCCCCCTGTTTGTTATACAGACAAAAACCTAGGTTGTAAAAGTTTATGTTATAAATAATATGTTTTGCTGGAGGTGAAACTTATCTGGACCACAAATGGGTTGTTTTTCTGCTTAGATTTAAATACTCTCATAGAGAAATAAGTGATGCATATGGTCAGCTTTCATTTTTTAATTACAGCCAGTTGTCACAAGCCTGAGTAGCTGTATAAACATGTTTGACTGTATTTCTGTCCTTTCATGGCTACAGAATGATCCAGTATCAGTATTGATTTGTAAAAACCAATCAATGTTGCTCTCCTGTCTGTTTTACCTTCACCTGGATTTAAGGTCATGGCAAAACCCCTAAAGACGCAGCGTCTGTTCGGGCCACCCACCCCATCCCCGCGGCCTGCGGCGTCTATTACTTCGAGGTGAAGATCATCAGTAAAGGCCGAGATGGGTAAGGACACAGAGCAAAGCAAAATATTTCACTTCCACACTTCAGCTACGTTAATGACGAGCAGACTGACACTTTAGACTAAAGAAAAACATCATGAAAAATATCAGCTTCATTTTCATCATCAAAAAACTACTGACTGAATAGCTGTCAACACATGTTGTATGCTAATGTTTTTTTTTGTCTTGATGATTTTATACTTAGTTTTGTTTATAGTCAATAATAATACCATACTTAGCACACTTGCCTGCTAATATGCTACTAGTTGGCTGGTAAACATAAGAATGTTAATACATAACCTGGCATTATCTTAATACAGCAAGATTAGGATGTTAACATGATAATGCTAATGCTAGCAGCTCACAGTCGAGCTGTAAACAACTGCTGACGAACACCGAGTCCATGCTAACTGCCCTTTTTTCAGCGGACAAAACTGCATAGATGAAAAATGGAGGAATGATATTCCCACAGTTTTTGACTAATTTCTAAAAACTGTTTCAGCCTCATGAGGTCATGTGATCCAAAAACGGCCTTTTAATGATGAGTTATTGACCATTTTTCTTAAAGCACAAAGTTGCTAAAAGCTTTTAGAATCAGTGTCAAAGATGATGATAGCTAATCTGATCTAGGTTTCTCTGCTCTGCTGCAGTTTCACTGCCACTGCAGCTGCTTGTTGTTTAAGACATAAAGAATCAAATCCACATGAAGTTATAGTCCTGTTTATTTTAGTAGTGTGAAACTCATAATCAGCATGTTGTCATGTTATTAATACCTAATTATATTCATCATAGTGATGCCCTGTTATGTCCATATATTGATGCTTTATGATTAATGAGTACTGAGAAGATTAAAAGAGATCAGTGTGTAATCCTAAATCGAGGCCTCGGTTTTCTAAAGGGCCTCATCTTCCACAGTCACATGACTGCCCTGGTTGTTTTCAACAACTGAATCTTCTTGACCCCAAAATGTCTCAACACTTCGTTCATGCCGTTTCTGTCATGGTCAGAAAACAGTGAAACGTTAAAATGATTTGTCAAACTTGCAGCTCGTCACTACATCTGTCAGTCCCACATTTCAACATGCTTCTCTGCTTGGTATTAGATCGTTTGAACCTTAAAACACCAAGAAGTAGTGAAAATTACTTTCACTGATGAAGATGATGTAATTAAAATTCTACTCTACAAATCTGTTTGTCACCAACAGACCAGAACCTGAAAATATACAGTTTATTTTCATGTGAGGGGGAAAAAAAAGAATAACGCAGGACCATCATTGTTGTTGCTTGAATGTAATAAATTGAAATATTATCTTTGGTGCAAACATAAAAAAGTGAATCCTAAAAGGCAAGAAAAACATGTCCAATGTTAACTATCAGTTGTACTTGTTCTGATTAATCTGTTTTTCAATCTATTACAACTTTATTTCCAAGAAATTACTGTTGGATGGATTTTGTCAACATTTTGCACACACACACACAGAGGTCACTGTCTGTTAGCTGCTAGCTGCCTCATACACAAACAATGCTGAAAGCTAACTGTAGCATGGTAATTATTACATGATCAATCTAAAAGTCTCTGCACCGTCACTGTGACCGTTGTTCAGATGTTCACTCTGTGTTCTTTCTCCACAGGTACATGGGTATCGGCCTCTCAGCTCAGGGTGTAAACATGAACAGACTCCCTGGTAAGATGACACTTATTGTGCCTTTGTGTCAAGTCAGTGTTTGTTTGCCGCTGCCTTTGGGGTGCGGTTGGCAAATTTGTTTTTGTCTCCTGGACGTTACACTAGCGTCCTTTTGCATTTGTGTCATTTTGTTTGTGAGTTTGCTGCTGTGATGAGAACCGGCCTCAGACACACGGGGTGTGACACGTGTCTGTTTCGTTATTGTTGGAGAAGCTGAAATACAGGATTTCTATACATATTTTCAGCCAGGAGAATTTTGGAACATGAATGAACTTGATGATTGTCAGTAATTATGGAATATTATCAAACTCAGATTCTCAGATAACTCAGATTCAAGAAATCTGATGTGTGCTGTGTGTTTTGTGTTTTGTGCAGAAGTGATATGAATAAAACTGAAATGCTGAAGTGTTGCTTTAAGTCGCATCAACATAAACACTAAACACAAAAATCCAGACAAACTGAGCAAATGATGATAATAAAAGGAGCAGCTGCAGTTTCGTCCTGTTCATGTGCTTGGGGAGGATGTAAAGTCAGTGTCGAACACCTCTGCTCATAACTCGCTCAGCTGGAGAACAACATGGAATTGGTTTTGTTTTTTTAAATTACGAGCTCAGCAGAGAGGTGATTATTGGCCACTTTTCATTTTTAGTGAAGAAATATGAGGCAGTAAACAACTACAGAAAGATTTGATAGTTTGATAGTTAGAACCTGCTGTGGTAGACGTCAGCACCGTGTGAGGTTATCAGGGCCAACAGGAGTCCAACGCTCCCCCTCACTGGTCTGTGAGCTGGGCCCACCCAGCAGCTCCAGTCTCCGTCGAGAGATAACAGGAGGCCCAGCGCAGACTGCAGCACAGACCCAGCTGATGGATAGATGCTAATGAAAACTCACTAATTGTGAGGAGCTGCTGCCAGCTGCTGCAGGGTTGAATGCTCTTGTCCAAGATCCTGCAGCTCAGCGATAACTCACACGATCCTGCCACTTGATTTCTAACCTTAAAACCAGCTCAAGGCGATTTACGCTGCAGCAGGGGATACCCCCTCCCACTCCCCCCGTTTAACCCTACTTTAAATTCATAGTTTAGTAAAACCGCAATTAGATTTTATGCCCAAAGAATTTGTATTCACTCAGGATCATTAAAGAGCAAAAAAACCCGAACAATATTCATAGGATGTCAGTGATACAACAGCCAGAGATGGAAATGAAGAACAAAATGTTAAAAACCCAAACAAGTGTTACAGTGAAAACAATAGGGGTCCCCACATGTGTCTGTTTGTTGGCTCACATTATGGCGCAGCTTATATATGTTTAAAAATGATGATGACCAAGTCAGTACTTGACTAGCTTTGGACCGAAGAGGACAAACTCTGCTGTTTGCACCCACTGGTCTGGATGAAGTTCCCAAATTTCTTACTTGGTTTGTTTGCATTGTTTTACATTTTCCTCCATAAAACCACAGAAGCACAAACTGTGGTTAAAACAGATCCGCAGAGATTGTTTGGTTTGTAGTGAAACACACAAAACCCACATCTGGGTAGACACTGGTTTGCAGTCATGTGGAGATGAAAAGATCGGATGACGTTTTGTGTTAGTTTTATTTTATCACACGTTCGGCAACGACATGAAAGTTCCTGCCTTTGACCTTGACGCGTCACAAGGCTTTTTTATGAGCAGTTTCAGGACAAAGCGGCAGCCATGTTTCTGTTCTGTGTCTCGCTGCCACTGCTGCTATTATTCCTGTTCATATTTTGACGCTTTGGCGTTTTCGCGTCCCCCAGGTTGGGACAAGCACTCATATGGTTACCACGGAGACGACGGCCACTCCTTCTGCTCGTCCGGCACTGGACAACCCTACGGACCCACGTTTACGACGGGCGACGTGATCGGCTGCTGCGTTAACCTCATCAACAACACCTGCTTCTACACCAAGAACGGCCACAGCTTAGGTAACCAGCTCTGATGTTCTTGCTGTGAAGGACAAACTATAGACGAACCGGGATGTTTCTGCAGCTCCATGTCCTACTTACCTCTGATTAATGAAGCAGCAGCAGTACCTGGTCATACATGTATACAATAATCCTACAATGCTCCTCCTGCTGTGTCCTGGGATGTGTAGCTGCTTTATTTTACATTATTTATGTAATCTATTTTTCTTTTGTCCTATAACCCTCTAATCCTCCCTGAAGGTCCAATGACCACTATTTTTATTTGCTCATCAAATGTCAGTGTTAGTTAGATTTTGTTATTTGATTTTAGCCAATCAGTCTAAATTATTTTGGAGATGAACGTCTTTGTTTTTTAACTTTACACTGCACAAATCCCACCTTTCACTGTGAACCCGCTGTCACTGTGATACTGAGATACTCTGGTACTTGCCTGTGTAAAGTTTCTGTCCAAACACTGCGAATGTCTTTCTCACTTACATGAAATGGAAGAAACCAGATAACTGCAGAGCGACAACAGTAATCAGATTACCTCTTTTGGCTGCAACCTCCTGCTGTGTCCACACTGTTCATACTGACTCCCATCTTTCTCTTGCTTTGCAGGTATTGCCTTCACAGACCTACCAGTAAGTACCCACAGCTTCGTTCACCATCTTTAGTTTCCATAATTAAATCAGGGCTGTAGGACACTTGGTTATTTATAGAAGACAAATGTTTCATGTCCTTCAGACTGTCGGCCGTAGTCAAAATGTTTACGCTGTGCAAAATGGATTAGAGGCTGGAAAACTTGAGCTTCACAAGTTGATCCCTGGAAGAAAATAAGACATGAGGGAGAAAAGAGTTTGGACAGATTTCACACCCAGATGCCAGAAATTAACTTTGTAAAGAAACATGATGTAATCTGAGGTGATCTGTTCTGCTTTTACACATACAGTCAGTTTCATAAACAGATTTTAGCAGACTTTTTTTTTTTTTTTTGATGCTCATCAAACTACTCTCGTCTTAGTTGGTGTTTGTGTGTGAAGGTTGTGTTGCCAAGTCTCAGCCCGATCACTTCTCATGCTTCATTATGTAAATGACTCCCACATCCAGTGGACATTCATTTTAATGGGATTCTCCTAAAAACAAGGGTCTCCCTCACATTTTGATGCAGTTTCGTCTCATTCCCGCCCCCCACTTCTCGCTTGGTAGCAAATGAGAATGTGGCCGAGTGGAGAAGAAAATAAGAGTCTTAACTGCAACAATAATCCATTGAGCAACAAACCAGCCTTGGCTGTGATCCAGACATTCATGTTCCTCCGTGGTTGTGCAGTGAAGTGCGTCACTTTAACACAGTCGACCTTTGTCGTTATTGGGCCATGAGAAAACGCAACTTTTAGAGACAAACACACACCTTCGTACTTGTGTTCTTATGAAGACGTTAGGCAAACAAAGTCTTCTCAAAACTTTAACCTAAATGTTGAAACTAGAAACTTTTCGTGATATTTTTAAAGTACAGAACCAACATAGTGTTAGTCAGCTGGTCTGATCATTCATCCACGGCTCCTTACCTCATATCTCTGTTTATCTCCTCATCCTGTCATCACAGATGTCATCAGGGACTTAAAAAAAAAAGCAGAATGACTGTTCTTAGGATCAAGGAATTAACATGTACTTAACCCTTAGGTTGACATGCAGCACATGATCAACAAACACAGAGGATGTTTAACCAACTTACATCCACATGAAAGGAAACACTGACTCCTGTTTGAGTAGAAACTGTAACTGTAGTAAACATGATGAGACAAGAGGCTTCAGAGTTCAGCTGAAGTTGTGGCAGATCTGACTTGCGTCGTACAGTATCGATCATTTCAGTTGATGTAGAATATGAGTTGAGTGCCAAAGCAGAGCAGAAATCTCAGCATCTGGCTATATAATCAGAGTCAGAGTGGTTCTGATGAACAGATAACTTCACTGATTAGTCTGAGAGATGCATTACATTCAATCTGTGCAATAAAAGTCTAACGTGCTGCCTCTGTAGTAGCAGAACAGTTTGGACTCTTGTTTCTCTTGTGTTAAAACATTGTCTGTCAGCTTCTGTAATCTCTGTAAAGTAGATTTTTAAGGAGTAATTGTAGACCCAAGCTTACTTCCTGAGATTTCTGTTTTTCCTGTTGTTCCTCATTGTTTCCTGTTTTGATTTATTGTTCAGATTACATTCTCAAACTCTCTTTGACTCCATCGTCCTAATGCTTCATTCTGTTTCTGTCATTGCAGCCAAACTTGTACCCGACCGTGGGCCTTCAGACCCCAGGGGAGGTGGTGGACGCAAACTTCGGCCAGCACCCCTTTGTGTTCGACATTGAGGACTACATGCGTGAGTGGAGGACAAAGATCCAGGCCCAGATTGACCGCTTCCCCATTGGAGAGCGCGAGGGCGAGTGGCAGTCCATGATCCAGAAGTAAGAGGATTTGGAAACTTGAATTAATCCAGTGTAAACCTGCACAATACACATTCACCGTGGAATAATGGGTCTGGATGAGAATACAAGGAAGTTTGGCCGCTGATTGTTATTTTGTTTTAGGTTTATTAATATTTCATAGTTTCAGTCACATTCAAATAATTTGATCATTGTTTCTTCTGGATTCTCTGGTTTGTTGGATCAGTGGTGAAGTTCGTCGGTCGTGTGAAAACAAACACAGGAAGCTCAGGATCTTTTGAGAGTAGATAGATGTTGGTTCAGGAAGTGTGTTTTTATGACTCATCGGTAACCATGGTAATATGTATGCTCATCACATGCTCATAAGCAGTTGTATCCTGGTACGTGACACAGATGTCTTATTGTGCTTGTGCATGAACACTATGAAGGATGAATCATCAGTGAACAGTTTGAACATTAAAGCCGCTTTGTCACTTTCTGCTGTTGCTCACAATTAACATGGAATAACGAAAGTAGAAGAAACATTACAACATTACGTATCAAACATTTTTCCTTTTGAGTTCCTGGAAAATGATGTCACTGTTCTTACTTCTAAGAGAGTCATTTCTGTCACTTAGCATGCTAACTAGCTAGCTCTGTCACATCCTTGCGTCAACTCTTTCATTCATGATCTGGTTGTATATATGAACTGAGATAAATAGTTATTGTATGTGACAGGACGTCAGTGCAGACATGAAGCTGAAGCTGTGATCCAGAAGTAAAAACTGTGACTGGTTTCTCCTCAGTGCTCTGATGGGATTAGCTCTTTGTTGCTACGAGTTACTTGTCCTGAATGGATTTAATCTCAGTTGATGAAGATTGAGGTGGAGGCTGGAGCAGAGTCGTTGCCTCTTAGTCTGGAAGTGAAAATTGAGGCGTCTAATCACTAATCACTGCAAACAGCAGTTTTCCTACAGACTCACTCAAAGGATATTTCCACTTCAGCCTGGGTCTTATTTCCAAAGTTTTATTGATCATTTGTGTTTACATTGAAAATACTGGACTTTCTACAGACGAGTCAGACAGACGATCAAACTGATCAGGAATGAGCCGACAGTTGAGCAGCAGGCGTCAAAACGATATAATTGTAACCCAAACTGTGTATTAACCGACCTTCTGGTTCAGCCTGCTGCGTTTAATGTAGTTGTGTGTGTGTGAACATTTCCGCTGACTTTCAGTTTTATCTCAAGTGGATGATCAGTTTGTGTCTGATCGTCAGACTGCTCACATTTCCAAAATAACTTTGTGAGCTCAAGTGTTGTCATTACTGCTAGAAATTAAGCTGTTAAACCAACAATGTTTCTTTCTTGCGGCTCATTTGACATTTCTCGGAATTACATCATCTACATTAGTGTGCGATGAGCTCGTCTTTACACTGCGAGAGTGAAATCAGGCCGACTCTAATTTTTGCTCTGTACGAGTAATCCTCCTGCTTCTTCCTGCCGTTTCCTGTCAGGATGGTGGCTTCCTACCTGGTGCATCATAGCTACTGTGCCACGGCTGAAGCCTTCGCCAAATCCACCGACCAGGCCGTGCATGAGGAGCTGGCCTCCATCAAGAACCGGCAGAGTGAGTCCATCTGTGCTGGCACATTTCAAAATGATGCTGATACCAGGATAAAATTAGAAACCTGGGAATTTC
This sequence comes from Polydactylus sextarius, assembly GCA_016801845.1. NCBI lineage: Eukaryota > Metazoa > Chordata > Actinopteri > Polynemidae > Polydactylus > Polydactylus sextarius. Next base: position 10,021,507 of record CM028916.1, on the reverse strand, counting down.
TGTCTGTAGAGACATGAAAATCAAATTTAGGATCGGGATGTAGACACTTGACAATATTTTTATATATTATCTATTTCTAGATAGATAGAACAGCTTTCTTATATATAGTGCATCAGTGATGGGAAACGTATGGTCTCAGTGTTACAGTGTGAAAATGTGCCGACTGTTGGTTACAGAAATCCAGAAGCTGGTGTTGTCGGGCAGAATGGGCGAAGCCATTGAAACCACCCAGCAGCTGTATCCCAACCTCCTGGAGAGGAACCCAGACCTGCTCTTCATGCTCAAGTAAAGACAGTCACGGCACACAAAGATTTCTCACATTCCGCTGCCTATATTTCATGAAAAGTACATTTCGGAGAGTAGTTTTCTTGCCACAGTTTCTGTCAGATTCGATTGGGAACTGTCCAGTTATATACATTTTTGTTTTAAATTCCTTTTGCTTTCTGTTTCCTGCTTGTTTTATGACCACTCCGTCCTCAGGGTGAGACAGTTTATAGAGATGGTGAACGGGACAGACAGTGAAGTGAGGTGTCTGGGAGGTCGCAGCCCCAAGTCTCAGGACATTTACCCCGGCTCCCCGCGGCCCTTCAGCAGCCCAAGCCACAAAGCCAGCAGCTCCCAGCCCTACCTCTCAGGTACAGTACATGTCACATTCTCATCAGGAATCTGAACAGACGTACAGTTTTAACATAACAGAGCGAGAGATGAGACCTGTGTATCACCTGAAAACATTTTTAAGATGTTATTACTCTTTCAGGGTTCGACAGCAACTGCTGTAATGGTGTGACCTCTAATAAGAGCCACAGCTCCTCCCCTCACAGTCACAAGCCCTGCCCCCCGGCCTCTGGCTCCACCCTCCCAGCATCTGATATTAGCATGAACGGGAGCCGCAGTCAACAGCCAATAACCAGGTACCAGATGAGAAAACACCTCACGTACTCATGAAAATAATGTGATTTTTATTTTATGATGTGACTGTGCTGTAGTCTTCTCTGTTGAATTCTATCAGAATTAAACATGGAGCATGTTTGTCACACGCTGACCGTTTCTGCTCTTCTTCAGTAGCGATGTGGATATGGAAGTCGACCACTTCACCAATGGAGTGACAGAATCGTCCTCCAATGGTTTCCTTAACGGCAGCTCTAAACACACGGCCGAGCCAGATGACTGCGATGCAGACATGGGTGAGTATGACCACGTCGTTAGAAACAATGGACCCGATGCTGATTTTGGTTGTTGCTGTTAAGCGTACGTCCCAAGTGAAGCGCTAAAGCTTAAATACCTGCACTTTGCAGAGGTGGAGTCTGCTCAGTCCAAGCGGCAGCTGTGTGGCGGGAGCCAGGCCGCCATCGAGAGGATGATCCACTTCGGCAGGGAGCTCCAGAGTATGAGCGAACACCTCCGCCGCGAATGTGGCAAGAACTCGGCCAATAAGAAGATGCTCAAGGTAAAAACAGAAAAACATCAGAAGTGAGTTTACTGCTGTGATTCATCGGTGTCATTTACTATTTAATTTTAATCAAGTTGACAACAGGAAGACAGAACTTGTGATGCATCTGCCAAATATTGAGTGATGTTGACTCTTAATTAATACTGAGTCCCATCATGAGCAGAGGGTATTACAGGACACGTGGCTCAGTTCAGTGCACATCTCATCATCACTGTTGTCATCTGCTGCAGGACGCTTTCAGTCTGCTCGCCTACTCAGACCCCTGGAACAGCCCGGTCGGCTACCAGCTGGACGCCATTCAGAGAGAGCCGGTCTGCTCCACTCTCAACAGTGCAATATTAGGTAGGTCATCACATCCACATCGTCAATTCCAAGTGTTTGCTGGGGGCAAATATACTTCTACACTTATATTAACATCAAAACAAACCCAGCCCTTTAATGTCTGATCTCACATCTGCACAGGAACAATGAATGAACACAATGAGTCTCCCACTCTCTTTTGTGCAGTACGTCTCATATCGGCCCCCAGGGGGCAACACAGTTGCACCCCTCTCATCCTGTGCTGTGTCCACAAATCTTAAGCGGCAGACAAATGCCAAGGTGTCCCACTGCAGTTACCGTGGAGCTTGTTGAACTACAATGACAAACACTCAGGTTGTTCAGAGCTTCATCTCCAATTTAAAGATGAAGCTGAGTGATCGTGCCTGAACAATAGATCTCAGGTGATGATACAGTTACTGATCTGACATCTGATTTGTCCTTGAACGTTATCTGTTCACGGTTTGGTTCTTAAGGTTGGATCTAGTTTCCTGTCATCTCTGACATCACTCTTGATTGTATCTTAGTAACAAAGACCAGTTTGAAGACTTTCACTGGTAGAAACAACAGGAAGTAAATCATTACATCCATTTTAAATAATTGATTCATTTCAGTGGGTCAAAGCTGAGCAGAGGCTCATCTCAGCAGACCGTGGCACATTAAACAGGTCATCGCTGCAGTTCAGTCGTCCTCATGTTTGTTCTTTTTCTCCACAGAGACTCACAACCTGCCCAAGCAGCCGCCGCTGGCTCAGGCCATGGGTCAGGCCGCCCAGTGCCTCGCCATCATGGCACGGACGGGCAGCGGCTCCTGCGCCTTCGCCTCTGTGGACGATTACCTGCACTAGCCCCGTGTACACACACATACACACACATACATACATACTGACACGCACGCACGCACACACATACACTCAGGCTCTGAGGACCTGTCCACCATGTCCCTGCTCTGCGTCCATCACTGTCGTCCCAGTAGCTGAGGAAGTTCGCTCCTCTGCACGAAAACACATAGAACAAAGTTAAACCTTCACTTCGCTTCTCGTTGAGCTTTTTAACAAACACCACCAACCGAGCGCTAGGAGCCAATCCTGGACGGGTCCTCAGAGTGCCAACACACACCTCTTACATTTCAAACACACTTATACACACACACGCACACACACAACCAATTCCCTTTCCATGGTAAATATGGTTGGTTCTGCTAATCCCCCATTCAGCCACTGCGGCTGTGCTGACATCACTCTGACAGCGGGGGACGCCAGCCAGCCAAGAGTAGCCAACTTGAAAATACTCAGAGCCAAAATCACCTGGACTCAACCCTGATACCCCATCACCACCCCCTCCTCATCTCCCACAGACCTGAGGGGGCATTAAACCAGGGCAGATGAGACTGGCAACAAAAACCCTGGTCAAACATAAAAGGAAAAACAAGGAAAACAACAATAACAACACAAAAGAAAACAGACAAGTGATCGTCATGGACGACACCTTCAGCGCAGTTCCCTAAACCTTGTCCGACCGGGGTAGACGCACACACGCATCCAACACGCAGATGAGCGAACTCGGAGGCTTGCCGAGCTACAACTCCAACCACCACCGCCTCCTATAGACACCTCCCCTTCATCCAGCGCACCACCCCCCACACCCCCTCCACTGACTTCAGGACGTGGGCAGACGTTTGTGTGACGCATGTGGACTCGGCCAGAGAGAATCTGCCGTCTCGACTCAACGTTCTCTGTTTTTAATCTTTCTTTTTTTGTTTTCATGGAGAAGTGTGTGGGTGGAGGAGGCGTGGTTACCTGGCTTTTTGTTTTGTTTTTAGTTTTTCCAGGTTTACAAGGCTTGGTGGAGACGACGCTGATGATGATTATTATTATTGTTATTATTATTATTATTATTGTTATTCTAATTATCATTATATTAATTATTGTTACTTGCATTCACAGTATATTTGTTGAGCGCCAGCAAAGAGCAAGTTCCACCAACTTACTATAATAAAGGTCCCAACCCCACGATCAGCAGTGACGAGCGTGTGTACATGTTAACATTTATATACGACTTTAACAAAGTGAAATTATATCAATAGAGCAAGATATTTAGTTATCAAAGGAAAGGAAAACCTTGAAAAATCAAAAAACAAACAAACAAAAAAAAACAAAAACAATTGTTTTAATGCTTTGTACTGACGTCAGTGACCCCTGAAACTACTGGTTGGTCCGCAGCTTTTTTTTTTTTTTTTTGTTTTCCTCTTTGGTATTTGAGTTTGTTTTTTGACTCCAGGTTCCTGAGCAGCTCGATATATTGAGATATATATATATATATATATATATATATATATATATATATATATATATATATATATATATATATATATATATATATATATATATATATATATATATATTGACCTTTTCCAGGTCTATAAAATTTTGGAAAACGGGAGTTGCAGAACTTTGATTTGACACTTTGTGGTACTCGCTGTGAAGTGACCTCTTTACCACAGATCAGAGACACTTGTGGACAAAGTGTGGGACAAAGAGAGAAACTTGTGTAGGAATCCCTGCGATGACCTCTTGACCCTGTTTTACCTGTTTACCCAGCAGCACAGTCGCTTTGATACAAAAGTTGATCTTTATTCTCATATCAGTGTCGATTCTTCACCCCACAAAGAACTCAGGAGTCAAAATGTCCCTTTGTTCCTCCTCGTTTCAAACAGCCGACGGGTGGACTTGGTTTTTCGGACTTGATTTTTGGACCAGAAGCGATGTGACTAGCATCGAGCTGCAGCTGTGGAGGCAAATTTTCTCTGAAGACTGTGACTTCAGTGATGATGATGTGAAAATAACTTTCCTCACAAACACTGACACAAATCGCTTTTTATCCCTTTTCAGTTAATAACAACTTAAGCTAGCTGCCAGTTTCAACCTTCATGCTGCAAGTTTGGAAACTTTGATGTTAGTGTCCTGACCCAGTGATTTTTTTTTTTTTTTTTTTTTTTTTTTTTTAAATTGTTCAAAGTCCAAGAACATGTAGGAGGCATGTTTACAGTGTCAGACACAACAGTTTTGACTGCACGTCAAATCAAACAAGTAGAAGAAGAGTAAGAAATTAAAATTTTATTTTTTAGTTCGATTTCCAACGTCGGGACCTGAGAATCAGATTTCTCTCGTTTTGATCTTGTTGTTTGCGTAAATTCTCATTTTGCTGCTGAAACAGCGTTCAGGTATGAAAAGCGCCTCAAGTCCACCTGAGTCCATCCGACATGTCAACCCATCATCATCCTCTCTCCATGAGGTTTCAGTTTGTCTTTTTTTTTTTTTAACCTCTGGCGTCTTAGTGCTCAAAGCATCGATGAGGAAAATATAAATGACAAAAAAAGAAACCATTTAAAAACCAGTATTTGTCGACTGCACTGTGGCTACCACACTTACAAAATAAAGAACCAAATACTTTAGGACGATGACGATGCAGCTGTGTGTTTGTGCTCGCCACTTGCAAAGAAATGGGAATGCTGCGGCTTTCTGCTCAACACGACCTCCATCTTTTCTTCTAGTTTTGTTTTTGTTCATTTGTTTGTTTCCAGGGCTCTGGAGTTGACAACATTTCTCCTCGTAGTTGGAACAAAGCTTTTCTGTTTCTGTACCTGGGTTCAGTTCTTGCTTTTTTTTTTTTTCTTTTCTTCTTTTCTTTCTGGATCGCAAGCAGTCACGGCATCGTTTAGAAATTTTCTTAGACAAAGTGTCTGTTGTCTCTGAGTAAAGGTCTGAAAAACCTATGCATGCCATAGTAAAGTGGTGGTAAGATCAAGTTAGATGTCTCTTATTTTATTCTTTTTTTGTTTGTTTCTCCTTTTAGCCAGTTCACGGTGTATAAGGAAGATGTCAACCAGTAAGTTGTCCACTGCTGACTGTGTGTGTCCATTTGGAGAAAAAAAAATGTGCAATTTGTGTGAGGGTGAAAAAGATTTATATTAAAAAATTACAAATGATGATGCTAGTAGTCTGTAACCAGTTTAATCTGAAAGTATGTGTTGTCTGAAGGTGAGATAATCCTGCAAAGCGTTTCCCCCTCTAATCACTGAACACTTCAAACCACATTTAAAACCTGAAAAAAAAAAAAAAAATCCACCGTAAAACTCAGAACTCACTGCAAATTTCTTTATTCCCATTGAGAAAGTGGTACAATTTACAGGTAAAACCAAACCGTTTGTTAAAGGCCATTTTTAAATTATGCATCGCATTTATTCCAGTAGTGATGTAATAGTGATGGTGAATATTAGTCAATGTTAATTTGTCCCTCCGATCATCCAAATTTTTTTTAATCTAAAATGATTTTAAAATGTCTATTTGCTCTTAAAGACTAAAGTTCAAGTTCACTGAAATCTGTTACAGGGACTTTTCAACACAAATCACGTGATTCATTTTATACTTCACACTGCTTTATTATCTACGCTATCCTGAAAACATTAGGATACTTGAGCAAATTATTCCAATGAATCCAAATGATGTTTTGTGTGTTAACCAGGATCCAGATATAATACAAACAATTTAAACAGCATAAATTTAAAGCTTTAATTTCTCAGCATGCACTGCCAGACAGACATTACCCAGACTTTGTCTCCTATTCTGATTGTTAAAGTGATTGTTACTTATTCAGTCATCATGGTGCACCACACTGCCCTCTGCTGGATTTGTAATCATCTGCAATAAACTACATTTTAATATTTTAGATAAAGATTTTTAGTCATACTGCTGCTGTTATCTTAACAGTAATCTTCTTCTTTAAACCTCTTGCTCCACCTCCCTCCTGGGTAAGCCTCCCGATGTGGTTTGGAATGAAACCTTATGATTGTGATTACTATGTTTTCATAACATGGATAACACTGACATGTTTCAGTAAAATGTAGATTAACTAAAATGACATCCCTTCTTCAACCTCAACAAAGCTTCTTTTATTGTCTAAACCTGAGCATAGATGGAGAATGGCTACCAGACTTTTTTTTTTTTTGAGTATTTCGTAATTCATTCATTATCACACTTAACAGCCAGTGGGAAAACTCTTTTCTGGAACAGATACACATCACCTCCCCCCACCTCCTTTATTCCTCCAGAATCCAGCTGTTCACCCTCATCTCCTTCTCAGAGGAGCTTCTCTTGGATGGTGTAGTTGGCAGAGAATCCCTCTCGGGCGATGGTATTATCAGTGATGAAGATCATGGACAGGATGCCAGAGTGGGAGACCACTCGGCCCGGGGAGGTCTGGCCACAGTATCTGCCAATGTAGGTGCCCACTGAGGGGAGATTCAAAAGAGAATGACAAATTAAATGAAAAAGAAGAGAGATTCAACAAACGTGTTGTTTATTGTCCTCGCTGATCTTCAGCCTGATCCACATCAAATGACCTCCTCACCTCCTGGGAGGCCATCCCAGATATCAAGCCTGTCATCATTGCAGGTGGATTCCTCCTCTACTCTGTGGTTCTGCTCTAAGTCAAAGCTGGTGAAGTCCAACACAATTTTAGATGTACTGGAAGTGAAGATTGTGAAGGTGCAGTTCAGGTTATTGGGGTACTTCTTAGGGAAGCCCGGTGAGGTGATGACGTCCTGGGGAGCAGAGAAGTTTCTGGAACATTCTTCAACTGTGTGGGGAAGAAGAGACAGACGAGTTCTGATGTGTTTGGACAGCCACTCACACAGTGAGTGCACTTGGACATGGCTGTGAGAAGGCAGGAAGCTATGACAACTCTGAGTCCTCAGAAAGTCTAGTATGAATTGGGCTCCTAATCCACACCTCCACTTGGGGGAGTTGTTGCACCTGGGATCTCACATAAGAACATGTTTCAATTTCTTTATCTGATTGATCTCCAGCTCCTATTGGTGGACATCAAGGTGGTAGCAGAAAACCAGACATTTTGGCAGCTACTTAGGTGGACCCAGATGGGAAGAGCAAATAAAAATGCAGGCAGTGTTCATGTACCACAGGGCTACACTGCTGTTCCTCCAGGGGACGTTGGTCTGAATTTATTTGTCTGCAGCATTGAAGTTACTGTACCAGAGGTTCAAGCTTGTTTGGACAACCTTGGACAACACTGGGTCCTCAATTTCGAAACACTTGTTATTTTGTATAAAAGTCACTTTATGATACTGGGTACTAGTTCAACAAACAACCAGAAGCATGTTTGCTTTGTAGGAGTTTTGTGCCGTTTTTAAGGATCATACCAGTTAATTACAACTCACTCAACACTGAACCTACCAAAGCAATCTCTGTGTTATACTAACAGCCACAACAAGGACATTTTGGCATCTGCATAATGACAAAGACCACAGGCAGCTACACACCTGGCTGAAAGACCTTATATATGACAGCAAATCCAAACATGTTGTTCTCATTGTCAGAAACAAACTTGATAAGGATCTGGTTGCCTTTGGAGATGAAAGATGGTGGTGCAACCTTCCCACAAAACTTCCCCATTGAGGGTGAGAGCTCATCCCCACCATTGTAAACCTCCACATAGTCATACCTGTTGGAGAGGAGAGGAGGTACAGGTTTAGGTTTAGGTCTGGTCAAACTAACTGTGACCTCACGAATCATGTTTCAAAAATTTACTGCTAATGGACTGGGTGGTGAAGAAATACCAACCGTCCAACTTCACTGTCCAGTCTGTCAGGCTGAGGCCAGACACCCTGCAGAAGAAGCTTTTTTTGGCAGGTTTTGCTGTCTATTTTGTGATGCAAGTGAGTCAATGTGCATTTTCAAATACAAGGGTGAGTCAGATATGTGTCTTTGAGTATACAGGAATGTCAGTGAGTGTGTACGTGTTGATTGAATCAATGCATCTGTGGAGACAAAGAAAGACTGAGAAGTGAACTCTTACTTGCAGTCTTCATCCTCTTCATCCTTGTCCAGCTGAAAAAATGGGTTGAATTGGAGAAGGATCTTCTGACTTGGATTACGGGCAGTTATTACCCACTTGCAATGCTGGGAAGGTGGGTAGCTAAGAGGATACCCTGGTGAGGTCAGGTAGTTTGCGGTGTCCAACTCTATACTGCCCCCACAGGTATCTACTAAACGAGAAAAGATTTGACAGCATCAGCAGGGAACTAGTGATGAAACAGCCTGGAAGACCCCAGGTGCTGCCTTGGTTTAGGAAATGTAATCAACAGCTGGAATCCAGTAATAGAGCCAGGTATTCAGAGCTAACCCAGTTGTCCTATTGCTTCACTGTATGTTTGTTCTATCTCTAATCACGTTATGCTCGCGCTCTTAGAGGTATGTGGACCCAGATGTGAGGAACAAATAGAAATGCAGGTGGTGTCTCTGTACCTCAGACCAGGACTGGTGTTGCTCCAATGGACCCATGTGTCTGACTTAATTTGTCTGCAGCATTGAAGTTATTGTACCTGAGGTTCAAGCTTGTTTGGACAATCTTGGACAATACCGGGTCCTCAATTTCGAAACACTTGTTATTTTGTATAAAAGTCACTTTATGATACTGGGTACTGGTTCATCAAACAACCAGAAGCATGTTTGCTTTGTGGGAGTTTGTGTAGTTTTTAAGGATTATACCAGTTAATTACAACTCACTCAACACTGAACCTACCAAAGCAATCTCTGTGTTATACTAACAGCCACAACAAGGACATTTTGGCATCTGCATAATGACAGAGACCACAGGCAGCTACACACCTGGCTGAAAGACCTTATAGTTGACAGCAAATCCGAACATGTTGGTTTCATTGTCAGAAACAAACTTGATAAGGATCTGGTTGCCTTTGGAGATGATAGATGATGGTGCAACCTTCCCGCAAAACTTCCCCATTGAGGGTGATAGCTCATCCCCACCATTGTAAACCTCCACATAGTCATACCTGTTGGAGAGGAGAGGAGGTACAGGTTTAGGTTTAGGTCTGGTCAAACTAACTGTGACCTCAAAAAACATGTTTCAAAAATTTACTGCTAATGGACTGGGTGGTAAAGAAATACCAACCGTCCAACTTCACTGTCCAGTCTGTCAGGCTGAGGCCAGACACCCTGCAGAAGAAGCTTTTTTTGGCAGGTTTTGCTGTCTGTTTTGTGATGCAAGTGAGTCAATGTGCATTTTCAAATACAAGGGTGAGTCAGATATGTGTCTTTGAGTATACAGGAATGTCAGTGAGTGTGTACGTGTTGATTGAATCAATGCACCTGTGGAGACAAAGAAAGGCTGAAAAGTGAACTCTTACTTGCAGTCTTCATCCTCTTCATCCTTGTCCAGCTGAAAAAATGGGTTGAATTGGAGAAGGATCTTCTGACTTGGATTACGGGCAGTTATTACCCACTTGCAATGCTGGGAAGGTGGGTAGCTAAGAGGATACCCTGGTGAGGTCAGGTAGCTTGCGGTGTCCAACTCTATACTGCCCCCACAGGTATCTACTAAACGAGAAAAGATTTGACAGCGTCAGCAGGGAACTAGTGATGAAACAGCTTGGAAGACCCCAGGTGCTGCCTTGGTTTAGGAAATGTAATCAACAGCTGGAATCCAGTAATAGAGCCAGGTATTCAGAGCTAACCCAGTTGTCCTATTGCCTCACTGTATGTTTGTTCTATCTCTAATCACGTTATGCTCGCGCTCTTAGAGGCATGTGGACCCAGATGTGAGGAACAAATAGAAATGCAGGTGGTGTCTCTGTACCTCAGACCAGGACTGGTGTTGCTCCAATGGACCCATGTGTCTGACTTAATTTGTCTGCAGCATTGAAGTTATTGTACCTGAGGTTCCAGCTTGTTTGGACAACCTTGGACAACACCGGGTCCTCAATTTCGAAACACTTGTTATTTTGTATAAAAGTCACTTTATGATACTGGGTACTGGTTCATCAAACAACCAGAAGCATGTTTGCTTTGTAGGAGTTTTGTGCCGTTTTTAAGGATCATATCAGTTAATTATAACTCACTCAACACTGAACCTACCAAAGCAATCTCTGTGTTATACTAACAGCCACAACAAGGACATTTTTGCATCTGCATAATGACAGAGACCACAGGCAGCTACACACCTGGCTGAAAGACCTCATAGTTGACAGCAAATCCGAACATGTTGGTCTCATTGTCAGAAACAAACTTGATAAGGATCTGGTTGCCTTTGGAGATGATAGATGGTGGTGCAACCTTCCCGCAAAACTTCCCCATTGAGGGTGAGAGCTCATCCCCACCATTGTAAACCTCCACATAGTCATACCTGTTGGAGAGGAGAGGAGGTACAGGTTTAGGTTTAGGTCTGGTCAAACTAACTGTGACCTCACAAAACATGTTTCAAGAATTTACTGCTAATGGACTGGGTGGTGAAGAAATACCAACCGTCTAACTTCACTGTCCAGTCTGTCAGGCTGAGGCCAGACACCCTGCAGAAGAAGCTTTTTTTGGCAGGTTTTGCTGTCTATTTTGTGATGCAAGTGAGTCAATGTGCATTTTCAAATACAAGGGTGAGCCAGATATGTGTCTTTGAGTATACAGGAATGTCAGTGAGTGTGTACGTGTTGATTGAATCAATGCACCTGTGGAGACAAAGAAAGACTGAGAAGTGAACTCTTACTTGCAGTCTTCATCCTCTTCATCCTTGTCCAGCTGAAAAAATGGGTTGAATTGGAGAAGGATCTTCTGACTTGGATTACGGGCAGTTATTACCCACTTGCAATGCTGGGAAGGTGGGTAGCTAAGAGGATACCCTGGTGAGGTCAGGTAGCTTGCGGTGTCCAACTCTATACTGCCCCCACAGGTATCTACTAAACGAGAAAAGATTTGACAGCGTCAGCAGGGAACTAGTGATGAAACAGCTTGGAAGACCCCAGGTGCTGCCTTGGTTTAGGAAATGTAATCAACAGCTGGAATCCAGTAATAGATCCAGGTATTCAGAGCTAACCCAGTTGTCCTATTGCTTCTTTGAATGTTTGTTCTATCTCTAATCACGTTATGCTCGCGCTCTTAGAGGCATGTGGACCCAGATGTGAGGGACAAATAGAAATGCAGGTGGTGTCTTTGTACCTCAGACCAGGACTGGTGTTGCTCCAATGGACCCATGTGTCTGACTTAATTTGTCTGCAGCATTGAAGTTATTGTACCAAAGCTTGTTTGGACAATCTTGGTGGTCATTAGTGGATGCAGATATGAAGAGTAACAACTCATGTGTCTGAGTTTATTTGCCTGCAGCAAATTCAGCTCAAGCTTGTTTGAGCAACACCGGGACGTAAATTTTGTGTAATTTAGTGTAAAAGTCACCTAATGATACTGTGCAACCACCTACCAGTCAATGAAGCAACCATGATGAATTGTGCGGAAAGCAGCAGTAGAAACACACCGCCCATCCTGGTTGAACTGTATGACAGATACCTGATGTTGAAAAAAAAAACGCTGGTGAGAAGGCGTCCAGGCTAACAGACTGAAATAAAAACCTCAACTAATGAGCATCACAATTTTATCAGCACAAGAGTTTGTCTGGACTTTAACCTTGTTTTGTTAGTATTTATCAACTCTCGAGGCATCATGGGAGCTGTAGTCGTGCCATTTTATTTCCACCTGAGGTGAACGAAAAGCTTGAAGATATTTGTGCTGTGTCCTGACAATCACCAACCACTTACGCAGTTTTCAGGTGTGTGCACAAGATTTATTTAAAGTACAAAATATGTACAGGTACAGATATAACAAACAACCAGTGAGCAGATCATCTGATTCCTACAACTTGGCGTTTTAAATCATCACCACCATCATCAGATGCAAATGATGCCATAAAAACTTAAACAAACAGTTTCAGTTAGACACTGCAGAGCTGACATGAGAAAATGTCGTAGCTCATAAATACAAGGAGAGGAGGGCTTTTATTTTGGTGTCATCTCACTTCCCCCACATTTTGCTGCACCTACAGAGCGTCCTGGTGGTGAACTGAGGAATGACGGCCGCTCCCGTTTCTCACATCAAGTCAGTGTAAAAATTTATTGTCCGTGTTTTTAATTTATACAACGTCTTGCTCTGCGTCTGTTGGCAGTTGGCCATTACTGGCGTCCATTTTGAATCCATTCTGCAGCAGGCTCAGAGATACATCCAGTCAGCGGGAAGGAATCTTCTGCTTGTGGATCCACCTCTTCTTCAGCTTCTCTGATTTGGCCTTTTCCTTACAGGCTGGAAGATCAGGTGGCAATTAGAAACAGACAAAAGTGACATTGATATCAAATTTGATTTATCAGCTGTTTGTGGTTAAACTAAAGGATCTCAGCTCCGTCTCTAAACTAATTGTTCTGTTTCATCTACTCACCCCAGTCTTTTTTGACAAACTGCACCGCTGCGCTTTTGTTCTTCCCCTTCTTGTTCTCAAGTGAGAGCAGCTCATTACCTAAAAGCAGAAGGATGTAGAGTGATTACCTTCAGTTCAAAGTCAGATGTGAATCTATACATGTTGCCTTTGTCCCCCAGCAGTAGTCCATGGAGAGAGGACGCTGCTGCGGGATGAGACAGGACGTCACTGTAGCAAAGCTCAAATTGAGACAGCTCATTGTCTTTACAGACTGCTGCCACAGAGTGTAGCTTGCAGAGGTTTTAGACACAGGCAGGTCTGACATATTGCATTAGTCTGCGGTGTGAAACCACCACCCTCTTACTTGTGGTCCTGCAGCTCCCTGGCCCGTACAACCTGGACCGGATGAAATCCTCAGCCGCCTGTCGCTGGTAGGACTCTGTTAATGGTACCTTCAGGGTCGCTACTGTGTAGTTTCCCTTCAAACTGAACAGAAACCACTTAGTATCTCAAGCAGGTTGACACAACACTTCATTAAATATGCACATAACAACCTCCAGGCTGAAGAGATTTGCAGTTGAATCCATACTCTTGTCTTTAGTGTCATGAACATGTTATTGGTTCTTTTCTTTGTTCAAAGTGACTGTTTCTCAGAGATTAAAAAAATGTTGGAAACATCACATTGTTTTTGCAGATTTCTTATCTTAACATTCATCTTCTCTACTACGACCGGGGAAACAGTCTGACACTTGACTTGTGCTTTCAGACATCTAGTTCTGGCACTATTCAGCAGGAAGTAGAACCTTATGAGAAGCTCAACTGTGGCCACAAAGAGACAAAATACTCAGATCAGCTGTAACATAAAAGCCTTGAGGGATTTGTTAATGGAAAATCAAGAAAACATTTGCTCAGTGACTGTCCCAAACATCGTTATCATCTCATGAAGGTTATATCTGTGTTATACGCACTTCCGAGAATGTCCCCGTTTCCTGCTCCTCTTCTTCTTCCCACTGTGCTGCTCCTCTTCCTCTCCTTCCTCCTGCTGCTCCTCCTCAGCTGCTATGAATAAATGTTGAGAACAACAGTTTTACCCTGCTGCTCCGCTAAATGTTTAGCATATGAGAAAAGGACCAGAAGGTTCCTCACCTTCAGGCTGTTCCTGCTTCCTGAAAAACAAAGATTTGAGTGTTAACTGAGCAGAGATGGAGGCTTGAATGTAATTTTAAAAAGAGCTGCATAATGAATCTGTCTTACTCCAAATGAGCCGAGTCAATTTCCTCCAACACGTCTGTGGGTAGGAGTTTCCTTTTCTGTGTGAAGCATAAGGATAAAAACAAGAGACAGAAACTGTCTGTTGGTTGGTTGCAATAAATGAAAGCAGCCTGGGATTAGTGATCTACACCAAACTGAGCCTGGATGTCTCAGACCTTCTGCTCCTGGAACAGCTCCTGCTTCCTCCTCCTCTTCTCTTTCAGCTGCTCCTTTTCCCTGCAACACAGGAAATCACACGCGGATTAACAAAGGTCCACGTGTAATGTTATTAATAATCTGATTAGCTGTGAAATCTACATCGGCATTTAAACAGACCAACAAAACAGCTTCATTACAAAGCTTTTCTGGCCTCGCAGCTCAGTGCGATTTAACATGTTTAATGCTTTAATCAAGAACATTTCCACACATAAACACAGAGCTGCCGGCTACACCCGATAATTACACCCGATAACATCACAACATGCCAGAGAAACCCGTTAAAGTAAACTCGTTCTGCTCGTAAACACAAACATTAATAAAATGCGCTGTTTTTAATAGAGTTTGGCTTGACGTCTTCTACACACACACACACGGAGCCGTGCGGGTCGCTACCTCCGGGCGGTGTCCAGCGCCTGTTGTCTGATTTCTAACGCCTGCGCCTTCGACTCCTCAAAGGTCACTTCTTCCGGCACCTCATCGTCACTGGACTCGATCGTTAACTCGAAATGTTCGACCCATTCTTTGCCATTTTTCGTCGTTTTCGACGGGGCAGTTGTTTCCCCACGTTGCCTCTGCGCCATGTTCGCTGTCAGACACCGGAAGTCGTCGACCGCATGGTAACACGGTGATCTGCCCTCTAGCGACGAGGAGGGAAATCACAAACAAATAATATAAAATAAATCAAATCAAATTATTCGCTGATTATCGGAGCACATCTTATTGTTTTTTTTTTTTTATTGTTGTTTTTCAAACGAAAACTCTTACTTTGAAATTTTAAGAATAAGTCATTGCATTTTGCCATCATCAAATTTGTCATCATCATTTAAAATTAAAAAAACAAACAAAAACATAAACACAAGAACAAATATTAAACAAAACCTAAAACAAAAAGGCAGAAATAAGTTATGTTTAATGTCATATCATTCCAGATAAGAATAATAATGTTGTTGTTTTATATCTATATCTTTAATCTCGTAGCTATTTGTGATTTCACTGAAATGATTTGATAAAACATCTTTACTGGCAGCAGGTTAAAAACTCTATTACGTGAAGCTGATAAATAATTATCACAGTTTCCATTATATATTTATGTGTTGCGTATTTACTCAGCACAAATTTTACGAAGCCTGAATTGTTTGTGTTTTATTTTTTGTTTAATATGCTAATAACCTGCGTGATCAGTCCCATTTTATTTTGAAAGGCACATCCGGAAAATCCTTCCCTGCACCAGTTGGTTCAGCTCGTTACCGACAATAACAATAACAGGACCGTTTAACGGGAATTTCTCTGCAGACGCTATGCACCGAGGATTGATCGTATTTTTGGCCGCCGTCGGAGCGACGGTCCTCGGTATCCCCGGACTGGACGCGTCCCCGGCGGCGGCAGGGCCGTGCCTCGCCCCGCTGCAGTGGGAGGGCAGGTGGGTCTTGTACGACCACGGCACCGGGAGAAACAACCGCGCCGCGGTGTCCTACGACGGCCTCAATCAACGGATCCGAGTCCTGCAGCAGCACAAGAAGCACACGCCGTGTCAGAAGTGAGTCACTATAACTATCATAATAATAATATGTTTTTTAATAATAACATGCATATAATGATATATGTGGTGGGGCAGTGACACTGTGGCACCTTAATATCACTCAAATGACGTGATTCAATATCAATGATAATAATGAAAATAATTAGGAAATTAGGTAGCAATTAGATTTGCAGAAATCATCCATGGAAACTTTAGTTATGTAATTTTGGAAATATTCAAAATGGTAACTTTTCACAGGAATTATGGGAATTTATGGGAATTAACCTGAAATTATGGATGATTTAAAGCAACATATATGAGTCATATACCAACATAAATGTAAACATTTTATTTTGTCATAAACTGACATTGTAGAAAAAATGATACAATTGAAATCGTGACTCGAGTAAAATGTTATTAATGCTTAATTCTTTCATGAAACAATCTTTTAAAAAAATAAGAACGTTGACTAGAATATTTCTCACAGCTCTCCCTTCAAAATGTTAAATGAAAGCAGTTTTCCCCTCCTAAAAATAGATTTTCTTTTTATTTTGCTTACCTCTTACCTCATGATATCCCCAAAACTTACTTGACTGTATTTAATCCTTTGACTCAAATGTGCTGTGTTGTGGGCTCAGAAAAGTAGCTGTAGTAGTTCAGAATCAGAATTCTAGAAAATATTGCGTGTGTGATGGAGGAAGAATGCATATATGTGGGGTGTGGACTCAATAGCTCTGCAAGAAGTAGTGTGATATGTGCCTATGATTAAGGAATAGCTACCTATAATACCTATTATATTCAGCTGTATTCACATAAAATCTGATTTTTTCCAAGATTATGTTACAGTATTTTTTTCTACCAACCATGTTTATGTTCCTAACCTTCAACTTTGATAATTCCCAATTTATTCCCATGGAAAGTTTCCCAGAATTTTGCAACTGTAATAATAATACCTTTATAAAATGTAATTAATTTCATTTAATAAAGGTGGAGAGATAAATCAGTACATCAAGTACAAATAATATTGATAAAGGTGACAGTTTGTATTAAAGGACTGATTAGTAGCTAATACATAATTATCTTATTAATCACTGCACAA
The DNA here is from genome assembly GCA_016801845.1 of Polydactylus sextarius. Classification (NCBI taxonomy): domain Eukaryota; kingdom Metazoa; phylum Chordata; class Actinopteri; family Polynemidae; genus Polydactylus; species Polydactylus sextarius. Next base: position 10,004,390 of record CM028916.1, on the reverse strand, counting down.
TTCAAGATTGTTGATGTTATTTATGCTTTTGTACATCGTGTTCAAGGTAGCCATAACCATGAAACACTGGTTTATTAATGGTAACATTAACATGAATTGGTCTGAAATGATCAGATATATTTTTCCTTTGACACGTGTGACATGTTTTACAGAAACTGTTAAAGTTTGTGAACACTGGCAGTAGATTTTAGCACAGAGGAGCCGGTGGAGCTGTGAAAATAAGCCGTTCAAATCCACAGAGAAAGTTGGTGGGGATAAACAAAAGAAACCCTTACGCCCTTTGTTTCCTATTGTTTCAGGTTCTTTGAATACATCTACTTGTACCAGAGTATGGTGATGTTCCAGATCGACCAGAAGACCAAGAATTGCGCCAAGATCGCCCTGACCGAGGCCTGGGATCCCTTCGACATCCCAGACAACTCCACCTTCGAGGAACAGTACTTCATTGGAGGTCCTGGGGACAGTGTGGAGGTTCAGGAGTGGTCTGACAGGAAGCCAGCACGCCAGCGTAAGTCTGGGTTGTGATGCATCGCCTGTAGCTTTGTCTTAGAGATTTGGACCTGGTGCTGTTGGTGATCGTTCTGCTAAAGTGTTGCTGAGCTCCAACTAGAGTTCAGAGTCAGATCATACAGCAAAAACTGTGATTACAATATGTTTTCTGATATTGATTGATATTCATTGTCACCACAATATAACTTCTTTCTTTACAGCTTCATGTTCCTGTAATTCTCTGTTATTTACTATTGAGTAAATACGTACCAAACTATATTAAATCTGTATTAATGTATTAATATATTTGCCCATCCTCACAGTCAGCTGGGATTGGCTGCAGACCATCACATGTCACGTTAAATCTGAAGAATCAGACGAACCTGTTAAAGAGAACAGCTCACTGACTTGTCGTAGTGTCCAGTTGTGCTCGTTCTGCTTTTTTTAGTTTGAGTTGTAAAGTTTCTGTCCCTGTTCACTCTCTTCCAGATGAGACCTGGGTGGGCGTCTACACCCTGAAGGACTGCTACCCGGTGCAGGAGACCTACACTAGGAACAGCAGCGTCACCACCTCCACCCGCTTCTTCAACCTGCAGCTGGGCATCAGCGACCCTGATGTCTTCACCCCTCCCAGCTCCTGCCAGTTAGCTCAGACTGAGAGGATGTCTGAGTCTGACTGCTGAAGCTTTGCCGGCCTTGCCCTCTGAAACCTGTGTCTGAAATCACTTCCTCCTCCATTCTTTCAATCTCCTGCAGTAAATTAAGATCTTAGACACACATACAAACCATTGTTATTGTGCGTCATGCAGATAAAATATAGTAAAAAAGGGAGTGACCTCGGACACAGCCTGTGTGTAGTTTTTGTTAATTAATTTAATTGATCTGTTAATTTGTTATTAGTTGTTACTTGTTGCACTAGAGCAAACTGCAGCTTCACAAACTCAGCTTGCTCATTATGACTACTACATGCTCACTTTAATGCTAAACAGGGACTTTAAGTGCTGCTGTGTCACTTTTTATTGCAAAAAAATATCTATGTATCAGCAATGTATCAGTTTATCAGCAGGATAGCTGACATCAGGCTACATGCTAACAATCGTTTTAACACTGTCTTAGCTTGTGTCAGTTTTGATAAATAATTCAAAATATTCCATCAAAGAAATAAAGTGCCTCCTGAACATGAGCTGATATGAAACTGACATCACAACGTTGTGTTTGTGTCTGTGGGATGTTTGATAAGCAGATGTATTTTCTCTGACACATTGTTGTGTTGTGTTGGAGGCGTCATACAAATGTTTCCACTTTTACAAACAGAACCTCATTTTCAGAAATGTCATGATAGCTCATATACTGTGTGGAAATAATAAGCACTTTTAATTTTATTCATCAGTCACATGTCAGATTTTACTGGAAGTCAGAGTTGTTCCACTTCTACAGTTTGTGTTTACAGTCCAAATATTTGGTTAATTGATTAAAAGTCAAAGAGCTAACAATGACTCCCAGGGTGCATTTTGGAAAATATTACCCAAATGATATTGAGGACAAAGTGGTGATCTCTCAGAAACAAAGATGATCTAATTAAAGTTAGTAGTGCTGCACAAGTGAATTGTAAAACCATGTAAAGTTTTGAGTTTGAGGACCATAAAACCGGAAACTTGATGATGCTGATGTCGCAGTGACTGTTGTGTACTTTGTTTATAATCTAACTTTGGCTTCAACCTCTGTCCACCTCTATTAAAATGAAGGGCCTCTAACCAAACTGCCACATGATGAAAGCTGATGGTTCTTTGTTGGGATATCAAACATTTTGCATCTGTTGCAGCACAAACATGACTTGTCCTCGTCTTTAGCCTGGAGCATCTTTAACCAAGAACCAAGGAGAATTACAGCATCACAGATCAGTTTTAATGAAATGTTGATACACATCCTGTTGTGGAAGAATATTTTAACTGTTGTGCAGCCTGTTTGTCACTGATTGATTTGATTTCATCCTAAACTCCATTTATGTGGCCAGTTTTCACCAACGTCATTTAACTTCCAAACTTAAAGTATCATGATAATGGAACTACATTATGCATCTAACATTAAAATTGTAACTGCTTCTCCTCCAGGAAATAGCCACAGCCTGGTGTTCCTCCCTCTCATGCCCTCCTAATACCTACATTTTGAACATGCTGGTAACCAACATGATGGGTTTCACTGTTTGGATCAGAGCTCAAAGTAGTATCACTCCTGAGGAAATGTCAGAGTAGAGCTGAATGAGGAAAGTTTGATGTGTGAACTAAACTGTATTAAACCCACTGTGATGAAAAAGGAAAATCCACATCTGTCCTCAATGTAGAAAGTTCTTTATACTGAGACCTGTGGTGTAGAAAAACACCATGTTTTAGTGGATGAGCCACAGAAGACTGGATCCTGCTGCTCATCATTGCTCTGTTGGACCTGAACACATGACATCTGGATTGAGACAAAATTGAAAACTTCATGTTTGGGTTGTTTGGTTTCCTCCACAGACTCACATCCACTGATCCCTCCTGTGATGGACTCTGCTCCGATGGACCCACTGCTGATTTCTGGAAAGTCAAACAGACTTAAGACCTTTCAGCAGCTGTGTATCATATCCTGTGCGTTAGTTGTTGACTTGACTTTGTCTCCGTGTTTGTTACTAAAAGTTTGTTGCTGTTGTGTTTCTGCTCTTATAGAGTGATCACCAGTCAATCAGACTATGACTAGCAGATCTTTATTATCTTGACTTATTGATGGGTTGATGTCTGAGTGTTGCTCACTTCAACTTAAATCTGATCAATGAGACACAAGAGGGCGCTGTCGTTCTGCTGAACAGGATGTTAAAGCTCTTCAGTTAATGATCATCACAACGACAGCTCATTCACTCAGTGTCTCATGTTGCTGAGTGTGAGTGGAAGATCATATTGTAATGTCCACGTGTGAATAAGTGTGAAGTAGTTGTCATGAAAGATAAAACAAAAACGAGGAGAGATATATGTATATCCCATGAAAGTGCTGCATTCAAGAACCCACCTGAGGGGAAATAAAAAAGTACTTGTTCTACAAAAAAATGTTACTAATGTAAAAGTTAAATGTGTGTACAGTACCAAGCTTTCCACACGCTGTAGTCACCACAATGGGCAGCTCATTAAAAGGCTAGTTTCTTGTACATATCCTGGTTTGGATGTCACAGTTGCAAATCGACCACTGCAATGGAAAATTATATATACACCTGAATATATACACCCCTTATAAACACCCGAAAGAGCCACAACTATAAGTGCAACTAAAGACATCTAAGATGGCTGAGTGTTGTGTCAAAGATCTCTGGATTATCTGAAATAAATAAAAATCTGGTGATAACTACAACCATCAAAAGAACAATAGCATTTCTCAAATATTGATTTTGTACCAAAAATTACTAATAAATGGACATGTGCTTTTACATTATTAATAATTATCACATTAATTTATTCATTATTGTTCCTCCGTGTTTTAACTGATTTATTCCCTGTGTATCAAGACTAATGAGTGTGTAATTAAACAATAACCTGTCTTGTTATTAGTCTTAGAAAATCTAAATTGTTTTTGTTACCTGATCATCAAATAAACACCAAAATGTTGAATTTAAATAATGTTTGCCTAAAGAAACTAATATTAATGAATGTGTGTGTGTGTGTGTGTGTGTGTGCGTGCGTGATTTTCATGCGCTTTGTATCAATAATAGTGTTAAGGACAAGTTGTTTCCTCCCCGTGTGACCAGTAAATAAACATGTAAAACCGCCTTTCCGTTCCACCGCTAGAGTCCCCCCGTGCTCCGGCCCCCCTGCGGCTCGGCGCGGCTCTGTTGGCGCTGTCTGTGTTTACTTCAGCCCAGCTCCCAGCTGCTGCTGCTGCACACGCCGCACGTCCGCAGCCTCAATCAGCCCGACGTTTACTGATGTAAGCGGCCCCGTCTTCAATCCTCCGTGGATTTAGTGCAGCGCTTGTGTGTTGGCGACACCGAGGCGGAGGTGAGTCCGGTTCTGGTTCTGATGAAAATGGCTCAATGACAACACTGCGGCTCGTTAGCAGCAGCTAACAGCGTTAGCTTCAGCCTTTTCCTATCCCGTGATGGAGGACTGTGAACATGGCGCCCTCCAAAACAAACGAGCAGGTAGCTAATCGGCTAACGGGCCGGTTTTTGTGCTTCGTGTCGGCGGGTCGAGCTTCGTACTTACTTCATACGCCGACGTCTCCATGTTGTGGCGGTGAATCTGGTCCCGGTTCGCTGACAACTTGGCTCTGACAAGTCCAGCAGCAGCTAGTTACCGTTAGCTACGTAACACTTTACTAGCACTGATAGCAAAAATGAACTCACGATAAGCTGTTTGACAGCCAAACACCACTTCCACGTAATTATTCTGTGTTTTACGCCACCACGCGATCCATGTACCGCAGAAATGTGTTAATTTTAAGTCACGAAGCAAAAGTGAAACGGTTCCTTTGTTTTCGTTAGTTTGGCTTTGGACGTTAGCTCGCCTGCTAGCAGCTAACCTGAGCCCTTGTACGAGACCAGGGCCTAAACGCTTCTCTTTGTTGCCTGGAGCTCAACTTGTGTCTGTTGTGTTGTTTTAAATCAACATTTTATTATAAAGTTATGAAATTCATAATGATCGCACGGTTATCTTCTCTCCAGAACACGTCGTGTGGTCTGGTCGTGATCGTGTCAGTGCGGTCGCTGTTAGCGGGCTAACGGAGCTTGACACAGTGACATGCGGACACCTTCACCTGTCAGAGCTGATAGATTAATATTATAATTATCATAACCTGTGTGTGATTATTGATCTGGATCAATGAGAGGAGCAGTTGTCAGGGTAGCTGAGGAGGCGCCTCGGTCTCTTTGTTTACTCTGGGAGTCATAAACCTCAGAGTCTGTCCGATAATTGGCCTCCTGCACGCTCACCTGGTTTAATTGATCATGTGAGAGCGGCTCGTCCCGCCATCATGTAGCTCAGCCTCTCAGGGGGGTTGAGGTTGCAACCCGCCCTGTGTTTATGTCAGCCCGGAGGACACGGACGGATCACGGTCCTCCCTGCTCCTTCACACCTGCTGCACCTGCTGGAAAGGTGCGAGCTGACATTATTCAGTGTCACCTCCTGCTCCCCCTGCTCCCCCTGCTCCTCCTGCTCCCCCTGCTCCCCCTGCTCCCCCTGCTCCCCCTGCTCCTCCTGCTCCTCCTGCTCCTCCTGCTCCTCCTGCTCCTCATCGCTCCTCCTCATCGCTCCTCCTCATCGCTCCTCCTCATCGCTCCCCCGAGTTGCTCTCCTCTCTACATCCTGTTGCTGGTTCAGACAATGAGGTGCACTCTAGTGAAAATGTCAGAATACTTACAAGCAGCTTGTTTTGCTGTAAAATGTTAAAATGATGTTTTATCTCTTTTATTCACGTGTTTTGTGAATAGTTTTGAAACGCTAAATTTTCCTGCTCAGTGTAGTTGTAACCTTTATGTGTCTGTTGTTTTCCTGTATATTTGTGTCTCTGGTATGTTTAGATCCTGTCTCTGAAACAACAGAGATATAAATATTCCTAAACACTAGATTATTATAACACCTGAACCTTCTCTCAGGTTGTGATTAAATCATGTTGATTTCAGCCTCATTTGCATTGATCAAAGCTCATTTGTTTATGTGGTTTCAGCACCAGACACGTTTGTTTAGTTCATGTTCGTTCACGCTGTCAGAAGGAAGGTGCAAAGATGAACACCCTCGCTCTGCCTCACTAGGCATATTCCTTCACATAGAAACGCTCTGAGCATCATCACGGTTAGTGTTCGACTGCGATTTATGAAAGTGACACCTCAAGTTTCACGGGTGGTTAAGAGGACGACCGCATAAAATTGGATTTCAAGATGCTTGGGAAAGCAGGGCTTGAATGCCAACTTAAAGAGGCAGAGCAGTTATTATCCGAAAGCTTTGAAGCTCTTTAAGAGTTTTTACTTGTCAGAGTCTCTGGGTTGTGGTGCCCACATCAAATGTCCTTCATGATATCATGGCCGGACTTAAAACCTTTCTTTTGACTCGTAATCTGTACTTTCAGAGCTATTGGGACATTTAAAAAAATGTGTCCACAAAAATGTAAATGTTTGTTCACAGAAAAATTGAATTTGTTGTTACTGAGCATCATGAACCAGGCTACATCCTGACAACTGTGATTCATGCATGTTATTGTTATGGTTATTATAGTTGAGTCTACTTATGGACAAACTTATCAAAACATTTTTTATTGAGCATTTTACTTGTTCTTGTGAAAAACCACATTTGGAAACAAGACTTATTCCAGTCAATCGAAAACTAAAGTAAAATTTAAATTGAGCCACATTTGTTTGGAAGTTTTCTTTGAATACATATTTATGTTTCTACTGTAATGAGAGAATAGAAAAGAGAACATTTCTATTTGATTAAAATGAGTTAAAGAAGGTAGTTGTAAGTAGGAAATCATCTGGATTTATTTTTAAGTTTACAGTATTAAATTTAGAAAAGATGCCAGAAATTTTGAACCATGAGGGTTGAATTAAAAAAGTCATAAATGACAGTAGGTTTGTTTGTTTCAGATCCGTTTTTCTCAGTCTGGCCTGATACACCAGTCCACATGTTGTCAGCACAGTTGCATCAGATACACATGGTTTGTTATTCACAGCTCTTCCTTGGTGTGAATGCAGCTGGTTTATAATGTGGAGCATGTAATAGTCAAAAGGCATGATGACCACTCATTAGTGTCACATGACCACATACAACAACCAGTAGCGTCTCCAAACGTGTGATTCAGTCGACGACCTCTTAGGCTGCTCGCTCACTGGAACAGAAACTATCGTCTCTGATCGATCAGATCCTGTGAGGCTGCTGCTGTTTTCTCCTGTTGTGTTTTATAGTGAGCCTGTCTAATGACAGCTGAATGTTAATGAACATGTTTGCTACAAAACACTCTGTGTAGAAACACAGTAAACTCCACGACTGTTCAGTTCTGCTTCTTTTCAGTATCTTTGCGTTGTTTCTTTGTTTAACTTTATAAACAGGAGAAAATACCAGCACAAATTGCTTCACTTATGTGTATATATTTATTTTTTACCCTCCCGCAGTCGTGATGAATAAGGAAATCATGTCACGCGTGGTGAAGAAGAGGCAGGCGGATCCGAAGGTGGTCCAGTACGTCTGGGCGGCCATCGAGGTCATCCGCAACCAGAAACAAATTGCAAACATGGACAGGATCTCCAAGTAAGTTCACTCTGTATGAGGCTCTATATGAGAGTATATGAGAGTGGGGGGGGTTTGTTTTTCAGTTGTTGGTCAGTTTTTGGTTCGACCTGTTTGTGGTCTGTTTAAGCAAGACACTTTATTGCTGCAGCTCAGAGCTTCGTATTATTCAGATCAACCTGAGGGGACCTGAGGGGAGAAAATAACTTCACACGAAATAAAACATGCCATTACATGATGGGGCTGCAGCAGACAGAGTGGACTGCTTCTCTCAATTCATTGGTTTGTTGTGTTTCTGTGCAGCTCTCTACAAAAATATCTGCATGTTGATTAACGCAGCAGAATAACAGAATAACCCAAATATAAAAAAAAAATTCATAATTTATTTTTTTTTACTGTCGAGCTGCAGCCAATTTTTGAACTGCTGTTTTTAAAACTCCTTCATCTGAATGTGGTTTCACTTGATGAACCACTTCAGCGATTAATGGGTTGTGAGAACAGTTGCTTATTGATCTCCTACTGATTAATTACAAATTCATTCCATGTGGCATTATTGTGAGACAATGACCACCGTTTACACTGATTGTTTGGTCTATGTAACATGTGGACAGATGGACCACCACGGTCCACGCAGCTCTGCGGCAGTCTGCAATGCTCTGTCATTTCCTTCAGTCGGCGGCTGGAGCAGAGACCAAATGAAACACTTAGCACGTCTCGTACGGCAAGTTGGCGAGCACCTTGGGAGCTGGCTGCTCGCCAGATGAAAACTGACGGCGCGCAGCCGTTGTCATGGCAACAGCAAGCATGCGGCAAGTGGCGGACGGCTTTCCCACATCCGCAACCTCCACCCACGTTTTAGTTCGGTTTAATGTTGTCCATGCACACTTTCAGAGGAGACAGCAGTCACTCTGCCTGAAACCAATCAGTTAATCATTAAAGACGTTCATTGATTATGCACAAACATCTGGTATATCTTTAACTAATTGTTAATTTTATGGACTTACTGTCTCAGTGGAACAGTGTCACAGTGGAATAAACATTTATCACTTGAAATGAACAGCCTGTTTACTCATTTATTTATTTATTTATTTAGTGTTATTATAAGCCAAACAAAGTAAGTGCCCACATGATGAGGTGATTGTGGTTTTCATAGCTAACATTTTTGTTACATGTTTGGGGCTTCATGACCCTGGATGGTTCTTTTACTTGGTTCTCTTACTGGTTATTTCAGAGTGTGTTTTTTGTAAAACTACTGCACGATGCAGGAAATCACCATCCATGATCACTGCCGCTCACTTTACTTCACTTTTGACGTCCAGCCAGTGATTGTTACAGAATAATGTAGCTTGTAAAAAGAAGATGAGCCCTCTCCTCCTTTGCTTTCTGTTAATAAAAAAAACAGCCGTGGTCGTATAGTGGAGGTAAATGTGTCTAACCTGATTTTGAGATCGTCTGGCTGCAGTGCTCCAGTCTGACTAGTGTTTACCTCTCACACTCACCATTGGTGTCTCCTCTGTAACTCTGAGTAAAGCTCACCTGACTCCTGCTGACACAGTCTGTTCACTGGCTGATTGCCACAGTGACGATACGTGACCTTGTTTATCGAGGTTCACTGCCAGTGAACAGGCAGCTGCAGGAACCACAGACACATTATTTGAACTGCATATGCTCCGGTACAAGAAAATGTAAGTGCATGAAATGAGATCAACAAAAAAAAAAAAAAAAATCTTATTGTAATTTCAAACACCACATGTATCTCTATTGTCTTTTCTAGCGAGCGTAAGTGTAATTTAAAGAGCCGTGGGGTGTTTGAGGAACACCACAAATCTGAGAATAGATATTTAAAGGCCACCAGAAAAAAACCTGTTCTCCGAAGATGCTGATAAAAAGTTATTAAAGCAGATTTCCACTGTTTGAATTGTCCCCATATAAATACCCAATTACAGTTTAATAACGGTCACACTAATATACATGGTTCCTCCTGCTCAAAGTTTCTCTTCTGTTTTATAGAAAATCTAGTTCCCATCACTTCAGCTGCCATCACTTGTTACTGAGTCAGTTTTTGCTCCGTCTTTGTCAGGTACCTGAGTCGTGTGTTTGGGATGCACCCGAAGGAAACAGCCAGACAGCTGAGCCTCGCTGTGAAGGACGGCCTGGTGGTGGAGACGCTGACGGTCGGCTGTAAAGGCTCGAAGGCAGGCATCGAGCAGGAGGGCTACTGGCTGCCCGGGGACGAAATGGTACGTCACCGACATTACAAGATTCTGTGTTTTTGGTCAGAAATAAAAAGCTGCTTCCTGCTGTTATATAAAATAATAATGGGGTGTGTTGCTCCAGAAATAACAACACTATTCTGTTAGTGACTGTGTTCACACTGTGAGCAACGTTTTTTGGAGGAAATCACTGGAGGTTCAGGACTTTTAACTGTTTTAGCTGTTAAACTGGGGTGTCGTAGTATTTTGAGTTTCCAAAAGAGAAAAAGAAAACCTACTAATGTGACACAGATAATCCTCAAAAACAATCCTAGATCCTAGATAAGATGTGATGGTAAATACTGGTTCTAAGCAGATACACATGTATCCTTGTATGAGCAGGTTCTAGTCCTGCAGTGTCACATATGAAGAGATGAACCTACATGGTTGTATCATCAGACAACCACCCATCTGTCACGTTCACAGTGTGAACATGGCGTTAACACAGTCACAGTGCGAAGGCTTTTCATGGAGCTGATGTACCAAGATGGGTGATCAGTCTCCAGTTGTAACATGAGTGTTGTGTGCGTATAAAATGTACAAACAACAGTCAAGATGTATTTTTAATTAGCATTTAGTGTTTATTTCCTCCTTATTTCCCCTGTTGGCTGTGAGGAGCAGCTCATTTGTCTCCTCCACAGCAGCTGAAACACTGTGTCGTGTCTCTACCTCCAGTCATTTACTGCTGCAGGAGGAACTGAGCTGTGTCTGGAGGATGCTTTAATTCTGCTTCCTTTTACACCACAGCAGTGTTAGTTTATGTGTTTCACCCTTTACAGGGCAGGAACATTTTGCAGATAAAATCTTTGCCTCCATAGTCACTGGTTATGATTGCAGGTCAGTTAAGTCACGGCAGGAAGCATGTGAGATTGTGGTGTTTCCTCTGTGTATTTGCAGTGGTGTGTGTGTGTGTGTTGTGTGTTGGGTCTCTGAGGACACGACACTGTTGTCCAGCGGACCTCAGCTCATTGTAGCAGCAGGACTTTTAAACACTACTCTCTGAATCACTTGCAATCACAGGAGCCGAAAGCGGAGGGGAGCAAGGTAAGTTCTGCATTGTTACTTTCAAATCCAGGTTTCTTCATCTGACCCCTCCCCTTCCTCCACCCTCTCCCCCCCTTTCTCTCTCAACTAACATCATTCTGTGAGAAAACAGTTTTGCCACATGCAGTGCATTCTGGGGTTTGAGTGAATCTTTTTAGCGCAGGCTGTTGACAAACCTAAACTTCATACAGTTTGTTTGTTTAGTGTTAAAGTTGTGGGCTGTGTACAAACGAACTGTTGCACTTTGTAACGCTGCTCAGTGCACGGAAACACAATTATCACACTCAGGTGAAAACACACCAGGTTTGTGTGTGCAGTCCTCCAGCCTATAGTAATCACACATTCAGTTTTGCCATAAAAAGCTTCATCAAAGTCCATGGCAGCGCTGTGTCGACGTGGCCACGTTTCTTGCGGAAGTGATCAGTGATCTGGATGAAAACGAGTGCTCGCTACTTATCTACAGATGTGCTGTTGCTTGGTTTTTTTTTTTTATAAAAAAAGTCTCAGCTGGTGGAGCTCAAAGCTACGTCCGACCCTCACTGGAGCGGCAGCTGTAAATTAGCTCAAACTTTAATCACAGGTTCAATTGAATCACATTTTTCTGTCACAGAACAAGCAATTTGAGCAGTCACAGGTTTGTAGCAAGCATCTGTGCGTTGTATTTTGGTCTGGTAGTTGTAGTTTTCCCCGGGGGGAAACAAATGGGGTATGTTCTGCTGTGCTCTTAACTCCTGTCTGGCATGCTTACTTCATTTTACTTTTTTTTTTTCCTTCAGTTTTGCTTAATGACACAGGGTGGAGGTGGGGAGGGAGGGAGGGATGTTGTTTTAGTTGTAGTTTGTGTGATTGTGTTCCTCAGTTTTCTCCTCCATGCCTGTGTGAGTGTGTGTGTGAGCGTGCGGTATAAGTAAGTGTGTGTGTCTTGTCTGTATTTGTGCGTGTGTGTTTGCGTTTGCCTGGATTCAGTTCATCTGACTCGTGTCCTTGTGTTGACCTCAGTTGAATGTCTGTCTGAGTCTATCCTCGGACAGAAAATGTTTGTTCACCGATCATAACATCTAAAAATTATAAAATAAAATAATAGTTGTAAACACACTGCACTGGGTCAGATTGGATTAAATCCAGGTTTACATAAAAAACAATGACATTAACTGTGATGTTTGCATTTTCCAGGTTTTTGTTTTTCATCAAATAGTTGGATGCTCGGAAGTTTGGTGATTAAACTGATTTAAATCTGAGCACTTGTGATGCATGACAGTGAACATGACATGATGTGTGTATGCACCTGGACTATTGTAATAATCAGCCCAAACACACATTTGATTTAATTTACTAACCATGATAGTGACTGTTTTAGTGAACTTCCTTGTGCAAACAGACTTTTTACTTTGTGTCTGAAACATTGTTCGTGGAGTTGTAGTGATGGTTGCATTTGTTTGTGAATCACAGAAATAAACTGTTAACTCTCAGGATCATAAGGAGACGGTGGCCATCGCTCCTCGGGATCTGGTGGCTAAAAAAACCTCAGTTAAAGTGTTTCCTTTGGAAACACTGACACAGAACGATATGTTAAACATTTTCCAGCCACTCAGGTGTGAGATCTAGTCAGACAGAGCTCGTCTCCGCATCTGCAGGTGCCAAATAAACAGCAGGTGGAGATGAAACATGCTGATAAGCGATCAGCGAGCATCATGATTTATTCATTGACGTTGATTTTCAGCACCAGTCGATCAGACAGATAAAGGTGGCGCTAATGTTGGATTTAACAGCTGTTTACTTCCCCGTCGAGGAAACAAACAGGGTCCAGGATTAGACTTAGTTCCTGTGTTCAGTGTTGGAAAACAGCACTGAACAACGATGGCTGTTTCATGTTTTAATACGGAAATAGAGAAAGTGAAAAGTGACATGGTAACATGTACATAACTACTATTAACGCCTATTATCAGCCAAAATCTTGAAATGAAGGAAAGTAAAATAATATCAAAAAAAAGTGTTGGTTTTAAAAGATAAAAATCTGTAGAAATGATGTTGATAAAACTTACAAAACGGCATTCATTATTACAGCTCAGTGTGCAGCATATGTTAATCTTTTTTTTTTTTTTTTTTTTTAGTGTGTATGCAGTGTATTTCTAAGAGAATCAGTAGGTGGAGTTATTCCTGCTGACACTGCGACATGTCTCAGCTTGACACCGAGCTTCATCTCCTCCTCTGTCGCTGCTTTTGTTGCAACTTTGAGCCGGAGCTTGTTTCTTCCTCCAAAGAGGCATAGAGACGTGTATAGCCGCATGTCATCATTTAACTGCCGGCTGTCGAGGTGGTGTCCAGCCTGTGATGTGGGCTTTATAGAGAATTGGAAATGATTTTGCTAATGGTGTTTAAAGACTTAGATGTAGGAACATGAATTCTTGGATTAGGAGAGACAGTATCCATCCCACTTTGGACAAAGCAGCTCTATTATGTATTGCTGTTGAATTTGACTGATTTGTTGGTATAATAATATCTGCTGAGCTTCGACCTGATTCTGTCGACACTTGTTTAAACCACTGACTCGGCGTCCTTGCAGCTCGTTCAGACTGAAGTCAGACACTTGTCTCTCAGAGTCCAACAGCAGTGAAGTGGCTCTTGACACTCGACAGAACATGAGCTCTGTCTCTGCGTTGTCGAGTGTTTATACGAGTGAAGTCTGTTATTCTACAAAGTCAAAGTCCTTGGAGGAATCTGCAGATGGGTTTTAATTTAGAACTTGTCTTCACTTCAGCTCCTGTGAGATTAATTTAACTTGGTCTCCAAATGAACCGCAGGAGTAAGAACGTGATCTGGTACATCTGGTTCTTTGCGCTGCAGGACTGTGACATGAAATATTAAGGATGAGTGTTGTTTTGTAGAGTAGTTTGCATCTCTTCAGCTCCTGAGAACTGTTATAGAGTTAGTCGGTGCTTTCCTAATGATGATGGGACAAACGTTTGTGCAAGAACCAAAGAGTAAAAGCTTTGTGTTTCGTTACACAGGAAGGCGAGTTAATCTGTTGAGCTGCACCAGCTCTTTAATGTTTGTCAGTAAATCATGTTACAACAAAAAACAAAAAAAAAAGAAACAAGTTACAACAACTGCAAATGCTCCGTTGGTTACGGTTAATGATTGTCACATTGTTTGACAGTCAGATAATTATCTGTCTGTGTTTGACCACAGAGGATGAAAAGAAATGATCTAAAACTATATTAGAGCTGTAAGTGTTACTAAAAAATAAATACCTTCTCTGTATTTTTGTGCCTTTTTTATTGTTGTATTGACAGTAAAAAGACAAAAGATGAGGAAAAACAAAGGACGGTACTTTTGTTGCCAAAAAAGTTGCCACGTCGATTATCAATTAAATGATTGATTAAGAAAAATGACTTTGTTTAATCTGTAAAATACCAGTGGTAAACTTATTTGTTGTATCTTCCAGTTGTAGATGATCTTTTTAAAGAGCCGAGCCTCTGTTTTACGCAGTATATTTGTATTGTGCCAAATCATAAATAACATTTCTCTCAAGGCACTATACGTTATAGAATGGAGAAACCCAACATTTCCCACAGTGAGCAAGCACTTGACGACAATGGAGAGAAAAAAACTCTCTTTTAACAGTAGGAAACCTCCAGCAGAAATACACTGACACTAAAGTCTGAGTTTGTATAAAGATGCGTCTTCTCTGCTGCACGTTCCTGTCGTCTCTTCTGTTTAAAAACTTATCAGATTATTTAGGAACCTAAATTCTTGGTAAGACGATCTTTGTTTCTTCAAACCCAAACTTCAGCGCATAAACACATGGAGAAAAGATCAAGATGGTTTTTAACTTTCTGAGCGTCACGCAGCCGTGATGCTGCTGCTCGTTCAGACAGTGAGTGGGAGGCGTTGGACTCCTGACAGGTTGATGGGCGGTCGAGTTTCTGCGGCTCACACTTCCTCTCAGTTTCCTTCACATGAGCTCTTTAATAAAAACTATTGTAAAACAGGACGACTTGTGTGTGTCTGTGTGTGTGTGTGTGTGTGTGGATTAAAAACCGATGATTATACATTTTATAGATCACAGAATAATTATTGTGATATTTTTAGAATTGTATCAATTATTAACTTGTATGACGTTATGGGGTAGGGCACATAACAAAAAGACAAAAGGCCTCGAACATTAAATGTTAAACTCTACAAACTGTCTCAGTAAACTACTCTGAAACTGTTCAAAATCAGCAACCATCTGATTCACTGTCCTGTTTCTTCTTGATGATTCATGCAGGTCTCATTATTAATCTAATTAATTTAGCTCAGTAAGAAGCCCAGTGTGCTAACAAGCTCGTTATTAGCTGTTAAACAGTTATGCTAACTGCAGATGCAGACTGGGCTGAGCTGTGATTCACATCGAGGATCATGACACCACACATCCTTGACCTCCGCTCCGGCTCTGGAGGTTTAGATTAGTGTTTTGACAGATCCCCAGGCGACAGCTATTCAGGGTAGCTGATTTCATTTCTTCTCTGCTCCTGTTGTTTGCACTCAGCTGCTCCTCAGGACGAAAAAAGGCTCCTTCAGATCTGTAAAGCTGCTCAGCATCTTTCTAAAAACAAGAAGGTGTTTTTCCCTCTCATCCATTTTTATACTCAGATCTTCCTCTCAGCTGCTTCACTGTTTGAATTTCTGACCTTTCGTCACAAAGCTGTGATCTCCAAGCTGTCACCCCTGAGGCTCAGACCACTGAGACTGAATCAGCTTCACGTCACAGAGTCATTCATATAAATTTCTCAACGTCAGTCATAAAAACATAATTCACACTCAGTACAATAATACACTAACTGAGCACAGTCAGGAGTTTGAAGAAACTTTTATTTTCAGTCTAAATCTGTGAGTGAGGAAGTCTTTGTTTTATGGTTCAGTCTGAGGCTCAGTCATGTGACGGCGGATGCAGCATCTAGTGTTCCTCCCCTGCTGTGTTCGGTGGGTCAGAGGGGGGGGTCACCCAGACTTGTGCTGTGCTGTGTCTTACCTGCAGGACTGGGAGAGGGAGAGTCACGACTGGTATTGCTTCGAATGTCACCTGCCGGGCGACATCCTCATGTGCGACAGCTGCTTCCGGGTTTATCATCTCAAGTGTCTGTCGGAGGAGAACAAGCCCAGAGACGGAGGGTCACACTGGCAGTGTGTCATCTGCAGGGTAGGTGCTCAGAGTAGAGGGAGGGGAAGCATCTGCTTATAGCTCTGACCAGGATGTTTTTAATGACGTAAGAGCTTTTTTGAAAAGGGAAAGACACTGTTCAGTCGTCATTATTTCAGACTGTTTGAGGATTAAAAATAGACATTTCAAACTTTTAGGAGAGGTTTGACATTTAGCTGCTGGTTAGTCGACAAAAAGATGTTGTAGTGTTATAAGTAGTGTGTAGTCTACTAATTTTATGGTGCTGACTGTAATTGTCTATTATATTATTATTATTTATTTAAGTGTTGCGTTCATGTTCATGCATTTTTGTCAATGGCCTTTGAACTCGAAGAATCACGATTGTCATATCTGTTCATTTGGTTCACAGAGTTGGATCAAAACCTGCTGTGGTTCTTAATGTTTGTCTCTTTCTGCTTCTAAACACTATCTTCTCTTTCTCCCTTTGTTCCCACAGGGCAGTAAAAAGAAGAACCTGAACAAACAGGAGATGTGTAAATATCTGCGTTTCATCGTTCAGCGTATGAAGGAGAGGGTGAGAACGACCACACGTTTATTTCTAACTTCTACTGATGATGCAACTCCCCATACGTCCTCACAGTCAGAACCTGACTGTCCATCATTCGACACAGTAACAAACTCTAAATCCTGATCATCATCATTTTAATTCTCTCCATCTGTTCCTGTTCTTATTGAGGCCTGTGGTTTACGCTGTTGTCATGACACGAGAGAGACTTTAGATTCAGAGATTTAGATTTAGATTCAGACTTTAGATTGTTGCTTATCCACACCCCTCGTCTGTTTACCTGTCACCTTCTCTGTCCAACACAGATACTGACACACTCAGTCTGAACAATCTCCACAAACAAGGTTTATTCCTGTTAAATAATGTAATAATAATATATACATGTAATCAAATGCATTTAACTAGAGAACAACTCTCCTTTTGCTTCTAATCTCCCTCCCTCTCCTCTCTCTCTCACTAGCTCCCCCCTCCCTCCCTCTCTTCTCCCTCTCGTCTATAGAAAAAGTGTTAAATCTCATTACTGCTCTTCCATCTTTCTTATTCTCTCTCCCTTCATCCTGCTGTTGACCATAAAAACGGAATCAAATCTCATAATTTATGTTCACGCTGCCTCCATCATCTCTGAGGCCTCACACACCTTCCTGCTTCATTAATCCAACACACACGCACACACGTACACACGTATGTCCTTCAGTCTATACAGTGATATTAAATCATTATCCCTGCTCTATGTGGCTGCTGCTAATGATTAATCTCGTCATAAGTTAATCTTCAGATTCGTTAAAGGATCACTCATTCAGTGTCTGAAACTTAAAAAATCATCTTCCAATTTCTGAACAGTCTCAAGGAGTCTGAGACACCTCACATTCAACAACAAAAAGCTTTAGCAGAAAGGCTTTTTATTGATTGATCAACTGATCATTGGGTCTCTGTGCTCACACTGTAGGCAGTGGACCTGAACAAAAAGGGCAAAGACATTAAACATCCTATGTACAGACGACTGATCCACACTGCACTGGACGTCACCAACATCCAAGAGGTAACGTTTTTATTTCTTTACCGATCGCTTCACTGTTGCTTGACTGCTTTAACTCTGAAGCCGTCGACCTTCACTGACTTTCGTTTCTTTTTTTTTCAAATCCCACTCATTTAAATCGATGATAAATGTGATGTACATGTAGTGTCGGCTCAGTCTAAGTAGTTCAGTCAAGGCTGTGTTATTACAATGTGCACAAAAGGCTAATTTCCAGTTGAATGACGTGGATGAGATCAGTGACTTTGAGTCACTGCAGCTTCACATTATAATGACAGTGTGTGCAGATGCTGTGTGGGTGTGTGAGATTATCACACTGCCCTCCTCTGGACCTCTCATGATGGCGCCGCAAACACACACACACACACACACTCTCTCTCTCTCTCCCAGTATGTGAATAAACCTCATCACTTTTTTCTCTCTGTTTTTTTCTTGTCCATATTTTCTGTTTTTTTTTTTTTTTTCTTTTTTTCTCAGAGTCTGTCGGAGGGAAAGTATAAAAGCTTTGAGGAATTTAAAGCTGACGCTCAGTTGATTGTTCACAACACTGCCATCCTGTATGGAGGTGAGTCCAGTTTAGTGCTGATGAGTTTGTCACAAAATAACACTTTCTTTGATGCATCACATTAGACGTCAGAATTATAAATAAATTATCAGCTGCTATATTTTTCCTGTAATTCATCTCAACCAACCAGTGCTGTTGTTGTGGCTCTTTTAAGTTAAATGTTGATGATATTTTTTTATTGAGCATCATCGTGTTTTTATCTCAGTTCACAGTGACCAGGCGGAGATCGCTCGGTTGCTCTACAGTGACACTTGTCATGAGGTACAGTCACAGATTTTTATTACCTTCCGTCACCCTGCTTATAGCTGGATGACTGATTTTTTTGCTTTAAGAGTTCATGCATTAAAAAATATATGTAACTTTTAATTTCCCTTCTCTCCTTTTGTTCTTGCAGCTGAACGAGTTGTTGTTGTGTAAAAATTGTTTCTACCTGTCAAACGCTCGACCTGACAACTGGTTCTGTTACCCATGTGTGAGTATGAACAACAGTCTTTTTTTGTGAAAACAGCAGTGATCCTGTAGTTTTTATCTTCAGTCTGATGTTTTTCCTCTGTGTTTAACTTTGGCAGAGTCCCAGTCATGACCTGGTCTGGGCAAAGATGAAGGGTTTTGGCTACTGGCCGGCCAAAGTGCTCCAGAGGGAGGACAACCAGGTGGATGTGCGTTTCTTTGGACACCAGCATCAGAGGTCAGCGCTGCATCACCGCCTGCAAATAAAATTTTCTGCCCTTTACTTTAACACACCAGGTCTCATTTGGAAAGAAATGATGAGGGCAACATTACTGGAAAACATGAACTTAATTATTTTATTTGTTTTAAAAAATACTCTGCATGTCCTAAAGTTTATGAAAGACAATTTACTCAGGCTCAATCCTGTGTGACTTACAGCGTAAAGGTGCAGGTGCAGACTTGACAAGTATCATAAAAATGCAATGCATTCACTGCCATTCAAGTCTTGAAAACTGAAACACATTAAATGAAATGTTTTTTTTTCCCCCCATTGTCTTCTCCAGGGCGTGGATCCCCTCAGACAACATCCAGGACATCAAGGTGAGCGTCCAGCAGCTGCAGGTGAAACGCAGCAACGGCTGGAAGAAAGCATGTGAGGAGCTGGAGGTTTACCAACGCTTTCTGAGGGAGGGACGCTTCTGGAAAACAAAAATGGAGGACGGCAGCTCGCCACACCAGCATCACCAACACCAGAGTCAGGATCAGTCTCAGAGTCAGAGTCAGCGACAAGGGCCGGATGAGGAGGAAGAAGAGGAGGAGGAGGAGGAGGAAGGCACCGCGAGGACGGACAGACTTGAGAGGACAGACGAAGCAGAGTCCAGCATCTCATCCACCAGCAACGAACAGGTCCGACATGTAAGTAATGTTCTGGCTGTTGGATCAGACTGAGCATCATCTTGACCTCCTCCGAACGTGAACTTAAATAGAAAAAATACATACTTTTCAATTTTATAAAAGAAACACAAAAGTTGTGTCTTTATCTTTCGTCTCTTTTAGAATGAGACTTCTTAGTCTCATTCACACCGCTCCTGAACGTCCTCTGAGGTTTTCACAATGACTGTACGTCTCTGTCGTATCTCTAAAAAAAAAAAAAAAAAAAACCCGTATCGAACCGATGCTGCTGCAAACTCAACACTAAAACATGAACCACAAACCCACAGCTTCAGTTCCCCATGGTGAGAAACACAAAGACAGTTAAGTAGGATGAAGAGTGGAGCTGTAAAAGATTAAATATTGCCCTCTGGTGGCTGCACAGACATATTGTTAGTGACACTCAGTTCAACTGAGTTACTAACAATCATTCAGCACTATTTTAAAAATACTGAACTACATACTGAACTGTTTGTGTTGGTTTGATCATCACTGATAAGAGACTAAGGTCATTACAGAGGTTTGGTGGAGAACAACAGAATATGAAAGCACACAGCATCAGAGTTTAAAGGTTTCATACCAGTAACTGAATGGCATTGTTATATTTCATCATGTTTAAGTAAAATATTTGTGAGTTTTGTGGGAGTTAAAAGTTTCATATTCACCTTTTCTCCCTCCAGCTTAAAGGGAGCCAGGAGCCCAAGGCAAAGAAAAGCCGCCGGACTCTGATGGTTGAGCCCAAAGAGGAAGCGAGTGTAAGTTTGTTTGTTTATTATATAAAATAATGAATTCACTTTCTGTTTTTGTCAGAGTTGAACTGACCTGTTTCACGTCAAACCTCAGTTTCCTCAGATGACTAGTGTAAAAGATGTGTTTTTATTTGAGATTTTTTATCTATTACGGTTTGGTGATGCCCTTGTATCAACATTCCCATGACACCTCAGAGGTTTTCGGTTCATCAGGTGATGTGAAAAACTTTCTCCTGCTGTGCTCCAGGATCCAGAGCCAGAGATGGAGGCAGTGAGCTCCAGCCAGGAGATCCCAGTGTCCTCGGCACCTCAGCAGCCCGAGAAACTGTCGGTGTCCACGCAGACCAAGAAGGCGAGCGGGGGGTCGCCGCGTACACTGCACCGCGGCACCCAGACCAACAGTGACGGCACCTGCCACAACAAGTGTCACGAGAAATACACCAAGGTGTTCAATGACGTCAAGGAGATGATGAAGGCAGACAACAAGAGGGAGACGGAGAGGGTGGTCAGAGAAGCTCTGGAGAAGGTGCGATTGTGTTTGGATCACATGTACTTTGTTCAGTTTTATTTGTATAGTGCCAAATCATAAAAACATTTATCTAAAGCCACAGTGAGCAGCAGGTGGCAACAGTGGAGAGAAAAAAAGGTAAGGGAGGTTCCCCAGCAGCCTGATACTATAGCAGCTTAACTAAAGGAAGTTCCATGAACCATGAACCATGAACCTGAACCATCACTAAGTTCATCACCAAATAAGTTTTGTCAGAAGAAAATTTTCAGTCTAACCTGAAATGTAGAGAGGGTGTCCGACTCCTGGACTGGGAGTCTGGTTCCATAACAGAGGAGCCAGATAAGTGAAGACTTCACCTGCTCTTAGAGACTCTAGGAACCATGAGTAAACCTGCAGTTTGTAATGGAAGTGGTCTGTTAGGATAATCAGAATCTATGAGCTCTGTGAGATATGGTGGAGCCCAGTCATTAAGGGCTTTCTAGGCAAGCAGGAGGAAGCCAATATAGGAGAAACCTAATCTCTGGTCCTACTTCCTGTCAGTACTTGTGCTGCTGTATTTTAGATTTTACATCCTAGAGACTTGTCTTATGTGAGAGATGAAGGATATGTCTTGATGATTATCTAATCCAAACAACATGTTCTAGTCTGTAATATGATCTTGTGATTGACTGTATTAAATGCAGCACTGAGATACAGCAAGACAGCTATAGAAGACAAATCCATCGTTTGAGGCCAGAAGAAGGTCGTTGGTAAAGTGTTGTGAGGCTTTAACAGCAGCAAAGTGTTTCTTTATGTCTGTGTCTTCAGCTCCGTGCAGAGATGGAGGAGGAGAAACGTCAGGCAGTGAATAAGGCGGTGGCTGCAGCTCAGGCAGAGATGGAGCGCAAATGTAAGCAGGTGAAGGAGAAGTGTAAAGAGGAGCTGGTGGAGGAAGTGAAGAAACTGGTGGCGCAACACAAACAGCACATCTCCCAGACCAAGAAGAAGCAGTGGGTGAGTTTATGACCTGACAGGAACTTGTGACTCAGGTCTTATCCTTGTTTTACAAACCATGTCACAACCATTTAGATTGTTACTTAGTTCATGTGTCTTAATTAAATAAAATACTTGGTATCTTACATACCAACTCTGCCCAAATGTTCAAAGGTCAGCAGCTGCTAATCAGCTAGCTAGCCCTGATGCGTCGCATCTTGACTGCAGTTTTACATCTGATCCTGCAGAGGCCGTCTGTCCTGGTTCTGCTCTGGTGGAGAACTGGGACCAGAACCAGGACTGAAGTTATCTTGCTATTTATTAATTAAACTGATCCAGGATCAGATCAGATTCACTGAGATGTGATCCTAGACTTAAGCAGCTGCATAGGCTTCTCTAAAAAAAAAAAAATCTTGACATATTACATCTTTAGTTTGTGACTTTCTGTATATTTTCAAGCTGCGGCTGAAGTCGTAAACGGATGTGTTTGTTTGTGTTTGTGTTTGTTTTGTGGTCAGTGTTATAACTGTGAGGAGGAGGCCATGTACCACTGCTGCTGGAACACCTCGTACTGCTCCATCAAGTGTCAGCAGGAGCACTGGCACGCCGACCACAAACGAACCTGCCGCAGGAAGAGATGAACAAGCCCCGCCCTCTTCTGAGCCATCACAGCACGCCATTGGCTCTGGCCCCTCCCTCCTCCACCTGTCAGTCAGTGTCTACAACACACAAACACCCACCGCTTCGTTACTTGCCTTCCTGAAAACTTAATGGACCCGACGTTTCCTGCGTTAAAAGAGCGTTTTGTTCTCGTTTTTATTTCATTTTGTTCTGTTATTTAATGTTTAATGTTTTCATTGTATTGATTTTTTATTTTTTTTTCCTTCTGTATCTTTGTTGGGTTTTTTTTTCCCTCTGAATTGTGAACAGATTGCTTGAGAGCATGGCTCTGCTATGATTTTTGTTTTCTTTTTTTTTATCCTTTTTCTTTTTCTTTTCTGAAGTGCTAATTTTTGAACTCGTGTCGGAGAATGTGTTATTTAAGTGTGTAGTAACAGATGAGCATTAACTGAAAACGTTTTATTACTAGAATTTTTTAAAGAATCACTTTTCTTACTGTAAAAAAATGCAACAAATACACACCGTCAATCTTACAGGAAAAAAAGAAAACACACAAAAAAAAAAAAAAGAAAAGAAAACTTACGGAACGTATTCGCTGCATCGAACTCGCTCTGCTTTCATAAAGAAATCTTATTAAAAAAAAAAAAAAAAACTGCTTAAGATATTGAATTGTGGATGACATAGCTCATTAATAATTTTTTTTTTTTTCATGAAACTGCGGTGGATAAATTGCACCTTTTATCATTTCTACCTAAAATGTTTGATTGTCCTCAAGTCACTTATTGGGAACAGGGTCATGAGTTTGTTCTTAAAAGACGCCGATGAAAGTATATAATAAGTATATAATTAAAATATAGTCTCTTATGCACACAATGTGTTTGGAATAGACTGTAATTTTTATGAGCTTAAATTGGAGAATTGTACAGCGATCTTTCCTGATCTGATCTTAGAGACATTTTCGTGATTTTTTTTTTTTAGTTTTTCCATCATTTCATTTTCTTAAAACCCAAACGTTTGTAATTTTGCCAAAAAAACAAAAACAAAAACAAAAAACAAACAAACAAACAAAAAATCAAGCAGATTCATCGACTCCTTTCTTCCTACAACCTTTAAAAAAAAAAGCAGGAAAAAAAAAAAAACAAGAAAAGAAAAAGGAAAAAAAAAGGTGAATATTTTTTTGGGAGTCGTCAGTCGTCTTTTTTTTTTTTTTTGTGATGTTCACTTGAAACGTTTCTTTCTCTCATCGTTTCGACCTGAAGTGACTGTAGCTGTGACACTTCCACTGCTTCTGCTGTAGTTGGTGTTTGTTTGTTTTCTTTCCTCATCTTCGTTCCACAGTGAGGCTACATGCATGTTGGTAGTTTTCATAGTGCGTCTTTTTTTCATTCATTACGGTAAAAATAACAATTAAAAAAAAAAAAAAATAGAAGAGCAGACACTCGGTGGTGTTGGTGACGACCGATGGACCAATAGAAATTATTATTATGCAAATGTGAACGATCAAATGAATCTTCTCTGCAGTTTTCCCTGCGCTGGATGGATGACATTTTTTTTTTTTTTTGCACGGCAATAAAATTGCCATTTTCTTTGTTTGTTTTTTTTCTTTCGTTGAGACACTTTTAAAAGTTTGTTTCCTCAGTTATGAAGACGGACTGAACGGAGGAAAAAAAAAAATCCAGTTACTCTCTTTGCTCCTGTTAACGCTGAAAATAAAATACCGTAAATTTTCACGTAGTGGGCAAAGATTATTTTCCAACATCACAGAGAAACTGTAACGTTATGAACTGTGTGTTAATGTTTCCTCTGGTTCATGTGTAGCACGCTGATGTTGGTAAATCATTGTTTTATCCTTTTTAATCAGTTGTTGGAATCGTTTCACCATCAGAGTTCACAGTTCTCTCATTCTTGTTTCATTGTTTGTGTTTTATTTTAGATCAGCGAATCTGATCATTGATTCTGTGTCTTTAATTATTCATTTTATTCTATGCAGATTGTTCTCATCTCAACTTTTATCAAATTTGAATGAACTTAACTTCAAAGCGTCAGAACCTTTCACCTGAAAAGCTTTTATTGTGAAATCCAGGTGACGTTGTGGATACAGGATGGATGCTGGTGTTGTTCTGTATTTTTTTTTTTTTTTTTTTTTTAATTCACAAACCAGCTGAAAAACACCGAACGAACATCCACTATTAGAGAATTTACAGTAACTGTTGTTGCTCATCGCTCGTCTGGAAGCTTCGTTTTTGACTCGTTTTAAGTGTATCACTTTAAAATGTAATGTTATTGTACAGTTCAGCTCCTGTTTGACTTCACTCGTCTTCTCCAGTTTGCTGAGTTTATGAATGATTTTTTTTTTTTTTTCTTTATTAAATATTTGCTCACGTTAATGTTCAACTTCCTGGAAACAGTTTGCCACGATCTCTTATGTTTAGTCGCAGCTCTTCTCTTTGAGCTTTAAGGTCAAACACACCATCTGTTTTTTTTTTCTCATTCTCGTTTTCATTATCATCAATCATCATCATCATCATTGCACTACATGTAAATAAATAAAAAGTCCCGTCTCCTCCTTCGCTTTGTTTGTACATTGTAAATGAATTCACAGCTGTTTTCTTCTGTTGCTCATGTTGATCTGAACGACTGTTAGTTCTAGTTTTGTACAGTGTACAACTGTTATCATGTAAACGTATCATTATTATTTTCAACACGGTGAACCACACTGCACCTTCAGTGTATCTGGAAATACTTCAGCGTGTACATCATGTGACCTGCCACCGCCCTCCCTCCCGTCTGATTTTTATATTTTTCCCATCTTTTTTCTTTTTTTTTTTTCTTGGTCGTTTCTGTTTTTTTGTTGTTTTTTTTTTTTTCCATTTGTGGGGAAAAAAAAACAAAAAACCATCGATGTCATTCCAGTTTGTATTTCTGGTTTTTATCTGCATGAGTAAAGGTGTGTGTGTGTGTATCTACGGCTCTTAAACTTTTTTTCTTTTATTTTTTTAACGCAGTGTAAAGAAGACATATTTGCACTCCTACAGAGTAACGCAATATGACAATGATGTTTTTAAAATTCTTTTCTTGAAGTTCTCATGTCTTCTGGTCGTCCATAACCAGATTTTTCACCGCTCTTATTCCAGAGTTTTATAAGTACAAGACGCACTGTGTGAGTACACTGCTCATACTTTACAGTTTTTTTTTTTTTTTTTTTTAAATGTACTTTTACTTGGAATAATAACAGTGTAAAGTTTCCTCTGACTTTACCTCCTGTCGATCATTTTCCTCTCTTCTGTCCATATGTAAACTATTAATCGTGGCTTAAAATTTTCTATGCTTCTGACGTTTATTTTTTATTTTTTGTTTTATTTTTTTTCCCATTTTGTTTTTGTTTTGATGCTTTAGCTAGCAATATGTACATAAATATATTCTATGTGCTAACATGGAGGAAATAAATGTATCAACAAGCTCCTGTGTTTCTTTTCTGGTTATAAGAATTAAATATTCGTCTTTGCTGCCGGGTTGAAGATTAGTGAAAAACTGCGAGATAATAAACCAAAAATGGAGAAAATTGAAAAGGCAGCGAGAGATCGGGAATAACTTCTATACATTTAATGCATAGCTCTGTGTGTGTGTGTGTGTGTGTGTGTGTATATATATATATATATATATATATATATAAATATATATATAGTATATACAATGTGACACTATTTTTCACACTCACTAAGATTTAATTTTTTGCCTCAATATATATAATGTGAAGTTCCGGTAGGTAGAGCAGGTAGAGCAAAGTGTCTATAGAGCAGGAGACTCATCACAACACATCACACCCACCTGAGCATGATAATTTGCTCTGTCTTCATGAAAGATCACAGCCAATATGCCATGTTTTTTTTTTCTAGAGAAATTTAGACAAGTGGATGTTTGTCTAACCAAAACTCTGTAGAGTAATTTGAACACCTGTAGTCATTTAATGCTGACAGGCTGCAGCACAACAGTGCTTTGATTAGCTTGTTAGACTTTGAACTACAAAGCCAGATGCAACCAATCATGACAAATGTTATTTAACATAACTGATGGTTGTACTTGTATTTGTTTATCACAGGTTTGGACTGCCTGTCCCCAGAGCCAGAAATGTAGTTATGAAATGGAAGGCCACAGACAGTCCTTGTAAAGGAAAGATGTGGAAAGCCAAGAAAAATATCTGAAAGGCACAGGTGAAGGCTGGTTAGAATGGTCAGACAAACCACACACCACCTCCAGAGAGCTACAACAACCCCTGGCTGCTGATGGTGTCATTCTACATCGTTCCACGGTCCAGTGCACTTTGCAGCGGGAACTGCCTTGTGGAAGGGCGATGCACAAAAAGCCTTTTCTGAGTATTCACCCCAAGAGTTGCATGAGGTGTGCAAAGGTAAGTCTGGACAAGACAGAAACATTTTGGAAAAAAAATACTGTTACAGATGAGACTGAAATGGAGCTATTTGGTCACAACCCGAGGCACCATGCATAGTGAAAAAAAACACACACAGCATGTCGGGAGAAGAACTTGTCAACTGTAAAATTTTGTGGACGGTCCATCATGTGGTGGGGCTGTGTATCTAGCACAGGTACTAGAAACCTTGTTACAGTTGAGGGCCACATGAATTCCTCCCATTACCAGCAGATTATTGACAACAATATTCAAGAGTCGGCCACAAAGTTGAAGTTATGCCGAGGTTGGATGTTTCAGCATGACAATGATCCAAAGTATCATTCAACATCTAACAAGGAATTCATGCATGACAACACACTATACTGTGAATTTTTTACCACTTTTTGGATGACTTACTATAATATGACATTTTTACTATAGTTTTGACAGGTCATTATAATTTAAATGTTTTTATTTTTGTATCATTTTTGACAACATGGCATGGTGTACAATTTTAAAACAGACCACATTCAGCAGTCTGTCAGTATAATGTACGTCATTATACTCAAAAAGCATCTGATTTGAAAATCTGATACATAGCATTGTTTTAATTTGCACGGGTTAGTTTATGGTAAATCCAACGACGCAAAAACGTGCACCACATTTGTGAGAACAATAAATAAGACAGAAGCATATTTTTATTGTCAAAATTGTTGAAATATTTATTTAATTGAAAGACTTTTGTCAACTCAAATAAGACATTTTTAAAACCTTTAAAAAAAACATACCAGGGGACATACATTTTGCTGATAAAAGAAAGAAAAACAAACGGTGAAGAAAGTGCTTTTTCTTTAAAAAAAAAAAAAAAAAAAAAAACTGTCGAAACTAGAACATTCTCAGCCGAAGACACGAAGCATTGACCTTAAAACCAGATTTCACAGGTCTGAGGCTGCTTCTCTTCGACTGTTGAAACTCTCGGTAACGAGGTCGCATTCACTTCCTGTTTCAGTCTTAATTCCTGTGACATCACTGTAATGAGCCCTGATTGATCTGTCCACAAAAAAAAAAACTTCTTCTGACTGATATTTACACGAGCAGTGGCCATTCGGCTGCTGTGTTTCACCTGTTACTCCAGCCGGTAGATGTTAAAAAAAAAATAAACAAAAAACAAAAGCACAGGTTCAGATTCAGATTGCAGGTCACTGTGAACTGAGGAGCTGGTTGACTTCAGAAATCTTCTATTTGTTCCGTATTAACTGAGATACATGAAGAGTTCTGATCCAAGAAGAGATGTTTTTTTTTTTTTTTTGAAAGTCCTTCTTCTCACCAGTAGAGGGCAGCAAATGTCCAGATTGTATCTTTATTATCAAGGAGCTTTTCAATGATCCTTGAATTTGTCAAATTACAGATGAAACTATTTATAGGTTTTTTTTTTTTTTTTTTTTTTTTGTCTATTTAAACACCAAATGACATAAAATGATTAAATCTGTATTTGTTTGTAATCATCTTGTTTTTAATTTGTTGGCCGGATGATCCTACACATCACAGTTTCTACTCTTTCACAAATATTAACATTCAGACCTTCTTCGCTGCTCTTTACTGGTGCTTTGCTGCACTTCTGTGCTCATTACTGCCCCCAAGTGTTGATGAGCTGCTACTCCACAAGCGAGAACGCGCTTTATATTAATTAGGGATAATGTCATGTCAATTACTGACCCGAGAGAAATAAAATAAAGAAAAAGTGCACTAACGTGGAATTTGAACCAATATTTATAATTTATAATTTTAAAAAATGACAAATTCCTCGTGTTTTATTCCTTTTTTTTTTTTTTTTTTTTTTTCTGGAGGAGAAAAGCTGATGGTTTTGGTTCAGAACTCTTCCTATCGACGTCATGGTGAAACTCATCACTCTGTTTCATTTTTCAGCAACGTGCAACAGTTAAAAAGCATCATGTTGTAAAAAAAAAAAATGCTTCTGTCTGGGATGAATCTTTTTATTCTTCTTTTATTATAATCTATAATCATATATTTCTGTTATTTTTTTCTATATGCTTTGACGTGAGTTCGTTTCACTCGATAATACAATGTGTTTTTTTTATTTTTTTTATTTTTTTTATATTAGCAAATATTCAAGAGCAAAACATTCTTGAACGTCTCGTCATATACTTCTAAAAGAGAAACAAAATAAATTAAATCAGTTTTTTTATTTGTACATACTTACATGATATGAATTGCCGTGTTTGTACGGAAAAATAAACGGAGTTGAAGGCTGCAGCTGTATTTTTTTTTTTTTTTTTTGATGGAACGGACGAAAACATAAAACAATAATTACAAAACAGGAGAAAAAAAAAAAAACAGATAGGAAACAAGCGAACATGAACAAACGGTTAGTACCTATTTGAAAAATTGACAGACAGCTGCAATTCACCCGCCCCCCTCCCTCAGACTCCGCCCTTGTATCAAAACATATCGCACACTTTGTGTAATGACCGATATCGTAAAAACATGAATCTTTTTTTTTTTTTTTGCCACAGTTTGTTTTGTTTTTGTGTGAATTCCTTTAAAAAAAAAAAACTTGACAGGAAAATATAAAATGAGCCAAACGTAGTTTTTAAAAGCCAGAATATTTGCTATGCTAACGATTGTCCTCTTCGGCCACTGGGCGGCACCATCGCCACATTTTCAGTAAATAGTCAACACAAATTCAAGGGGATTGGAGGGTGGGGGGTGAACGGCTGTGCTTCCTCTCAGGCTGAGCACAGATCACACGTAATTTCACCTTCATAAAACTTAAACTCAGCCTGCGATAACGTGTCACTTCAGAGACAAAACATTGTCCGTTTCCTCCCTGATGTCAGAGACGAAGCCTCAGACTCAGCAATGTTTTTTTTTTTCTCCTCAAATCTCGTCAGCGTCAGCCACCAGGGGGCGCTACATGTTGTAAGCTACATAGATGGGGTCCAGCTGGTCGGCCAGGAAGCCGTCACGCAGGTGCATGCGCTGTTTCTCGCCACGGGAGTTGATGGGTATGACGCCGATGTCCACCACCACCACCACACCCACGATCAGGTAGTGCTCCTCCAGCACCACGTTGGTGACGAGAGGAACAAGGTCCAGCGCCTCCTGTTCCGAGCCGTCCAGTTCCACCACCACCACCAGCAGGTTGGTCCACGTGAACACAGCACTGCAGGGAGGGGATGGGAAAACATGGTTACCACGGCAACTGCCACTGTGGCCAGGTGATAAGGCAACTCGGTGGTAATCTTGACCTGAGGCTTGTTAGCTACATGAGCCCAGAGTCAGTTTCACATGAGAACTTCTTCTGTTACAGTGACAGGTTAAAGATTTTAAAAGCCTGAGATGAGCTGATGTAACAACATGGAGGTTGTGATGTCAGCGTCTCGCTCCTCACCATTCTGTGATGCTCTTATGTGTCCTGATGACGGACGTCTCGATGTCAATGGGGTGGTAGCGCATCCCTCTCAGCTCCATGGCCTCCTCCAGGGCACCGACTACATACAGGGCGTCGTGACGCTCTGCACCGTACACACACACACACACTTCATTATCAAGTTCAGTCTCTTTTTGTTGCAAAATGTGCATTTTTCTGCCACTAGGGGGCCTCCCTATCCAAACCAATGACAAAGGACAGATGTCCTGTGGTTTAAAAGCAAATAAAAAGTTCAGTTCACTGATCAGATTGAGCTCTGGCCAAAAATTACTGGAAAGTGTTTAATATAAAACAAACAACTTGATATTTCTCAGTTTTGGCTGCAGCTGCTCAGTGATCAGACCAGATGATGTGACTGGAGATGATGGTTTTCTACTTCTACTCATAGAATTATGAGACAATGTTTCACGCAATGTCCTCCTTTCTTCACAACAAGTCAAACATGTAAACGTAGCTCTCACCTCCACTGGCGTCGGTGAGTTCAGTCCTGCGCAGGAAGCCCAGGTAGCCGGTCCGAGCCCAGACAGTTTGCGTGTCTCCAAAACTGAGTCTGGAGTTGAAGTGGTCTGACTGCAGCGCCTCGTCTCCGTAGACAGTAAAGTATCCACTGGCATTGTGGCCGCTATGCACCCAGATCTGCAGACAGACAGATAAACAGGTGGAGGTCAGGTCCAACACAGTGACACTACCTGAAACATCCACCAGTTTCTCTGTTTGCAGACAAACCTCCCCCAGATGTGACTCTCCCATTGGTCCCTTGGTCTCTGGGTTGGCGATGATGATCCGGACTCCAGGTAGGATCTGTTCATGGTGGAAAAGAGACAAGTGTAAAAAATGTTTTTTCTAAATAAAATGTGAATCAACTTACAAATGATTTGACCTCCTCACCTTCCCAGACTCCATCAGGGGCAGACTGTGTGGGGACCCCCGCTCCACCAGTCGAACCCTGAGCAGCAAAAAAAAACATAATTTTAAATGAACCAAATAGCTGCTGTTTCTCCTTTTAGAACCGAGTATTTCGTCTTTGATTTCCATAAGAAATATGCCAGAGACTCACATGTGGTCCATTCACATTCAAGCACATCACATGAAACGACAAAGAATGCCGAGGAACAATAATTACACTTCAGCTCTGACCGCTCAAGTTAACATGAAATTATTGATGAAACACTGACAGAAGTGGTTCGTCAGATTCTGAACAAGACGCAGCATAAATCAGCAGTGATTACATGTAATCATGAAGCACTGTTGTTCTATTTCTACACAGCAGGAACAGAGAGCGAAGGCTCAACAACTTAACAACGTCTGGGTCAGAGAGGAGACGTTTGGGTCTGGCAGCAGCTCCGACATCTTTACATGAACATTTTACAGTTTGGGCTGCGGGTGTCTGTCACTGTTTTGCTCATCTGAACACACTCAAGACTGATGGAGTCTCCCTACCTCCACATCAGTGATGTTTGATGGTTTGACGGTTTTTAAAGTGCATCTCCCACTGAGTGGAAGTGTTTCAGAGGAGTCAAGCTGACGTCCTTGAAAACTTCACATTTTCTTGGAGAAATTCTCAGCTCGTCGTTCGTGTCAAAACTTTTCTCAGCCGTGGAATGGGAGTTACGTTACACTCTGAGACTCTTCAGCGAGAACTTTTTATTTATTCTGGGAGTTAACGCTCACTCTGGAGCAGACGGCGGCGATGGGACTGACATGTTGTGGCCACAGATGATGTTTCATGTCTGTGACAGGATGAAGAGCAGATTCCTTTAGGGATGAAAATTCATAGGAACAAACACAGATGTTATTACAGAGCTAAAAATACGAGTGACCAAATTACTGTGACATTTGTTTTGAGGAGACTCCTACTGAAATCTGCTCTCTGGATTTTCTGTAATGATATAATGTTCACAGAGCTGAAGTCTTGACATTAAACAGGACTCACAGCTCTCAGCTGTTCGGAGCATGTGAAGGACTGAGAGTGAACAGTTGGTGCTTGTTTCTGTTCAATTCACATCATATATTTAAAGTCTGGATCTTATTTTCTGTACTTTTAGGCTAAAAACATCCATTTGCCCAGTGACACACAAACAGCTGCTGCATGTTTGTCCATGTTCAACGTTTGTCCGCTGAAAGAGAGACAGGCTCAGACTGTTGTTAATAATAAATGCCTGACAACATTATGGATGTGGATCCTACATAGTCAGCGCTTTTTGTTAAAGAGGAAAGGGACAGATGCTGATGAAATATAAAATAAATTCTCCCAGTTTTAATCCAGTGTTCATTGGTCTTTTGTCTGTTGATGATGTCAAATGCAAATGTTCTCAGTATTTTACATGAACTTTTCTCTTCCTTTCCTCTTCCCTGAACTCAATTTAGTGTTGAATGAAAATGTTTCCTTATTCTTGTATTTTTTTTATTATCATTATTATTATTATTATTATTATTTGGGCATTTTTTGCCTTTAATCACAGAGAAAGTGTAGAGAGACAGGAAACAGAGAGAGACGTGCAGGAAAGTTTGACTCGGTCAGGGTTCAAACCGACAAAAAAACTGCAAGGCATATATACACCAACGTGGTGCGACATAACCATTAGGCTATCCAGGCACCTCCTTTTCCTTGTTACTTATTTGAATGACTTGCATAGAAGTGAATATTATGTAGTATTGTAGTATCTTGGGGTGTTATCCAAGTGCTTCCTGCAATGTTGACAACATGCTGATTAAAGATTTAACCAGAAACATGTTGCAAATTGCAAATGCAAATTCTTTTTCAAATTCTCATTTTCTTTGAGAACTGGCCCCGTAACAGCCACCAAGACCCTTAAAACGTGTTGGTCAAAAACATATTTCTGGTGGTCCGAATGTAAACACAGAATAAATCACAGCCTTCCTGGAATGTTGGCACCTCAGTAAATGACATTTCCTGGAGAAATTCCTGTTGGACGTCTCATTATATAAAATATCTCTATATAATGTGTAAAATATATGACATGCTTGGGTGAGACGTACATTTTCTTTGCCAGTTAGCTTTGTTGTGGTAGCAGGAGGTTGACTTTGACACAGCTCAGTGTCTGTATATCCACACTTAAGCAGTAAGTAAAGTGCTGTGACTGTAACTGTAACATAACTGCAATGTGGAAAGTGTTTGTAGCATAGGAAAAAATGGGAGTCTGATATGTCTCCAGTCAAAGCTCGTCATCGTGTCAAACAGTGACTGATGCGGTTCAGTGAAATGTGTCAAGAGAATAAACGCTTAAACTCACCTGTCGTGTCGTAGCGCCCTCATGTCAACGTACACAGTGGTGGGGTCGGGTCCCGAGGTTCCCTGACAAACAGCAACCACAAACACAGTCAACACGCATAACGTTCACACAACGACTGACATCACACAACACAATCATCCAGCACTGCAGCTCTACCAGGCTGTACCGGGCTGCAGAGCAGCTGCTGCCACTGTGTGTTAGTGCAGAGACAAGCCTTTACCTTCAAAAACAACAGGAACCACAACTCCTTTACCACATTCACACGATGAGGCGCAGACACAAAGAATCCAACATTAAAAAGAATCACTGCTGAAACCAGATTTTGTTCAGCGACATGCAAACAAAAGATGATTCAGAAGAAGGAAGGAGGGAAGAGTGAATCCAAGAGGAAAGGGGCTGATGATGATGATGATGATTACACTCTGGCACAAAACATAAAAAGTCTTCACTGATTAAGATCAACACAAACACAGTCATATAAAATCAACGACAAACGTGATTTAATCTGCTTCTGATCAATTTTCAGTGAAAATTTCAGAGAAGACACAATAACGACAGAAAAAGAAAGAGGTGAAGAACCCTGCTCCGATCTCGCTCTTCCTCCACCAACCCCCCTTCATCCCGCCACCGCACACACAGCGGCATGCTGGGAGCACAAAGCATCAGGTACGCATACAGCAGACCCAGGATCAGCGTCTCAAAATCGACAGAGTCACTTTTCTAGTAGAAACAACAATTTTTTTTCTTAATTCAGGTGCTGAATCATCTGAAATGTTTTCAGACTTTTTTTTGGACAAAACCTGCCCAGAACTGATGTTCATCATTTAATCTCAAACATGTGTGATGATGTAGGAAGCAGTGAGGCAGTTTAAAATGTCAGCTGCACAATTTGGTATTTCAGAGTTCAGAGTCTGAACTCTTCCAATGTAGTTTTTCTTTGTATCTTCCTACAGCGGACACATAAAACAGACCCGTAAAGGATGACTGAGGCTGTTACAGCTAAAATCTGATCTACAGTCAGCTGATGAGTGATGAGTGACAAGCAAGTGGCCTGTGGTGGTGGATGTTTCCCTACCTGGTCGGCAAGTTTTCCCAGCCTGTGAGGCTACAGCAGCGAAGAGGAGGAGGAGGAGGAGGAGGAAGGAGGAAAGATGAAGGAGGGCGGAGACAAAACCAAGTATGAGATATGAGGGTGGGGTTATGCACAAAACAAGGAAGGAAGAGGAGGAGAAACATCAAGATGGAAAACTCAAATCAACAAAACGAGCAGAAAGAAACGATTTTTTCAGCCAAATGTTAGTTTGGTAATTTAAAGCTACATTAGTAAAGTAAGTGAAGTGATATCAGTTACTTTATAGTTACATAACAGTTTACTGACTGACTGATGAACACTGATGTTCAAAGTGCTTAATGTCATTTCAAAAACTCTTCATATGGACTTATGGATCAAATATATTTTTAATTGAATCGGGACCAGATGAAACTCAAACAATTCAAACAGTAAGAGAAAAATCTGCAATGTTCAAATAAATGATCAGGCTGAAAATCACAGCTGAGCAGTGACAGAGACGATAAGCTCGAAATGTGAAGATGAACCTGAACCTGAGAGACGAACACAAAGAAACACTAAATTGATTTTTTTTTTTTTTAACTGACTGAGGCTTTTTCTCCCTGGACACCAGCACAAATATGTTGAACAATAAATCTGCAAGTGAATGTTCACGAATCTCTAAAAATGGTCGAAGATGCAGTGTTTATTCTAGAAATGAGGTCTGAATGTTTTGAAGTGCACAGGAATGTGGAAATCATTCAGCTGTAAACTTTCAAAGCAGAACAAATAAAAACTGTGTCATCGTCCCTGAAAGCTACAGACCGCAGGTGGGAGAAGTTGTTTAAGGTCGAATCTGTGAATCTAATGAGTTCACCGCCGCCGAGAGCAGCAGCAGTTTATCAGCCGAGACTTTGATCAAACAACTTCACAGTTTCCACATTTTCTGCCGGAGTTCTCAGCGGTTTTATCTCAGAGAAAACTCAGAAATAAAGCTCATCATCCCACAGCAGAGAGCAGATCCATAAAATGAGACTGTAAAGGAAAAAAATGCGGGATCAGGTTCATCTGTGTTTCCAGGACATGATGGGCCGAGCTTAGCTCAAACACTGGAGAAGAGGAAACTGAAAAATTAAAACTTCTGAACTCAAAACTGTGTTTGTTCATTTAACAACGTGAGGTAGTGAAATCTAGTAATATTCTCAATTTGAACCAACCAAATACTCGCCAGAGATAAGGTAAAATAAGAAGAGAAAAACAAGAGAGGTCATGTCTGAGTTTGTCTCCTCTTGTCTGAGTTTGCTTCAGTGCCTTCAACATCCTCGGTCTCTGCGGGAAGAGAAATGACAAGGAGGTAAAAAGTTGAGGCTGTGACCGACCTGCAGGCAGATCGCCAGGTTGACCCTGCAGCCGAACGATGTGCTGACAGCTCGGGGTGGAGGCCCAGGTCCTTGAAGAGTTTGGAGAAGGATTGAGTCAGAGCAATCCTGGGACGCTCCTCAGCTACGACAACACAGGTCCTGACCCGAGACAAGTCCAGGCCTCGAGCCTGGAAGGGACGAGGAGGACAGACAGTGAGACATTTTCTGAGTCTCTTATTAAAGATACAAAACAATTACATAATCAATACAAACACACCCACCTTGAGTGCATCAGTCTGCAGGCCCAGGCCTTTGGTGCACAGCTCCATGACGCTGTACGAGCAGAAGGTGTCGCGAACTTTGTACTGGCTGACAGCAGAAAGCCAGAGCGCTGGGTTCACCTCGAGCTCCGACGGAGGGATCAGGATTGACTGGTGACCTGAGTACACACTGCACACAGAGACCATAGAGTAGTGGATAAACATACATCAGCAGGTAAAATGTGTTAGGCTGCAATTTAATTCCTTAATTGTTCAGTAAAATTCGACAGTTTGTCTGAGCATCTGACCTGCAAAGGCACCAGAGGACGAAGCCGAGGCCGCAGTACGGGTCGAGGCAGATGGCGACCTCTCTGGACGGATACAACTCGCACTGCAGCTTGATGGAGCGGCAGAAGGCACTGGTGGCTGTGTGAGACATCTGCAGCAAACAAGGAAACGGCACATTTTAGAATTTGTGCCTTTTTACGACTGTGATGTTTGTGTTTCCAGACTCACAGTTACACAGAAAATTTGCAGTGAACTTAGAGCTGCTTTATGTGATTAACACGAAAAAACATCAGACGCGAAAGGCCTGCAGTCACAGCAGTGAATTGACCTCCTTGTTTGTTTCCTGTTTGTGCTTTGGCAGCGACGTCGCAGTGTTAATATTCCTGCAGTGACTGATTCGCTCATTAAACTCGGTGATTAAACATAATGGACGGTCAATTAGCAGCACATGAGGAAAAACACAGCCAGCTTCAGCCGCCTCTGTGACTCTCGGCCTTGTTAATGAGACATCTGTGGTGTTTGTGATGCTAAATGATGCGATGATGGTGTGAGGATCATCAGGAGAAAAATTTAGTGGCACAGGGTTCAGCAGATTTCTGACAGAGGCCTGGTGTAATGTTAGAGAAACTTGAATGATTGATGAACTAGATTTAAGGCTGATATGTGTAAGATTTTTTCTGCGGTGGTGACAGTCAAGACAAGAGATCAGATCAGGGGGGAAATGCAAATTTTTAAACTCACATACAGCAGCACTGATCAGTAACATGAATTTACTTTATCATAACATGTTGTTCAGTGTAAAACTGCTCTAGTCTCTGACTGTATCTACGGTCTATGGATCCACCTTGAACATCTGCCTCAGCTTTTATCAGAAACCAGCAGAACGGTTCGTCACCACCAGTGCTACAGTTACTGTCCGTCTTCTGATGTCCACTCTTATCTCTGGTCATTAAACAAGCTGATGACTGATAACTGATAAGATTCATCCTGACCACATGATGGGGATAAAGTTCCGACAATGGGCTGGAGTCAGGATCTGATCAGGTTTCATCTTTTCAAAGATACAACTAACTTATAATGAAAGTGAGGCGCTTCATTCTAAAGAAGATTAAAGTTTAATGAGGAGAAAACAGACAATAACCTGAAGATCACAATCACTGAATTTAATTTTGACTGAACAGACAGTTGAAGTATGAGCTGACGTCAATGGTCAGAACAGATGAAAGAGATCAGCGACTGCATGTTTTTTTTGCCAATGCAACTGAAGAGGATCATGTCTGTCTTCAAATAATATCTATGTCTGTCTGTAATCGTCCTGCTGTTTCTATTCGACACACTTTTCACTATGAGAAAACTTTTATTCTGAAGTAAACATGGTCCAAAGTTTCCCCTTTATCGTCACTGTCTCTCCACTCTCCAGCTCAACAAGTATGAAACACTTGAATGTGAATTTTACGCTGAATGTGCAGAAACTTGAAAGAAGATTTCGATTTGACTCGACTTGACTCAGGCTGCTGTTTGAACACAGACTGAATCTGAAGCCAGAAGAAAAGTCAAAGGATCAATAAAGATGATTCATTGTTGCTGCTCAGACCCAAAGGAAAGACTGAATCAGCAAGTATGTGTGTGTGTGTGTGTGTGTACCTTGACTCCAGCGAGCATGCCGGTGGTGGACACGCTGAAGTCCAAGTACGCCAGCGTGTCGGGGTTGGACGGTTTATGCAGCAGAGGAAGTTTCTTCTTTGGCAAATCATCTGAGGAGAAAACGATCACAGTGATCAATCAGAGCAACAAAGCACAGCTGAGGCTTTGTTTTGTAAGATTTCTGTGTGAGTGTGTGTGTGTGTGTGAGGACCTGTGTCGAGAACGGGAGGCCACGTCCTCACGTCCACGGTGGCCGAAGCCTCCTTGGACCTCAGCAGTTTGGAGATGAGCTGCGTGGTCATGACGCACGCTGAGCGGCTCACCTGTACCACACAGAGCAGGAAACTGAGTCAGGTACAAATGAATGTGACAGAAATAATATGTTACACTGATTCTGATAAATAACTGATACACTGATCATGTTTTCACCTTTAAACTGAACTGTTTAAACTGAAATTCAGCTGTGGGAGATACAGCCGAGCTTCAGTTGCACTGACTTTCACATTGTCAAGGAGTTTGTCACCATTCACAACACATTTACGCCTCATTCAAGTTATTTTTTCCAGGGTGCTGCCTTTTCCCTGTTTATACTCTGTCTTCTCTAGACTGCATTTGTTGAACACACAAGCCATCTATTTGTAGTCGTTTCACAGCTCTGTGGCTGGAAAACTCCACGGTCTGGTTCACAGTCAGACCACAGAGCTGTTCATCCTGCTTCTGTGAAACAAGGTGATGAGAACGACTGTGACTGTGTTGCCACAAACACTAATGAGTTAATCATCGATTCAAAAAGTTGAAACTGTAGACTCTGAGACAACTATTTTATACAGACCTTGGATTCTTTGAAAATATTTGATGTCACTTTTACTTTTCTTTTATTAAAAGTCTTTAAACCTCTTGTGTATCTCGGTTCAGTGTGATGTCAGTGAAGAAACAGAGAGAGCATAATCAGAATCTGCTCCAAGATTATTAGAGTTCAGTTCAACGATCTGACATCACTTCATCAGTGAATCTGACCACGTTCTCTCAGACACATTTGTTTAAATTACTCGGTGTGGAGCTGTCACACCCACTGTCCTCTGAGCTCTGTGGACACTGAGGACGAGGAGGACCAAGCTGCAGAGCTGAGGTGACAGGATCAGTCAAACCCCGA
Source organism: Polydactylus sextarius (assembly GCA_016801845.1). Lineage (NCBI taxonomy): Eukaryota > Metazoa > Chordata > Actinopteri > Polynemidae > Polydactylus > Polydactylus sextarius. The sequence goes on along the minus strand of CM028916.1, from coordinate 9,964,964 downwards.
CCTCACCTCTCTAACTTCTGTCCTCATCCGAGTGTCTCCTGCTGCTGAGATTAAACAGGATTATCAGAGCAGGTTCACATTCTCACCTCTACGATCATCTTGACTGTGGGCAGCGTGGTGGCGATGTTCTGCAGATGAGGCGGTCGTACCGTGATCGGCACGCAGCCGGCATACAGGCAGCCGTAAAACGCCACGATGAGGTCGATACCTGGAGGAAACAAGGAAGGAAGGTAGGAAGGACAACAGAGGAGTAAAAGGTTGGGGGAAAGAGAGAGAGTTAGGGAAGTAAAGGCAGGATGAAGAAAGAAAGAGGGATGGGAGGACAGTGAAGAAAAAAGGAGGGATGGTCACACATTCACTAAGAGATCAGATATTGAGTACAGATTAACTGAAGGTTGCTTTAGGACAATCGCCTCATGTCTGTGCGTCTGCTGCGTCAAGCTCAAGAGGCTGAGAAATTACAAATCTTTCATGCCTTTAGTTTTTTCTGCAGCTCTGTCTCTAACTGAACGTCCTTGTCATGTCCCTCCACATTTAAAAACATACAGTTTGTTTTCACTTTTGATGTCAGATATGTTATTTATTTACGTGATAGGAGTTTAAAACTGTTTTCAGAATGTCTGCTTCATTTACAATGAAATCAATCAGCTTCTGAGATGTTGAGTATTTAGTATTTCCTGCTGCAAGGATGACGATACAGTGATCGACTTCATCTTGACCTGAGGTCAAGCATTTACCTGGAGGGTAGACGAGGGCCACGTGGTCTCCGTCCTGCAGGTGTCCTCGTTCAGCCAGCAGGGCAGCGATCTTCTCTGCTCTCTTATGCAGCTGGACACACGTCAGAGAGTTGGCTATCGTACCCTGCACACACACACACACACACACACACACACACACACAGATCAGCAGGTGTCATGTCAGATTTTCTGCTGCAGCATCTCAGAGCAGCTGTAAACAAACCAGCGGATCATATTGTATAATTTATGCAAACAACCGTGTCTGTCACAGAGTCAGTTCACAGATTTTGTGTTTGTATTTGTGAGTGTGTTTGAGCTCGTACTCTGGAGTTGAGCAGTGTGTACAGGACGTGGTCCGGTGTGGTCTGTGCTCTCCACTGCAGCACCTCAGACAGGAAGAGGAACTGGAAAAGAAACAAAAATGATAAGAGGAACGGTAAGACTGGACCATGACACACACACACAGATGCACACACACATGCACGCACACATGCACGCACAAAAAAACACCACAGCTTTACACAGAATCAAGAATTTAAATCAAAGCTTAAAACAAATAAAAAGCCTCAGTTTTAATCCAGTGACATCACCAGCGCCACATGGCATCATTTGTATCCAGGATATTGTGATTGATGTGGATGCTCATCGTCTGGTTTAGATTTAAATTTGTTGCTTTGCTTCATGGTCAAATGCCTGCAACACTTATAAAACAAATTACACTCCCTACAACCTCAGTGTTGACTGTGTTGTTAGAATGTTAAAAACTAACCTATTGGATAGTAACTATGTTAAACACACCTGCTTTGTCACTGTTAGCATGTTAACATATTGACATTAGCTCGGTGTCTCTCTGTGTCTCTGTGCTGAGTTCAGTCCTGTGAGTTCATGACTGAAGCAGGAGACTGTGAGAAAGTAACGAGGCCTCAGAGACGACGAGTGAAAGATGGAAATCAGAGACGGGAGGAGAGAACAAATCAGGAGCCGGAGTGAGGCAGAGTTTGTTTCTGGCCTCATGAATTTTTCAAGACTTGCTGCAGAGCAGTGGAGTGCAGAGAGTTTAACTCATGCCAGTTACATTTTCTTCTGTGTATGTGTGTGTGTGTGTATTAATGTTGTTGCCATGTGTCACAGAAAAGGATTTAGTTTTCAAAGTCTCAACTCCCTGATCCATACAAATCTGACAAACGTCTGTTTGGAGCGTCACATTCAGGACAATTCAGATCTGATCTGTGCTTCATGGTTCACATACGATTTGAGATCTAGGTTCCACTACAGAAACATGTGGACTCTAAAGTCCAAGTCTAAGAGCATCACTTGTATCACTTGAAATAAATCGTAAAAGAGAAATGAGAAATGTGATTCAGAGCTGGATGTTACTAGGATGACTACAATTGGACATATATCAGATCTTATTGGAGACATGGGCCTCTCGTCTGTTTTTAGGCTCAGCTCTAAATGACAGTTTGCAGACTGAAGGTAGAGATGGACGGTCAATAGAAATGCCCATGTTTTCTTTTAACAAAATAAACTCGGATATTAACAGGTTTTTGACTGAATGAATCAAGGATGGAGCCATTTAATCCAGTGAACATCTTCAGAAGGAATTTTGTCTTTTGAAAAATGCAAAAAACTTGCTGTGTTATTACTACACGAGCTGTCATCGTTGCTAACTGTTGTACAGGAGCTCGTGAATTGAAGTTTATAACCTACAGTGTACTGATGAAAACATCAGTCAGCTCCTCTCCAGTCCAGTTTCCTGTTTCACTAAACTCCACAGTCCAGCTGATGAAACACTCTCTCAGCTCCTTGTCCTCGGCGTCACGCGTCACAAGCCTCCGGGGAACAAGGTTTTAATGGAGGTTTTCCCGAAAACCTCCATTAAAACCCGATGAAAACATCTCTCAGCTTTACTCTCAACTCTGAGCTTTTTCACAAAACTTTCATTAGAGCAAATGAAAAGCTGTTTCCTCTCCGGTTAACATTAACATAAGGGCTCAGCTGGTCAACTGATCCCGATCCCATCGCCACACATGTATGAACCTCAGAGGACACGTGTGACACTCGATAATCAAATATGTGGTGATTTTGGTGAGAATTAAGCTTCATTAAGTCTATTTAACGGATGAATTTAGTTTGTCAGTCAAAACCTGAGTATTAAATTATCTTCACAATTATCAATTTGAGTCTTAATTAATCTGTGATTCTCCAGGAGATGAAAACGATGATTTTTAAATGGCTCAATTTACAAAAACAAAAAACTCAATACTCTGTGGAATTTCTGAAATACAGAAAAACTGAAAAATATTACAGTCAGTCTTCAGGTGAGCTCGACTGAAGCAATGAAAATATCGACCTGAAACATCAAATATTTTCAAAGTACAGTAAGATATTTGTCTTCAGTAAATCTGAATCACTTGTCCCCAGTGAGGTGGTAAAAACCTGTTTGTGTTTCTTTTGAGACCTTCAAAACCTTCAAGGTTAAAAGTTGAAACCTGAGAAAAAATAATGTGGATCCTTCTTGAGGATGAAAAAAGCAGCAGACTAACAGCAACACAAGGCCTCTGTGCGTGTGTGTGCAGCTGTCTGCCACACAAACTCCACATCACTCAGATTTACAGAGAGAAAAACTCGACAGTGTCGACTGAACTGAACCATGATGACCAGGACTGAGTCTGAATCTCCATCATATCAGAAATTTCTGTTCTGACACATGTTCAGTTTCTCTCCGACATTTTATTTAAACAAACTTGATATCGCTGAATCATTTTAGGGAGAAATTTGATATTTCCAGAACCAAGTGTCTTAATGTCTCTTTACTTCCACCTTTTACCTTCATGATCTTACAACGCTAATTCTTAATTCTTGAATGTTGATAATTTCATAGTTTAACTTGACACCTAAACAGTATTTTAATGTGAGTAAACCTGCTTGAGACACACAAACACACACACACATTTTTTCATTTCACATTTCAACCAACAAAAGCAACAAGGACAAGGAGGAACTCATTCACACAGAGGGCCTGGTTTTCAGAGGGATGAATGTGAAGAAGGAGGTCAAGGAAGAGGAGGAGCAGGAGGTGTGAGGGTTTATACAAACACAAGAGGATGAATAATGGGATGAGATGTTGATCAGAGTCAAACAAACTCAGCTCCTGTTATTTTCCTGAACTGTGATGTAACTGAGCAGACACTAGAGGGATTCATTAATTCACCAGCAGCAATTTGACCTTTGTTCTTTGACTACTAAAATCAGTAAAAGTCCGTGCAGACATTGAAGAAATTTTACCTTCGACACTGAAATCTAAATCAAATGAATCTAATGAGTCTAAAATCTAAATCTAAGTTAAATGAGTTAAATGAACATTCGTGCCAAAGTAGAAAGGCTTCCTTCACACTGTCACATTCCTCTTCTTAAGAATAGGATGAACAAGCAGATAATAAACTGTCGCCTGAGCAGAGGAATAAGAAACAAACTAAATGTAAAGACCAGCTTTTTCCTCTGTTTTCAGTCTTTCTGTCGATCTAACCCTCAGTGAGCTGTGCCTGTTCATCATCAGCTGTGGCAGCGGTGGTGTTTTTATTTGGGATCTGTCTGTTCTCGTCCACAGAGCTCATGCAGAGAGAAGGAAGAGAAGAAAATCAGTTCTGTCAGTAACACGGTGCCTGTTGCTGCCGTCGCTCACGCTCTCGTCTTCAGTTTCAGTTTGTTTTTTAGAGTCTACATTTTCTGTTTGTGATTGTCAGGTTCTGTTCTCTCTTCCTGTCTTTGTATCTTCATTGTCTCCAGGCATCGTTGCTTTTTTCTTATTAACTCATTTAATTTCAGGAAATCTAACTACAGGAAAAAGTTGCCGATTAAACACAACGGCATCAGCTCCAGTGATCAATGATTAATAATCAATATGAAGATGAATGTGTGAGCTGTGTCTTCATGTGCATATGTGTGTGATGATAATGATGATGATGATGATGATGCTGAAAACCAGCCGACCCTCTCACACACACCTTCCTTGCCTGGTCATTGTCTTCGATCTGACCCAGATCTCTGCCACTAGCCTGAGCAATCCTCTTCCCCGACACCAGGTTCCCGACCATCACAGACGCTGGGCCGATCTCTGAGAAGGACAAAGACAGAGACGTGAGACAAGGAGACAGGTGAGATGGGGACAAGTAATGCGTGTGTCTTCCTACTGTACCTGGTTGTTTCTGCCGCGGTTTGGGAAGGTTGGTGACGCAGGTGTGTGGACACATGAGCACGTTGCAGGGGTGTAGCGACCCCTCCAGGAAGAGCTGTTTGGTCTCCGACAGGTGGATGCCCCCCAGAGGCGTCTTGGGCAGTGTGTTTGACGGCACCAGAGCCAGGCAGTACACACCCACCTGATGGATACCGTCTATCGCCTGGAGACACAGAGAGACAATTAAACATAATTTTAATTGCTCTCCTAACATAACAACATAACAACTCTCTGTCAGCTGTTAATATGTGAATATATAATATTACGAATATTATGTGATGAAATTCATCACATTTCACAGACTAACTTCGCTAATTATCATGACTGATGTAGTAGGTCTTTGCTTAAACATAACATAAACTGTTTTTGTTATACATTTATTTTCCATCTTTGAATATGACTGACAAACAGCTTGTTCATTTTGGTGACTGTGTCTACAAACAGAGCAGCTAAATGAAAACAGCAGCCGTCATCATGGAGTAAAGAGATCTGGTTTTCGCTGTAGTCGTAAAAATGCAGACAGCTTTTAAGGTTTCACCACAGACTCATCAGACAGATCTGGAGTTTGGACTGAGATGTGATCGTACAGCTCAGTATCATCACTGACTGTGTGTGAGGGTAAATCTGATGGAGAGAAAGACAAGGAGACATGGTGGAGGAGTGTGTACGAGCTCTTCTGTCTCTTTATGAAATTATTCATTAAAATGTCTCTTTTAATGATGGATCTGTTTAGTAGTTTCCTCTTTGTCAACAAGCTGCATAAAAAAAACAAAAAAACAAAAACAAAACCACAGATGAACTGGTTCGTCTCTCAGCACTTTATGAACTTTCCCAGTTTTAGTCCTGACATCGTTGGTTTGTGATGAAGGTTTTACTTTTATAAACAAATCAAACAATTCAATTTTCAAAGGGACTACTTTGGGTGGCGGATTAATACCTGAAGGACTCGGCTCATCCACTGGAAACTGTCCTCCTCGGTAGAGTCTGGTCGCTGCTCAGCCACGACCACGATCCTCTCATCATGAAGCACGGTGATGGAGAACACAGCTATCCTGCAAACGCACACGACACGACAGTTGGTATAAACCACTAAAACCACCCTGCCAAGTCAAAATCAGCTTTGACACATCAACACCTACCTGCCCCTATAGACGAACTTCATGGGCTCCACAGCGAGCGCTGTTGCAACAATGTCATCAGCGTTGTGTCGACGCCCCCCAACCACCATCAAACCATCCATCTTCCCCGCCACAAAGATGAGACCTGCGGGTCCAATGAAGCCCAGCAGGCCAGTCCTGGTGAAGGGAAACTCGCTGATGGGAGCTCCAACGCTGGAGACCGGGAAGACCTGGAAGGAAACACATCCAGTTAGAAAAAGAAACTGTTACAAAATATATAAAGCAGTGAAACAGCATCAGCACTCACCTCAAACGTGTTCTTTGTCATACCAGCCAGGCCATAATAGGAGGTTCCCGTGGCAACGGTACAAACACACAACTCTCCGATCTCGTCGGTTTTGCAGAGCTGAGGGACTCCTTCTGGTTTCACCACACACATCACGGCTGCAGAGAGAGAAAGTTTCACTGAATGCCACCGCCACATCACGTCATATCATCTGATCAGAGACCAAACACAAGGTCACTCACCACCAGGCATCACTGAGCCGACGTCCTGCAACGTGAGGACAGACAGCTTCTCCTCTGAGTCCACCCGGATCACACCATGACTCAGACCCTGCATGGACAGGACACCGCGACCAGGTGGGGTGGTGCCTTCCTCCAGAGGCCTGCAGATATATGATATAAACAATACGATCACTTCATCTTTGACTCCAAGGAAACAACATTTCTCCCAAACGTAGATGATTGTGGAAAGTCAGGACATTTTTGAAAGATTTTTCTGGACATTGTGTCATTTTGTTTTGGTGTCTTAGTGGTCTTTTGAGAGAAGACACATTCAGAAAGTTTGGATATTTCTTTTTAGAGAAGACACAAACTTTTGGAAAAGCCAGGGAAGGCGAGGTTAAGTTTTTCACACATTTTGACAAGATGAGCTAAGTTTAGACAAAAATACAGATTGAAGTTCAGCCTTCACATCTGAGAGTGTGGTCACGTGTGTGTAAGTGGGTGTGGCCTCATTGTCTTTAAAAGAAACGGAGTTAATTACTTACACACCCACTTAGATGAAGTGTTATTTATTAGACACACACACACACACACAGACACACACAGACACACACACACACACACACACACACACACACACACACACACACAGCTTTTATAGTGTTATAATTACAGGGCCAACATGTGAATATCAGCTGCTCCTCTGTGACTGAAACACGTTGAACCACAGATTCGATGATTAAATTTGCTTCAGAAGCTGTGAACCCATAAAGTGACTTTAAATGAGTTAAATAAGATCATGGTGGAGTGGAAAAAATGGGCACTAAAAAACATCTTATCTACTCAGGAAGTAAGTCTGTTACATAAACTCACATTTAAATCATTGCTGATGATTTTTCATACTCTGATCTCTGCTGATTATACTTTTAATAATTTGAGATGTTTCTTTTTACATGTTGTCCAGAATGCGTTTCTTTACCAGTTCCATTCATTTTTACCTTACCTGATGATGTTTATTGTGTTGCTTTATGTGTGTGTGTGTGTGTGTGTGTGTGTGTGTGTGTGTGTGTGTGTGTACCTCCGTATAGCCACAGTTAGCGCCTCAGGGGAGCTGGCACAGGGGCAGATGACCTCCGGCTTCAAACCTTTAGTCTGGAAGACGTTGAGGAAAGCGTCACAGGATGAGATCGACCCTGAGGAAACAGAGACGTGAAAATGTTCAGTTCATCACAGCTGCTTCTATTAATTATAAAGAAACAGCTTTATTTGAGAATCAGTTATCTAAATCTACAATATTTTTACAGTTTCAGATGTGAAGACTGGATAAAATGAGTTGTAACTCAATCAATCAAAACTAAATCTACATCACTGACAATCAACATTGTCATTTTTGGCAGGATGAACCCTTTAGTTTTTCATGGTTGTGTTCTTACAGGGATTTGAACCATCGGCCACCACCAGCATCCGCAGCGAGCTCAGGTTGATGTCCCGCTGATCCCGATGGGCGACCAGAGCCCAGTGCATGTCCCGAGACTTCACACACGCTACTTTGGCTGTACACACACAAACACACACACACACACACACACACACACACACACACACACACAATACAATACAATACAATAAGATTGTAAAATGTATGATGCAAAAGTTGCGTTGTTTAAAAATAAATTATCATTTAAAGATATTAACTGATAGTTTTACCTTTGTACTGACAGACTTTCTGGATCCAGGACAGAGGGTTGACCTTCATGAGGGCGTAGGGGATACTGATGACATGCATCATATTCATCACACTCTGGACAGACACAGAGACACAGGGACACAGGGAAGAAGTTCAAGACAACTAATACTAAAACTTGTTTAAAAGATTATTACTTTAACTAACCATATGATAAAGTAAGCAAGTTTTGATCATAAACTATTTCTTAGGAACTATTGCTTATGAGCCTCTCACCAACTCATCATTAAGTGTTTTATCAGGGCAAAAACGATACAAACAATCAGTAAAATTTCCACATTATTTCTGATCTAAAATGCATGAACATTTCATTCATTTTGAACTCACAGTCAGGACGGCGTGCCACAGTCCAACATCCTTCTTGAAGTCTAATACATTCACTATGGTCTCAGCTGCAGACAGAAACGACAACATTGATGCCGTGTTCAGTAAGGGACAAAAACACGAAGACAACACAGTGTGTGTTTGTGTGTGTGTGTTACCCTCTGTGTAGCAGCAGGACTGTGTCAGAGCCTGACAGTGTGTGAGCATCGCTGTCCTGGTCACCGTCACCCCGAGGACACTGCCGTCCTTACAGGTCTTATACTGGACAGAGACAGAGACAGAAACTGTTACTGTGGAGACCCTGATGATGAGCCCAGATAATGAATTCTACTTGACACCAGTCTTATTGCAATCTGTAAATATCGAGAAGCAGAATATCCAGTTAAAATATTGTTAACTCTTTATGGACGATTCTGTACATTTGTTTGTTTCAGTTGGTACAAACTTGTGGCTCTTCCCGCGTCTTTGTTTTGACTCATCAGTATGCCTGAACACACTCTGACACCTGTAGTGTGAGTCCAGCAGAGAAACGGAGTGCTGTCATAAAAACACCTCTTTTATCAGACCTACACAATATCAGCCTGTAATGTTGTGGCTCACCAGGGATGTTTGCTGATGGTTGATGTTTTAACAGCAAGAGACAAAACATTACGGTAACATTTGTGCTGTCTTCTTCACTGACACACAGGATGAGGAGTCACAGTCACTGGATCGACTTCACAAAATCTGATTGATGGATTTAAATTTCCTTCCAAAATAAGAGCTCATCTGTCTGACATCCCTCTGATTAAACTGCTGTTGAATAAAATGAAATACATTACAGGCTGATAAAGTTATGAATCATGTTCAGATATTATCTTTTTTTTTTTTAAATCTCATTTTTTCTCCTCTCTTTCTTTGAGTCTCCTCAGTAATTTCACCTGTCTGGGATGAAGTTTCTGTTTAAAACAAAAAGCTGATCATTTTCCAATCATTTCTCTTCTTCTCTCATCATTTTCCTTTCAGCCTTTTTTTTCTTGTTCAGTCCGTGGTTCAATCAGTGAGATTTTCACCTTTTTGCTGCTGCAATTATTGCCCTGGCTAATAAAGGACGTTAGGTAAATTCAATTTAATCAGTCAGGGATGATGGCATTGACCTGCAGCCGGAGGAGAGATGGAGAGACAACCAGCATGACACGGAATCTAATCCAAAAAGCACAGAACCATTGATTTTCATCTATGAGACAGTGATGAGTGAACCGACACCGGTGGACGTGTCTGAAAAGATGTGACTGAGTGTGTGTGTGTGTTTGTGTGTTACCTCGATGTAGGCAGTGTCTTGGTTGGCATCTTTGATATGTGGGAACCAGTCTCGAGGTGGTTTGGAGAGATGTTTGGACTCAGCGACAAACCACAGCACCTTGGGCCAGCCTGGACACAGACAGACACAGAGACATAGAGACATTTAATCTCAGTAGTTTATTGTGGTTCCCAGTTTCACGGTAAGTGTATTTAAGTTTTCTGACAATGATCACTTGATCAGTGCATACATGTGTACACAGTGACTCTGCTGTTGTAAAGACAGATTTTTATTATAACAAAATGAGGGCGCTGAGTGTTGATGCTGTTGATGTTGATGATGAATTAAAACCATTGTTCCTGCAGCAAGACACAAGAAATAATCAGCCATGTGAATGAGACGAGTTTAAAGCTGCTGATCAATAAGAGGAGCACTCCACCTTAATGACACACACAGACACACACACACAGACGCAGACACACACACACTTAATCTGGCAGCATCATGTTGCTATTTTTACATCCATTACTGAAACAAACAGTCGTTATTAATCACCAGGAGATTCTCTCTCTCTCTCTCTTTGTTCAGTGCTAATGTCTCTCTACCCTCAATCTATCCATCCATCTCCTCCGTCTTGTCAGTTGCTTTTCTATTGATTTACATTATCGCTTCACTGACCATCTCTCTCTGTGTCTTTCTCTGTGCTTCCCTATTGTTGGCCATTACTCTGTAGCATCAGTCTCATTGTACTGAGAGATGGAGGAAAGATGCTACTGTCAAACTTAAACCTTCTTAAAACATTTGACCTCTGTGTGTGTGTGAGTTGTCACGTGTGTGTTGTTTGTTGTTAGCTTATTGTTTATTATCAGGCTCATCACTGTCTTGTAACAACACTATTAAGCTGAGTCATAGCTGAAAAGACTATTGATATTTCTGTTATTAATTGTGGAAGGAAGACATCAGTCTTTAATTTTAACATTTCAGTGCTTGTGTGATGAACACAGACATACACACACATCAGTATGTGTTAAGAGTGTGTGTTTGTTGACCTTTGAACTGTGGGATCTCTCCAGTCGGACTCTTGGGTAATCCTTTGTGGCAGACGTCGCTGGTCAGAGCCACCGTGACACCACAACTCCCCAACAGAAACCCAATCTGCTGACTGCCGGCATCCTGCAGGGGGAGGCAGACGATTCATCACTTGATGGATTATAATTAACATGTTATTCAGGACTCTGCTGAAGTCTTGTTCATTTTTATTGTTGGCAGTGTTAGCTGAAGCTTTTCAAAGCTCTGTAAAATCCTGTCGGTGTAACATGAAAGAAGACACTTAAGCTACAAAATTTAAGCTGCAACTTGATAAAAAATAAAAATAAACCAATAAAAATTCTGTTGTTGCTTCTGTAACAGAAGCTGAAGTTTAAAGACTTTATTCAGCCTCAGATTCTGGATGAAGCCCAGAAATTTCACTCAACAGTATGACCTGTCTGAGTTGAGATTCTTCTGATGTCAGAATCAAAACAGGAGGAAACAGACACGGAGCTTATTGTGGCACCTGTGGACACATGATGTCACATGATACAACTTCTGTACAGAAACTAAAGAGAGAAGCAGCAGGACGACCAGCTGAAATCAGAACATCTGGATCTGTTACTGAATTCCAGCTGTGGTTGCAGCACAGCAGGTGTTCAGGAAGGAGGCGTCCCATTGGCTGTTCAGGTTGAATATTTGTCGATTGTAAAAGTAGAACAGTCCAGCAGCTGAACTCTTCAGCTGAAATTCACTATGTGTTTGGTCTGAACTCAACATTCAGAGAATTATGCAGCTGTGACCATGAAACATTAATAATAATAATAATAATAATAATTATAATAATAATAATGAAAAGCGTTGGGAGATCTCGCCTTGTTTTTTGATGTTTGTTGTTATAGAGCGCTGACTGATCTCAGGGTTCAGGTTCACTCTGTGATGACAGATTCTATTTAAATCACCTTCATGTTTTCAGTGAAATCAACATTTTTAAACTTTGCTGCTCGGCGACTGCAAGATGTACAACTCGTTTCTGTGTGTGAACTAAAAAAAGTTTTGGTCTGTATCTGCATCATTTGACACTAATGTGGCAGATTGATGATGTGCTCTGCTCAGTAACATATCAACACTCTGATGATTTATTGCACACAAATACGTCACTTTAATTGAAAACATATGAAACTGTAAAAGCAGAATTCTTGTGTTTGCAGGCAGGACTTTATGATGATGAATTAAAAGGAGAATGACTTCAGAGTCGATGGTTGTGGATTGTTGCTTGTGTATGTGAATCACTGGGCTGGACGATGATGATACGACAGCAAGTGAGGAAAACAAAAAAGAGATTAATGTGTGTTTCTCTGCTGTTGTTTGTTGGTGCATCGAGATAAAAACAGATTCCAAACCCACTGAAGTAGAAGACTAGAAAGTAAAATATCCAACCTCAAACAAAAGGAAACAACATGGAGGATGTTTACAGTCTTTTCAAACACTATTTACACGTTTGATGTCTAATTAACACATTATTTTTTACATGAATCATTTCTGTTACATGTTGTTTTTAGCTTTAGTATTAAAGTATGAAAAGTCTGCGAGCTTCACTCAGATGTCCTGGTTCGCAGCAGATGATGGGCACCGTGTACGGTGACTGAAGGTCCGAACTGTGACTCAAACTAACCTACAACAGAGATGTTCGGCTCTGTGTCCTCTGTGCTGCACCATGACTCATCACCACAGCTCTGCATGACTCATGGTTTTAATACACAAACCCCCCGGGGGAGAATTAGCTCCACAGCCTGGTGTGAATTAACGCTGCTCAACTCTGCTGTGTGTCCTCTCTTCAACTCACTGATGCTGATGACACAATGATGATGGAGACGAAGACGATGAAGCAAAAGAAGAAAAACCTCCTCTGAGGTTGCTTCTCAAAAATCACTCACACAGGATTTATGAAAATCCTCTGACACAATATGTAAAACCAAAAGACAAACTTGAACAAATCTACTTCACCGAGACACAGTAAACAAACAAACAAGGTCTCATAGAAGAAGTGTGACAAGACACATCGGCCAAAACAGTGAGTATATCATGTACACAGTATATTACACAGTTGACTGCACAGTTTACTACAGAGGGTACGTCTCGTGTTTTATACACTCAGTGTCTAAAATATCTGATTGAGACACTGTACAAAACCTGCCCAAGGTGTCATGTTGTAACAGATTGACAAAATATTATTCGAATATAAAATATTGAAAAACACATTCAAATCCACATTCAAATTCAAATCCACACATCCTTGCTTAAAGTGATAAAAAAATAAAATTAACTTTGACTAATAATAGTAAGCAATCAAATGTCAAACGAATGATGAACGTCCTGGACTCTTACCTTCCTGGTCAGTGGGACTTCTATGGGCACAGGGACAACCTCAGCAAGTAAGCAGCCGTAGAACGCTGTCATGAAGGCTGCAGGATCATTGTTTGGGAAGACCAGCGCTACCTACAGGCAGGAAGACACAGGGACACAAAGGTAACAGTGCTGACATTGTTTATTATTCTGTACAAACAGAATCACAGTCTCTGATGTTCAGTCAAGTTACAGTTGATCAGTAATTGACTTCCTGGTGTGTGACCAGAAAAGAGAGGTCACACTGCACATTATCATTTAACGTTTGACCACAAATCGCCACCTTGGCTGCGTGTTAGATGGGGAGGGACTGATGTGTTTTCGAACTAGTGAAAATAATATTTGAGGAGAGAGAACAAGGTGTTGGCAGCAAATGTGGCAGATTATCCATGTCACATGACTCAGGTGTCACACACATGGAAGTACAATATTTTGGTGCCACGCTGAACATCATCTTCAGTAAAAAAAAAAAAAAAACAGCGATGTGCAACAGTTCATCCTGTGGCATCTTTCACAGCTGGGTCTATGTCATGAACTCTGATCGGAAAACCTCACTCTTGGTTACGCTCAGGTGGTGGTGGTAAACAGAGATGTGAACACAACAATCAAATTTGACACGTTTCTATGACATCAGAACTTTTATTTTAGCTGTTCTGCTAACATTGGATCCAGTTCAGCTCCAGTTGCTGGTAGTGATGATAACGGTGAACCTCAGCTTAAGTGCTGCTTAATGGCTTCAGTATACACTACTGGACTCTGTGTGTGTGTGTGTGTGTGTTATAGGGGTTGAAGCTATAAGCTAAGTGCACCTGAGTGAATGAGAGTGGTGTAATGATGCTTTAACGGGACTAATGTTGACATGAGCAGGTCTCATCGGAGACATTCAGGTTTCAGAGAGTGAGGGGAAATGACTGCGTTACTGTTACTGACCACACAAGGTAGCAGAGACTCAAAAGAAAACAATTCACAGAGTTGAAACCTTTGTTCGTGCTTCAGCTGAAGAAAAACCTGGATTCTGTTTTAAAGAGCAGATTGTTTTGTTGATTCTTGGGTCTTTCATGTCAGTGTGGACTCAAATCTATTCTGTTCCTCTGCTCCAGGAAAAAGAAGATGGTTTGGTGTCAGATCATAAAACTGTCCAACACTATGACTGTCAATTCTCCTTTACACTTCCTCCTCTTCAAATTTCCCTATAAATCTCCAGTATTTGTAAGTTTTTATTTAAAAAAGGAGGCAAACAACAGTACACAGCAAAAAAAAAAAGTCCTTCAAATATAAGAAATAATTGATCAATACAAAGCATATTGGCTTAAAAATCTGCCAATGGAAAAATTGACTCGCTAAGATTTCTTAAAAATTAAAATAAGTCTAATATAAGCTTTTTTGACATGAGTTCACATCAGTTTGGGAAAGTTATTTATGATAAGAGTTGGCTGGAAAGACTTATTTTAAGTTAATTCTGCTAACATTAGACAGTGTTTCTGTGTCTTACCAAATTCTCCAATTAAACATTGAAAGCTTAGACTGGAAAAAATACCATTCTTAAAATAAGTTTTAAAAAATTAGAACAAGAAACTTTTTGCTTGTAATAAGCAAAAAAAAAAACTCTCACTGCCAATGGAACAAGTTAAAATTCAGTTTTTGCAGTGTAGAATCACATTATTAAAGACCCGACCAACCAATTGTGAGTCAGTCTGAGTAATTCTCATCTGTCAAATCATGATGTTTCAGTCCATTTTTATCAAATCAAGCAACTGATTGAAACAAAGCTAATCACAATGATGTGACTTGAACAAACATCATCTAGCAACGGGGCCATCCCCTTCATTTCTGCGCAGCTGTCATCCATCTTTATATACAGTCTATGGTCCCCACCCCTGAATTAGTGTGCCTGCTGGCAGTGAGATAAACAGTCAACTGTTGACAAATTCATTACAAACTAACTCTTCTACAATGTGAACACTATGGTAAAGGTTTGGTTTGACAGAAAAACAACAGAAAAACAGTAGTCACTGTCCGTTTTATTTAATATCTCCTACTGTTGTTACTGACCAAGGTGCTGGTGTTTTCATCCTAATCATCCAATTTTTGAGCATGTTTTTTAAACCATATATACACTTAACACACACTGATCTATTAATGTCAGGTATATTTTATATTCACCACACAAACACAAACAGAAAATACTTTCAGACAAAAGGACGGAAGCTAGAAAATGTGATTTCCTGCCTCTGAATCATCTCATAACTCTGTTGTTTATAGCATGAGAGCATGAGAAGATTAAGAAAATGAAAACAAATTTGATCCTGAAATTCAAACAATTTTTTGACTCTGAAAGTAAAATTACATCCACAAACCATCTCCCCTGAAACTGCTGCAGCTTGTTCTTACCACACAGACTCACAAAACCTCTAATGCACTTTCATAAAATAACAAGGCCTGTTTCATTTCTCAGTGTAATTAAATCCCCTCAGATTTCTAAACGCCCTCTCTGTAAAACTCATTTGTGTAATCGTCCTGCACAACACGTTTCTACGATGCTGAGATACAAAAAAATGACGCTGTAATTTGTCTGTGTGCAGCTTATTAAGGCTCCAGTAAAACTGAGAAAAGGACCAGTTTGTTATTCACACTAAGCGGGAGGAAAAATGACTTGTACAGTAATTAAAACACACACCCTTCCGCCTCACATACATAAAACACACAGATACGCTGGCTTCGTGCCAGTCGAGTTGGAAACTGAGCTTAAAATAAAGATGAAAGACGGATGAGGATACAGTGGGACATATGTGCAACCCTTACTCAAACATTTTTCCGTTTTATTTTCACGTACAGAGAGAGTGAGTATAAAGTTGGGTAAAGAGGCCTCCTGTGATGTGATGTTCAAACTGACTGAGGCGAGACAAAGAACAACAAATGATCCGAGTCCTGAGAAGTGACGTCAACAAGATGCTGTGATATTTTAATATCAACAGAAACTGACACTAACACAAGAGGAAGAAGGTCTGATGTTTGTGAGTCCAGCTGTTTCTCGATTAGTTCAAAGCAAACACTTTCTCCTCTTCCACTGAGGTCAGCAGCTTCTCAGACTTGTTTATTTTAGTTTGAGCGGCTCAGCTGTTGAGGCTCAGATCTGAACTTTCGGTGTTAAAGTGTCTGAAAATGAACCAAATTGTATCAAATGTCTTCCAAACCAAGAGAAATGTTGGCAGAGGAATTGTATCCCACGTGTACATGTGACAGTGTTGTAGTTGCTCCACAGTGAAAAAAAGGTGGAATCATTTAAGTATCTTGAAGTCTGTGAAAAAGCAGGAGGTTACTCACCCGGTCTCCAGGCCTGACCAGCGGCTCCTGTTTGGTTCCCAGTTTGTGCAACAGGTTGTAGGCCACCTTTACACTTCTAGACCACAGTTTACCTGCAAAGCAGCAAAGCTTTATTACACACAAGATCTACAAGCAGGAAGTAGAAAAAAACATTGAAGCTATCACATCTGAGTCCAAGATGTTATTTAGGAAAAAATGTAATCAACAGATTAAAGAGTAAATTATGTTGCAAAAGAAGATAAAAGACTTTAAAACTGTAAACTAAGTCACCACATGTAAAAGATCACAGCACAGATGTATAGATCATACAGATTTCACAATGTCAGAGGAAGTATCATGGTCCACATGAGTGAATCATTATAAGGATAAATGCTTCATCATCGTGACAGATGTATTTCCATAGAAGGTGTAAAAAAGTGTTGAATCACATAATCACGTCTTTGTGATCAGTTTCATTTTCTCCATCAGAGGCGAAGTCTCTGCTTTGCTCATTAATGAGCTAAAACACAACAATGGGATCAGTTTTACAGACTGGCAGATGCAGATATTATGCATGAGCAACCCAGTGTGACTTTCTCATTGTTTTCCAGGATAAATGAGGTTTTTCTTTTTTCTGTTGGAGCTATTTAATTAAGTAAAACTGGAGCTTTGAGATCCCACAAGGAAAAATAGACTGAAAAAAATCAGCAAACAAAGGCAGAGCAGTGGTGATTCAAAGACAATTGAGGTTTAATTAATGAATTTTAAAATAATGGAGAATAATTTTGTTCCACCACACTGAGGGGGATTTTGCTACGAGCCCATCCAGTCCTGAACTGTGTCCAGATACTTGGCACTAAGACAAATACCTTTCTGATGGACGCTGTTTGAAGATGCAAACAAAAATTGCCTATGGTTTGGGGCCATCAGTTTCCTCTGCCTCAGAGAAAGTACAAGGAGCTCAAAGAATTTGCTTCAAAAGGATCCAGTTGAGACAGTTCATACGTCTGATGAGGATCACTCCTGGCTGCCTGACACTAGAGGACATGTCCAACTGGTGAAAAGCTTCAAGTTAGATCAACAGACTTGAGAGATGATATCTCTCATCTTACAAAGTAATCCCTCAGGATCCTTCAGGATGAGCTGGACAGCATCACTGAGGAAGAAAAGAACTAATGTGGATGACCTTATTGACCTACTCTTATTGACCTACTCTTATTGACCTACTGCCATTTCAACCAGACTCTGGATAATCAGCTGAAAATGGATGCATTGACTTGAAGGAGACCTGGACATGATACGGATGAACACTTTTACACATAAAGCAAGAAGCTTTTCAACCGTTACATCACACTTTTCTCAAGTAGTCTGTTCTGTTCCTTTCAGTTTCTGGACTAACTAATGGTCACATGTTGTTCTGGTTCGCATCGCAGTCCCTTCAGCCATGTGTCACTGCTGCTGACTTCAGCTTTGACTCATGAAAACCTGTTGGTGGAGCAACGAGTGAGGCCACAACAACATGTAGACACGTAACCAGAGCATCTGGTCTTGCCCACTGTCGCCTACGCTCGCCCACTGTCGCTCTGAACAGAGCGGAGTTACATTTCAAGGGTCTGAATGAGGTGAAAAATGTTTAGTACAAATATCAGACATGGGAGACTTGGTTCAATAAAGATTGAATCAAAACAAGAATAAAAACTTTTCCTCAGCAGTTTAATGCTCTAGTTGTTGCTCACAGTTTACACAAGCGTGAATCTACTGATCATTAATTAATCAAACTTTAATCCTCACAACTCGTCTATAGCTCATCTTTGAAGAGAAATACCAACTCACAGTGTTGACTCTAGATCAAGGGCTCTTCAGCTTTAATGGTGGACGTCCTTGTCACCTCTCTCTCCTGCTAAACGTTGTCCACATCAAAGCTGCATCTCCATAAGTGATCACACTTTGCAGACCTGATGAGACCTGGTCAAGTCTGATGTTACTAAACCTACGTGAGAAAAGACTCCAGCAGCTTTTTTCTCGTAAAACCTAGAAGAGGACCAAGAACCTCTGCCTAATCATGCATCTTAATTTTATGAAAGTGATACAGCGGGACTCCTGGTGTTTAAATATACATATGTACTGCTTCAATCTAATACATTCATCAATTTAATCAGAATATTTTTAACACTTTGTCATTGTGAATTGCTCTGTTGTCTATAAAACTTGTCCAGCTGCTGTTGCATATGATATAATCTTCAAATGTTTCACAATAGAAACCCTCCACTTTAATGCTAAAAAGTTTTTCATTTGTAATGGTTTGTAACAGGAAGTATTCAGTAAAAACACACTAAATGTAACAGCTGAAGCAAACAAAGGAAACATGGAGCTGTCAGTGGTCTGTAAAATGAGTCAGATCAGGAGAAAATATTTAAAACCAAAACAAATGTGCACAGAGAGACAGTCACACAGATTATCAGAGAGATGTCACGCCACAGAGACATGAAGTTTCTGTTTCCTCCCCATGCTTCACCTCCTTTATCCAAATAAATTTCTCTGCTGACAAATACTGAAAGTGGACTGATGTGGACTGCAGCCTAGTCAGGGCCGAGTTTAAGAAGATTGTTGGGGAGTCATAAATTGTCCCGTTTCACCGCTGTGGGCGGAGCAGGAGGTGGAGGCCGACTCGACAGGAAGAAACAAAACAAGTTTGTCCTTGTCGAGAGACAACACCAAAGGAGAGAGGGGGAGAGAGAGAAAGCACTGCACACACACACACACACACACACACACACACACACACACACACACACACACACACACACACACACACACACACACACACACACACACACACACACACACACAGTCTCACCATGTTGCTGTCTCTGCTGGACGACTCCTGAGTGCTGAAGACATTTCACAGTCTGGTGAGCTCTCACGTTGTCTCATCATCAGATCCTTGCTAATCAGTTTCCACACACACATGCACGTGCATGCACAAACTCGTTTGCCTATCTACCTAACAAAGTTGATGCTCTTGAGATGAAGATAGCTTTTCTCATTAATCCATCAGGATGAAAATTGGAAAATGCAGCTGAAAACGAGAACCTCTGAAATCTTTGATTTTTCTACTTTTTTCCTATTTCTAGACTTTTTTTGGATTTTTGCACTGTCATTCTGGGACAGACTGTAGCTTTAATAAAAAATGTCTCTTTTGTTTGGATGTTGAGGTGATGTGCTTCATGTGATGCGATGGCTGAGCTGCAGCTTGTGAAGTTAGAGGATGTTTCTCTTCTAACTTCACAAGCTTCAGCTCAGTTCACCAAATGTTTCTTTCACCCTGTGGACCAGAAACCATTTCCATAACTGCTGCCGTCTGGGAGATGGATAACTCTGCTCCATAGCCTTCGGGCCACAGAACAAAGCAGCGCGTCACAGTTTGGATGTGGATGTAAACGCTGACCCCGGAGGGCGAGGACGTGATGCAACTCAGCTGCAGCGAACGTGTTCAGGGAGCTGATGATGTTGTGCTGCAGGACACACTGCTGATGCCTGTTTAGTGTCATTGTATATGACTTTGCCTTAAACTACCTGTTTGTCTCTTGTTGCTGCTTAAGACTTGTTTCCCTAGATCCTGGACTTAGACCTCAGACATAAAGTAGATTTATTGGTCTGTGCCACATTTGACATCAGACTCTGATGTAGAAACATTCACCTGGTGAAAGCGCACACAAGACTTCTTGACAGAAATGTTTTATTATCTCACATGTTGCGGGGCTAATGGTCGCATGATTATTACTAACCAAAGCAGTTGTCTTTAGAGGCATTTATTCTCTGTGATGTGATTTTACTCACATCTTATTAACCAATATCTACGACCAAAAACTGGATTATCTTGGTCTATAACATTATTGTCAGAAGGTCCTCTAACCTCAACTGACAAAACACTTATATTAATCAGTTTGTATATTTATATTAATACAACCATGAATGAATGTTTTTAGAATAAAAAGTGTTTTTTTTCCAGAAAAGTGTTTTCTCTGCCTCACAGGGAAAACACTACATATTGTGAAAATCTTTGCTCTGGGGTAAAAAAAAAATCCCGTCTCTTTACAGCAGAGCATCTTTTTTTTCACACTTTCACTAATGTGCTTTGCTCTGTCTGGCTGCCATTAGTGGAATTATATTTGCACAGCAGGTGTTAAACATTGTTTGGTGCTTCAGTTAATCAGCTCGAGGGGAACCCACCATATGTGCACAGAAAATAGGATGAAATTCATAGAAAAGCCCCACATGGATTCACGTGGTTCTGTTTTTAGCTCCGGTCAGTTCAGTGCTTTACTAAATGAAGGATTTAAGCTGCAGTGTTTATGATGCATGATTCATTTCACATTCATGATATTTTGACACTGGTGATCAGCCACGATCCAAACTCACAGCACAGGGTATGAAACCTGTCAGCTCTTGTTCAGCTGCTCTGCGATCAGATTTGTTTTGACTGTCTTCTACAGTGTTGGTACTTCCTGTTTCCCTACCCCCTGTTGGTGCCCCGCCCTCTTCAGTGTACATCCCAGTCATGCTCACCATAGGTCAGCACGTAGAGCGGCTTGCCGTTGGTGTCCATTGTACTGAGGCAGGGGGCCTTCGGGGAAATGGTGCCCCACCTCTGGAGGGCCGCCTCCAGGGACGGAGGCCAGTTGGTGACCACACCCAGCTGCTCACCCCTCATGGCGACCATCTGCGCCCCCTCAGCTTTGGGCTGGTTTGGGTCTGGCTGTTGGACTAGAGGGGGGACAGGAGGAAGAGGACGAAGATTCAATTGCAGAGCCTCAGAGGGATTAAAAAAAAAAGACATTTTCCCTGGAGGAGTCCTCTGAAAGACTGTCAGTTAGTTGACCACTTCATCAGCAGCTACTTTATCACTTTGTCAGGTTGTCCCTTTCGGTGCCGCTCTGTGAACATCTTATCTACGACGGGTACAGACCGACCTCGATCCGTATCAGGCTCTGAGATGATGCTGTTGTGTGCCTTGATTTTATTCTGACTTTGGTTTGTTATCCTGTGTCAACAAATAGACCGACTCCTGATATGTGTTAGCAGCATTAGCTCAGAGGGCTAGCTTTGGCTAGTTTATTACATTTTGTGAATATCAATCTGAACATCATGTCAAACCTTTGACAGCATTTAACCTTTAACTTATTGGCAATAAATTATGAAAACCAAACTAAAAACAAGTGATTTCTTCAGTGACATATTGCCATACCTCAAACACACTGTTGAAATGACTGTAGATTGACATGACGTCTTTTTTTTATCAACGTCCTGATGTAAACAACCTAAACTCCATGAATCTTGAGGATTTACAGCTGTGACGATGTTTCAAAGGAGATATATATTTGTGAGTTTAGTACAAACTAAATAATTAGTTGTCCTCCATTTATGGATGAACTTTATTACATATCATTACGATGGTATTACTATGAGCTTTTCATGAAGACAAATGCATCTGAAGGTGTAGAAATCATGAAATTAACTTGCGACTCTGCAGCTTTTCGATCTTTGAAAACAAAAAGAAATATTCATCAGCTTTGAAACAGCAGAAACATCAGGGAAATGAGGCTTTTCACTGATTGTGTTAATTTATTTATTTTTGCCCCTGTGGATTATTTCAGTGTTTGCTACCACTCAACCTGAAGTCGTCAGCTTGACAAGAAAGACATTAAAATATTCAGTTCCCTTTAGGGGTTCACACTCACTGCTTTCATATTAGCTGAAGTCATTTATATCACTGTATGTGCTGCCTTTAGCAGCACTACAATTAGTATTTGTGTCCCAACTTATAAATGATCGTCTTTTCATGCTGCTCTGGTTTATTTTTTTGACTTAGAGGTTGTTGTGGCCCCTTAACCACTTCTCTGCCTCTCAATAATACTCAACAATCAATAAATAAACAAAACAAAAACATGCAGTAGATCTGATATCACTTGTTTTTCAAAGTAAAGAGTATGAAGAAGTATTTACCCTCTAGGAGCTCCTCAAAGTCGTCCACAAAAAACTCTCTGAGTGGCGGCCGTTTGGGTCTCTTCAGAGTGTTGACAAGCTGCTGAATTTTAGCTGAAACTCTGCTGCTGACAGGAACGCCTGCAGAGGACGGGAACACAAACACACTCTTTATTCATGTATGCAGATTTATTATGATGATGATGATGATGATAAAGTAGTAGTAAAATCTCTCCAAACAGCAGATAAATGGGACAGAAAAGTTCAGATATGTTCAAAGGTATAATAAAACACTGAAGAGAACAAAGGGAGAGAGAGGGAGAGTGAAGACTGAAACATCATCTCTGCTTCCACACAGTGACTCAAAATCAAATCCTCGAAAATCCGAAGATAAACAGTTTATGATACAATGCCGTTTGACTGAAGCTCATCTCTGGAAACAAAAAGGCACACGATGCACTGTAAACACAACAATAAAAGATTTAGAATCTGACAGCTATGAAAAACAGCTTTTTTAAAATCCTGATAAATCCCATCACAATCCTCCTCCTCATCCTCCAAACTGTCTGAGCCGCGATCAGCATCAGCATCTCTGTCCATACATTGATCCTGGTGTTTAATGAATATCTTTGTCTATTTCAGAATTATCTTCCTCCTGAGACTCGTGAAACCTGTGATCCATCAATCTGGAGTCCACCGGTGTCACGGGAGAATTTGGGGTTTGGAGGTCTTTTCAGAGACTTTTACTTTGAAAAGACAGAACTGTATTTTTTTAAACTGCTTGTTAAATCATCAGCAGTTGTCATATCATTTTTACGGACATGCAACAAGCCCAACACACTCACCGTCTCCAGTCTCCATCAGCTCAGCGTTGCCGTACTTGGGTGTCTGTCTCTGGGCTGCAGTGCCGCCTCCCGGGCCTCTCTCCACCTGGATCCCATCGGTGGCGGTGGTGTTGGTGGTGTTGTTGGTGTAACTGGTGACATCTGGAGGCGCAGAGTGGTTCTCTGGGATGTGAAAAAGGAAAGTGAAGTCTAGTTAGTCTCCTCACACCCCACACACCCTGCTGGTAAAACATCTTTAATGGGGGATTCCTGCAGTCAGGAGCAGTTTCACTGTATGTGGATAACATGACAGAGATTGTGTTTAATTATGTTGTTAGTTCGAATAGATGCCCCACTGTTATAATAAACAGGTTTACACAGAGAAAAAGAACATTATCAGAGGAGAATGTACATCTGCAGCTGTAAACACAGCGAATAGGAAAACAGTCATTTACTTTGGCATTAACAGTTTCAGTTGAAGCAGTTGGAGGTGTAAGCCATGTTTGTAACATCTAGAGCGATCATAACTGAACAATTTAAGCTGCTCTCTGCTGGACTGAAAGTCCCTAATGTGGTACGCTGGCACGCAAGTCTGTGGTTGGATGATCTATCACTAACCTCTTTGCACCTTGTCAATCTGACAAAGTTTAAACTGAAAATCCATCAGAATCAGAATCCTGCAGCCATTTCTCTCTTCAAAAAAAAAAAAAAAAAACCCCAACAACTTCCTGTTCCTTCATTCAACTTGACACTCCCTTTCAGGCTCTTTCACCTGCTTCGTGTGCTCCATTTATATTTTTCAGTCTCTTCTGTTGAGCCTGATGTTTCTCAGCTCCATCGTGCCTCAGACACTTCATCATTTACCTCTTCCATGAGGCTCAGCTGCTGCTCAACAACATCAAACGCTACTTACCGTTCTGCCCAAGGGATTCTTTACTTTGAATGGTTGGAGCATGAAATGATGCAGGGAAGAGGATGTGCAGTGACTCTAAATAAAGTGTGTGGGTGCAGCCTGGTGTCATTTACTGTCCCAGTGTGTAGAGTCTCTGGACCCCAAACAGGATGTTTTTGTGTTATATGTGATAAATGAGACCAATGAGAGAGCGAATCCCAGACCTCGGACCTAGTAGATAATTCACCACACCTCGATGCCCAACCCCACGGGTGGTGGGTACACAGGATGATAGCTTATCGCATTGTTCAGGCTCCATTGGCAAGTGGCCTGCCACTGGTCACTTGCCGATGCATTCACCCCACAGGTCTGGCTCTGGCAGCATACTCCCTTTGTGGGACGGACACTGGATTGTCATCAAACATCAAACCACTCTCTCAGTTTGATCTTTCCCTTGTAGTACATCTTCCTTGGGAGACCAGAGGCTAATACCTCAGACACTTTGGGACTTTAATATCTCAGCTTCATGTCTTGATCATTACTGTGCAGACTCCAAATACACCATATGTCATCGCTCGTCCTGATGGCAGGAAGCGGAGACACATTGTCCATCTTTATACACAATCATTACTATGAACTGAGTATATGAAGTTTCAGTTCTTCCTGAGAATTGAATGTTACAGATATTTAACACTGCTGTTACACTGTGTACTTCATTGTACTTTCCAGTCGTGCAAACAGAAATGTACTAAGTAACAACAAAACAAAGATTTATTTCCACTCTAGTCTCAGTCTCTTACTTAATATTTCATCACTACTTGTTCTGTAGAGGACAGTTAGGTTCAGGTTCAGATGTGTTAGGTTTACACATAATGTACATATACAATATAACTGAAAACTTTATACTTTATGGTCTGGTTCAGTCATCCACTGAAAAAGTGCTACATTTACTAGATTTTGACTGGTTTTAATCTAACTTCATTATTCTTGTCCTTTATTTCTTCGCTCAATTTTTCATGTGTACAGCTATATGACTATTTCTATGCCTAATGCAAAATATTACCAACTTTTTGGATGCATTGACATGCTTTTTTTTCTTTCTTTGGAAAGTTGGTTTGACTCCATTCGTTCATACCAATAAATCTGACAGAGGAGAAACTGCTCATGATTTGAAGCCTGAGAATGACTCAAAGAAAAAGGAAAAAACAGAGGGCGATGATTCCCAGCGAGCCAAAGCCAGCGAGACCAAACAGAATTTTTTATCCAGACATGGACTGAATATCAACACTGCAGCGCACGGCACAAGCATGCTAATCACCGTAGCACGCTGTAAAGTCTGTCTCTGCAACATCTGGGCATCTGTCTGAGCTGCACTCAACCAGACATGCACTGTCTGAACCTCTGTGGTGTTTATCAATGTGTGTGTGTGTGTGTGTGTGAGAGACCTCATCAAAATGTATTTATGATGATGTCTGACAGGGAGGAATCAGCCATGGCTGAGGAGGAGGAGGAGGAGGAGGAGGAGGATGATGCTGAAGATGATGTTGGAATACCAATGAGGCAGGAGTTGACTCGGGGGCGGGAACGTGTCAACTCCCAGTGGAGGTCAACAAGGGTTTAAAGGTGTTTTCACAGTTAAAGACACTGTGGCTCAGTTATTCGGTGGATGTCGAGGAAGCAGCATTCAAGACTTCTTGAAAACTTTTTGTTCTTTTGTGAACTATGATGTCAGTGTTGTCCACGACAAAAAAATTGGGAGAGGTGGTTTCTGTCAGTTCAGCTTGTTTTTTTTTCAAGCTATTTGATTGTTGATATCTTTATTTTTCTCATGAGATAATACTACCAAAGCTCCACTTTTGCAAAGACTCAGCACATCCAGGACGTTTGTCTTTTTGTACGATGGGAGGAAAACCCATCGTCAATGTCAATGTGAACCTTTTTTTAAATATTAAACCACCATGTTTCTCCATTCTTAACCAAGCGCTCAAAAGTCATTACCATTAAAAAGTACTGAGACAAATCTCTAAATGACAGACCCTCTCCTAAATTACTCGATTAGCAACGTGGCTGCCAACAATTTCATTCATCACAGCACAATAACAATTGCTTTGCTTTAAACAACAGATGAATGAACTCATTAGAATAATTTCTAAAATTCATTTTGTTTTGGAAATGTCCAAAAGTAACATAAAGCTCCTGAAAGAATTAAAACACCAAATGACAACTTGTAATGGTCTAATAGTCAATTATACAAATAAACAAATAGTCCAAATATTAGACTATAACCTGAAGGATAAAGGAAAAAACACGAACAAAGCAGTGATGGAGGCACTGATGGAGGCAGCTTAATAACCAGTTAAACAAACAGTTAAACAGAACAAGCTGAGATGAAAACTCTGTTTTGCCTGATTTTGTCTTGTTGTTGAAGCCTAACAAAGATAGATGTACCTCATCTTGCTTTCAAACCAGCATCGTTACACGACATATTAGACGAACTAAACTGAATCCATTTCCAGTTTTGTCGACGACGCCCTACAGTGAAATCTGTCCTCACAGGACAAACTGCTGTGCTGTTTTTCCTCAGAGGTCACTGACAGATATTCAGGCAGCAAGACGAGGCTGCGCTCTGGAACAATCCTACATGTGAGGTTAATGATTGTATATTGAATATGGGAACTGCTCCAGGGAAACATTAATGGATTCAGGGTATATTTTCTTCTTTCTGACACTGATGAATGGATGATTAAAGTATTTTCTCTGAGTGAATGCTTACTGTCCCCGGCAGGGAATGTTGCTCTGTTTTCCCGAGGAGCTTAAGACAAATGGAGGGAGACACTTCAATAAATTCTCTCCAGGATGAACGTTTTAAAAATACAGAAAAATATCTTTGTTTACCCGACAAATGCAGCAGTGAAAGTGTTTGTGATTCCAGGCAGCATGTTTTTAAAAAGCTGCGTGAAACAAGAGGC
Source organism: Polydactylus sextarius (assembly GCA_016801845.1). Lineage (NCBI taxonomy): Eukaryota > Metazoa > Chordata > Actinopteri > Polynemidae > Polydactylus > Polydactylus sextarius. Next base: position 9,937,610 of record CM028916.1, on the reverse strand, counting down.
TGACAGTCCACCACCATCTGCTGCGTAGAGACACATGAGAAGCCTTATGAAAGCAGATTAACTCTGACTGAGAAAACAACTAAAAACATGAAGCATAATTATCCAAATCAATACACAACAGCAAACAGAGGAACCTTGAACAGACGGACGACTGGTTCACACAAGCTGCTTTCTGGCATCTTTAAAAACATTGTTGATTTTCCTTATCAACAATTCACAAATCTAAAGCTGGAAGCTGTGAGCAGCAGTTTTTTTATCCTTCATCATTCAGACTGCTGTCATGCATCTACAACAAGGCTCAGTGCTCCTCCTGGCAGCTTCAGCACTGATGTTATTGAAGCAGATGATAAATAAATGAGGGAAATGATTTGCTGAAAATCAAGAGGGACAAACTTTGACATCCCTGCAAAGGGATGGCAGCTCGCTCCATCGCGCCATGCTCTGATTCTCAAACTTACCGGTACGAGCTGACTCCTCCCTCCTCCTGCTCCTCCTCCTCAAAGAGAGGTGAGGTACAAGGCCTGCATGTGAGGAACAAGAAGGGAGGGACTCCTAAAAAGTCATGTTCAGTTAAATGCTAATCAGGATGACTGGTATTTGTTCCAAAGTCACGTCACGTCTCGGTGCTAAAAGTAGGATGAAGAAGAAAATCTGACAAATACTGCAGGTAGAGAAGTAAATATGTGACTAAATAAAGGTATTGGAGGTTTTGTATTTGTCATCAGTTGCTAATTGTTTTAGTGTTGCTGTTTTTTATGGTATGAGTCTAAAACACTGGCCCTCACCTATGATGCGTGGTTTTATCGGTCCAGCTAATGTTGAGTGGGGATCACTTCTTCATTCTTCAGGTTTTTGAAAACTCTTCATCTCAAACGCTGAAAGATTTAACACTCCTCAAGTGTTTTATTTCACATCCATGAAAAGATATTTTCTCCATCTCTCTTCTCTCTGGAGCTCACTCTGTGTCAGTCGAACTCCTCTGATTGGCCGCCAGGTCGACTACAGGTTGTAGCTGGCGACTGCAGCTAAGACTTCTGATGTATTGGCTTCATAAGATCCAACGACTGTTCAGTGTTAATAAAATTAATATCAATTAATCTTTAATAAAGTGCTGAGGGCCAGTCACTGTTTCACTGTGACAGGAGTTTCTCTGATATTTTCACAGTATTTATACAAAACCTGATTTATAATCAAAGACAATTAATTTAGTTGAGTTTAATTTCTGATTGTTCTTTTCAAATCCTCTGTTGGTTTCACTGGTTTGTGCTATGAGCAACCACACCATCAGGACCGTGGTGATAAAAGTCCTGCTGATCTCGGCAAGTGATATTTCGTGTAATTTCAAACACTTTGCACAGTAAAAGATGTTTATCCTACAATGTTAATATGGAAAAACTAAATTCCTTTATCTTTATTTCAGGTTGATGTTGTTTAACTTTCATCCCATGGAGGTCCCACATGTGTTTTTCAAAGACCCGACAGTAGCAGCACAAACAGCACTTAGTGTTTTTTTTTTATCTGAAAGTATCAAACAACACAAACACAGTGCGAACCTCGACTGGGCGACAGTCAAAGCGTGAGGGGCAGCTCGACTGCACAGATCCTGTGAAAGGAATCTGAAATGAAAATGTGGAGATGATTACTACAGAGATAAGAGCGGAACAAAAAGTTATCTGCACACACAGGCAGCGTCTTTCTGATAAGAGCTGGACAAAAACAGCGATGCTGAGATGAGGGTGAAGGGGAAACGTGCACCTTCAAGTATCTACACACAAACACGCTAAAAACACTGGAGACCTGGAGGCTTCAGCTCTGATCAAATGAGACACGGAGCTGAACTCACACAGAGTATTTCTTCTGTGATAATCAGTGAAAGAAAAAAAAAAAGAAAAGGCTCAATGAAAGTTCAAGCCAAAATGAAAAAACATGACGCGGTGTGGAGGGAATCTGCAACAGTCCAGAGAAAAAAACAGAGATAAACCAGACTGAATGAGGCTACAGTCCCATCTGATGTCACATGACTCAACTCCCACGTTCAGGATCAGATCAGACTTCGTGATATTTCAGAGATGTCACCACGACAGATCAGGTGTTCACAAGGCCACATATTCTTGCTGTGATGTGCAGTGTGTGCAGTGAGTGAATCTTCAGCTGATAATATCTGCACCGACATCACTGAGCTCAACCGACCTGTCGCTCTTAAACGTCCCTCAAATCAGGATAAACACAAATGAAAGACTGATAAGATCACTGTGATGGGAGACTTGGCTGATGATGTCTGCTTGGTGTCTGGACTCATGGTTAGTCTAAGGTGTCAGGAAGTTGTGTAGGTGTTTGTAGTTGGCTGAAGAATGAATCTTAGATCTGGTGTTTGCAGAAGTGACTGAGGACCTCAGCAGTGTGTTTGGGTTTATACCTGGTTTAGGATCTGTGGACTGGATAATAATGCCTGGTGTTGCAGGGATGTGTTCTGGTTTTTACATTGGTTTTTACTTTGCTGAAAATAAGGTTTCTTTCATGTGTCAGGATTATCTCTGAGACTCTGTGTTGTGTACCTGTCTTGTGGTGGTGGTGGTGATGGTGGTGGTGGTGGCGGAGGTGGTGGTGGTGTGCGGAGATGTGCACGTGTTGCGCCAGGACATCGGCCAGCCTGCCGCCGGCCGCCCCGCTGCCCCCGCTGCGTGTGGAAGAGGAAGAGGACGAAGCTGTGGACGATGTGGTGGTAGTGGTGGAGGAGGTGCCGTGGATGGCTCGACTGATCCAGTGCTCCATGCTGATGCTCCCCTCCCGGCTGGACGAGGTCCCTCCGCCGCCGCCTCCGCCTCCTCCATCCTCATCTTCACCATCTCCTGCTTCTCCGTCATCACCATCGCCCTGGCCCTCGCCCTCTGAGCCTGAGGAAGTGTCTGAGGAAGAAAGGAAAATAGCAATATTGAATCAAATCATAGAAAAATAACAGGGCTGATCGCGTTCTCACCCTGAGGTACACAACAGACTTTACAGTGCCATTATTCAACCAGATTATTGGTAAAAATGTAAAATCTTTCAGTTGTTTGTGCAAGTGCAATTAATATTACAAATGTTTTCATCAAAACTCAACACAAAATGTTACTTTTATAGACAAACGTCTAGTGTCTCAATGTTTCCCTTTGTCTGGAAAATGTTTCAGTTCCGTTTAGAAACACTGCAGACAAGGAATGATGTGCGTGCATGTACATTTTGCACATGATTTCCATAATCACAGCATCAGGACACTAAGAGTGGTGATATGAATGACAAAAACGGACCCAGTCCTTTCTCTGTCTCACACACACAGACACACACACACACATACAGGTACTTTATGTGTGTTCTTGTTCAACTTGTTCAACTCCACAAATGACCATGTAGGTCACTCGTCCTCATGTTCCTGCTGTTACACCTGGTTAAAGTTACAGATCATGGATTTATTTGATTTACCTACATAAACAACTCAGTTAATAGTAGATGGCTTGAGCTTAAACAAGCACCGAGGACAATCACTGTTGGTTGAGTTTGCAGTCAAAAGATAAAACTCTGACTTCCAGTGTCATAACACAAACAAATGACCATGTGAAAGTAAACATTTTTGACACGGATCACTGCAGCCACCAGAGGTCACCCAACAACAAAATGTTACAACAGGTCGTAACCAAAAGAACAGAAATCCCTGACAACGCCCACCTGATCGATGTCACCATCAACTTTGACTTTTTTTTACACATGAAGATGTGGACAAACAAGAAAATCCTGAACTGATGTGAACATTATTATTTATCTTCATATCTGATGTTTTAGTTTGGATCATGTCCCATCTGCTAACCTTGTAGGGGGCGGGGCCTAGTACCTGTACTACAACCAGCCACCAGGGGGCCCAAACAGATGTTTGGGTTAATGCACCCACATGTGATTAATTTACTATTTTTAATTTTTGCAGCTACTGAGGGAAATCTCTGGGTCTTTATCTGCTCAATGCTCTTCCATATTTTTACTAATTACTGCTGAGCAAAACGTGAACATTTTAAAAACATTTTTCAGAAAATGTGAGCTGAGTGTGAACTGAAACAGGGAATTAAAACCAAATCTATGAGACAAATGATACTGTCTGCTAGATAAACAAAGAAATAATAATAATAATATCAGTGTTAATGCAAAAGCTCAAACTAGTGTTTCAATTATTTGCTTTATTTTGTTTTTGAGAATTAAAGGGGTCAGATCATGTGCATGCCAGCTGACAGTCTTGCCTGGGCCCTGGATGAGATAATCTTAGAAGCTTAGACAGTTTTGGGCCCCCCTGTGTCTTGGGCCTGGAACAGCAGACCCATTTGTCCCCCCCTATTGGTGGATGCGCTTGAAGCTAAAAGTTAAATTGTTATAACAGACTGTTTCTTTGTTTCTTTGTCACATTTTAAAAAAGGCTGACATTTTGTTACCTCCCTGAATGCAATGACATTAGACGCCTCCTGACGTGTCAGCTTCCCCAGTGCTCTGCTCATGCGCTCGATCAGTAAATCTGCGCCTCGTTATCAGAGATGACAAAACAAAAACATGTTGTGGAAAACAAAGTTGCTGCCAGGCAACGTGGAAGTTACACACACACACACACAATTTGAAGCAGCTTCATGAAGCTGAAACATCAGTAATGATGTGATGAGAGATGGAGAAGAGCAGCTGAGAGAAGCCAATCAGAGGCAAGAGACAATGTTCTGCTTGGCGGCCTCAAGTCAACTTCACTGGCAGACAATCAGAGTGAGTGTGTGTGTGTGTGGTGTTGGGTCATAAGTTGTGAATTTGTATATTGGCTTGTTTTTAAAAATAAAGCTTCACTATCAGAGATTTGAGACTTTGTCTGACTTAAATGTGGACTGTACCTCTGAATCTATTGACATGACAATAAAATAAAATGCCTCTAGGTGTGTTTAAGATGAGGATCAGGTCAGTGAGGATCAGACAGTAAAGGAAGCCAACAACAACAACACGCATGTGATGTCATGTTGATTATTTAAACAGTGAACATGAAGGTACCACCACCATTATCATCATCATCATCAGCCGGAACTAATCCAATAAAACCCTTGACTGACCCAACAGAGAGTTAACAGCCTTGTTAACACCATCATTAAACCACAGCGCTGCCATAACGACATGAACGCCAGTGCTGCCTGGACACATCCTGTTCATCTGAAGTGTCCGGTGGACATAATAGGAGAAGTTATATCCACCTGAGGACGTTTACATATTCATCATAACAGAGGTCAAAAGGGCAGAAATCAGCTCTGTGACTCCCTCAACAATTACTCCAGAGAAATGCTATGGAATCAATATTAACAATCAATGGTTGCATAAAACATTATTTATATTGATTACAGCTTCATGTTAGCAGTTTGTCTGCTAATTATTTCTAATTGTGTTAGTTATTACACAAAGTATAAACTCCATCCATTCAGACGTTTATATTTCATAAAATTTATATTTTTGTGAGTTTATATTTATGATAATTTCAACTTTACTGTTGAGAAATTATTTTTCCATGAGTTTGCACGTTCTCAGATCATTATTCTTCCTATAAAACTGTCGTAGAAGCAGAGTGCAAAGGGATTTTTCATCTTACAAAGCTCTGAACATTTTAAAAGGCTTTTCTGTTTTTTTTTTTTTATAGACTGGTAAAAGTCATGTAAAGTTGAAAGAACACCTCAGAAAGTCAACAAAAATTTTGGTTTATAGCTTTCTCCAGAGGTCATGAGGGAAAGTTTGGTTAATGGTGTTTTGAAATTATGATGCAAATCCACATAAAGCCTATCAAATGTTCTGTGAACATTAAATGTGAGTTCACACTGACAGTACAGAAACCTGCATTGCACCACATTCAGCTGGAAGGTGACACTAATTTTAAACAACTGATGCTGGAAACTTCACCTTCAACACACGCCATCATGACCACGCAGCCGAAGTGGTTAGACTTGAAACCAAACCATCTAAGAATCACGTAAATTAAATTGCACTGAAGTACAAGGCCACAACATGTTTAAATAAAATTAAATAAGACATTCTTGATTTTCATTATAAAATAAAACTCAAATAAAATGAAATAAAAGTGCTTCAGTGCAGCAGTGACAAACAGCACAACAACAGATGGAGGTAACGACTGATAGACGACTCGCTGTTATTCACTCATTTTACCACCTCTTCTTCTTTTTCATTTACTCTGCTGTTTTACACATCACACCTGGTCGGACACAAAAGACTAATTAATTCTAACTACCAGGTGTAAATGTGTCCGTGGTAAATAACATGATACAACAGCATCACACTGTGTGAGAAAACGTGGGAAGGTTTAAGTGACAAAAAACAGTTTTATTCACGTCTTTACTTACATATCATCCTCTATATTCATGTCATGTCACAATATTGAGAGATTAAACTGTTTATTTTACCACTGTTAAACAGTAGAGTAATAAAACCTGAAGACTTTTATCATCAGTGTTGCCCAGGATGAATCATTTCTCATCTTCTGTGACATTGATCTTTTCACATTTGCGACGTCTGTGACCTCCGGTGAATCAAAACAACAGTAACCGGTTTAGAAAGCTCCACAGTGGTGGCAGCGGTGAGGTGAATCCTGGAAGTGAGTTTTTTTTTTTTTTCCATGTTGACAGTGCAAAGAGACGATCAGCTGTTAGCCAGCAGCAGATAGACCAGTCTCATCGTCCGACACCAGGAGGACGTCAGATTTGCAGCTGCATGTTTTATTACGGCTTTAACTGTTAAGCAAAGTCTTTATTTGACACTTCCTGTTAAAATATGAAATAAAAATGCTGTTAAATGATCAGTGTGGATGTATCTAGCTGCCTTGGAGGCTCAGTGACTGACTGACTGACTGACTGACTGACTGACTGACTGACTGGCTAACTGACTGACGGACTGACTGACTGACTGACGGACTGACAGACTGACAGACTGACGGACTGACTGACGGACTGACGGACAGACTGACTGAGTGTTGGTGTGATGTGACAGTCCTCACACACCGCAGACGCGTAGGCGACAGACTGAGACTTAAAGCTGCTAAAACAAATAAGCTTCAAACTCACGAGACACAGAACAAACACGATGATTTGCATCCGACGCCTCAGGATGTTTCTACTCGCTGTGGTGTCTGTGGGATTGTTCAAGTCAAGTGAAAAACATTAATTATTGGATGGATTGTGAGAAAATGTTATGCACACACACACGAACCCAGAGGATGAATCCTAACCAACATGGTGACGTTCGGACTCTCTGCTGCCACCAACAGATCAAATGTTGAGTCAGTTAAAACAATAGAAGATAAACTCAGTCTGTGACCCTGAAACTACATTTACTCTGACGTCCTCTCACAGTCCAAAGACATGTAGGTTCAGTGAGATGTTTGTTTCAATTCTTAAACTTGCATGAATTATTTTATCTGCAGAAATAAACATTAAATTGTTGTAAAATCAAAGATTCACAAGATCTTCAGTAATAAACTTTGGTGCAGAGGAACCATAAATACAACTCTACTGGTTTTGCTCTGAGACGTGACTCAAACTTTCTCAGCACTTTTTATTTAAAGTTTTATCACTGATCCCTCCAGATATTTTGTTTGTTACAGCCTTACACATCCACTTTCATGGTTTCAACCTTCAGTCTTGTTGAACACAAAGAAATAGCACCAGATAATATTTGGACCAAACCATCTGTTGAACAGCAGCTGTAGTTCACAGTTCACTGATGATGTATTTATGCAGTGTGGTCTTTACCTGGGGGTGTGTAGGCATCCATGGAGGTCTGGACCACCAGCGACCGCCGTTTCGAAGGCATAGGCACGGCCATCTTCCTCTCTTTGTGCTTGGCCAGGGCCGCCTGCACCGCCTCCGTGTGCACATCTGGACACAAACACAGAAGGTTTCACAGTTTGTACAAGAGATTTATCTCCCAGAGCTATTCATTCACAGTCTGAAAGCTACAGTTTGTGACCTTTGTGCAGCCGTGGACTTTATTAAATATTATATATATTATATTAAATTATATATATTATATTTTTTTAGGCTGTTTTTAGTTAAACTCCATCATATTTTATATTAGTGTTGGCATTTCTTCAGCCGAGCCACAATGTTGAATGTGTTCAACCAAGATTTTTTCATTTCTGTCTGTTCATTATTGTCCTATCTGAATGACCTGTTTTACACTGGATAAACTTTGATAATCCTACAAGCTGATTGTTTCATCTCTGTTAGTTTGCTGCACTGTTTTTCACCAAAAAAATCCCAAAATCAACACATAGATCCAGAGGAACTTTTTTTTCTCTCTATTTTCCTGTGATTATGTCACAACCACTCAGATTTAATCTTGTGACCCCTGCTACACATAATCAAGCCTCACTGACAATACAAATGAGGAGAAAGATGGAGTTTTCAGACACAGTAATGGCTGGTGTGTCCAGGGACAAATGTTATTAAATAATAGACAGAACGAGAACGTGTCGATCAGAGCAGAAAAAGAAGCAGGATGAACAGCTGGATTCTGTGTTTCTGTTACAACCTGAACCATGTTCACTTTTATTCATGTTCAGACGTTTAAACCAGTTTAAACCATGAAGATCTCTCTGTGCAAATGAATTTATTTCTAAGTCAGCTCAGTTTTGTTTTAATGGACGACAGAAGGAGCCTGATGAAGCAGAGATGTCAGGCTGTCGAACAAGAACCCAAGTCATTTGTAGGAGAACAGGAGGTGATTTAAATCTCAAGTGCATGTTTATTGTCTTGTGGTTGACTGAGTGTGACTGCAAAGTGTTTGTGTGTGTGTATGTGTCGGTGCTTGCGATGCTTTTCTTTTTCATTTTAATGAGTTAAAAGGTTTTTACAGATTTATTTTCTGTCAGCTCAAACTCAAACTCTACGACCGCAGGTGGAAAAAGAATAATGAGGTTCACCCGTTCAAATCTTCAACAGCTTCTTTTTCTGCATATCTAAGTTATTAACCCCAAATGTGACCAGCACAAAATCCCACAGATTCATTTTGAATAAGATGTCACTGAGCTGAAAACTTTTTGTTAATCTTTATTAATCACTGTTCATCAACAGATGGAACAAAACCAAACAATGAGCTGTGACAGATTCACAAAAAGCCTCTTCCACCCGTTGTGGCCAACATATGGGTCCACTCTGCATCAACCAGAACAACACGTCACGACATCAACGACATGAGGACCATGTCCTCATGGTCGGGTCAGAGTCGAGCTCTTTACAGAGCTGAAGGAAGAAAAAAAAACAACAAGGGCCTAAACATGGATCCAGATTAGATCAGAAGATGATGCTGGACATGATCTGATTCAACTCATCTCTCAGAGCTGATTGTGAATCCACTTGGATCCAAGTGGGATTTTGATATATTAACATTATAGCAAATGAAAAACTTACAAAAAAGGATGGGAACTAAACTGGTTTTAATCACAGTTCTCAGTGTTTTCATTAAGAAGAGATCTGGACTGATAAAATCTGGTGTCAGTGTCACTTTAAACCAACACACACATTCAAGGATTCTTATTTATATGTAATATATACAGAGATATTAATGTGGGTACAATCTATTCAAGTATTCAAGACTTGCAGTGGTAATAAAAGCAGATTTCATTATTGGCATGTAAATTTATGCAGTGCAGGCACCAACTACATCATCATCTTTACTGAAAGAACTTCTGACATCAGACACAACACTGATGAGGTGATTATTATTTCATCTGATTGTTGCTAGACGAATGTCTCCACATGCAGATGTAAAGATGTTTTGTGATGCAGCTCCGTACCTGATCGGTAGCGTTCGTCTCTGGAGCCAGATGACCGCCGGCGGTGGTAGCGTGAGGACGAGGATGGGGTGACGGGCGTTCTCCTCTCCTGACCCATGGACACATCCATTCCTGCAAGACAAAGGTTCCCATTATTAATGTCAACGTGTTCAGCAGCTGAAAACCTGACTGCAGCAGTTTGTGTATTTAATTTTCCTCAGATTCAGACATGACAACACCCAAAACTCAGCAGAGTCATAACTGAGGATGTTCTTTATTACTATTTATAATTGAAAATCATCATGGTTTGATATTGTCTCATTTTCTGTTCATTAAAGGTGCAACATAAACATTTCCTCTGCTGTTGAATAACCACATTCAGTCAGAACCAGGTAGTGCTAACGGTCACTTCAGGAGCTTCAGGCCTCTTCAGTAGAGGAAAACAACAAACAGAAACCAACATTAATAGTTAACATTAACACTTCTGCAACGTTTATGCTAACAGTGGCTGTGTAGCTACAGTTAAAACCTGACAAACACCAATAAGCTAAACCTTGTGTGCTGGTATATGAATGATACTTTGACAAAGGCAAGATATCTACACACGAAGCAGCTCTGCTCTGTGAAAACCACAATAAAAGAAAACCAAAGGAAATCACAGATGGTATTCAGATACCAGATTCAGATGGTATTTGTACAGATAAATTCCAAAACAAGTAGAAAATCCCAAAACATAAAAATGAATGTTTTACTGTGAAAACTCCCAATTCCCATATTCCCAGTCAATCTAATTTACTGTAACAATTTATTAATCCTCCTGAGGACATTAACATCCGGCAGGTCACTGCTCAGATCAGATGTTCACACGGTGGAAACAAACATAAAAAAGTACAGAGACTAGGTGGAGGTTTTTGTTGAAGCAAACCTGTCTGGTGAAATAAACTATGTGATCAATAAGTGTGACAATGATAACCACCCTGTTACCGACAGCTGTGATGGCTGCAGAGCGACAGATCTACAAACATTCTCTTCACACTCGCACTTCCACCTCGTCTGTCTTCATTACAGCTCTAAGTGAGACTTGCTGCTTCGCCGCTGCTCAGGAGAAGAGCTGAAAGTTGATTATCCGACCGTGTAATGACCTCCAGCAGACACAGGAATACAGATACGAGAAGAGTGGAAATACATTGCTCTGCTGTTTCACTCTGGGGAGTCTGGGCTCTGCTTCACTTCTTTTTTTACAAACAGGGTGATGAGCTTTTATAAAAAGTTTGTAAAATGTTCACACAGTCTATGTGTCTCTGTGAATGAATCCTTCATACGAGCAAACATGACTCAGGCCTGAACTGTTCTTCATTATACATTTTAATATCTTGTTCTTGAAATCGTACTGATGGAGTGATTGAAAGTGACGTTCAATAAATAAATTACGTGTCTGATATTATGTTAGTTCTTTGGTTAAATCCAGTAACTTCATATTAATAACCAATGTATCTTGGACACGAGTGCCGCTACGCTGATCAGCTGACGTGTTCATCTTTATATACAGACTATGGTGCTTTCTACAACAAACTACCTGCTCCAAACGTGACAGTAAAACCTTTTACGGCAGGAAATCACTGTAGACCCCTAACTTACTCCCTTTATCTGTCACCTGCTGCCAATAGAAAGAAACCGAGTCCAATACGGAGGTGGAGGTGGATGAAGCGGAAACCAACCATCAGTTTCTCAAAGCACCTAATGTCTCATGGCACTAAATCCACTCCAGCTGTAGACAACAGGCCCTCAAACACTAAATAAATATAGAAAATCTAAATAGAAAACTACACGGAAGAAAATATATATTTCACTAATGATTAACTGTACAACCTGTACAGTCATTTAAATTATCAGAATGTCATAACTGTCTCATAAACATTATCTTCTGAGAAACTAATCAAAACTGTCTGTTAGAGAACAAAGGGAAGAGATTTTGAATGTTGAGTCAGATCCACAACAAAATTAATTTGGAGCAAATCAGTTCAGTGTTTCACACAATGAACAAATAAACTGATAAACAGACACAGGTGAAACCTCATTGGTGATGGAAAAAAGAAAAGGACTGATGTAGAGAACGAGTAGATCTTCATATAAATGTGTTGATATCTGAAGGGGAACACTTGTACAAAACAAATTTGACATTTTATTTTCTGATGAAATTCTGTTTTCACTGTTTTTTCCCTGCAGTGTAAATATCTTGTAACAAGAAAATACTTTGCACTGTTGAGGCTCTGGGATCTTCGCGCTGTATAATTCAAGGTTTAGTAGTTTGCTCTTAGATCAGCGAAGAAAAGAACCGAAGGCTTGAATTAAAGACATTCACTCTTTTTGTGTCAGAGTGTGTTGTTTTTCAGAGGGAGAATATATAACTGTTGAATGGAGTGAGAGTCGATCAGAGACTCATTTGGCTTTGACTGATGCTATATACAGGGTGAACATGTTGAACATGGCTGCACTTGAACGGATAATGAACTCACTCCTCAGATTCATCAGGTTCAGGCTTGTTAGTTTGTGTTCCCACATTTACAGAGGTTCATATGTTGCCAGTTCTCATATAACATCAATTATATGAGTCAATACTGAGCCTTACAAACAGACAATAAACCAAAGGGTCAAGTGAGGCAGAGAATAGTTTCAAACCACAACTTCCTGAAACCTCCTCTTCATCACAAACAGTGAACTGCTCACAACTCACAATTTACATGGACTCAGTTGTCAATTTATCAGGTACACTTAACCACTATTGTAGACTTAAAGATAAATACATGACATTAAAAATGTGAGATATTTGAGTAAATTGGTGCCAGTTTGTGCATCAGACAAATATATGATACCTGATCAACCAGTGAAAATAATCTTGTGATTTGTAGGACAGTTTGAAGGTCCTGCTTGGGATGTTAGTGGACCTGGATCAAATTGTCCCACAGCAGTGTTGTCTGGCAGACTGTTTGAGGTTGGCAACTAAGCTACTTCTGCTAAAGGCTTTATCAGTGCTGCTGAAAATGGACCATTTCCCTCTAGTACATCTTCTATACTTCTCAGTTTTATTTCAGCATTGCAAGCGAAACCCAGAGGTTTTTAAATGTTCCAACAAAACCACCTCTACCGTCACTAAACCCACGTCTTTCTGGGGTGTGGACCATCTTTGCTTGCTTTCCACCAGATATTCACCTACAGACTGCAGTTACTGTTGGGCATTAGAAAGCTATAATATCCTGCAGAGAGCTGAACCAACCAACATGACCACAATATTTTCTCACAAATACTGCTACAGAGTACAGATGTGGCAGAATCATGGAAGCGCTAATGCTGGGCTTAACTGTAACCCATCAAACTGTCTGTCCTGACTGCTTTGGACAGTAAGACAGACAACATCAGCATGGGATGAGAGACTGATGTGTCTTTGTGGTTCACTCTCAATGTCCCAGACACCAGGATTGAGTTTAAGGAGCCCAACGCTCCACAGAGCAGCCACATGGTCAGGTGAGGCGGCTGCTCGCACAAACCCAAACAACTCATGGAGTCTGGACGTGACTGGTCATGAATGTAAGTGCATAAAAAAATGACAAGCTCTTCTCTTTCTGTCTTTCTTTCTCTGTCTCTTGTCTCTCATTTCTGAGTCTGTGAATCTGAGCAGCTGGAATAAAATCTGTAACATCAAACATGAAAATATGATTTAATCAAAGTTCATCAACAGCCCATGTGTATCAACAAGTTTCAGAGACTCAACACAGGGATGAGATGGTGTTGCTGCTGGATGTACATGTGTGTGGTAGAGAGAGTGTCTTACTGCAGCAGAGGAATGCAAAAAATAAAGTGAATCACTGCAGAGAAGAAAGAAGGGGTGCTGTGTTGGGATGTTGCAGCTCAATGTAAGTGTGTGTGTGTGTGTGTGTGTGTGTGTGTGTGTGTGTGTGTGTGTCATCTGGTCCCCCACAGTGAAGTGGGGACGATCCCCCACCAGGCTGGGATGTGAATACCACACATTTTCTTCATCTCCTCATAATGTATTTCCTGACTCCACACACACACACACACACACACACACACACACACACAGGCACACACATATTCCAGTAATAGCTGACAGTGCCAGTGTGTCTGTCCTCAGTGAGTCTTACTGTAAAATGGACTTTAAGACCATTTGTGGTTGAACTTGGAGCCGTTTCACCAAAATCAGCTGCTGAAGACTGAATCCTAGAGGATCAGCAGCTTCTCAGGAGAAAACTGAATCATTACAGTGTAAACTGTTAACAAAAAACATGGTTAAAACCATGTGAAAGTTCCTGTAACATTAATGTTGCAGCCTCAGGCCTTGCAGAGATTAGCTGGTAAACATGATAATTTCAGTGGAAGAGGAGAAGTGACATAAATATATATACAATCTTAAAGGAAAGAAGGTATCGAGAGGAATAGCTCAGTGATAGAGTATCTGACTGCAGATCAAGAGGTCCGCGATTCAAATATTCAATTTCCCCTGGGATCAATAAAATATTTCTGATTCTCATTCTGGAGTTTGATGCTGAACTCATGACACTGAACTCATTTGAAACTTCAGATTTGAAAGGAAACAGCAGTTAATGCTAATGTCATACAGGTGTTTGTCTTATTTGTGAACATATCATTTCTTTTTGCTGCCTCATTTGCTTTGTTTTATTTAAAAACAAGAAAAAAAATGTGAGTTTTACCTGGCGCCTGCGGGAAGTAGGATCCGATCAGCTTGGACCGTTTCTTCTCATAGCCCTTCTGTGTGATGTCTCCTGAAAGACAACGACAGAGACGTTTACTTTACACACAGGTAACACTGAAGACTGCAGACACAGAACCAAATACACACACACATCAGGAATTAAAGATATAAAATCATATCTCTAATGTTGAAAAAATATATCTATCTGTGTTTTATCTACAGATTAAAGCTGAATTAACAGAAACAAATGAGAATCAACAAGGTCGAAGTAAAACAAACCTCAGACATCGACACAGTGAAAACACTGAGCTGTTCGACTTATCACATTCTGCTTTGTCACAGTTTCCATTCAACCGAGACCAGATGGTGCAGTTTGGCTGTGTGTGTGTGTGTGTGTGTCTCTGCATTAATGTGAAGCTCAGTTTGAGCGTCGCAGCCGTTCTGAATTCACCTTTCACGGAGCAACGATCTAGCTCAAACCTGCTGACCAATCTCCCCAGAGGGATAATTTGATAAATCAACACCATCAGCACATTTCCAGTAGCACAAAGCACAGCTGAATACACTGGTTCTCACATAAATGCTTCTTGGCATTTTGCATTTTATTTTATTTTATTTTATTCTCCTTGGAAAACCAAGGAGAAGAGTCTAAGGTTTCTCCAGAGAAACAGAAAACAAACTGCAGTTAATGACACATATTCACGATTTTTCTGGACGACATGAGGCAACAACTGACAAGAGCAGTGCATCTTGGGAAGTGGAGTTAATGGGAGTTGATGATGGTGTTGAATGGAAACTCTTCAGCTCGTCTGGAGCCGTGTGTTTGTTTTCTCGTCTGCTGCTACAACGGCAGCAGCTGGACGATGAGGGAGCTGGTGTCATTTTACAGGTTAATTCAACATATTTCTACAATATTAAACAGAAATGTTGTTTAAAAACAGTGTCAGTCAGTGTGACGGGGAGAGAGGAGGATACAGGAAAAGGAGGGAGGAACAGATTTGATCAACCTCTAAGAATAAAAGTCCAACTAGTCGGCGACTTTGAAGTCGACCCACAACACACAGCAGAGATTATATCTAGTCTAGGAACAATAGCTGGATTGTGTAGTTTGTCTTTACTGTGTATAAACATTTAGCTCATGTTAGATGCTGTGTATCACTTGTGTAACCGTAGACAAGCGTGCGTCAATCAAACAAGTTAAATGCCCAAATTTGAAACAAAGCAAACATTCAACTGTTTCATCACATGTCTCCTGCAGTGCCAGAGACATGTGATGAAACAGTTTCTCGATTTCTTGGATTTGAGGATGAAAAGAAAAAGAAATAAAAACTCAGAGACGAGAGCGTCGCCTGACTCAAGCAGCGGCAGATAGTACATGAAACCCTGACCGATGTTAAATCTGCAATGGATTTGTCGAACATGGAAAGAGCTGTTCGCGTGGCCGACTTGACAAATCCTTCTTAAACACACAAACATGTGACTAACTGGCTCAGATCAACAAAACCCAACTGTGGTAGCAGACGTCAGTGGTGACGATTTGTGTGTGTGTGTGTGTGTGTTTTCTGGAAGCGTGGAGGCAAAGCACATGGTTGTAATTATCATCTCTGCTGGGGGATGTGATTGTCCTGCAGAGAGAAGCAAAAACTGGCAAATGTTTCAGTTTAAAAGACAAAAAAGAGACTTGGGAGGTGGAGACGCATGGGAAGTAGAGAAGGAGGTCTGACCTTGTCTCAAACACACACACACACACACACACACACACACACACACACACACACACACACACACACACACACACACACACACACACACACACACACACACACAGCTACCAACCATCTTGAATTAATTGGAGTTGTTATCAGGACTGAAGAGTCAGAGTGAAGTGAATGTGACAGTCAGAGAGCAGATTCACGGCAGCAGCTTTGTGTTATCAGTCACCATCCAGTCTCCTCCAGTGAGATGAGCAGTCAGTCACCTGTCAAACGTCAGTCGGAGAGACGAGTGGCCAATAAGCTCTGCAGCCGCAGGGTTGATGAGAGGCTGTCAAACGGTTTTGGTTTTAAAGCCTGAGTTTGAGCCTAAGCAGACACACGACACCTCTCATTAACAAAGTCCACTCACTAAGATAAATGAGATTTATTTCTGTTGGTTCTGAGGTAGAAATATGGAGGTGTGAGGAAACCAAACCGCAACAAAGTCCAAAGGGTCAAAAAACACAACCAGACAGGGTCTACAGCATCAAGTTTTGACAAAGTTCCCAAGGTTTCTTTAATCTTATGTTTTTCAGCATTTAAACCTCTTCATGTTTGTAAAAACTCCTTTTAATGCAACAGTCATTTAATTTTCATACACATCATCAGTGTGGGTCACAAGCTGCATCTTCACATGATTAGTTTTCTTTACACAACAGTCTGAAGACATTCAGCCGCAGCAGCTCTGTGAGGTACAACCTGAGGTACAATATGTGGAAACTAAGCACGGTTTCCTCACAAAATGGTGAGAAAATCTTCCACCTTTCTTATGAGGATGATGAGGATGGAGGGATGAGGATCTTTAAATAGAGTTAGAGGAAGGAAAGATGACTCAACTATGTTGCAAAAACTCTCTCCCTCTGCCTGACTGCCAGTTTCTTTCAATTCATGAAAAAAATGGATGTCAGAGTTGAGTTTGAGTCACTGTGACGCTGCAAAGAGGTTTTAGCAAATCAACATAGTTCAACTGCAGAGTCAGAAGAAGGAGAAGAAGAAAAAATTCATAGCAACAGATATGTTTTCAGAAGAATCTGTAAAAGACACAACAATAGTTCAAAAGAATCATCATTGGCAGTTAAATATTGTTGTCAATAATTATTAGGTTTTCTCTTTCAGACTTGTCACACTTTGGTCACTGTTGCCTCCAGTAGCTGTAGAGTTCAGAGAAAAGCTGCTGCTCCTTAGAGTTGAAAGAGTTGAGGAAGGTGGGAATTTCCTGTAGGAGGTTTTTGGATCATGTACAAACTGAAAAACACTGTCAGTCTTCAGACCCTGACCTGGTCTTCTCTAAATCTCTATTGTGCAAATCCAAACAGAAAGTTAGAGCAAGGCAAATGCAGTGAAACAAAGTGGAGACACAGAAACAGCAGTAAATTAGAGCAACAACCTAACGAGCAGCTCAGCACCATGTAAGGTTCATCTCCGCAGCTGCAGCGTTTGTCTGAAACTCGCCTCATGACAGTTCCAACATCTCACCATGAGCTGCCTGTGAATTATTGACAATCTCAGATACATACTGCACGTTAACCCTCCATGACTGCTGCACTGACGTTAACTTCACCAGCTCTTAGCCTTGAACCTCAGAGTTGAGCCTCGCAGGGAGTCGACTCATAAATCTAAACACTATGGGGCTGCAGACGTCAGTGAGGATATAATGACTCAACAATTATTAACAACTCAACAAACTGCTGAAAGCTCCATCTGAGCAGTGATCAGATGAGAAATAAGATGCACTAGGTGGTCAAAAGTATGAGAATGCCTCCTTTAATTTAATTTAATTTGTTTATTGTGAGATCTATTTTTTTTCCATCACACAGCTTTAGGTTTTAGCTGCTTGACCTACTTGACCTTTGAGTGTAAAACTGACAATCACAGTTTGATGTGGAGGAGACCAACAGACTGCAGCACCGGCCTCAACCAAATCTAAACTTGACTCTGAGACTGTGATGCACTTGTGTGAATGAATGGGAGATAACGCCTGCAGCTAGGTGTCAATATCTGAGGTAAAACCAGATGTTGACAGATGTGGAGGCTGAGACTAAAGATGCAGACAGATTGCTGATAATTTTGCATCGGAGGAACATTTCAGTGTCCACATAGTTTTGTCCACACTCTGCACAAGTTGCAACGTACTCTGTATTCAACCGTATTCAACTGTGCTGTTAAATCACAGAGAGCAGACACAGCAGGGCGAGCCTCTGTGACCATATACAGTATGACAGAGAGGGAGAGAGAGAGGGGGGGGTTACTAAGAGACGAGAGAGGTAGCAAACAACTGGGACGCAGAAGAGAGAGAAAGTGAAAAAGAGAGGGAGACAGAAATAAAGAGAAAAAGCAGAAAGGAAGAAAAAAAGAAAAATGTGGGTGCAGAGGAAAGAGTAACATCGATTCAAAAACAGCAACCGAAAGAGAGAAAGAGAAAGAGGGAGAACAGATGAGTGTTGCATCTGTTCAGCACCTAAAAAGGAAACAGTTGATTTTATTGTTTCCACACTGCAACACTGGAGAGAGAGAGAGAGAGAGAGAGAGAGAGAGAGAGAGAGAGAGAGATGGTGGGAAAAAGAAGGAGAGAACAGGAAAGAGAGAGTTTTAGTCACATGACTCTGGAAACTACACATACCAAGTGAGCAAGCAAGCAAGCATACCATAACATGCCTGTGTCCCCCTCTCTCTCTCTTGCTCGCTCGCTGTCTCTCAGTGTCTCTCTCCCACAAAAGCAGAAAAAGCAGCAGAGATGCTCTGAGCTAAAAGCTAACATCATGCTAACAATGCTGATGCATATATTTGGTTCTTCTAACGATTACTGATGCCTCAGTTAAGCATGTTAGCCTGTTAGCATGTCACACTTACGTGAAGTCAGAACATTAAAAGTATTTATAGAGATTCATCATCTGGAGATGATGAAAAATGAAACCAGACACAAAAGATCCAGAGATTCACTGAGCAGGCTACCAAAGCAGCCATGTTGGATCAAACTATCCACAGCTCAGTGACCATGAGAGAATAAAAATAAAAAAATATGCTCTTGATAGAATATTGAGACATAAACACATAAATGTGACACAAAAACACTGTGTGCAGCTGTGTGGTTATCTCTATATTACACGTGTTATCACTGGTAAGTGTAGTTTCCTAGGACGCCCAAAATGTTGCTCAGATGATTTACAAACAAACCTTTCTGAAGTTATGAAGCCAAGCTCAGGTTTACTGGATCTGCAGCTTTAATTTGAGTTTAACAAACTTGAATGAGACTTCCACTTGTCTGAGGACAGTGGACGTATTAAAGATGAAAAACAATAAAAGCTGAGATAAATGGTTCTGTTGTGTTTTATACACTTTATACACTTGAACACTTTTTAAATGATCAGACACTGAGCGTCTCTGTCACTGACCATCATCAGACACAGAGACTTTTACTTACAAACTGCTTTCTGTATTTAGTCTCTAATTCACCAAACACAGGTTTACAGGTTTTTAGTCACTAAGGAAAATAACAAATCACCGCTCTATCTCACTATAATAGAAACTGAATGGTACATACACATTTATCAACTTATGTTCATGGTATCACATCTATAGTAATTAATAGTAATTAATAATAATCAAGTGCAGCAAGTAACAAGAGCAACATGTCAACAGGGAAGAGCTTTGAGTTGTATTAATAATGGAAAAGATAAAAAAATAAACAGTTATCGCACATCTATAATAATATTTTAGATCATATTTATTCTCTTCATTCAAGTCATTCACGTTATTTGAACAGATCACCAGTTAATGGTCCAAAGGTTCATAAGTTTTTTCCTGTTAATAGCCACCCTACGGTCAGTTTGTTTGATCATTAGCTCAACAAACTCAATAAACCCTTAATTTGTATGTTTATATGTGAGCGACACAACATTTGAACAGATATGTCCAACTGTTCATCTTAACTTCAATGGAAATACTTTGTAAATGATGAGTTACATTTGCATCCATAAAAACACAAAACACACATGAACACACAGTTGAGCTAAGAGGAAACGCCCAAGGACTCCCCCGGGAATGAGGGCAGGGAACACACACACACACACACACACACACACACACACACACACACACACACACACACACACACACACACACACACACACACACACACACACACACACACACAAACACACATACACAGAGCTCCTGTGTGCAGTTGGAAGCAGCAGGTGTTTACAGTAACGACACGCTGAGTCAGGACTGAAACTCACCGCACACAGGTGGAAACACACACACATTGAACTAGATTGAACTTTGCATTATGGGGGTTTAAATTTCACTCACTCTTTTTTCGACCTAATTTACTGAAGTGGGATTTTTTCTCTGTTTGTTTTCCAAACTGAAGAAACCTGTCGTCATCAGCGGCTTCTGTTTGAACACAGACAGGACGACGGTTTGGCAGTTAAGCTGTTTTTTTTTTTCATAGACGTTTCCCTAAATGTGAGATATTTAACAGTCGCTTCTTTTCCTTCACTAATAACATAACATAACACTAAAAACCATTTCCCACTGGGGCTGAACATAAGAAACAGTAACACCAACACCAAGTACCATCTGAACATCAGACACAGCTCATATGGCTGGGAAGAGGCACCCACTTCAGACGTGTTAAAACGACACATTTCCTCTCTTGGTTGTCATAAAGTTTGGGAGAGAAGAACATGAAACTGTTTCTTTCACCTCGTGGCACATGGCAATTATAAATTACATGTGTAAGTTGGAGACGCAGTTTAAAAATGATCTACAACCTTCCTGTGTAACTGTGGAAAAACACACTGAACTGTTCTGGCTGTGGTTCCAGTAAAACCATTACATGCACAACCAACGTCTGGGTGGAAAGTCCCATCGACAGTTTAATGTTCAGCCACAGGACACCAATGTAGGAGGAAATAGATTCGTTAAAAGCTTCATTAAAAGCTGCTTTTTAAATCATCAGACCAAAACATGTCATTGGCAACGAGATTATATTCAATTTAAACAAAGAAGTTAAGTTATATTATCTGTTGTAATATAATGAAGGCAACAAACATAACAATGAACAAATAACTAACTAAAGTATCTTAGATGCGAGTCTAATTTCTGTATTGGATCCAGGAAGTGGAACTGCTGTATCGACCAATCACAAGTCAGTCTCATCTCACAGTCATGATGCCTCAGCCCGATTTTATATCATTAAAACATGAAAAACAAACTGATCAGAACAATTTAGACAATTTAGGAGCAGGGTTTGAGAGCTGTGCTGCAGTCAGCCTCCAGGTGGCGATCTACATGTTTCAGTTCATGGCAGCACTCAAATATGTTGATATTTCCTTACATCACAGTGAACACTTTTTGCTACAGTAACTCCACAATGACAAAAATTCACCACATCTGCAGAACCATCTCACCTCGGATTGACTGGAAGTGTAAATAAAACCTGGTGTTAGCTGTTAAACAGCTAGCTTGCTAACTGCAACTGAAGACTGTGGTCCTGGTTCACATGCCCCAGAACCAGGACAACCTTGAGTCACGAGCGAAAACAGGACACAGACTCATCCAGTGTCCATGGCAACCATATGTACAATAGTTATGTGATCGCATGACTTCAGATAAAAATAAATGTAAATGTTTTTGCTACATCGCCCCCTGCTGGAGAGTCACCCCCCCAGGACAAAGGCATTGAAACATTTCTGACCAGCTACTGCTCTGAGTCAAAGTTAAAGTTAAAGCCAAACTTCTTTCCCTCAGTGAGGAAAACACAGAAAAGTCAATGAGCTATGAAGCACTTCTCCAACTCACACACACAGATCATCCTACTCACCGAGCATGACACTGCGACAGAGCAGTGAAAGTCAGCTTCATGCTCTCAGACGAGCCTCCGTCCTCGTCTGTGGTCTTCACCACCGCTCAGTGTGTAAAAATACTGGCTGCTTAGTCCCCATCAGCAGCACACACACACACACTTACACACAAACATGCACAGGCTCTCAATTAAACACATACACACACACACACACACAAGACAAGCAGCTTATTGGTTTTTCAAAGAGAAGCAGGTCGAGCTGCTCTGCACAGACAAAGAACTGAAGGTGTCTGACATTTAGATACTGATGCTGCTTTTGTTGTTAAAGCACACACACACTGCAGCAGTGGATTGGCTGGCAATTACTCCAACATTTACTTCCTGCTCACGTGTGTGTGTATGTGTGTGTGTGTGAATAAAATAACTTAACCCTTCCCACAGCTTCACCTCCCCTGTCTCCTCTCAGTTGGTACAGTCCAACCTGCCCAAACACGCTGCCAGGTGACATCAGCACTACACACACACACACACACACACACACACACACACACACACACACACACACACACACACACACACACACACACACACACACACACACACACACACACACACACACACACACACACACACACACACACACACACACACACACACACACACACACAGAACACACATACTCACACATCCCCAGCCTCCTTTGATCCCTCAGGATGTTCCAATTCCCATCTCCAGTTGTTACTATGGTGATAACTGCCAACTAAGGAGGGGTGTATGTGAAATTAATAAGGTGACAATAATGTTTATTAATATTTACTGAAATAATTAGATTTACACTGTAAAAAGATTAAAGTTTGTCTCATTGAGGAAAATATCTGTCAATATACAAACTCAGTCCTCAGCTTTCAGAACAAAACACCTGTGTAGGATCACTTCACAGGGAACCCAAAGTACTGCTCATACTTTGTTTTTCAAACTTCAATCAGCCAAACCAACAAATAAATAACTTTAAAACCCTGTGCATGTGACCAAATTGGTGGTTGTTGTCATTTCACCATTAAACATTAACAAAAAAATGAAACATCTTTGTCAAAAAGAACAGCATATTTATCGTTTGAAATATCAAACTCTTTACTTTCACTCCACAGTCACTATAGCATTAACAGCTGAATGCTAACTGGTCTCATCCATGTTATAATCATCACATTATCTGTTCTGGTAGATTAGTGACCATAACTAGTTTTACATCAGACTGAGAGGCTATCGCCCGGATCTAAACCGGTTTAAAGCTGCTGAATGACTTCTTGTTCAAACTTTTACTTTATGTGACAGAAGAACAAATATAAGTAGAACAAACACGTCAGATAAAAAAAAAAAACATCATCTTTCAGTAAACTTCTCCTTCAGAGTGATTTCATTTCCTGCAGTGGAATAAAAAAAACAGACTCAGAGTGTTTTCGCCCCAAGAGGACGTTTTCTCATGACGCTGAGTTTCCAACAAACTGACCTACATCGTCTCGTTGGCCGACTCATAAAGAGCGGAGAAGTGGAGGATCAGGGTCACAGGGTCAATGTTTCCCTGCAGATTTGTCACTTGTCTGTTACTATTACACTATGTTACCACATGGCCTGGATTAAAAACACATTTGTGCAGTTCTTTGATGAGGATTTGCTCAGACTTGTGCATTGAAGGCTGTTTAATGTTCTCTACACACCACAGGAACTTTTATGGATTTCATTTTATTATATTAATCTGCTATAATATCAGCAGTTCATCAGTCTGTATGAACACCATCAACTCAGACAAAATGAGGCTTACTTCATCACTCACTTTAACCCTATAAGAGACAGCTGCCATAATACTGGACAGGCTTTTAAAACCAGGTTTCTTTAAACATGTTTTAGCTTCTGCAGTCACAACAGTGACAAAACCACGAAGAGCTAAAAACACTAACACACACAACAAAATCTCATGTATGTCAAGCACCTCACAAACATCTATTCATCTCCTCAAAGAAAGGTATAATTATTTTATCAGATAAAATAATTATGGCGGACAGATGTGATAAAGACAGACAATCATGTCAAACAAAGAAGATACCACGTGTTACTGGCTGGAATGTAATTTCAACAAATAAAAAAAGCAACAGCAGGTTAGGACGTCCTCACTTTGTCTTTGGCTCTCAGCCTTGAGCTCAAGTGGTTTCCAACTGGTGTCAGATAAACATCTAAAACAAACACAAAAAAGCCCAAGAAAACGTTCTGATGCCTAAGATTAAAAAAAAAAAATTTACAAACTCGTCAAAATGATGAACGGTCTGACAGAGGAGAAGGAGACAAAGACGTTACCATGTTAAGATTTTTACCATTTACTCTGCGGAATAAATGAATTATTGCCTGCGTTAGCATTTTATAAATACACTATGCAACTACTCTCGCTGCCAGAGGGGGGAGACAAAAGGTTGTCACTATTGGTTTAAAATAACCATGTCTTTTTCTTTTTAAAGTCTCAGTATTAACAAAGAGTAAACAGTGCATTTACAGGAGACTATTTTCAGCTGTGGCTTAATTCACATTTGGTGCAGTGGTGAGTATTTAAAGCTGCAGGGCAGTGTTTGTGTTACGGCATGTATATGTGTGTGTGTGTGTGTGTGCGTGTGTGTTTTTCACAAAAGGATATGATACCATCAGTTATGTGAATATTAAATATCAATGACCCTAAACATTAAGCCACAGTGTGTCAAGTTTGTTTTTAAAACCTGCCTCATACAACGACCAGATCATGTGACCTGGAAAAATTTGCCTAAACTGAAACGACTTTGAAAATAGACTGAGTAACCCTGAGTGTGTGTGTGTGTGTGTGTGTGTGTGTGTGTGTGTGTGTGTGCGCTCGCTCCCAGCAGACCAGGATCCTGCAGCCAGTAAAAATTTGCCTACAGAAGAGAATCCCAAAATAGACCAGGAGGAGGAATAACCTTTGATACTCAATCCTGCTGAGGTCTCATCACACACACACACACACACACACACACACACACACACACACACACAGGTAGCTGGGCTGTCAGTCTTTGCCTTCGGGGCAGAGATACAGTGTTGATAACAGTTAAATGTTTGACACACAAACTGTTTCACAGCTGCAGGACGTCGTCTGTCAGCAGTTACACAGACAACATCACAGACAATCACCAGAGTTCACACTGACAGCTGAACCTGGCCTGTGATGACTATTAGGACATTTCAACTTGGATTTAAATCAATGGTTGGAGGATAAAACACATCTACTTCAACATCCTCTGAAACCATCATGTCAGAGTCATGTGCGCGCACACACACACACACACGCACGCTCGTATTATTAATTAATATATTTGGCTGCTAACGAGCTATCACCATCGGCTTTGCCACCATCAGAGGTCACACTTGATCACAAAGTGAAGAAGCGACATTTGGAGCCTGCACATATAAACAGATTAAGGACTTGTACATTTGTTATGTATAGCATGCGTCAGATTCAACAGATTCTGCTGGAGAACTGTACTCCAGATAAAAGTTGATCTCCTTCCTCCGTCTACCCTTTGTGTTCTTTCCTGCTGCCTTTTTCCTCTCAGCCAAATATTCTCACAAATCCATTATCAGCTGCATCTACCTTAAAGCTCTCAGAGTGCAAATAACAATAAAAGATATAAACTGACGTGAGCTGGCAGGTGAGAGAGCAGCACGCTGTCGCAGCCATGATCCTCAATGAGATCACGTCAACAGACGTCTGCTGTATGGAGCTGTGATGTCAGGGGAATGAGCATGTCACATGTCTTCAAACAGAAGCTGCTTCAGACTGAATAAAAATGGGGTTTTAATGCCCTGAAAGACCATTGGGTTTAACACTCTGTGTGTGTGTGTGTGTGTGTGTGTGTGTGTGTGTGTGTGTAGGCTTATCAAACACTGCTAAAAACTACTTAGCACAAACCCACAGGAGCAACCACAGATGGAAAATAGACTCACTCTTCCCAAAATGCAGCCTGTGTGACTGAAGCCCAGGGACTGGACTCGGTCGTTTTAGATAAAAGTGAAAATCTTCTGCAGAAACACCAGCAAGTTGGAAAAGATAACGTCTGCCAACAAATCTGATTTTATAAATGCTGACGACTGCAGTATCATTATCTCAGTCAGTGAGTCAGTCTGAATTGTCTGTGTGGAAAATATCAAATATCAAAGAAACATGTCCTGGCAGAAAGACCGGTCGGTTGGATCTGTTAGTTTTTAGCAAAAATCATTTCAACATCAAGCACGCGAACATCAAACAATAGGAGAAACCACAACACATGGCTGATCTGAAACAAAGCAGTGATACAATATCAACGACGGCTAAAAAACCTGGACACTGAAAAAAGCAAGTAAACCCAGATCTGTGAGCCGGAGACAACAAAAAGTTTCTCTGATTTTAATCACAATTACAATCTTTTGTTATAAAATCATTAACAACTCTGGCTGGAAGATCATTAGTCTGATTATTGACCTTCAGTAAACATCATGAACCCTGCTGCAAACTCAGTTTCTCTCTCTTTCTCTCAGTTTTTTTTTTTTTTTTTTTTTAAGAATGGTAAGATTTAAAGGATAAATCTTTGTGGACCAAGGTACTTGAAAATGTTTGATTTGGACAAAATCTTTCCATCAGTCTACCGCTGAGCAAGAACATCTGGCAACTTATCTGGCAGTCGCCCACGTTAAAGTACAGTATGTCTAGCCCAGATCTTGTCTGATCATGATGAACAGGATTCCTACAGTGAGACCTTTAATTTAAACAGTGAGATCTTTTTTCTTTTAACTTGTAAGACAAATATTTTACCCCTCAGAGAACAGGAGCTGCTGTGCTACTGTAATATCCAACAAACTGACCAGGCAGCAGCTCAACCAGGTAAAATGTCCGATGGCTTTGAACAGAGTGATGTACCAGCTGTTAAAGCTGTATAAATCTGAACCTGTCAGTGGTAAAAAAAAAAAAAAAGCACTGTCATTGATGTGCTTCCACGTGGACAGATGCTGTGTTTCATTACATCACAGCACCAGTTTGTTGTTGACAGTTTATTCCAGAGTTTCCTTCAAAACCTTTTAGAGACTAACACAACTGGAGTAGTAAAGTGTATAGTGTGAAGTAAACACAGCCCGCACTTTTCTTTTCTAATCTGCAGAATGTAATCTTTTCCTGGAGAGACGATCAAACACTGTCAGATGTTGCAGCATCACGATGGTTCCCACCGACACTGACCACAGAAATAGCAGATGAAGAAAACATTCAGTGATCAGAGCAGCGAACGGCATGACCTCACAAAGCGTTTATCCAACAAGAGGTCTTCAAACAGCACCGAAAGGCAGAGACAATTAAACTGATGTGTTTGGGTGTGATGTCAGCACTGGCAAAGTGTTTTTTTTTTTTTCTGAGCTTCAGAGTTTGGCCTCAAGTTAAAGACTGAAGAGAAAATCTTTGAGTTAAACACTTGAATTGATGGTTTTGACAGATGTT
Organism: Polydactylus sextarius; assembly: GCA_016801845.1. Taxonomy (NCBI): domain Eukaryota; kingdom Metazoa; phylum Chordata; class Actinopteri; family Polynemidae; genus Polydactylus; species Polydactylus sextarius. The sequence continues at coordinate 9,909,977 of CM028916.1, read as the reverse complement.
CACTTGGCTGACAGACAGCTGCCTCTTTTCAAGAATAAATCAAGAGCAATAACATGAAAAAATAACAGTTTTTAACCTTTCTTCCCAGAAACCTTGGTACAGGTACCTAATGTCATCCATCCATCTTTCTGATGTGCCTTCAGCCAAAAAGAAAAGGCTTCCTCCTTTAATTCAATTACATCCGCCAGCTGCAATATGGAGAAAAGGAGGAGGAGGAGAAGGAAGAGGAGGAGGAAGTGACCCGGGTTTTTGGCTCAGTAGGACCTCAGGGGAGTGAGCAGAGCGACGAGCAGCTGTGTTCGCCAGGAAATGTCCAACACAACGATGAGACGAGCAGCAGCAACAACAATCGTCAGTGAGTGAACAGCTCAATGCTGCATGAGATCGACAGCTGATCATCCAACCTAATGCATTGACAGAGAGAATGAGTGTGGAGAGGACTGGTTTAAACAAGTCCAACATCATGGACCTAGCCTGGGAAGAAAAATAACCACCTCCGACAAACAATCCAGTATGAGGAAGTTAGAGCCTAAATTCAAGGGTTTAATGCCAAAAACATGTTGCAAGGGGTCACAGTGATCTTTGACAGTTGATCTTCCAAATCTAATCAGTCTCAACGGTCCTAACCTAAATGAAACAAGAGAAACCTCTGAACACAAACTCCTGTGATCATTTTTAGATCAGTTTGGATTTTATGTGACGAACAGATACAACATCAGTAACAACTGAACTGACCAGATTAGGTCGACTGCAGTTGGTTTGGTTTGGTCCAAGACATGTTGTTCATATAGTCAAGATGCTGACTAACAGGTTGGGTCATGTTGATAAAGGATCAAGATTCTGGTATGATGAAATGACAACAGACCGACAAGCTGTTATTGACCACGGTCATGTTTTACAGCAGAAAAGTTGTTGTTAAACACAACCTGATGAACTTGTTCAGCTAATCAGCTCAAAGAGTCCAGATAAAGAGGCTGAAATTTCATTTAGCTGAAGATGGAAGGAATTTTATCTTAAATTGTTATTAAAGATGACAATTTGACCAAAACTGAAGTTGACTTACTGGAAATGGTTTGTTCAAGTGATTCTTCTGTTTTGACTGTACCGTGATCGAGAGGACAAAAGGGGGAGCTGTTTATATCTAAAAGTCAGGCTCAGGAACCCAATGATAAAAGTTCAAAAATATTCAAACCTGACAAAAAAAAAAAAAAAAAACTCAGGGTAGAAGGAAAACTGTCAGCAGCTTCTCTTCCTTTCTAGACTTTTCACAATAAACAACCGCCTTGGCTCCAGAAGTGAAAAATACTGTTTCATGGAAAGTTAATTAAAGATAAATAAATCAGTTTGAACCTCAAGAATCCTGCTGATGGTCAGAAATTACAACCATCACATTGTATTTTATTTTTCACACCCAGATCCCAGATATGTGGAGGTCATTGGGCCAATGCTGCTCTGCTACTGCTCACTGCCAAATGGCATTCTGGGAAGTAACACAAACTGTGAGGATCCCATCACCTGTCACTATGACAAACTGACAAGGAGGCATCATGGCTGTTGGCAGGACCAATGTGGGGTTCAAGCTGAAAAAATGATTTCATGTTCAATTTATCAAAGTTAAAGGCTGAAGAAGATCAATGTTTGATTGACATTGAGACGGGTCAATGTTTACATTGTGTTTCAGGTGTAATTTCTTGAAAATAAATGTTCTTTCTTTGCTCCAGTAAAACCTTAAAATATTCCATGACAGGATGAAAAATCTTCCCATAAAAATATAGACACAATCCACAAATTATGGCCTCGCGATCACCACAACAGACTAGATTGAACTTGTTGTTTCGTTTCTTCTTAGTTCAAAAAGGCTGAATTTAATTGTAAAGTGGATGTTTTTTAAAGCATCAAGCTCCATAATGAAATATAATTGTATAATGCAGTTGGAATAATGGTTAAATATAGTCTGGACTGTTGGTCTGAGCTTTTAACTCCATCATCTCAGACAGAAACAGAAATGTTTGTGTTATAGTTGATGACTGAAGCTCTGAGCGTTTAATCAGCTTCAACAAAGAAACATGAAAGTTAGATTTGAGTTGTATTGAACTCTGGTTCTTCTAAATGAAATCATGCGTTTAAGTGGCTGGGACCGAACCAGAACAACCTGACACTGTTTTCACCCTTTGGAACAAGTGGTGAGCAATCCGCCCACATGATGAGATGAGAAAGAAATCATCTCTTATTTTGAAATAGCTGTGTTTTCTATGTCTGTTTTGTTTCATCTGTCTCTGATGCAGCCATTTGACGTCCATAAGAAAAAGATTGATTTTAAGATCAAATCTAAGCTGCAGTGTTTGACTTCAAAACAGTTCTTTTGTGACCTGAGAAGGTAGCAGAGAAGAAGAAGAAGTTTTTACAAGGCTGCAGTTTTGCTCCATTTGCAGCTGTGATGCTACTGAAGCCATTTCCTCCACAGTTCTGCCACAAACTGTGACTCGGGCTCTTTACGAGCATCAAGTTGCCAAAACTTTCCTTGCGTTTTATTCCAGTCGACAGATGGAGCCTGGGAAAGTGGACCAGCTCACCCTTCAACCCTCCGGGGCCTAACGACTGGTGATGACTTTAAAAACACCCAGTACATCTCCGTCGCCTGGCACGGCGACAAGCGGCCAACGGTATTTCCACGTGCTGCAGAGAGTCGGCTGCAGTGCTGCTTTGGCGTTCCAGCCGCTGCTCCACCCAACGAGCAGCCGAGCAGCTCGACCAGAGGAAATACCAGCGTGTGCTGCTAAAACAATGTGGTTTTAATCTGAGAGGCAGAGCGGCCCTTTAAAACCAGACCACTTCGAACTCCCTCTCGCTCTCTCTGCTTGGTACAAGAAAACACTTTCACTAAGGTTTATTCAGCACAAGTTGCTCATACACCTTTGATTTTGTTTCTTCAAAACTTGCAGCTTCACACGGCGTGACCAAAACGTGGGAACACACAAACTCCCTTGACTTTAACACCTCGCTGCCCACGATCCAGGCCTCAAGCCTAAAATACAAACCTGGCCACAAAACATTTATATTATACCACCAAAGAAGAAGAAAAGCAACAGACACGATGCCAGTTGAGACGAGATAAAAGCCGGCAAGTGATTAGAAATAAAACACGACAGCGACATGTTTTCCTACCCTATCGGTTTGTGATGAATAATTGTGAATAATTGTTTAATTTGTTGAAAAAACAGACTTTTATTTTCCACTCGCTCCTCACCACAGGATAATGAGTGAGTGGTGGTTCTGCATCATTTTACAGCTGAAGTAGAAGTATCTTCCAAAACGTCACATTATATAAACCAGAAATCATAGCGACACCGAGAAAAGTGGTGAGATACTAACTGACTCCCTCACACTTCGACTCAACTCACACTTTATTCCGCTGAACACTGAGGCTGAGAGAGAAATCTCCTCATTTCCTTCACCTCAGAGCAGATTTAAAGCCGAGCAATCCACGAGGCATCACAGGCTGATGTGACCGCAGGAACTGGGTGTGAAAGAAACTTCGGTTTTCTACAAAATTATGCTCAAGAGTCAGACAGTGCGGTCAAGTTGATACAGAGAGAGAGACAAAACAAAAAAATAATAAGAACCCACAACGAGAATGAGACAAGGTGGTGACTGGTGAAATTCACAGGAACTTCATCATCAAGTCAGACTGGATCAGAAACTGACTGGATCTTCTTTTATTTTTGACAGTTTCACCAGAGTTTTGGATGAAATTATTCAGGAGGTCAGTTTGGTTAAAGATTGTAAACTGTCACATATCATCCAACCTCATCTACACGTGCATTTCATGTCCAGTTCTCAGGCCCTAAAGATCTTAGTTTCTCCTTCAAACGTTTTTTTTTTTTTTTTATTTGGTTTAATTATATTTATCATTACTCACTTTGTCCATTGTGTATTTTTAGTTGTTTCCACTCTGCAGCAGCTGCTCATCTGGAACGAATCAGGAGAGAATACTTGGAATAGTTAAACACAGCGTGGATGTTTGAGGAGTTACGGCGTTTAAAGTGGGACGAAATAACAAAGAGAGCAGCGCAAGCTCCACGTCATCACACACACACACACACACACACACACACACACACACACACACACACACACACACACACACACACACACACACACACACACACACACACACACACACACACACATACACACACAGCTGGTGCTTAACCACCTCTGGTGACCCCAGTCATTCCAACTGTACAGATTGAGTTTCCACAGCATCTGTGTCAGCCACATGTGTTTATCTAACATTGCTAATATGGCTGTTCTCTCTCTCTCTCTCTCTCTCTCTCTTTCACACACACACCCACGCACACACACACACACACACACACACACACACACACACACACACACACCAAACACACACACAAACAGTTTATCATTCCTGTGTGACCTAAAGTTGCAGCTGGCAGCTGCGACTCTCGTTGGACGACTCAGACTGTCAGGTAAGAGCAGCTCTGTGTTAGTACACAACACAACAGTCACAGGTTACACAACAACTGTGACATCAGCAGCATTCACTTACTCCTACATTCACAACTGCTCATCTAAAACAAGTATTTTGAATATTATTATTATTATTATTATGAGTATTTTGAAGTTTTTGGTGCCAAAACATGTCCATAGGAACAGAAGCATCTGATAACAGCCCATATGGATCTGAACCAGGCGGCTATGATGGTTTGATGCTGCCAATATGAGCACAAAGCTCAAACTATGACCTGGTGTTTTTGCTTCAGCAGTCAATGCATTAAATGTTATTTTTCACACACAGATGAGGAGGAAGTGAACTTTAATGTGTTATTGAGCACTGCCACTCGCTTTACAACCACTCAAACACAAACAGTCCAATTAGCTTTAGCTTTGTGCAGTAGGAGGCTGTGTCAAGTTTCATGTCCACTGACCACGCCCACTTCAGAGACAGGAAGTGTGCAGCCTCGTATCATTGGTGTAGCTAACTGTGCTGCGTTTCTTTCCTCTGATGACAATTTCTTCAAACCTGCAATGACTGTCTAGGCATCTCTTCCTGAACAATCTCTGTCTCCATGTTTTCTTTCTGACAGCCGCAGCACTCGGAGGTGAACTGACCTGAGGTGAACTCTGTAAATGAATCCAATTTGCCTCTTTCTAAACAGTTTTTCTTCCACAGCTGCCGACAGACAGACAGACACGATGTCTCCTCCTCGCTGCTCATTTACATTTAGATGAGCCCATTAAGATCCATAAACCAACACGACCACCCACCTCCTCCTCGTCCTCTGCTCCGCCGCCTCGCAGCTTTTCTACAAACTCCTCATTCCGGGTCAGTTAAAAAAAAAAAAAAGATGGAGAAAAATGATGGAGGGATTTGGTGCAGTGAAGTGTTGGTGATGGATTAAGTGTCCGTGTGCTAAAACAGATAAAAACAGATGATGATGCAAACACATCCTGATGTGATCAGATCTGTGCAAGATAAATGATAAATAATGTCTCTTCAAAGAACCTGTGGCTTGTTACACTGAGGTCATGTTGCAGCACAAGAGGTTTTTTACAGAACAGGAATATATAATATAATATAACAATACTACTGAATGTATACAATGTGTATCCCACTGAGCTTTAGTGGAACTTTTTTTTCCCATGAGACTGACTTGAAAGAGATAGAGGTGAGCAGAGAGTGAGCAGAAAGAGACTAGATGAGCAGACACATCAATGCTGCAGCATCACTTCCTGTATCATCCAGTAGCCACTGTGGCTAATGTCAGTGGTGGCTAATACCAGAAGGCTTATTTCACTGCACTTTCCTCTGACGCAACATTATTTTCTTTTCATAGATAAACATACTGACAAACCTTTGCTTGTTTGCAACATTCAGATTTCAGCGTAAAGTCAGTCTGAAGGAAAATTTTCATGTTATTCGTCATAGAAACATCATGCCTGACAGATGAAATGAGATTGACTCACTGAGACAGACTTTGACACTGTGGCTCCACTTTATGATCACACACACAGACTCTGTCCCCAAACACAAATAGGAATAAATGACTTGCTTGTGGGACATTGTGTCAGAGGGAGGAAGAAGAGACGTGTCGTCCATCTGGTTAATGGCTGCTATTAGACCAATATTTGTTGTTAATTAGTTCTACTTCTCTGTATGCCCTGTATCTGCTGTGTTCACTGCATTCTGACTGATTTACTATAAAGTCATTGTCTATGATAGTTCAATAAATATCTTCTAAAATGAAGACGATAAAGTCAGATTAACTGTTTATTCATTCACTTTAAAAGTCCCATCACCAGAATTGATGTTCGGTGTATCAATAACTCTGTAACAATAACTGCCAGCATCAGTTATCACACCGCTCTGGTTCCTGTGGGAACAGGAGCTCTGATTGATCAGCAAAGTAAATACAAAAACAGATCCATAATGGGAGCTGAAGGAGCAGATGAAATGAGGTGAACTGGTGACATGAGTGTAGCACCTCTAGTCTTAACTTGACTCATCTATCCATTAGTTTGTTTTTGGTCACTAAATCCTATGTATCAGTTCAAACAAAGTCATGACTCATCAGCTTTTCTTTCTTGACTCCTGTTCAGTATTTGTCAAAAATCAACAAGGGGTAGAGAAGACATGTAAAGCTGAGTGATGATCACTGGTTCACAGAGGGAGGATAGTTTGATGGAGGAGGTGAAGATGTAAAAAGCCTCAGGCAGAAATGAACTCTGATAGGTGAGTGGAGTCCAAGAGTGATGCTGCCAGCCATGAAGTCTAACTGACCCGATGGATCAATCCAACTCACTAAGAGTTTAACTTCATTCTGCAGTTTTCTACTTAAAGATGACAGACGAGACACATTACTGAGAAATTTAGTTAAGGAATCAAGGATTTTTACACTAAATGTCATTTCTCTCATACTGTCTTTTACTTTGTCCCTGATGTGTCAGTATATTTTACCAAATTTAATTTCTGATCAGTGTGAAACATAAAACTTGATGAAAGTAGTTTCATCAAGATTGCTGAGAAATGTCAAAAACAAAGAGCCAGCCAGTTTCAGATTAAACTCATGTGCTGGGTCATCTTGTCTAAATCTTTCTTCCTGATGTCGATCTCCGATGAATCACTTTAACAATCACTGTCACATCAATGTGGAAGATGATTAGATTACCATCAGATAGTGTGATCAACAGGTGTTTCTCTGTTTTAAGAGAAATATTCACATCCACCAAAACAGTTAAAGGGTTTGTATGTGATGAGGAAGATGAGGATGAGGAGGAAGAGCGGCTCAGATTTCATTATATTCTCTACATGAGTAAAATGCCTGAGAGGCTGCACCCTGCAGAGTGAGAGAGAGAGAGAGAGAGAGAGAGAGAGAGAGAGAGAGAGAGAGAGAGAGAGAGAGTGTGTGTGTGTGTGTGTATTTTCACATTTCAGATTTCTAAAATGGATTTCTCCCACAGGGTCGCTCAAAGCTGTTCCCAAGAGTCTCTGCTGCAGCAGAAAAGATGGAGGAGCTGAAGGAGAGCAGAGCGATGACACACTGAGCAGATATTTACAATCGGGATGAAGCGTTGATGTGAACTGATCTGCAGCTCATGTAACATTCATGCCAATAAACGCTAATGAATAGAATTCAATTGAGAGGATAGCAACACACACGCACAATTTTATGCTCAGACAAAAATCAGACAGATCGATCAAGGAGAAAGAGAATCAGCAGTCGTCTTGATGTGTTCACCAAGGCAACGTGTTCCCGCCTCATCCAAACCCAGACACATACTGATGAGCTGCAACAGCAACAGTGATGATGGAGGCTGCTGCTGTTTTCAGCAGCTGCATCGCTGCAGATCCACTGCGTTCATCACCAATGCCTCAACAGGTCGTGTTCTCACATTGCTGCATTCATGTGCTGGACTTTTCAGTCCAGACTGTACCAGACTGAGATACAAACCAACACAATCAACAAGCAACACGAATCAAAAAAATTTGGTGAGCTTAGGTATTTGTGGCTGTCCACCTGAGAGTTTCTGATCTGTGAGATATTCGATAGCATCAGTTTGTATGTGCAGACACCTGTCAGCCATGTTTTTTTTTTTTTTTTTTTTAACCATGTTGGCTAAAACAAAAGAGCCACCAGCTGGTCAGTTTAGCTTTAGCACTAAGGCAGACAAACTGAGCTCACTACCTCACCACTTGATCTGAAGCAAATGTCAGTAGATTTTAGCAGACAAAGCAAACCTGTCACTGAGGCTGACCATTTACTCTGCTGACATCCGACCATGTTAGGTGAAAGAGCCTAAAAACACATAATCATAAACTATATAATCACAACGTTGACCATAAATCAGAGTGCATAAATGCCTGTCATCATAGCAGCCGGTGTTTACACAAACATATTTACTCCAAACTGTTTGGTTCAGAGTAAAAGTGGATGAACTCTGTAATAGTTTCACTGTCCCTTTATACAATTGTGCAATCAGGATCATTTCACCACGGCTACTAACATTACAGCATACACCTGCCTGTTACTACACCTATCACTCCCTACACCCACCACACAGACAGAAGAGGAGAATAGGGTCATTGTGATATAATGAGAACGTGGAGCTGAATGTAACTTGAGTAGACAGAGACTGAACTTTCACCCAGTTTTTCAAGTTTAGTGGTTTGGACACCACAACACTATTGCTGCCAGAAATGGGACTTTTTCATTTCATCCTATATGTGTTTCTTCTTTCGACAGAAGATCTGAGAGGACAAAGACATGATCCATTTTCTAGATTTGATCTATACTATTATTATATATATACTAATAATATTATATACTATTTTCTTACACCGCCGAAGAAAACAGTCCTTTAACTTTAAGAGCAGGTAAAAAAATAAATAATAAAATATTTCCATCTTTAAAAATGAATCAGTTTTATTCAACACTGAAAGAAAAAAGGTGTTTGTTGTTGTAATCCTCATTTTGTCCACTGGGGGGAGGTTAAGTTTCCTTCCAGGTGATACATATATATATTTACTTAGAGCTTTATTGTGTGATGGACACTTTTCTCATGTCCTGCTCTGAGCTCCTCAACATCTCCTATGTCTCTGTCATCATGTTTCATGTCCTCACATGTTTTCAAGTTTTGGAAGGAAGAGGGCCCAGGTGTGTGTGTGTGTGTGTGTGTGTGTGTGTGCATTTGTTACATATGTGTAAAAACAGGATGTTAGAGAACAGTCAGAAGGGAACTGAGAAGCTGACCGAGTCAGAACACAGACATCCTGACGAGAAAACACACACTTAACCGAGACACACACACTCACCTCATGAGGTGATGACATGTTAACACAGAAACACAGAGGAAGAGAAACCTCAGTCCTTGTCACTGTCACTTAACTTGAACCACTTTAACAACAGTCCTACATTTCCCATAATCCCACAGGACAAAGCGAAGCAACAGAGCGGCCTATTATTTTACACCGAGGCTACAAAAAAATTTTATTTTGACATCCTGTGGTTCAGACACACACATACACACACAGTGACTTGACACAGTGGTTTTATCACAGTGGCTCATTCAGGTTTCTGCTGCTCTGGTTTTACATTTCGTTTTGTTGCTCTGGTTCATGGTTTACAATTGTAAATGTTCACATCTTCTTACTGTGCAATTAAATATAAAAATAAAAAGAGAAAATTGACATGCATGTCTGTGCAAATGTGGATTTGTTTTTGAGTTTTTCATTTTAGCTCTGGACATAAAATTCTGCTTGATGTAAGTTGAGGATAAAAAAAAGAAAACTTAAAGTATAACTGAGGTCAGTCTTCTTCAGTACTATACTTCTAATATTTCTTTTTGTTTTAAACACCCTCTTCCGGCAGCATCCATCTTTACCTACAGCCCAACAGTAACTGTAACCACAGGAATCTGAGCAGGAAGTCTGTAGTTCATAAAGAGCAGCTGAGACTCTATTAACACAGTGAGGGGCACTACTGTACACACACACACACACACACACACACACACACACACATTACTTCATTATATAATGTGCTGACGAAACTCTCCATATGTTATGACCAAAAACATGTTGTATGAGGTCACAGTGGACTTTGCACTAACTAAAGAAATAAACAAGTTACGTTTCATGAAACAAAAATGTGTTTTTATATGAGATTTTAACCTAAAAACTGATGAGTAGTGACACCAATCAAATCAATATATTGATGAGTAAAAACACATAGTAATGTAAAGCATTGTTCTGTAACTATTACTACAACTGCAACAAACTCAGAAAAATCTGTTTACACACACACACAGACACACACACACACACATACACAGTCTTGTTTTCATGTCTTCAGGGGACATGTCATTGACATGTCTTGCATTCATTTCTTGGAGACTTTCCTTGAAACCCTAGAGATCTCAACTGTTGGTACCACTTGAACTGACCCTAACCTTAATAAGACCTTAAGTCATGTCTTCACCTTAATTTTTGTTTTTTAGTGAGACAGGTCTTCATTACAGTGTGCATAGACAGGCTAAAGTCCCCACAAAGTAGGAAAACCATGTACACATACACACAGTCAGGGAGATCCCAGCCAGAACAAGAAATCCATGTCACTGCTCAGCAAACAACCTGAACACGTTATCTCGCCAGTTCATGTGGAGCCCAACACATCCACCAACCACCTTCCACCTTTCAGCACACACAGACAGCACAGCGGTGTGGATGTAGATGGGGGGGTACAGGCAGGCAGTCGTGGGAAAATCAGCAGCACAGAGATGCAGAGAGATCACACAGATGTTAAGTAAAATCAGCTGCAGAAACAGATGAAGTAAGTTTCTCTGATCCACACGTCTCCATGTCTCCTTCAGATGTCTCTCTGAGTAAAGTCACTGAACTTCCTTTAACTTTGGACTGAACTGCACTTGTTCTCCCCACCGTCTCTCTGCTGCTGTGAAACTGTGTCAAACCCAAATGTGTTTTTGTGCCAAAGGCTCAGCAGAGAGTTATCATCACTTCCTGAGAAACAGGCAGTTTGGCTGTTTCCCTGCGCTCTCAGCAGATCTTAACCTGGACACCCCCCACCACCACCACCTTATCCAACAGCAGCTAAGTCAGCATTTGTCACAGGACAGTGATTCGATCTGTAGTTGATGTGAACCGGCAGAAAATCTGGCTCCGAGTTGTGGAGTTGTACAGTTCTACAGTTGTAATCCTTTATATCACATGACATCTAATGTTACATCAGAGCCCCACATCCTCGACACAGTAACAGATGTGGACGTTACATCACATAATGACAGCAGAGGACGTGACTGTGTTTTATATCAGTAAATACATTAAAAAGAGAAAACACCTGAAGACACAAAACACATCTGAGTGTAATATCTGAATCACAGAAGCTGCAGTAACATCAGTTACCACAAAGAGACTGAATGATTATGAGGCTGCAGAGATGCTGGTGACCTGAAAATCACATCATGAGGAGAGAGAAGGATCAGTGCAAACCACAGAGAATATTATGCAAAGTGAGGTGAAGCTTCCTCCACTGAGTCTGATGAGACGAGGTGAAAAGTGTTCAGCTCAGTGAGAGATTTATCATCAGATGCTGATAAATCTAATGTTAATCTATTGTTGGACAAAATACACCACTGCAAATGAATGTTCTCGTCTGGGTTGCTTGTCTTATTTTGTTTAGAGCTCAGTGCAGGTGAGTTTTTAAACTTTTATCCCGTTGAGGATTAATTTTATTACATACTAGTTTCACAATCACTGAATAAGTGATAATGTCATAAAGTTGAGCACCAGTTAGTTTCAGTAGAGTCAGGAGGGCTAGCGGCGCTGCAAATAAAAGAAGATCAATAAGCTGCATTTAAGTTGGTTTATTGTAAAATAAATGTCTGAGTTTATCTGCAGCAGTGTGACACAGCACAAAGCAGCCCAGACAAAAGGGGGAGCTAGCATCGCTAGCAGCATGTTGTCGTCTGTCAGAGGGAAGTGATGCGGAACAGAAAATCAGGTTTTATGACGGCGAGGTCACCGGCCACGACAGCGGCACCTGGAGGTTTAAATCAGGCTGAAGGAAGATGAACAGGCTGGTTAGAGTTAATATCTGCTGCAGGATGAACTGTTCATATTTGCTCAGTTATTTTCTAGCATCACTACTGTTATTTTTTTTTTTCCAAATCAATTCAGTGTGGAAAAGAAGAGCCATGTTTATCCCTGAAAAGCTGAAACATAAGTGGCTTCTTTTGAGTTTACACATATTAAATCTTAAATCATATACCTTTAAATCCAGCCACTGGCTCATCAGTAACAGCTTGTCTGCTGAGCAGCGGGATGTGATGTTGATACTGAGAGTGCGAGCTCTCCAAGCTGCTCTGTTGTAGCTTATCTGTTTTAAAGCTAAAGGGCAAATGCTGCTTATTCTGGAGTAGATAAGTTGCCCCCCCATCCCACCCCACCCCCTCTACCACCTCCTCACCCTCAGCCTGAGGCAGAGGAGCAGGCCTGAGGTAGAGGTGTTATCATGAAGGAGGAGGAGCAGGAGGAGGAGCAGGAGGAAGAGGAGGCTTCCTCCTTCAGCAGCAGCCACACATCCTCCTCTATGCTGCTGGCGCACCGTCACACCAGAAGAGATTAGTGAGTACGGCAGCAACGAAAGGCAATAGAGATAAGAGAGGGGGGAGGACAGATGGGGAGGGGGGAGGACAGATGGGGAGGGGGAGGACAGAGGAGATGTGGACAAAAGTATATGGACGGCATTTGGCATTTCAGTCTAAACCTGCCTGGAGAAAAGCACAAACCAGACCAAGAAAAACAGAAGTAAACATGTCAGTTGACACTGCTCTGATCTGAAGTTTGAAAATTTAAGTAAAAAATGTTCATGTTTTGTTTCAGGTCGATGAAGAAGCTCCAGCACTTCATGGAGTTTTTAAAGTGCAGACGATAGATAAACAACCTGCAACTCGTCGTCATGTCAGACAAATCTTGATCATCATCACAGCAACAGCAGCATCTGCTGAGAGACTGATTGGTCAGACACATCGATGGACGAGTGAGTCCCCGCCGTGGTTTGTCCACAGCAGGTGGTCACGTCAGGAACATGGTGACAGACTGACAGAGGAACGTCTGGTATGCTGACACTGCAGCTCACCACCAACAAACACTGCAGCACAGTCCTCCAGTGTCGTCCACGTCCAGGAAACAGCTGCGTCTGTCTTCTCCACCACAGTGTCTCCACCACAGTGTCTCCACCACAGTCCCGTCCAGACTTACACACTTGTTTTCTACAACCAGGGACAGTAAACACGTCGTCTGAACAACATCTGAACAGTTTCAACATGTCTGAGTTGAATCAGGCCTCTGACAAACCTGAATATGTTCAAGGTTAGCTTTAACTTTACAAGTGATATATGTATATTATTGGTACACAGCCAATGTGACCATTAGCAGCTGTTTACTTCAGAGTCTAAAAGAAAAGTTCAGTGTCAAACTTCTTTTCTAAACTAAATCTGTGCAGCAGTGACGCGGACCAGTTTGTATCACAACAGACCTCTGCAGAGGCATCGAGTTGTAAATCTGTAAATCCATCAGCCTGTTGGACATGACACTTCAGCTCCTCCTCGCCCTTTCCTGCACCGCCACCGTCTCTGTGGGAATGTCCAACCAGACGACCGGCCTGCCTTTTTCATGCGCCATCAATCTTTCATTCCGTCTGAAACAGCACTGACGCTCCTCCCCTTCCTCCTGTCGCTGCTGCTGCTGCTGGGGAAACAGGTTCATCTCTCTCTCTCTGTCTCTGTATGTCGACCTCGCTCCACCACTTTCCTGACAGACTCTGTTTTCTCTCGTTTTCTGTCCTGACTTCATCCTTTATTTGATCACCAGAGTTTCCCTTTTTCACAACTGCTCCATCTGAGCTCAGTGTCTGACAGATACGTCCACGCCCATCACCCACCCACCCACACACACACACACACACACTCACATGCTCTTTCCTTGTCATGATTTCATGATTACATTTCTTTATTTAAATATTTACTTCAAATTCTTCAAAGTTTTTCTATGAATTTTTAAAGTATTTTTCTAATCTGTTTAAAGTATTAACTTAAAGTTAAATAGTGACCTGCTGTTTGACTTAAAACTGCTTCTCACGTGAGAAAAACTGACATGACACTGAACTACAGGACAGGAAGTTCACGCTGACCTCCAATCAGGTGTTGGCTGAAATAAGTCACACACACCCATGTACACACATACACGCCTTTAACAGTCTTATCTGTAACTGTCAAATAGTGAATGTGTAATGAGAGTAGTGTGTGTGTGTGTGTGTGTGTGTGTGTGTGTGTGTGTTTTGTGTGTTCTGTTGCAATTACGCACTGAACAATGAACAGATTCAAACCAGCAGCTGCAGCTTGTAGCGTTGTGTCAAATCAGTTTGTAGTGTCGTTGTTTCTTGTTTCCTGACACAGACTACATCTCCCATCAGGCCCTGGGGCCTTGATGCACCACAGCGACTCAGGCGCTCAGAGGTTTGATTGTGCCGCCATCTAATAAAACGGCTCAGTAACATTATGGTCGGTTATTATGTTGTTTTCTGATAGACTGAGTACAGTTCATGTGATGTGTTTACATTTCCAACAACAGACGACACAGATCATTAGGAACAGTGTTTACTGTTTTTTATCAATGTTGATGATATAAATAAAGATAAAATAATAAAAATGATTAGTTATAACTCAGTTGTAGCAGTTCATCAGTTCTCCACATGTTGTCGTCTTCTCTGACCTCAATCCTCAGACACAACAACATCCACCCAAACAACCTCCATAATTCAGGTGGATGAATTACATCTGCTGCATCTTTTAACTGTGACTCCAACCATCTCTGAACCAAATCTGTCACTGCACAGTGACTGGACACACATACACACACACATGGATTACTATATATAATATATGCACATATTCTACGCTCTGTCAGAGACAAGCTCAGTGACCTCGCTGCTTTCTAGGACACTGCCTCTCCTCCATTAAAACTTAAACATTAACAGAAAACCCAAGCAATCAGAGGGCTTGTTTCCTCACTTCTGCCTCACCCCTAATCCCTTGACGAGCAACAGAAGAACTCTGACACTGCTGAAGGTTTTTATGCTAGGAGATGAGATTAGTTAGTCATTAGTAATTTGTGATTCCCATTTTGTCAATGAGCACACAGCATAAACCGTTACAACACACACATGAGCAGGGGGCAGCTATACAGGAAATGTTTGTGAGGACAGTACCTTGCTCAAGGGTACCTCAGCGGGACCTTGGCAGTTAGTGGATTTGAACCTGCGACCTTCCGGACAAACGTCCGCTTCTTTGCCCCCCTACTCAGGTTTTGGGCATTAAATCTCGAGTTACAAGGCTAATGTTTTATTTTGATCTAATCTGTTAATTTTTCCATGAATTACCCATTTAAAATGACTATACATTATTTCATGAAGTGTTTCAGAATTTGACTTTTACATAAAATAGAAATCTCTTTGGGTTTGCAGGGTTTATTAAAATAAATAAAAAATTCTGCCGTTTCCTTTAGTAAACCCCATAAATTCAAAGAGCTTATGTTATTTATCATCACAAATGAACTAAAGTAATCATGAGAGCAGATACGAGACATGACCTGAGGGAAAACTCTGCATCTGATTCTGATTAAAAACAACAGGCCTGTTTAATTCTGTTTGCTGACACCAACATGGTCGGGATATTATTGGTGTGTTAATATCTACAGATTTACGTTTAAACAATGGTTTTGCAGTCGCTCTGTGTAAGTTTGTTATGATGATGATGGTTTGGTCACTGTTATTCCACCTGAACCAACCACCAACCACATCTTATTTCACCAGAGGCATGGAGGATGATGAACGCTCCATCATCCCTGTAGGACTGTCTGCCTGAGTGAGACTCAGCTCTGTTTGAAGATGTATTCAAACCTTTGTGTGTGTGTGTGTGTTTCCTGTGTTTGTGTTAAACTGATCTCTCTTCCTCCTCACTCACTTCCTCTCATCTTCTTTTCATTCCTTCCCTCACCTCTTATTTTATCTCTCCCTTTGATTTCCCTCCTCTTCATTCCTTCGTTCTTTCTAAATTTCACACTTTTCTTTTTCTCCTCGCTCTTTCTACTGTTGCTCCTGTTTTTCCTTATCTCCTCCCTCTCCCTTCTCTGTGTCCATTTATGGGCAGCGAGCTCAGAGCTACATCTCTTTTAGACGAGTCGACGCAGGGTCAGTATGTGCCAGGATTTTAAGGTGGAATGAAGTCGGTGCAGCAGGTTTGATTCTTATAAGAGACGTCCTGTTGCAGAGGGCTAACATAGGATCTGTTCGGTGTTGAGAATGAGTCAAAATAAGAAATAACTGCAACACTTCTTTACAACATAAACATTTAGACTTAGTCTTTGACCTTGTAAAAGATGCCAATAACCAGCAACCTCTGTGTGTGACACCATGACAGTTTCTTCTTATATAGATGTAAGACATCAGAGTGACTCAGAGACACTGTAATGTCAGATGTCCGTTGTCTTCAAAGTCTCCAGCTTTTTTCTCCACTTGTATTTCTGTGCAACAGACACACTGTCTGACACTGTCAGACAAGTGGCATTGAAATCAGGCTCCACCTATCAGAGCCCTCCCTCATATCAGGGTTCACCATTTTTGACACATCAAGCTAACAAGTGCAAAAGTGTAATATGAAGCTTTTACTTTCTGTTGTCCTCTGTAACACATCTGCAGACTTTGAAGTCGATCAGGTTGTTAAGGACATGAAGTTGTCCTCTGTTCCTCCATTTATTATAGTTAAATATAGATTATACATCTA
This sequence comes from Polydactylus sextarius, assembly GCA_016801845.1. Taxonomy (NCBI): domain Eukaryota; kingdom Metazoa; phylum Chordata; class Actinopteri; family Polynemidae; genus Polydactylus; species Polydactylus sextarius. Next base: position 9,893,096 of record CM028916.1, on the reverse strand, counting down.
TATACAGTTTTATATACAGTATGGAAACGATTTCTCAAATGTGTCACTGACAAATCTAAATAAATTAGTGGTTCAGAATCAGTGCAGCTTTAAATAAACTCCATATTAGTGTAACATATGGTTTCCTGAGCGCCAGGAGTTGGAGATACTTGTTGTCAACACTGTGTAATAAATTATGCAAAGGTTTTTCCACAAACATGTGTTTCCAATCTACATGTTGTTAAAGGGAGGAGGGATTGATGGGTTTTGGGGAAAATATTTCAGATACGTATTCCAATATCTACCAGTCAGGCTGCTGTCTAAGGTCTAACGTCAGCAAGAAAGTCTACATTGATAATTTGTTGGTCATTTTTACTTATTTTGCAAAAACAAAGACACATTTAGCAGAAACTTTTTTTTCCCCAAAACTTTTATTTCTCAAGGTGTAAATATCACAATTGCAGCCATAAAAAAAAACATTTATCCCACAAAATGTGCAGCCAGCTCTGAGCTAAAGTAAACGGTGACATTCTGCATTTACAGCAGATTTCTCATCTTTGTATTTGCTTCAAGCATTTTACACACCTGCAATCTGCAGACAGAAGAAGCCAAGTAGCCTATTGGACGACTTGCTCTACGACCTGAGCCAAAAATGTTTCCACTTCCACCACAATGTCTTCATCTTGATTAGGCTTAACCTATCAATCATTAGCTAAACCACTTGTTCTTCAGGCGAAGAGGAGCAGGAGAAAATCCCATCCTGCGATACAAACTCAAACCCAAACCACACTGCTGTGCCGCCCCATCGAGTTTCAAAATAAAACCAGCATTCCTGGAAACCTTCAGCAGATAATCGAGCTTGTCAGTTCATCGGGAAACTGCAGAGACTCAACTTTTCACAAAGATCTAAACAACAAGCTTAAAGTAAAAAGCTCATTACATGATCAGATCTCATTGATCAAAAATATCGACTGGCTCAGCTTTAATTTCCGTGTCCATAGTGTTTCTATGCTGCTATCACACATTAGGATAAATAAAAACTCATCATTTCCTGTTTTATTTTCTCATCAGCTGCTGCGCTCTCCTCCTGCAGCTTCCTCATCCTCTTCCATCCACTACACTAATACCATCAGTGCAACTCGAACAGAGGCAGGAAGCACCGGTTGTAATTAAGTCTAGTGTCTCAGGGGTTCCTCTCACCTGCTGCCTCGCTAAGCACTGCTGACACTCAGCGAGGACGACCAATACTTCATTAGGGCTTAAGTGAAAAAGAATCGATACCAGCTCACAGAACAGTGGAGTGTGCGTGGCTTCGTCTGACTTCAGTGTCAGGCATCAATCACAGATGAAGACAGACAGGAGGGAAAACAGCTGAACAGTAAAGAACGAAAAAACACTGCAGAGCGCTGATAGGGAGCCATGTGCATCTGGCACTTTTTGTGATGACATTAACAAAAAGCAGAGTTTCAATGAGATGAGATATCCAGCAAGCGATGGAGAAAAAAGTGACGGCGAGCACTTAAACGGCCCGAGTCCTTTCTGTGGTGGAAACACAGTCGTAAATCTCCATCAGACTCTAAATATCGGCAAAGCTGAGGAAGCAAAGACAGTGAGCACTGCGCAGAGCTGTAAAAAAAAAAAAGTCTGTATTGTTTAATCGTTTCAAACAAAATGCTGTCACACCGTGTTTGATTTCACTGAACTCCCGATGTGGTTAGGTTAGGAGGTTAGGAGCCGCTCTATTGTCTGAGGAGACGTGGAAGAGTAAACTGAGTCAATCAAAGAATAACTGCTGTCTCAGACAAACATTTAATCTCGCATTGGAGCCCCAGAAGTGATTGAAAGACTTGAGTCAACAAACCATGTCCTACTCTTTAAAGACAGAAAAGCAAACAGCAGCCGAGCACCTGGCTCTGCTATTGTACTCACAACTGACAACTTCATTTTATGGCTTTATGTTTCCTGATTACCATGAGGCTGTAAAGTGTAAAACAGTGGACACACACACACATACACACACACACACACCCCTGTGAAACCAGAATTTTAGTCAGTTGGAAACTAGGTCACTGATCCAGCTGTGACAACACAAACCACTGACAATGACACACTGTAGGACACGGTTACACCATGAACAACACCTGTAAACCTGCTGTTTAAGCCAACATCATGTGACTTTACATGACATAATGAGCTTCAGACATGAACTCCACTCTGTAATAATGAGGTGTTTTATGTAAGAGAAACTACAGCAACAAAGATGGGTCAAGAAGAGCTTGTCAGTGAATTATGATGTGATCTGATTATGATGCTTTATTTTGTACTTGAACCAAACATTGAAACTGGTAAACTGTTGACAGTCTCATCAGGACACATGTGGCTGAAAACCTCAGTTTTATTCCCATTGTCTCACAAACAGTCAAGTAGCACTGACAGCACTGAACACTTGTTTAAAAAGACTTGTTGACCTCAGATGTGTTGTTGTAGTGTCAGGACAATAACCTGATCATTAACACACACACGCAAAAAAAAAAGACAAAGGAAATTATCATTGACCTCAGAAAAAGGACGACAAACTGGGACTGAGCATCAATGTTGATGAGACGAATGGAGTCCACTTCACAGGTCTCAGCTGCAGCCTGAAAGTCAAACATCTCATGACACAGACTCAAAGGACTTTAAGGGCCCAATGGTGCAGGTGGCTGCTCAGACAGGATGCTGAGGAACTGTTAGTGCTGCACCACAGAGACCATCCTGACACATCACTATACATTGTGGTTTTCAAGCTTTAAGCTGGACGAACCTACAGTGAAAGGACAGCGTGGTGGACGACTGGTAAGAGAACATTTTCTCAGCCCGACTACACAGACACACAGAAACACAACCCACCTTGGGCAGACTCCTCTTCAATCCCCTTTAGGTAGACTGAGACCATCTGAACACAAACAAGACTGGGGAGTTTTATTTTAGTTATTATAACTATTCATTTTTTCAAGATGCTGCTGAGCTACGTTTCATTGTGCTGTTTTATCAGTGCAATAAAGTATCTATCCATCTATCCATCCATCTGTTTGACTATCTGATTTATTCTCTGATCAGATGTTTCTGACATAAAAATGACAGGGGAATTAAATGTGTTTGAAAGAGATGAAAGAAGCATTGCTTTGTTAACAAAGCTGAACAGTAAATCAGTGTGTTGTTTACTGATGGTGAGATGAACTGTGACACATCTGGTGTAAAATGTGTTGTTTCTTTGTGATGAGACCTGAGCAAAAAGGTGTCGTTTTAAAACAAGGATGAAGAGAAGTGAAGTTTAATCTAGAGGTGTCATTGTTGAAAGGTCAAATGATGCTCCTTAGTTTGGACGGTGGCTTGTGGTTAGTGCCACTAACATCAGATGATTTAGTCTTCATCAGAACTGAAGAAGACTCATGGATGAGGATGAAACATCTTCAACAATCTACAACAGTCCCATTTACTTATCTTTGACAATATCAGATACCCTGACCTGGATGAGTGAGAATGAATAAAACCACCAGCAGGAACACAAAGTCCTGTACTTGAGCTGCACTACAGGAACCCAAACCTCACCCTGGTCCTTTGTCAGTGAAGATAATACCTCTCTTCACTGACAACAGTGACTGTTCACTAACCTGATTTTTTCTCGTAAAAGGCCATGGTGGTCATGAATGGATCAAAAGACAAAGCAGAGCAGTGAGTGTTTGTTTACCACAGGGAGAGTCTACGATAGACTGCCTGCTACAGGTGGTTATTGGACCTTTGATCCCTCTCCCACACAGAAGGGAGACTAGATACAGATTAGATACAGGAACATATAAATCATGAAATGAAGGAAACTAAAATCAGTTCACTTTCGAGTCCAAGTTAACGCTTGTGTCGAAGTATTGTTGAGATTTTGTGTACTACAGATATTTTTTTGTGTTCTTCCTAAGACTACTCTGTCAGAGGCCCAATCAATCCAGGATCAAAACAAGGCGACAGTGATGCTATTCACACACAAAAACGTTTGATGACAAGTGACAAATCCAGGGAAGCCAGGCTGGTGAAACCAGACAAGCGTATCAATTTCTCCAAAAAAACACTTTTGAAAGAAAAACAGTCTGATCATAAATCTGTAGATCCAAAGATTATGTGATACAATGAAAACTTCACAACCCTAACAGATAAGTGCAAGATTATAACCCTGTGTTAAATGAAGTGAACACAGTTTGACTGATGTTTTCATAAAATTTTACATTTTCATAAAAATTATTTCTGGGCTACCGCTAGTGTTAGAATTTGGTTGAATCAGTCACACTCATATAAAACATATACACCAGTAAAATTTATACCATGCCCGCCAGTCGTGTGAATAAAGCCAGCGTGTGGACGAGGAGGTCACTGGGTTCAGAGTGGCACCTCCCGGGATCGACAGAAACATCTTCAATAACATTTTTTACTGGACTCTGGAGAGATCATCTCAGACAATAGTCCAGACTCCCCAGGTATAAATGAAACAGACTGAAATAAAAACCTTTACACCAGACAGGTGCTGAAGAAATCATCACTCTCCGACAGCATCACCTTCGACTACCAAGGACTAAAAAACATGTCTTTCTGAAAATGGAGTGCAGGCTCTAAATATCACATTCCTTGTTTCCAATCGACTGAGCAGCTCTGGACTCGTTCAGCTGTGAAGCAAAATAACACAACACAACCTCTTCTACTTTCCAATGTAATTACCTGAGCTGACACTGAGAGCCTCAGAGTTTTCTTTTCTTTTTAATGTGAATGAGGCCCTGCCTCACTTAAAACCCTGCTAATCCAGATTAATGCCTTGTCAGGGGCTTTCTTCTCCACACCAGTCATTCACTGTGATGGAAATCCTATTAACAAAAAAGCTCAAGTTCAGCCATGAAACTGTGGTCAAACATTGGTTTCCAAAGCGATTTTGGTGGAGAATTTGATGATTTCCTCAGTTTGGGAAAAAAAAACAAAAGACCCTGATCTGGACTGAGTGAGAGTGATACAGGTCAAGTCCTTTATTGTGGTGGATGTGCTTACATATATCATAATAACAGTGATGTGAATCATTATATGGTACTTTCAAAACTGACTTAGAGATTAAACAAATTTCACAGTATTTGATGGTTCCATATATTCTTGATACTCCAAAGTATGTTTGCGGCTAAGGTGGTAAAATTGCTTGATTTTTGCTCTTTTTTTTTTTTTTTTTTTACAAATCCACTGAATTAAATGTCGAGCAATTCAAAACTCACTTTCACTTCATGTCACCCAAATGGTTACATATGGTAATGGAAATGGTTGTTGCCACGGCGCTGCGTGAGTGGCAGCCAGTATGACAACAGCGTCTAATTTTTTTTACTTTTTTCATATTTTTACCTAAACCCTAAACCTTATGTTTTTCATGCTGTCAAATTTCCCCTTAAGGGACAAATAAAAATATATTCTTTTCTATTCAAATATATAAGGAGATGAGAACTTCGTGAAGTTACGATCAAAATAGTCATGATAAAATATTTTCCAGCAGAGGAAAATCACAATAAAATCTTTGCCTGATGTGTTTGCTCTACCTCGGACCTTTGGTTTGAGCTACTGACTGTAGCTACAGATCTGTCAGAAATGAAACCACAACATCTCACTGCCTCCTGGTAGCTGACTACAGTGTAGGTCATAAGACCTGCCCCTCTTCATGGTAGCAGATAGGTAATGAAACATCAGAGTACACAACTCACAACTGATCAGGCAGAACGTTTTACTTGGATTAGAGGACCTAGACTAGAGGTTTTTCATGATAAGGGAATTTTTTTTAAGTTACACACTTGATGTGAAGTTTTAAGAAAATGTTGCACAACCACACCTCTGCAGTGTTACTCTAACCATTTAGACTCCAGAGTGGTTTCAGTGGCAGGTCAGTCTGTTTCTTGTTACACAACAGGCAAAAGAGCAAGAGACTATAAACCAGCTAACCCGAGTCTAAAAATGGCCATCCCGTGATAGGAGAAAAGACACATTCCTCAAATACTAAAGTACACTTGGCGCGGTTCTGCATCAGTCCAAAGATAGCCCTGCAGCGGCTGCTGAGGAATCCACTCAGATTTCATTGAAAAAAAAAGAAAAACAGTAACGATCCAGATTGTTTCTGCTGCTGGGTTCATAAAGAGAAATAACACAAGGTTTCAGAGTCTGTGGTTGTTGACTGAAATAAAAACTGACTGCCGGGGAGATTTACATCCCTCAAACACCCCTACAAGCGATGGCACATCAATCACAGCAGGCGATCGAGGCAGCATTAATTAAAGGAATGAATATGAAATAAATCATCAGGTTCTGGGTCACAGCGAGAAGCTTGTATCGTGAACGTCGAGGCCACCCGAGAGGGAATTAGCGCTCGGTTAATTATGATACACTGATAAATGAGAGAATCAACAAAGTGCGCAGCACGAGGCCTGCAGTCAGATATCCCCCAAGGTCCATGGGCTTTATTCAAGATCTGAAACAGCCGGCGATGTTCTGGTGTCAGCAATTAATGCACTTATTAACTACAAATTTCTCAACATGTACAATCTAAATCATTTGTTTGTTGACCCTTTTTTCAACCAGACAGCAGCAGAAGAGTGTGTGTATGTGTGTGTGTGTGTGTGTGTGTGTGTGTGCGTGCGTGTGTGTGTGTGTGTGTGTGTGTGTGTGTGTGTAACATCTGAAAGTCAAGGCAAAAATCTCCATAGAAAAACAACACATGGGAGCAATTGTGATCGTCCTGATGTATGATTATGGTTGTGCAGAACTATTTTTTCTGGGGCTGAACTCAGAGTAAACATGACAAATCATGTTCTGGTAAAGAAACCATTCTTTCAGTGACAGTGAAGTCAGTCTGTGGATTATTTATGGGTCTGGAGAAAGATGTCGCCCCTGCTGCATTTTTTAACATCACAAAATAAATTTCACTCACACCTAATGTGGTGAGGTGGAGGCGGAAAGGAGAATAAATCCAAAACTATCTCCATGACATGATGCTACTTAAAAGTAGTTAAAGTTGTTTTAATAACTTGGTTTAACTGATTCTTCTCTAGTGGGTTAAGCTGGTATTCATCCAGGATAGATCCAATCCCAGCTGATATTAGATGAGTGGCAGGAGTTCAGGAGTTCAGTTTGGTTTATATTTGTTGCCATAGCCAATCAGTGTTGAGATTCAGGAAATGGAGGAGGAGCTTATCATGGTTTCTGTGGACTCTCTGAGTTGTGCGATAACAGACAGAAGAAAAGGCAAGAAGACAACGTAAAATCTGAAACTGAATTAGTGTTGATGTTATCTGCCTCCATTAGCACAGCTAGCTTTCCCAGAGGGAGCACTCTAATTGGCTGTCGAGGGCCACTGATTATTGGTGGACTGAGAAAACAGTCCAGCAGTTGTACTTGATGCCTCGTGTCGGCCATCTTTATACACGGTCCCTACCGTTGTTACAACAGTATTACTGTAGTAGTAGAACACAACTACTCAACTGCTGTGGATGACTCTTGTTAACATGGCAACATTATGGCTACAAACATCCCATCATACAACACTGCTTCAAGCAACAGGTTCAGATCATAACATGACTGTTTCATGTTTAAAATATAAAGACACCACAAGCCTCATATTCTGGTCCCTGCGGTAATAATAACAATCTGTCAGTTGTGGCTCAGATGAAGTGTCACCGTGCCAAAGGACTGGTTGTCCCTGCGGCAGAAACGTGGAAAAGGAACAGGAAAAGAAACACAAACTGGTCGACTACTGTTACTAGAGCGTAAGACAAATACTGGTGAAATACACAAGCAGGTGAAGTGAAAGAATCATTTTCAGTTGTGCACTAACCTGACACGACTATAGTCAACACCAGAATGAAACACAGGATAAAAAAATAAACAGGAGAAATGAACAGTTTTAATTCTAATTCTTCACTGAATCTGCTATTTAATTTAGAAAATATTTAAAGCAGAACAATGTTTGAATATGTCTCTTTCAAATGGCCGACTGTCGTGTTGTGTGTGTTGCTCAGGTCTTGGCCGTGAGATGTGCAGCTCCCTAAGGCTGCTGGGAAACAGAGCATCACTCTGACGAGGCGCTGAATCACATGTTTCCTTCTTTGCCAACGTTCGTGTGTTCGCCAGGACCCTGCAGCTACGCAGAGTGTCGGTCCCAAGAACAGTCAGGAGGCTGGTCCCATGAATCCAATGAGTCTTTGTGTGCGTTATTTTGGAAATCGCAGCTCGGTGTCATAGAGCTTTCTGACCATGGCCGATTAATTCATGAACATGTGGTGAGGTTGGCCTGCCAGTAAAACAGCCTGTCGGTAAAACAGCCTGTTACTAAAACAGTCTAGCGGTAAAACAATGTTGGTAAAACAGCCTGCCACTAAAAGAGCCTGTCAGTAAACCACTTAAACAGTCAAATGGTCAGAAAAGTGTCAGCAAAAGAGCAGAGTTATTCTGTGTCAGTTATTACAATAAAAGCTTTAGTTTGTCTCCCAGTTAAACCATTGGTGCAAAACTGTGTTAGAAAATATTTTGTACAAAACCTGTGTCCATAAAAACATAAAGATGTCAGCCAAGAATGAAAATCAGTGCTATGCATGTGATGCTAATGGTTTGCAGATGCTAAAAATGATTGAATACTGAGCCATTTAAATCAGTTTAACCTCATATTTTAGTTCAAATCATTTGATTCTTTTGTTGATGTTGAAGAATGTAACTTTACATTTACTTTTACAATATTATTATAATGTTTAAGATAAATCATTATCTATCAGAGAGCGTCATGTATCCACACACTGAAACCAAACCACACAGACAATAAACAAAGTCACACAGGAAGTGTTGAAGTGTTGTCAAGTCTGACCTCTCCCGCCGTGATGCTTGTCGCTATGGATACCAACTCATCCAATCCCATTTAACTACAAACTTTAATCCAAACCAAGAGGCTTGAATTTCTGTGAAGCCTTTTAGCTACAGGTGTGTGTATATGTGTGTGTGTGTGTGTACAGATATCAGAGAAGGAATGCCTCTGCCATGTGGGATTACTGTGTCACCCTGACACTTCTATTTATAACACAGCATTTGGCTTGTGTGTGTGTGTGCTCTCATCATCTGTAACTGAACACCAATTCAATACCATTACGTTTTTTCTCTGGAGGAGCCTTCCAGCAGGGGGTGACCTGGCCAAAAAATCACTTCACGATCTTTAGGTTTATCTGAATGCATGTAGTCGCATGTGCATGTATCTTTCCACATTTGGTGTTTGTCCAGTTGACAACAAATCAGATATTTTGTTTTATTTTGAGTCTAAATGTTTGAACAAGCTGTAATGTATTGATCAGCTGTGTTATGAAGAATTTTTTTAATTTGAAAGGTCAGTATCTAACCAGCTAACCCCACCTCATGTTTCTCTGTTGTTCCTGGGGGTAGGTGTGTGTATAATTGAGCAGCTGAAAGTTTGTGTGTGTGTGTGTGTGTGTGTGTGTGTGTGTGTGTCTGTGTGTATCTCAAATTCTTTCCCCTTGACTGAGTGTGTCACCAACCAACAACTGCAATGTCACCCCCCAACACACACACACACAGAGCTATGTGATCCTGTTCACCTTTGCTAAAACGCTGCAAAGTCAGATACAACTTGGTTGTGCAGAAACTCAAGAGTTTCCAGGTTTAATTCCCCCAACAACCAGAGTGTCTCTGAGCCTCACACTTAAACACTTATAACGTTATAACATAAGGTAAACGATGAAAGGAAGGAGAAAAGGTGTATTAGGAAGGAGCGTTAAAGGACACAATGAGAGGAAAGTAAGACATGTGATGAGAGGAAGAGATGAGAAGATAAAAGAAATGACAGGAAGATAGGCGCAGGTGGGGGGTGAGGGGGGTCAGGTGGAAGGACGTGAGGAGGGATGATAAAAGGTGGAAACAAGGTGGAAAGAGATGAGGAGCGAGTGAGGAAGGAAGGTAAGGAAGGAAGATGCATAGGAGGATGGAAATAGTCATGGAAGTAAGGAGGAGGGAGGAGGGAGGGAGAGTGACAAGGTAGCAAGGAAAGAGAGAGAGGAAAGACCGTTTGAGGAGGGAAAAGAAAGGACAGAAATAGAAGATGGGAAGGAGAGATGTAAGGGTGAGGAGGGTTGATGCTAAGGAAGAGGAAATTGAAGGAAGTAAAGAAGAGAGGGAAAACTGAGGGGTAATTAATTAATAATGAAGATCACTGAGTTCAATGCTGCAAAATAAAGATTAAGATGATGAAGAAGATGTGTCAATAACTGAACATCTCAGTGATTCATTAGAAGGAAGCAGCTGAGTGACTGGAGGTTGCTGATTTGAAACAGTATACTCTATTCAAACAAATTAAATTTGTTCTGTTGACCCCAGGCTCTTTTCAACCAATCAAACTCCTGTAGCTATTTCCTTAGCTCTTTCTTCATATGACATCCACAAAGAAACTATTTAACCTTAAGATACAAACATTCACACTGATCCCTGTTTATTTGCTATGGAGTAAATCAGTTGACCAGAGAAACAATCTAACTGCTCATTTCCAGGCTTTACATAAAAACATCATTATAAAGGAGTAAAATCCTTCCTTCCCATCTCTGCTACAGACCTGATTTACATGTGTTTTCTGGGCAGGTAGCCAGAGCTTTTACTCAGATTGACTGGAAATAAATGAGTCTGGAAGGGTTTGGTTTGTTGGGGATTGAACCTGTGACCCCTCCCCGTGGCAGCTCAGCTTCTTTTAAGCTCCTGCTCCATCTAAAATCGGTTTGGTGGACGGAGGTGGACGTCAGCTCCACAAGAGAAACAAATGTGATGCTGACTTCAAGCCCAGTGAGAGAGATTTACATAAAAACTGTCTTAATGACGACGTGTGTCAGACGTCACTCAGCATCCTCAGGGTGTGTTCTTCAACTCTGAAGCTGCAACGAGACATAAAAAACAGCTCTGATACTTTTCTGCAGCTGCTCAAACAGACTGGGGTTTGCAGATTCTCATTTTTGTTGCAGGGACATTGTCTCACTTACACTTTTTCCTTGAGAGCAGACTGAAGGTTGAGGCCAGAATTTCAATCTGAGACACTGCTGCTGCTTAAATAGGGACAAGTGTAATTACTGAAGATGGAGCTGTGAGCCGGTGTCTCTCACTTGATTCAGAGACACTCACCTCCAGGAGACAGTAATGTCTGTCTGTCGCTATATCACTTTGCTTCTGAATTTAAATATCTTGGAAAAGTATTTTAGAGAGGCAGCAGAGTTAGTTAAAGGCTCTGCATCATAATTCAGATGACACAAAGTATGCAAAAGTTCAGAAACAACAACTAATCAGGCACCACAGAGTCCAAAATCAAGTAGTTAATAAATAAACCCCATCTAAAACTAACATGTACACATGGTGCATATCTGACCACGTGTATCACCACTTTAAATGGTTTCAAAACATCTGAGCTTCATGGATTTTCCAGAGTCACAGAGTTTTGAAAACACAACAGAAACCTGAGACCAGCTTTTTCAAAACGGTTGAACACTGCGGCCGCACTGTTTGTGTCCAAAATGCAGCTGTGAGTGTGGAAAAAGCAGAAAGGAGAGAGAGAGAGAAACATCTGTTCTACACTGACACAACCAAGCAAGTACAAATGACAAATGAAGGGAGAAAGGCACTAATTCTGCCGGGGTTGTGGGATTGATTCCTCTTGACACGGTCTATATAATCATACAGCGCATCCTCCATCAGATGACATAAATATTCAGCTTCACTCTCGACCATCCACCCTCCTCCTCCAAGTAACCGGCCGCTCTGATCACTCTAATTGCCCAGATTTCCAGGGTCAACAACGCTGTTGACCCATCGCTGGTGAATGAGACCCCTCAACCTCCCTCTTGACCTCCTAACATGGATTCAGTTAATCCTCTTAAAGCGTATATGAGTGCATGTCAGTGGGGTTTGTCTCAATGATGATGTACAGCTCTGCGTGAGTGGCGATGAATATGAAGATGGACGACATCGAATTCGTCGTATTCAATATCAGAACAAACTGCTGCAACACGGTGGCGTCCACATCCAAGATATTTGAGCTGAATTTTGGTGCAGAGGGAAGAAGCATAGGTATGACGTTATTGGTCAAAAATGAACAAATCCATGTCCACGTATGCGGAAGGAAGAAAGGTAAAGGTCTCTTTTCACCAACATTAATATGCCTGAAAATCAGACAAAAGTTACTTGACCAGAAGGACGAGACCTGGTCTCATAAAGAGACAAAAGGACGAACATTCTGATAGAGGAATACTTCTGGTAAACACTGCAGGACAAACGCTGGCGTTCATCCAGCCTGAGGGACGAGCGGTGACTGGAAAATCAGCCCTAATTGTCAAATTGAATCAAGGATTAACAAACCGTATTATGAGGTTAAAGACCTCGACAGCTCAAGAAAAACACAGATTGATGAGGCACAATCAGACTCTGTCTGTGTTTCACTTAAAGACAAGTTACGTATTTAAGTGACGTTTTTACAAACATGATGAGAAACATAATCAGCATCAAAACGATCTTATCTTAGCTCATGATGGGATGTTAATGAGATCGTCTTAAACCTGATCCTGATTATTTGCAAGAAAAACGTAATTGGCCAAATTCGTAACCTCAAGACTGGACTACTCTAATTCTTTACTATCAGGGTGTTCCAGTAACTCCATCAAAAACCTTCAGTTAATCCAAAATGCTGCAGCACAAGTACTGACAGGAAGTAAGACCAGCGATCGTATTTCTTTTATATTGGCCTCTCTTCATTGACTTCCTGTAAAATCCTCCTGATGACATTATAAAACCTTTAATGACCGAGCTTCATCATATCTTAAAGAGCTCATAGTTCCCTATTATACCAATAGATCACTTTGATCACAAACTGCAGGTTTACTTGTGGTTTCTAGAGTCTTTCAGACCAGAATGGGAGGTAGAGACTTCAGTTATCAGGCTCCTCTCTGGTAACCCTAATCCTAACCCTTTCTACATTTAAGCAGAAACACAAATATGAATACACCACGAATGCATCACGTCCACATCCAGTTCAACATTGTCTCCTCACGTCGTCTTCTCTTAAATTCGAGTTTCTGACGCTGTCGCAGAAACAAACTTGGACGTGTCTTCAAAGCAGCAAATATCCATTTCACTGCCTCCGTTTTTCTTTTAATTTCACACTGCAGGATTTTAAATCAAAGACTAAAGTCTAGACAAAAAACACTCTGATCTATTGGTCCACAAATAGAAGCATTAACGAATAAAACGCCTGCTGACCAGAGCTCATCACAGCACTCAACGCTCATTAAGAAAGAAAACACACAAACAACAAGCTGTGATTCAGACCAGTTTATTATTCATTATTACACAGTTACAACCGATGCTGCTTGATACAACAGACCCTTCATGAGAGTGTTGTCATACAGATGTTGATTCAACTGATCGACTGATGCTGAAAAGTTTTTTAGCTAATTTTTGCAGAATAAAAGTATTGTGATATTGATATACTGGCTTATATTTTTATCCTAGCTCGTGATCCTCAAATCAAAACTTTTAGGATGAGTGAAAGGAGATTTTCATTCATATCAAACTGGGGAAGAAACGTTATAAATGTATAATGTCTAGGTTTTCTAATTTCCTGTCCTGTGTAGATGACAAAGTGTTAAGTCTGTGAGGGATGAGGCTGTAACATGATGTGTCAGGATGATGGATGTTTTTCTGACATTTACTGAACCTCATGAGACAGTCTGTGTACCAAAGGTTTTAAAAAAAGGACAATGAATCTGATTCCAGGTCAGCCTAGAGTGAAGAGCTGTGGACATGAACAGATGAGTGAACTGAAATGCAGTTTGGGTGTGTTTACAGGGTCAAAAGTCACAGAGGGTTAACTGCAGTGTCACACCTCAGGAGACTGAGTCTATATTCACTTGTCTAAAAAAACATAAAGGAAGTGACGCTCGGGGTCATGTGTTTATTCACATGCACTGGAAACAGATGACACACAGATTTCACATTTCACATCAGAACCTGAACTTTTCACTCATCTGTAATTCAACAAAATCAGACCATGAAATATTAAACTGTGTTGGGCAACGAGAGTTCAACACACTGAGGCCCAACAGGTCGTCACACGGAATCTGCACAGTGACCGATACAGCAACGGCTAAATAAACCTCTGACAGGTGGTTGCACACACACACACACACACACACACACACACACACACAGACACAGACACACACAACCTCATCACCTCAGCCTGTAACTATAAATGTGAAGAAGAAGACAAAGGACATAAATAAGAGACAAACGACACACGTCGGACTGCTCTCTGCTCAACTGGATTATTGGTGAGTTATTATACTTGAGAGTTTGAAAGACATAATATTTCAAACAATTCAAGACTTTTCCAGGCTCTTTAAAGACCACTCAGGCACAGTCAGGCCCTCTGGGGGGAGAACAGGAAGTACTGAATATTTAAGATCCCGTGGAAAACTTAAAGGAGACTAAATGTGTCGACACTTGCCTACAGAGTTGTGTGACCTCAAGTAGTGCATTTATTGCAAAGATTTACACAGATGAGATAGTTTGAACAGACAGAACAACATAAACCAGAAATATGGCCTCATAAACAATATATAGACCAATATATATTATTTTTATTTTTCTGCATCTTGTGAATTTTCAGTACAGTGTTTATAAAAAAATACCTGTGGCCATTATCCTTTCTCTCATGCGCACACACACACACACACAGGAGCCTGTGTCACGTGGTTTGAACCAGACGTCCCCGAACAAACACATTAAATATGAATCAATACACAGAGGAACATGAACAGTGGCCCAGTTACATTAATGAAACCAACTGTGAGTGAGTGTGTATTTGTGTGCATATATATGCGTGTGTGTGTGTCTGTGAGTGTGTGTTCATGGTGACCTTCAGGCACAGCTGAGGATCTGACTGCCAGCGCTGCTGTTCATATAACTGGAATGCATGACTGAATGCCATCCACACTGCACTGTGTGTGTATGTGTGAGTGTGTGTGTGTGTGTGTGTGTGTGTGTGTGTAGGTGTCTCTTTAGCAGAATCACTCATAAAACTGTCGTTCACAGGCAGAACAGGAGACGCCTGTTTGCATGTTTCTCAGGACATGAAGTTCAAAGTGTGCGAGTGTGTGTGTGTGTGTGTGTGTGTGTGAAACACACAATGACTTCTCTGTGTATGCAAGTGTGTGTATATCTGTTCTTTGGTGTGTTGATGAGGTAGTCATAGATACACACAAATACACACACACACACACACACACACACACACACTGTCTTACTATAAAATACAGAGGGCAGTGCATACCCCCCACCCCCTACACATAGACACACACACACACACACACACACACACACATTCCAGCTGTTGTGGCCTTGTGATCTCATCTCCGCTGTCATTCAGTTAATGTTGTCCAAAACACAAAGTGAGACAAAAGCTGATTGTGGGTGTTTTTTTTACTAGTGGTGTCGGATTTCATAGACAAAGTGCTTGTTAGCAAGGCACTAAATGCCCCAGTGCATCATGGGAACTCAGAGTAGGTCAAGTTTGAAGTAAGAAGGATTATATTGGGAATAACGCTGATTCTGCAAAGAACATGTTGCATCATATAGAAGGTGGAGAAGTCGGGTGGAGGTCATCATGATGGGTCTGTGTGTGTGTGTGTGGCCACAGACCAGTTTGTTAATGGTGATCACAATCTTGTGTGTTCTAGCAGCAACATTAACCAAGCGAGTCCCAAAAAGTGTCACACAAGAGTCACAAAAAGCTGAAGACGTTCAAAAATTCAAGTCTTCAACAGAGTCAAATATCATAAAGTTAAGTCCAAGTAAAAACTATTTTTTTAAACTGAAGTCTGACTCTGACCTACAGCTTCACTTCTATTACAAATTCAATTAAAGGACAACATTAACAACCTATGACATGGGAGACACTGACTGTAAATAAAACTGACGACATCACAACTCGCAAAAGGTCAAGCTAAAACATCTGTATGACCTCCTGGTGGCTGTTTTTAGTACAGAGGGAAGAGGTGGAGGCAGGTCATCATCTTTAACACACAGTGGTTGGTTTATCTGAACCACAGCTGCTGAGCCTCCGTCTTTGTGGGTGTTAAAGTCCCTGACGGCAAAATTAAACTTCAGTTGATGCAAAGCAGCATGACATAATGGAAAGTCAAAAGAACTCATCGCATGTGGGCTTTTAAAAACTTCTCTGGAAACTTTACGTGATCAGTTTCAACTTTTCCTCCTCCTTAGGAGGCACTTCTTACGAGTGGAGCTGTTCAACTGTTCCTGGATCAGTCGACGCTCAAAACGTGCAGTTCTCAGGTCATTTCTACTTCACTCGTCACGTGATCTAGTCTTCAGTTTAATCCCAAAGTCACTGCAGCAACAACAAGCCAACAACATCAACAAAACCCACAGAGACGAACAGCGAACCATCCCGCTGACATCACCACCTATCCTGTCCAAAGATGGCTGCCTCCTCGTGGTAACAAAAAACAACACATCATTTTCCAGCAAAACTGAGTCTCACTGTTTTGTCTCTACTTTGAATTAATTAAAGAGATGATGAGAGAAAAACAGCTAAATGTGCAGTTTGAAGACATTGTGGCTCAACAATCATGAGAATGAACCTGAAAGCTGCAGGCTCCATTTTAACGCTCAGTCACTACCAAACAAACTGAGCTTTAAAGTTTTACAGGGTTTCACTCTGCAGAAAAAGAGAGTCCCGAAACACTGAAGCCTTTATTCAACCTGACAGACGAGCTGCTGCTGCTTCGTTCATCATGTGGTTCTGAATAATCACAGAAACTAGTTCCCGACTGAGGAAATGCAACACGAGTCATGTTTAACAACAACCGCACGAACCAAACTTTTAATATTCTCTTAATACTCTTACTATTTCTCAAACTCAGACCCAAGACCCAAAAGACCCAGGTCAAAACAACGGCGATGGAGGTGAGAGACCTGATCTGTGCTGCGACATCGAGATGCTCATAAAGACAGAAAAAGACACATCACTCACTCAGTCCCTCTTTTATGAGAGGAGCCCCTTCTCCCACGTATCCCACAATTCCCACAATGCCTTGCGGGCATGCCCACACACACATACATACACACGCACACAGGAGCCTTTTTGTACTGACTGTTGAGGCCTGTGACAACACACACACACATTCACACAGATGTTACCCCCTCACATCATTGCAGCCCCCCCTCAGGAGGACATCTGTCACTGGTCATCAGAGAATGCATTCCTCTTTCACACACACACAAATATACTGCACATACCATGTGCAGTTGCATTGCGCACACACACGCACAGACACACACATACACAGAAACTCCATCAGCATTCACACAAAACACACCGACACACACGCCAGGTAGAAAATTGAAAACAGTTGTGTTTTTTTTTCCTTTCTGTCTTTTTTTTCTTCTTCATCTCTCTGCTGCAATCAAGGCTACGTTACTGAGACGAGATGAAAACCTTCACTGCAGTGAAACCGATTCCTCGAGTTCCTGAGTGAAACTCAACACGTCATCATTATCAGCTACGTGACGAAGAGGAAATGGTCTAAAAGTGACCAGACTCTGCTTGTAAAGTTTTTTTTACTGTTTCACTCTCAGCTTCTCCAGATGCACAGAGGTTTGAGGCTAAAATAAAAGTAAAGAGCGCTGGACTGACTGACACCTGCTCATGTGACTGGACCTGAAGCTGCTACACTAGTTTCAGATGAGTTCTCAATAACGTTGTGGAAACTGACTTTAATGTATCTAAGTTTCATACAGGTAAAAGTGATTCCCATGAACTATTAACCAATTAAATGAGGTTTCTTTCCCTCAGCCACAAAAAAATGTTAGAAACTTAGGGAGTTTCTACGATACATTTACACCTTCAGTGTGAAAGGAGGAAGTGACCTAGACGACGGCGTCACAGACCAGACGACTGACCAACATGTGAATCCTCTTTATCTGCTTCCTCTCTGTTTCCTCTGCTGCTAAAAAATGACACTGACAGTTTACACAGTGTGAGATCAAATTCCTTTGTGTGTTTGTGAACACAGACGCTGCCTTTCAATAACAGACCCATACATAGACACGTCTGTGGAATAATAAAAGAATAATAAAAATACCACTAAGTGTGTGGATGTGATGTGATCAAAGTACACTGACTTTTCCTGGTGGGACTTTCCAACAGAGGATGCCCGACCAGAGTTCATATCACAAATTTGATCACAATTCTGTTACTTTAACTTAAAACTAAACAAACAAACCTCTGCTTCCTGTTTTCACTCTGTTTTTATTCTGAAAGTCCAGACTAGTTGTTGCAGTTCAAATCTTTCCATGTTTGGTGCTTTTTATTTGTAACGACCAGTCAGATGTTGTTTAGAGTTCGAGTGTTTGGACAGAGATATCATTTATCTTTTTATTAAGTCTTTTAATCTGAAAAGGTCAGCAGCTGCTAACCAGCTAGCATCGACTTGTGTTTCTCTTGACTGCAGCTCCACAAGTCTTCCTGCATGTGGCGTCTGTTGTCGTGGTTCTGCTCAGGTGACACATGGTGCTAAACCTAGAACCAGAACCAGGACTCCAGTTGCAGTTAGCGAGCTAGCTGGTAACAACTAACAACTAACTGGTGAGCAGAGACTGAATTGGGGCGTAATCCAGCGTCAAACATCACACCTGTGAGGATTTCAGTGATGAGATTGGACATGACAGCATTTATTGGTTTTACAGCTTCATCGCAGAGTTTTAAAGTGAACCTTGTAACCGTGACACAATGTAAGAAATGTCCTCCACCCCCAGGAAACGATCCTCTTGTCTCCTCTCTACATGAACAGAAGCTGCTCTGTGCATCTTCAGCTGGAAACACAAAGTTTCTTTTATCACGGCAACAAGAGTTGAGAACAATGAAGATGAGATTCAGGAGCCGCTGGACTGAAACAGATTCCGAGTGAAGGGATTAATTTTGTCACACAACTCAGACATTGCTGCTTCTTTTCTTTCTTTTTTTTCTTTAAAAGCTCGTTTTTCCAGCAGCTACACCCAGTTTCCATCAGAGGGTAAACACCATGTGTGTGAGGCAGCGACAGAGTGTGTGTGTGTGTGTGTGTGTGTGTGTGTGTGTGTGTGTGTGTGTGTGTGTGTGTGTGTGTGTGTGTGTGTGTGTGTGTGTGGAGGGAAGAGTCCCAAGCACATGACTGCATTCCTAAGAGAGCGAGAGGAGGAGGATGAAGAAAAAGAAAAGAAGAAAAGGAAGTGAGGAGCAGGGAAAGGAGGAGGAAGAAAAAGAGGGAAGATAAAGGAGAGAAACAAAAAGGAAATGAAGGAGGAGAGAAAAGAACAAAGGAAAGGAGGAGGAGGAAAGAGAGAGGTGATGAAAAACAATGGATACAGAGAATATGATAATACAAGAGAGGAGGGAAAAATGAGGTCTTGTCCAAACGCACACACACACTGGCTGTAAGAAAACCTCAGCAGTCGTTTTTCTTTAACACGGCAATAACAACAAATCTCACATCTCAATGGCAATGAACCAAAAAACTCTGCATCAGGTTTCAGCAACATCACATCAAAACTGCAGCAATTAGTCAGTCAGCTGATCGGATTGACACATAAACAATGTAAATCACTATTCAAGCATCAACATCTTTCACTGATTTGGAAGTTTTGCAAACCAAACAACTGATTCTGATTCATTCAAAACATCCAGTAGAAATCTGAAGTTGATTTCAATGTGGTGACACGGATCCTGCAGATAAAAACTGATGAAAACATAATTATGAATATCATATTCAATTTCTGTTCTGATAGATCCTTGACAACAGTTTAAATAGCAAAACGCAGCTGACAAGCTGATCAAAATCACAAGGTTCAGGCTCAAACTCAAAGACCTCTGTGCAAAAAGACTTTGGATAAAGTGATGAGTATTTCATGTCACATGATCACATGACTGTCTCTGTCAATGATTTTACATCAAATAATCAATCAAATAAAGACCTACGTTGTGGAACAGCAAAAATTAATTTAAAGTCTTGTTGCTTGAGGAAATTCTTTTTTTTTTCTCAAAAGCGTTGTTATGTTGATGAACCGTTGTTGTTGTTGGGAGAATTTTAAATAGACACAAACTGTTCTGCCGAGAGCTGTAGCCAACGGAGGCGTGGCAATCACATGGAGTTCAAACAGTGTTATATCTCCACACTGACGTTAGCGGAGAAACATGAATTAAAAAAAAGAGATAAATCCACGTTTGAAGTAAAACACATGACAGGAGGAGCAAATGTGGTTTTAGACGGACATAAAATCCTGTTATCTACAAAGACAATCACGTGGACGAATCTTTCAAACTGAGTTCAGAATAGACACAATCATCAGCTACAATTTATGAGCATCTTTCCTATAGGGACGTGAGCTCTGACCTCAACAAGCCATCATGAGGGGCATCATGGGAACTAGAGTCCCACCATGGGTGTAAAGAAACCTCTGGGGAGCTGTTGTGGTTTTATGGGGAAAGAAGAGGCAGAATGAGCATGACAGTCATAAGATGTGAGAACCAAAGTGTGAATGGAGCTGATTCAACACGACAAATTAGAAAGAGATGTTGTTTTCTCATGTTTCATATTAATTTCCACCTGAGTGATGAACACTGAACATCTCATCTCATGTTCAGTGGATTGGTTTCAGAGTTGCAGAAAAATTTGGAGAGTAAAAGATTATGAAACTGAAGATGATGGAAATATCTCAAAGTCTCAAAATCAGCACATTGCTTTCTTTTAATTGTGAAATTCAGGTCTCATCTGCAGAATTAGACATATTGGTAAGTGTTCACGATGTAGCATCACCTTTTATGACTTCACACTGTGAGTCAACATTTAACAAACACTGAACTGAGTCCACATCTATGAGTCTAGTATAAAAGCTGCAGTTCTTTCGCTAAATCAGAGACCAGCACTGAACAACAAGCTCAAACACTCTTTGGGTTGGGCAACTACTGAAACATTAATCAGGAGGAAAATTAGTGCAGTAAAGCGAGTTTTCCCCTCTCCGAGCCCAGAGGCGAAGAGAGCAGTGACACTCTCAACAAACACGAACAGTTCAAAAATAACGAAGGAAATGTCTCCGCTGAGCAGAGAAGGAGATTTGTGCTTCTTCAGCAGCTCGACTGTACGGTTCAACAAGACAGTGAACGACTCCGCTGAGGGTTTTTACAAATAATTAATTTTCCTTTTAGTCCAGAAAATGTCTCACGTCTCAGAAACTAAAGCAGTGACTGAAAATAAACTTAACTTTCTAGTGAATAGATTTTGTTTTACAAGCTGTGGGTCAGGGTCACACTAAAGGTTGAGCAATGACTCCATTGGGTATTTCAATAAAATAGCAAAAACATGTTTCCTTTGATCAAGTCATAGACATGTGCTACTGTTGATTTGAACCAAAAACACTGAGAACCAAGAATGTAATGTCTATAATAAAAGTGGCCTCGCTCCATTAAGCTGAATGTTGTTTTTGTATTGTTGTGCATTTGATGCCCCATTAGACACAAATCTATCAGGTTGTGACAACACACGATTAATGGCCCTTTGTGTTTATGAAATTATGGAGTTTATAGGTTATTTTAATAATCTGTGCCACAAGGAGCAAAGCCTTCTGGGAAATTTATTGGCCAAATATAGCATTGTAACTTGATTCACTTTAGTGATTATTTCTTCATATACAGTCCACAGTTTCACAGCGAAGACAGAACTGAAGTTTGACGATTGGTCAGAGCGCTGCGATCACATTTAAACAACTGCCCGCGCCTGACAGACAATGTTGAATTTCAGTGGACGGTGGCCTTGTTGGGTCAAACAGGCTCAGATCATCATCAACTTGCATTAGTCTGAACCTGCCATTCACGACATTTTACATGAAATGAAAACTCATTAACTAACTCATTAATGTGCAACTGAGGTGTACAAGACAGTGATAGATACGGGACAAGTGTTAGCATCGCATTGCATTGTTAACATCCTGCTCCTTGTGAATCAACCTCTAACTTGTCCGCACTAAAGTTCACAGTCAGACTGACATCGCCATCACTATATCCGTGTCACACTGTGGCTGAAAATCGCTGCAGCCTCTGACGCTTCACATCAGCTCAGCTTTTCAGAGACAGGAAGTCAGTCAGAGGAAACAACTTTCACCTGGATTCACCTAATCAATGAACGTTACAAATCCAATAATTGTCCTGGAGTGAAATCACCGTATCATCAGACGACAGCAGCTGGTTGTGTAACAGCAGATCAGCTGGTCTCAGTCCAGCCTCAGCTCTGGATTCGGTCCAACACTAACTGTGTTTCTGGACCAAGTCTCTGACAAACTGATCTGAGCTCATTCTCTGTCTCGCTCTCTTCACTCTGATTCCATTACACAACCTTCTCTCCTCTGTCACTACACATCACTGTCTGTGTTTTATGGATTTCTTTTGATAACTTGGTATTTCACTATTTTTGGTATTCAAGGGTGAGGATGGGGGGAGGTGGTGGGGGAGGTGGCGGGGGAGGTGAGAGAGGACGCCGCCGGTTGGTAATGTCACCTCGTCGACCCCCGTCGACCTCTGTCACCTCGCTGTCTGGACTGGGGCGACTCGAGGCGACGTGTTGCTGAGCTGAGACTCGATGACAAGAGCAGAGTCAGGGCATGTGGAGAATCTCCCCTCTCCCTCTCTCTCTCTCTGTCTCCATGTATACGTCTGTGTCTCTCTATCGCTGAAGCTGCTTCCAGGAAAAACCTCATAGAAAACGTCTCGACTGACGAACCACAAACCTCTGACCTGTATCTAAATCTCTGGTATAAACAGTGACACAAATCAAAACAGTGACTATAATTCATCTGTTCACTAAAGCCAAATTCTCAGAAAATTAGAAACCCTCGCCTTACTCATTATCCTGCCCCCTCCCCCGATGACAAGCGCGTCACATTAATAACCATCATAGAGTGTGTATATATATATATATATATAT
This sequence comes from Polydactylus sextarius, assembly GCA_016801845.1. NCBI lineage: Eukaryota > Metazoa > Chordata > Actinopteri > Polynemidae > Polydactylus > Polydactylus sextarius. Next base: position 9,870,015 of record CM028916.1, on the reverse strand, counting down.
ATATATATATATAATGTAGGTCAGCGCACGTCTCAACCAACATGCATCTTTATCCTTTATGATCTCAATGGAAACAGGAGGGTAAAGGGGCTGAAACTTTGGGTTAAACCACCACCACCTGTTGGGGGACTGGGCTATAGGTCCACATGCCATGTTTGAGGGATTATGGGAGTTTTGTTGTTTGAACTAGACAGAGATAATTAATCACATCTTCTAATCTCTAAATTTGGAAAGATAAAACACAGACTACAATGTGAAGCTGTGATGAGTCTTTCCTCATCAATATATGGAAGTTTTTCAGTTGCACAGATTTCATTTATTTATTTTCAGGCAACAACGTCTCAAAACAGCAGATATGTTTCCTTCGGTCCAGTCATCAGATTTCTAACATGGAGAAAAAGATCATGCGCATGAAGCTGCTCCCTCTGAGGTTTTATTAAAATAATTAGAAGTGATGTCAGGTTTAAACTGAAGGAACTGGAACAACCCGCTGCCCTCGCCGTTTACAGCGGCGGCTGCTGTGTGTGTTTGTCCCGTGGCCCGGCAACGACGACGACAACACCAGACAGTCGAGCTGGTCGATGACCTCATTCACGAATGTAGCCTCCGTCGCTAAAGGGCAAAGCTGCAGAACAATAAGACGCATACACACCGCGTGGCCGCACGTCTGAGGAGGCCGGCGGCAAAATGTCACAGCGTGGGACTCGAGCGGCGACTGACCTCGTGGACACATGGACTGACTCCAGGCTTTTATATCTGATTTTGTTGGTTCGGAAAGTCCTGCACAAACTGGGCTCAGAAAATCTCAAACAAGATCGAAAAACTGTCAAAAAAAAAAAAAATCACCAAACCAAAACACAAACCAGTGGACAAGTTCTTCATTCCAGTCCATCCAAAACTCTAATTTTTCCAACAGCCACACAAATGCAGCATTTTTTCTCACTGTCACTTTGACACTAATAAATTACAGATATTTTTACACTGTGTATCAGTAACATATGGTACAAGGACGACAGGAAGTCACAGTCTGTACCGGGGGGAGAGCGTGGGACATGCAGCAGCGATGCAAGATTCAACCATGGCCCTGACTTCCGTCCAACGCCACGGCGACCATCTGCTCTGAGTGTTGTCCTCACTCCGGCTGACAGGGGAGGGGGCGGCGAGTAGCGGCGAGCAGCCTCACTTCTCACAAACACGGTAAAGCACTTTCACAGACGCTCACAAGTGAGGTGTGGATCACACACGTTGACCTCGAGGCGACAGAGCCGAGCAGAAAACGCCACGGCGCCACAGCAACGTCACGACGAGCATTAAATATTCAACAAAAACTGTCTGGATGATTTCAAAGAGAGGAAAACCTGAAAGCAGGAGAGCAGGGTTGTAAATAATTGGTGCACTGATTTTTAAATCTCTTGACAGAAAAGGAAAAGCAGGAAAAAAAAAAAAACGGGATTTCCATCTCTGAGAAATCTGAGACAACAAAGTGAGAGAGGAAGGAAAGTCTCCATCCCACAGCTGCTCCGTTTGAATAGAGCGAATACAAAAAACTACAGGAAAGAGTCACATGAGGACGATGAATAAGAGGAAAACAGAGACAAAGATGTGGATAAGAGGAATAGGAAATGCGGGGTAAGAATAGAGGCTTAATTGAGATGTAGAGGAAAGATTAAAGGCCACAGAGTGATGGAGAGTTACTGACCTTTACAAAGGTTGATGATCGACGCCTCCATCTCCTCAGATACAAACAGTCAAAATCCAATAAAAACAGAGGATGATTCACTGGAAAGAGGCACAGCTTAGAACTTTATCCGCAAATTAATCACCGCAGTTTATAATTGAACTTCAAAAGTTTACAGAGTTTACAGACGTCAACCCTAAGAGTGAAGAAGTTAAAACGTCAGCATCAGCTGGACTTAAGAAAACATCAGCATCTGAAAAGTTTATCACTAAAATAGTGATCTCTAGTGTTATTAAAAAAATAAAGCATGCATGTTCATTATTGTTATTAAAGTTGAACAAAGAAGCTAAAAAACAAAGTTTATCCTGGTTTAAGTTTAAACAGCGGGAACTCAAACATCCAACTTCTGTCTTTTTCTGAACTTTCACATCAGACTGAACAGAGGTGATGATCACATGACCTGAGTTTTACACTCAGTTCGTACTGACGACAGCCGAACTCGCTCAATCGATGACAACCGGCAAATCCTGTTTCATACTCAATTCAAATATTCTTTAATAAAAGGTACATATTTAAGAAGCCAGCCTTTAGAGTTGGTCTGCAAAGTCTGCAGAGTCATATTGGTGCAAACTCGATCCATGTCATCACAGAGTGTGTCTTCATCCCAAACGTGGTTTCTGTCCAACATTAAACTCAGCACTGAGCTTCCTCCTCACTGGCAGGTTAATCCTCTCATCTCTGCTGCAGCTCAGTACATCCTGGATTTACACAAAGGCCTCCTGTGTGTGTATATGTGTGTGTGTGTGTGTGTGTGTGCATACACACACTTTCCTGTACGTCCAGCTCAGTGTGGTATCAGTATCAACAGTCGTCCTGCTGCTTTACATGTCGCTGCATTTTCATTTCATCAACTTTTTAATCTGACTCTAGTGTAACAGGATCTTTATTCGCTTTTTCATCGGAGAAAATTCATGAGAGTTAAAAATAGATGAAATTCTTCTCGTTTATGTAGAAACTCACAAAACTGAAAAAAATCTGCATATTCAGTTTCGCTTCACGTTCAGTAAACGACACATCCACAGTCAAACATCGGCTCCATTAATTCTTTACATCCCAGTGGGTTTCCTAAAAAAAAAACTCTTGATTAAAAGAAAATATATTTATACAAACTAGAGTTACAGGGTGTGTTTATGCACAAGGAATCACATAGTTCCTTGAAAAAAATGATGAAAATGCAAAACAAAAGCTTCACTGTCACAATGTGAAACTGTGTGAAACTTTCTCCTGGGGTTTCTGCTCATCCACGATGTAAATGTTTGATCAAATCTGTGAAAAGCTGAGATTTATTTTGCCGCACATGACTTTCTGACACTTCGTCGGATGTAACGAGCGATTAAATCAGTCGTCTCCCGCTGCAGTAAAACTTTCAATCAGCAGACATGGTTCACACTGTGACACATCGTCTGTAGCGTCATCATGAAGCGTCATCTGTCAGATTAAGCTCAAACATTTTCGTTTCGTGTGTTTCATTCCCGTTTCCGTCGTTCTCACTGTTGCTCAACATTTTTTCCCTCAGTTCGTCCTGAAGCCGTTATCTCCTCCTCTGATCTTCACGCATTTTTGTGAGCCGCACGCTCAGTGCACTGCGGCAAAATGTACCTGAACATAACATCTATATACAAACAGAACGTGACTTCAACAGATTATTAACCCTGAGCTCAGTTTACTGTAAAATTTCAGGGCAAAAAATAAACATGTCCTGAATATAGAGTTAAAAATAGAACTTTTAAAAACTCTGGGAATGATGATCATTATAAACACATCTGACTGTTTCCACGTGAGGACGAGAATAAACAGGATGAAGCTGCTTCAGTGTCGTCAGTTTTCTCTGCAGATCAAACTTCTCACAGTCGACCTTTGACCTGGAGATGTGAGCACTACTTCATGTTTCACTTCACTGAGACTCTGTAACTGTCTGTCCTGTTGTCTGTCTCTGTCTCCACAGCCTATAATGTCACTTTAATCTATAGAAGTTTTATATATGATGGAAATGCCTCGTTGCTTCATTTCATTATATCTAAGAACATTACGTTTGACTTTTTTAAAAGGTACGTTTCACCACATTCTTTCAGATGATATGTTGTTAACTGACCGTTATTAAATTACCACTGAGCTGAAAGCTTCTCCCTCTCAGAGGACGACGTGTGCCAAGGAGGCTGCACATTTGTCCTGATCTGAGCTGTTGATCAGAGCTGAGCTGATCTGAGACAGATGTGGTTCACATCTGGTGGACGATATCTCCCACTTCACTCCAGCATTAAACTGAAATATCCTCACTACCCGCGCCATCATCTTACACCAGAGATGTCACCAATGTCATCTGCCAATCATTACGTCTCAGTTTCGGCAAAATAAGACAATTAACTGAAGAAATCCTGAACATTTCACGCTGGAAACAGCTGCATTAAATGTTTCCCATCGTGCTTCACCTGCCTCTCGTGGTCACACATCTGTAATCTCTCAGTGCATTGAAACTAACAGGTGTAAACTCAAGTGGGGGATGCCATCTTGGCTCTGTAGCAGAGAGAGGAAAGACTGCTGATGCAGGTCAGGAGCAGATTAACCATCATCTCACGTGTAATAAAATCAAAAAAAGTACCTGTTTATAACATTTCACTGACTTTCCCCCGTTTTGTTCCATTCTTTCATTTCTCAGTTTTCAAAGGAAGTGTCACGTTCCTTATTGTGTTGTTAATAATCACACACATCTACACCTCACTAACAAAACTACACACACAACACAGACACACACTTTGTGTTTGTGGGACAGTAAAAAAAAAAAAAAAAAAAAAAACCCAAGCCAACTGAACAACACGTTAATATCGCTGAAGCAGAGAGTGGGAGTGATTATCTCAGTGAGACATTATCAGACAGAAACACAAGCTCTGCACTGAGTAAATAAAATAAAATAAAAACACACTCCCACCAGTCTCAGATCACAGAGACACTCAGATAACACAGACAACACCGACCGGCTCCGACACAGAGTCACGTCACTGGAGCGACGCCACAATGAAGCCAAGCATCAGACAGATTGCAAGTTTGATCTTTGCTCTTCCTCCTCTCTGTGTTGTAAATACCTGAGGTGTCAGCCAAATGTCAAACAGATGCCCTGTTTGGTGAAAGTGCCAGAGAAATTCTAAAAAAAGAAAGAAAGAAAAAAAAATACTTGTGGTTTGTTTTTTCAGGGTTTCTGGTGTTTGGATGAAACATGAGGTCTTCATCAGTGACACATCAGTGACATTTAAATTGAAAAAAACATACTTTTAAATATCAAATTTTAATTATTATATATTCATTGACATCATTTTACCTGTAAATCACACAGTTTCTGTAGTTTTGTTTGAATTTACTTTAATAAAACTTCTGACATTAATACATGACTCAATTATTGTTGCTGTGATGGAGATAAATAGTTATATAACTGGTTATAAACAGTCCAGCTCTTTGGTACATTTTTCATGTGTCACAGTTTTATACAAACTTAAAATAAAGACGTCAATGTGACATTTACATTTATGTTTAGGTTTTAGTTTTTATCCAAAAGCAACTTAAATGTCAATGCGCATCTGGAGGAGCCAGAAATCAAGCCAACAACCTCTACATCCTGACTCGTATCCAATATATATATAATGTAAATATAATGAAAATATTTTAAGCCAAACTAAAGTTTCACTCAATGATGTGCTGCAAAACCTTCACAGACAAAACAGAGACGAAGAAAAGTCAGAGCAGCAGCAGGACGAGGAGGAATTCTGGACTTTTCATGTTAGAAAGGAAACCAGCTTATTTCCCATAATCCATCAGCAGAGTTTAGCTGTTAGCAGCCATTAGCAGCGTTTTATTTTCTCGACTCGTTAACGTTAAAAAAAGTAATAATGAGGTCAAAGGTCGCAGCTTGGTGTGCGATGACAGATGTGGCGGGGCAGCAGCTGGATCTTGGATCTCTGCTCAGCTCTGTGAGTATCATGACATCATCAGGGTTAAAGTGGGCTCATTTTGATTGTGTAACCTCAGCAGCCGTGCCGTGATTGGTCAGTTTCGCCGTCACAGAGAAGTGTGAGGTCATATTTGGACGCCGCGTTCACACAGCACAGCTCCGTAACCAGGACCAGGATTCTGTGTCTGGTTATAGGAGGAAAACAAACTCGCAGCCTGTGAAACATGAGACACAACGTTCACAACGTTTCACTCTGCTAAAGAAAAGAAAAAAAGAAAAACCTACAATGGTTCGTTTGAAGCAGCAGAGAAAAGTCAGATGGGGGATTACACAACAAGTGAGAGGGAGGTCACATGACGCTGCTGAAGACACATTTGGACTTTTTTATTCCTCATTGTTTTTATCCTGAAAAGAGAAAATGATAAAGACCCGTCCTTCCTTCCTGCATGGGGGAGGCGGGGGCTGGGGGAGGGTTGAGCTTCAGTGACTCGTCCATCTCCATCATGACCCAGTTCACTGGACTCAAATAATTACGTCAACACTCAGCAGAGAAAACACACACACACACACACACTCCTCCTTCTCTGTGCCTTCAGACAATAACTGATGATGAGGTCAACAACCCCCCCTCCTCCCTTTAACTTCGGGTCAGAAGCTCCATGAGCGACTGTCACTCAATAAACCTGAGAGCTGATGTTTCCCACCATCATGTTAAGAGTCAGGAAGGATTGACTTGCTCAGCCTCCTTAACTTCTGAACTCCTCAGATGACAAACGTCCCACACATTGACTACGACTCACACATCTAAATCACATCAAGATGTTTTTACACCAAGAGTCAAAAATACTGTCTCCTCAGAAACTATTTAACTTCCTCGAGACTAAGAGATCACAAGGTCAACATAAAATTCCTCAACGGATAAGTCCATCTCATGCATCAGGATCCACACTGAAATATAACTGAAATGTAACATGGTGAGACCATGTTACATTTCAGTAATAAAATGTCAAACCACCAGGCTGATCAACAGTTTCCTCCAAAGAAAGAAAATCCAGTTTTGGTTCTAGGTACAAAGTATATTAAAAATGACCAATTCATAGAAAACTCAAAATTTAAACTTTTTTGGGTGGAGAAGCTAAAATAGCTCAAATACACAAGAAAAAATCTGCTGTTTCCATTTCCATCCTCTTGAAAGTGAAAGCTTCTTTTAAAAAGCAAAACAACTATAAAATGTTATTTGGGGATTTTTTTTTCACACGGACAGAAACTCAACAGCAGGTTGAGTTTCAGTGTTGACCTTATCAACTTTCGATTACACAACATGTTTTCACCTCTTTCACAAAAAAACTTTCCACACAAATATGAACTGTTACTTTTAACTGTTACTAAGTTAATCTGAATCATAAACCAGCAGCTTTTGGTACAACCTCATTTTCATGACAGCTGCTTGTTTTTGTTGGTGACGGTATTGATGAAATTAAGATCAATCTGTCCCTCGATCATGGAAACGAGCCAACAACAACACGCAGATGACAGTTTGTTCTCTTTCAAAAACCATCGACAATAAAAAAAAAAAAACAAAACCAGGTTAGTGTTTCAATACTGATCCCCGATCAGCACCTGACCGCTTCACCACGAGTCACCACAAAGCAAGGAGGTGGAGGAGCTGGTGTTTCTATTTGTAATGTACAGTGGTGATTTTTATTTACACATGTGAAAAACAGACACCATCTGGTGAATGTAAACCTCCAACATCCTGCAGAGCCTCGCTGGCTGAGCTCCAGAGTCCAACCGCCCACTAACTGGGGTTTGATCCCGACGTTTAGGACAGGAAGTGAAACGATTTGTTTATTGGGGAGGCGGGAGGAGGAGGAGGAGGCTCCAGCGGTTCCCTCCTCCATCAGTTTGAGAGAGAAACTGCTGGAGTCTCGTCTCCCTGATGCTGAAGTTCACCACAGTGTTCAGTCTGAGTTCAAACTGTGCGTCAGTGTGAACTCAGACTGGTGATGTTACTTGGCAGTGTTCATGTCGTCTCAGACTTTCCGTGACAGTGACTGTGTAGCTCACTTCAGCTATTTCAGCCTGTGAGACAATAAAGCTGCAGAAACAACTTGTTCAGTTGTTGTTCTCTCAACGACCTGCTACAAAGGTCTTTTTATTCACAGCGTTGCTTGGAAGCTGCTCATCGAATCTCTGTCCACGTGGAACTGAGACTAATCTGCCAGGCAGCTTTTCCTGGCAGGAGATCTGCGCTGCTCAACAGTTTATCACCCCCACGACACTGAGAGACAAACATGCAGCCAAACCTGTGACTGGCGGGGGCCTCGGTGGCAGCGGGCGAGGGGGGCGGGTCCTCGGCAGCGGCAGGCCATAGCATTGTTAACGTTCACAGCACAATGCTCCTCTTATCCATCCTCTCCTCTGTTTCTCCCTCTGCTCTCTTAAAGCCAACAAGGTTCTAATCTCTGAAAGTGGTTTGAACCAGTTTGGAAAAAATCTTCAAGGACAGCAGCAGTTTTCTACAGATTTTTAGGATAAGAAAAGTTTTTCATGCAGCGACACAGATGGAATCCATCACTTGTTCTGAGTCGGTTTGCTCCTCCAACATTCAAGGCCAAGTGTTAGAAACTATCTTTAGTTTACCATCTTTAGTTTGTCAAAACTTTGCACTGACTGCAGACGAATGAGGTTTGTCAGTGAATTAAAGGGGCAATAAGTTGGTTATTGGTTAGTGGTTTTATGAGCCATGAGTTCAGCAACCAGGACTGACTATCAGGTGTCTGGAGCAGCTGCAAGTCTCAGAAACCAAATTTCCTCGGTTAGAGTCGACAGTGCTACAGGAGACGATGGAGGACGCCACAGTTCATAAGACAGATGTTGGTGGAGACCAAATGGAGCTAAAACGAGCATCGGGAGCATTTTTTTTTTTACATTTGTGAAGTAAAAATATATTTAAAAAGTTGTTTAGATTCAACCAGTGACAGCATGTAAAGATGGACGATGCATTTCCATCTCATCCCACTGTAGGAAAAGGACAAAAATTTTGCTGACACAAGAGCTGCCACCTCACATCTTTGCAGTAGAGAAGTGGAGGACATTTGGGACATGTCCCATCTGCTAACATGGAGGGGGCGGACTTATGATGCAAAATGAGGCGGGGCTTATGGGTGCCAGCCAAAAAGAGGCGGGGCTTACAACCTGTATGGCAACCAGCCACCAGGGGCCAATCCAGACGTTTCCAACACCACAGTCCTGCAATAAACCTTGTGTTAGACATTTTTTCAAGTTCAGTCTGTTGATTCTGCCTCAGTAATATAAAGGGGGTGGAGAAATCAATAGAAACACCTGTGTGACCCGCTGATGTGTAGTAAGAATATCACATGTTGAAGAGTGTCACTTCAGCTCGTCTCCTGTTTACTTCTGTAGGAAACACAGAGCCTGAAGGAAACATGACACTGACACTAGCTCTGCTACTGTGACCAAAACTGTTTTGACACATAAATACAGCTTTTTTTTTTTTTTTTTGTATTTTCTTGTTTGCACATTAGCGACAATTCTCAGAAATCCAGCTGGTGGTAGGTGTGTGAGGTGGAGGTAAGAAGAAGCTCGATTTGGTTTCATTTAATTGCAGAAATGATTAAAAATCCGTTGAAAGGAGACTTGAGGCTGTGCAGACCCTGAGGTGCTGAATGAAATAAAAAAGGCCAACATGAAGCTGTTGAAGTAAAAGATGCACAAATAAAACGAGTGAGAGTGCGACATCAGCGCCACTACCGCCTCCACCACGGCCAAAAAAACAAATCCACCGGGCCCGAGGCCAAACGCATCAATCTCACAGGAGCTTCGTATCTCGTTCCTCTGCAGTGAATCTAATAACTCTGCACTGTTTAAACGGATTAACAGCCTCATTGTCCGACTCAGGCTGACGACTGTCTGCAAACACAAAGCCCAAAAGCTCGACCTGGGCAGAGTTAAGCAGCCGCCTCCCCCTTCTCCCCACTTCTCCCCCTTCGGCAAGGGAGGAACAGTGTCACCCTCGGGTTTGTTAATTCGTAGAGTATTGTTCTCCAGAGGGATCCAAACACAACGGCCTGTACATGAAAAGATGTTTACAGCATAAAAGAGTGAACACGAGAAGAATATTCATCAGTCCTGGGGACAGGCGAGGGGGATGTCAGAGGTTAAAACTGTAAACTAACAGGATCCAAGTCAAATATATGTGGTGTGTGTTTGAGGGAAAAATAGGGGTTATTGATTTGTTTTTGTTATGTTTTGTTTTGTTTTGTTTTTTATTGCGTTTTCCCTTCACTTTCTGAACCCCCTCCCTTCCCCTCCCGTCTTCTTCGCTGCACGCCGTGGTGAAGCCTGTCTGAGCAACTTAATGATGCAATCTGGCAGAAACAGCCCCCACCTCCCCTCCTGCCTGCTCCAGCGATGACATCACCTCCCTGAGAAGCAACATGGCAGAAACGGTCGCACGGCTGCGTGTGGCAGCAGTTCGGTTATTTCAGGTCGACACAGATTAGTGACTTCATCTGTTGTAATTCCCCCAATTTGACTGTGAAGCAGATGAAAGTTTAAAGGAGAAAGAACCTAATCTACAATCTGTTCACGCACATTTCTGCACAAGCAGCAGATTCGAACTTTCAGAGTAGATTCACTGTTATAAACAGGAACATATGGAGACACATGTAAGTGGGAAGGAAGTGAAAATATCCATAAGAGCATTAGATCATTTTAAGTTTTCCAGTAAAAATGTTCGACTGATAATCAGTGGTTCATTCATGAATCATTTGGGTGTTGTATGTTGTACGACCCCCTCTCCTGCATGACATTTTACCCAGAATCCCCTTCTCTGTACCCCTGAAAAGAACCAATCAACTGCCAACAACTAAAAACAAAACCATTCCTGAGCTGCACATAAACACTCAGTTACACCACAGAGCAGCTCTTTCAATCAGCTCAGTCTGGGGCCGTAAACTCTGCTCATTAACAATGTTTTCTGAAGGAAAATAACAGTTTTTTATTTATTTTTTTAACAACGAGCGTCTGCTTGCTGAGGCCCGTTAGTTGATTGAGGAGGAGTATGTGCGTCTGAAGCTGACACAGTAAAACTGACATTGATCGAAATGACGCTCAGGAAGCTGAGGGTGAAAATGCTGATGAGGGTCTGATGCTTTAATAACAGATGGAGCCGCACAAAGCTCATTACAGCGAGAACCTGAAGCACCGAAATGTCTTGATAGACGGACGGACTTCAGACAGACGCCACTGCCACGAGGACCACCAGCGAGGCCTCAGGTCTGATCCCAGAAATGTTGATTCTGCTCAGAACTGAGCCGTGAAAAGTTTATTTTCTACAAAATAAATGAGACAGTCATTCCGGCAGCTGACAGTGACAGCGACAGTGAAGTAGAAGAATGACTCCACTTTCCTTCGTCATGTTTCCTGTCCGGACGTCAGCCTGTCCTCTGCTGCTCCGTCTGCTCGCCGAGCCAAACGGCGGCCGACCCGCTGACATTAACAGCCGTCAGATTTGTTGCAGCGTGGCGGCCGGCAGCGAGGTCACATGAATATTTACGCGGCTTCTTCTTGTGACAAGCTACGAGGCGACGACGGCTGAAAACAAACAGGAGGAAGAGGAAGAGCCTTCGTCTGTGTTTGTGATCGAGTCCTACCCGAATCCTCAGGGCTTAAATAATAATAAAAAAGCTACAGTGAAAAAATATTGTTTCTCTTTGCTTTGTGAATAAAACTCTGGTGTCTAGAGGAATTTTCTGTTCAGTTTGTTTGTGTGACATCACCTCACACTCATTTAACAACATTTCCACTGAAATAAAAGGACAACTTCCAGCTGATGTCAAATGAGGACAGACGTGGAGTGACCTCAGCGTCTGGAGCAGCGAATCAACGACGACAAGGCCGAATATGAATTTACAGCAGCAGCGCGACAGAGAACGAGTCGCTGCATCCCTGCAGGTTGAATCTCTCAGGGAGAGAGGAGACGAAATAACATCGCTATGGCAACGGGCAGATTGAAAAGGTGAGACGTTACGATGCAGGAGCTGACGGACAGACTGACATTTACCCACACGTTTCACCCTGCACATCTCACTGTGCTGGTTTATTCACCTGCAGCTCAAAAAAAAATTAAATCTAGATTTCAACCCAACACAACAACCTTCAGTTGCTACAGACTGGATGAAGACTTTGAAGGAACTTTTCACATTTGTCATGAGTCCATGTTAATGTTTCTGACAAATTTTAAGAAAAAGTGTCTTAAAGTGCCCAGGTGTGTCTGGGAAGAAGAGCAGATTCATAAAAACGACAAAAAAAAAAAAAAAAAAAAAGCTGAAATCAAGTTTAATTCACAAACTTTGAACTCTGCTCACACTCGCTGTACTTTAACATGAATTTATCTGAAAGTCAAACATCAACTACAGCTTCAGGGTGTATGTCCAGTCCAGGTAATCAGAGATTGAATTCATAAACTTGGTTGTGAGTCACAACGACCTTTGGCCTCCAACGTGTGATCATCTTTGAATGGAAGAGAAAATCTGAAAGGATTTCCTTGAGGAGTTGTCATTTCTCTTCGCAGGAGAGGAGACGATGACTGGACTTAGTCACCGCTGATGAAAAACACGACACTTTCTATTTATATCCAGAGTCACTGATCAGCGGGTATCATCTCAGCGTGAGTCTGTGTGTGTTACACTGCAGAATCTGTGTCACGCTCTGATCCAAAGGTCGTTAAAATCTCCTGGCAGGCAATCAAAGGCCTTAACGATGCGATAGCGTTGCCACCTGTCGTAACGGTCGCTATGACGCCTGCGTCTTTTTAAACTGTCTGTGTCATTGAAAAGAAATCTGAATATCTTTCAAAAAAAAAAAAAAAAAAAACATTTACAGCTTCAGTTTCTCACAGATGACTTTTATTTTATTTGTGAAAGAGAATACGGTGAGTTTGCAAAACTTAATATTTCTGCAGCTCAACAAGTGATTAACTGCAGCACAGCAAATATCTTACCCAACTAACGAGGCAAAGCACAGAGCTACATCGATTGGTCCATCATAGGGAAAGTATTTTTGTATCTTCCAAAAGTTTCAAACAATAACAAAGGAAAAGTTTTGGCAGTGTCTGCACAGTTTGCTTCAAAATCACAGTTTATTGAACACATTATTTACTGAACATATGATGTCGACAACATCGCGCACAGCTGCTAGCTAGCGTTAGCTTCACTTAGCTAATCATAGCTAACGCTACGGAGAACTAACTTCAGCTTGGTAACTTTAGCTCATCGTGTCTTTTGTCAAACTTAGTGTAGTTGTAGTTGTGTGTCAGTGTAAACTGTAGCTAAAGGTTGCAGTTTGTCCTTCTCACTTAAAAACCATTAATGCAAACTAAGCTGTAACATCATAAAGCCCAAGTCTGAAATGAACTGGAGTAGAGAGAAAAAATATAGTTATTCATATAAAGACGTCAGTTTTTAGCTCGATGACTTGTGAGCAATTCAGTGAAATGTCAGCTGAATACATTAAACTGTAAAGTTTGGCCTTTTATTTCATGAACAGTGTGAAATCCCATAGTTCTGTTCACTCTGTCAGAGATGGAGAGAGAGAGAGAGACGTCTTTGTTGGAGTTTGACTGAGAAAAGATGAAATATTAATAATCTTGTTTTTAAAGAGCCACAGTGAAGTTGAACTGGGCAATAACACTATTAGAGTTCAGGTCTGCAGTGATGATAATAACAGGAAACTGTTTTGCACTTTGATCATTTAGTCACAGTTTTGTTCATTTCTATAAAAACAGTCACTTCCTGTTCAGACAGCGTTATGTATCACTGAATAAGTCGTCATGAAAAAAACTAAAAGTAACAACTGCCAATATCCTGTGGATTCACGAGGTTCATATTTGTTGATCAGTTTGTTTCAGTACAAAACTCAGCTGGGCTCAAACAAGATGAGTTCGTCTCTTGTTGACGTGAAACATCCGATTGCATTTAATTAACAGGTGAATTCCTCTGCATGCCCACTTTGGGAAGTCACATGACTTTGACCTTTGATGACTAAAGTCTAGCTACAGTTACATCGGTAGTACAGTGTTTCCTGCGACACAACCTGATCAATCTCTCGTCGCATCACGCCCTGCTGCCGTACAGGAAGCGGGCGCCTCACAGGAAAAGGCAGCGGCGAGGGCCAGTGAAGCGTTAGTGGAGGTAGAGCTGAGGTTGAATCAAAATTATGATCACTGATATTTAAAACGACGTTGGTTTGGTTCAGGAATCAGCTTGAGCTCAGATTCATATTTACAGCGAAGAAGAAAAAACACATATGCTGCTTCAGTGAGACAGAACAAGGCTGATAAATCACATGTGGAGGACTAGTCCTGTTTCTAAACAGACTGAGCTGTGTTTATCACAGAGGAGGAGAGAAGGAAGAAGAAGAGGAGGAGGAAGAAAACACTGAGTCTTCTCAGGGAAAAGAGAAAGAGTGAAGAGTGGGAGCTTTTAAAAACAGACTGATGAAGTTTGTTATCAGCACCAGATGTGTTCATCATTTATATACTGGGACATCAAACAACTCACATATCAGAAAACCTGTTTCAATACTGTTTACATAATAAAAGCTGCACGGTACAGACGGTTTTCATACCACAATGTTTAGGACAAAAATGATTTCGTTTTCTCCAATAAATCGATCACAAACTCGTCTTTTAAAATTGAATCAACACAAACTTAACGATTGTGTTTCTTTGTTAAAGACAATAAATCATACCTTAACACTGTTTTGTAACTAAACAACAACTTTCAGCTCTGAGGCAGCGTCCGTCGTCCTGCTCTTGCAACTCAGCTGTTGTTCTCTTCGCTGAGAACAACAAAACGCTGCTTTAATCCCATTAAAGACAATTCTCCGAACTCCGATCTCTGCCTCGTTTTTCTTTTTAAACACTGATTTTTCTGAAATACAACTGGCTCTCGTCCCTCATCAACTCTACAGCATAGACCAAAACTCTGCTGAGAAATGTATGAATGTTCCTGCAGCAAATTCAGGATCAATAGAAAATAAAAAATTATGCAATAAATCCTGTAAGTGTCAGAATTATTGAAAAACAAATCCAAATTTACAACAGATACACAGCAGATGCAGCAGGTCAGGTGAGGATAGCCCGGTGTGTGTGTGTGTGTGTGTGTGTGTGTGTGTGTGTGTGTGTGTGTGTGTGTAATCTGCAGTGTATTGAGGTGAACAGCTTGTTTTCTGGGCTGAACTGCAGCTTAATATTCAGCAGCCAGATTAGTTCGGGACGAGCTGTCGATCTGAAACACAGGCGAGAGTGTGTGTGTGTGTGTGTGTGTGTGAGAGAGAGAGAGAGAGTGTGTGTGTGTGTGTGTGTGTGTGTGTTCTTTGTGAGGACCAGTTTAAAATGTAGATGAAGCTCTGAACAATGTGATTGTTATTCATTGGCTGTTTATCTTGCAGTTACTTTCTGTTGGTAAATGAACAGTGTTTAACTTCACTTCACAACAGAAAAACTAACAGGACCCAAACTCCAGTGTCCTTTACTCTGTCTTCATTTTGAGTTTTACTAACAACATCCATCCGAGCTGTTGAAAGATGCCCGCCCCCTATCGGTGAAAAACTATTTGACAATAAAGTCGGACAAACAAAACACCTGTGACTGTCCCATTTAAACAAACAAACAAAAAACACAAAAAACTACAAAAAAGCAACAAGTATCCCAGAATGCAACGCAACCGCTGGACGCTGCAGATATCACACTCTTATGTTGTGCCCTTAAGCAAAGCACAGCAGTTCAACATCAACGTGAAGCGAGGTCAGAGGTGTGGAGGTGGTGATGTGTAGAAATCAAAAAAATCAGGTCAAAGTCTGCAGGATGCATTCACCGCCACCATCGCCGCTGTGCACAGACAGCGCCAGCAGGGCATGTAATTAACATGTGACCCATTTCACGCACATGTTCTTGTTTACATTAGTTTATTATATAAATTTTTTTTTTTTAAATGTTGTTGCCTTTTTCCCATCATCCCTCACTTCCTCCACATCAAGCTGCAGCACCAGTGGAAACATTAAAATGCAATGTGTGCATTTGCAGTCAGCTGTTAAAATCCACTTCCTCCCTCCTTCACCCCTTCCCTCTCCCTCGGTGCCTCCTCACCTCCTCCTCCTCCCTCCATACATGGCCGAGCCCCTGCTAAAGCTGCCAGACTCTGCAGGAGGATACGGAGGGAAAACGCTGCTGAAACATGACACTGATCGTCTGCAGGCTCCAAGTGAGTCTGCAGCAATGTGACATATCAATCTGAGAAGGAGGAGAAGAAGGGAGAGTAGGAGGAGGAGGATGAGGAGGAGGAGGAGGAGGAGGGAGTTAATAAGAAAATCAATACGAGGCTGCAGCTCAGTCTCTTGTAAAAGAAGCCAACACAAAAAAAAAAAAAAAAATGGAATATAATGGAAATCATTCATCGCTGTGTGAAGAAGTGTCATGTGAAAAGCAGGAGCAGGGAATTTCCACCAAATAAAACCACACAAAGGACAAAACAACAACAACATCAACAAAGATAAACCTGTGACACCCACACCTGATGAATTAATGTCACTTTAATAAAAAACTATTTATCATTTATCAACTAGATTGGATATAAATCATAATCAAGTGGCACCATTTAAAAACAATGTCCACATCTGAGTTCAACATCTATCAAACCAAATATGTTGAGTTACTCAAAGTTTGAGTCACTATAAACTGTTGATTTTCAGTATTTTTTTTTTTTTTTTTTTTTGATAAAATCTGAATGACTAATTCACTGCTGTTAAATTCTGTGCTGATACTTCACCATCACCTGGTTTAATCTGATGTCACGCCTCATGTAGTTTAATCTTTAGAAAGTATCTGAAAAATGTTCTTGTCTCCACTTAAATTTATTCACTTCAGCATCATAAAAAACAGCCGGAACCACCGCAGCACCGGGTCAATGCATCCGAACCTAAGAGACAGCCAGAGTGTGTGTGTGTGTGTGTGTGTGTGTGTTAATAAATACGGACTTGAACTTGCAGCTCAACACTTTTCGTCCCCACAGATTTAATCTCGCACCCGGTTTCTGCTCCGCAGAGACCGGGCAGCCCCGAGCCGTGCAGCCGAGAACAGCGACATAGAATCGGGCAGAACCGAGCAGAACCGCCCGAGGCTCCGCGGCCGGACCTCGTACTCACCCTCGGATAACTCCAGCTCCAGCTCGGCCAGTTTGGCCCGCACCTCCGCAGGCAGCGGCACCGGGTCCCGGTCCGCCATTCCTCCCTTCAACAAAAGCGACTTTAAATCACTGTTCCCGGCTCGGTCTCCACTGTGTCCCGCTCTTTCCGTCCACGTTTCCTCCTCACAAATCTCCGCGACACGAAAATTAAAAAACAGAAAAATCCAAAGTGAGTCCGAGTCTCCGGGAGTCGCTGCTCGTCTCCACAAAACTGCGACAAGTTAGAGCCAACATCGCACTTCTTCTTCCGGTGTGTGGGACTTCAAAATAAGAGCATTTAGTTTTCATGCCAGATGTTAAAATGATATATGATAAAAAAAAAAATATAATTTAGATGATTTTGACCAAGAAACAAGAATAATTTATGACTTTATAATATATTATAAATAAACTTTATAAGATATTATAAATATGATTAGGAACTATTCAAACTAATACATACTGTCAGAGTCAATCTGTTTTGAGGAGGTTAATTATAAGTTACTATGTTCTCAGTCAATATTATATTATATTATATTATATTATATTATATTATATTATAGTAAATAAAATTAGAGAAGTGGTGGCCTGCTAGCGAAGGAAGTGGACTTGGGTCCAGAAGGTCCCAGGTTTGAATCCACCAGCTACCAGGTCCCACTGAGGTTACCCTGAGCAAGGTACCGTCCCCACACATGCTCCCCCGGGCGCTGTCCAGCCTGTTCACCTAGATGATGGAGATTAATTAAATTAAATGCAGAGATTAATTTTGTTATGTGTATATGGTGCATCACTTACTCTATTATAAAAAAAAAATTGTAACTATGGCCACTACTAAGTAAAAATATCAAAGAAAAGACTTTAAATGAATCTATGGATAATGGATCTGTCATGGAACTATGATATATGTATTTATTGTCTCATGGTTTTCTCAAAGTGCAGCTTTTTTTCATGGTTTTGACTTGGTATTTGCATTCACAAAAAAAAAAAAAAAAAAAAAAAAACATAATTTAATTAATTGAGTTATGGTTAATTTTTACAGTTGTAGCTCATATATCGATTGCGATCAATACATTATTTTCATTAATTATGTCTTCTTTCTTCTCATTACCAACTTTTTTATTCAAAATTATGACATAACTTGATATACATATAAAAATGTTTTACATTTACCTTTAATGTATTGAAACTAGTGTATGAATTCATCGTGTTTGATTCCTTCAGTAAAGTTTTGACTTCATTTGTTTGTTTGATTGTTTTTTTTTTTTTTTTTTTTTTTTCTCAATTCAGATCAAATATTACAAAGCACAGATGTTTTAATATTAAAGCTTTGATCGGGACATCACTGACCCAGTGCCCCTTCCCTCTTACGCGTAGTCGCTTTAGTGCTTTTACTTTGAAAAGAAAATTCTACCACTTCCTGTTTGACGCCTGTTGATTATATGTAACTTTATTTATCTCGCAGGTAAAATCTTCTGCAGGTGAAAACGTCGCACAGGTAAAAACACCACGACAGGAAACAGACAGGAGCTCGTTTTTGATTATTTGTTTATTTTGTTTGTTTTGAGCAGGAAAAAACAGCTGATTTTTAATAAAACTGATTTTAAAAAAATAGCCATCAGAGGGCGCCAGACCTGTCTGCCTATCCATCCATTCATCCATCCATTCATCCATTCATCCCTCTGTCCTCTATGGTTTCATGACCAAAACTATCCAGACACATCTCTCCACGTAGCTGTTGTGTTCACTGGTCTCTGGTCTGATCTGGTCTGTTGACAGTTTAAAAAGGTGCAAATTAAAAGATAAAAGTCAAAAATATCAACATGTAAAATAAATTCCAAACTGTTCAATACAGGCTGTTAAATGGTCCCGAATTTAAAATACTGTTAATTTGGTAAAAATGTTCCACTTTTCATAAACTTTTCAAACAACGTTTGAAAATCAAAATAAATAAATTAAGAAATCTGCGTTTTAGTTTTACTCAGTGATGACGTTGCTGCCCCCTGGAGGACGCTCAGTGTCAGAGGTATTGGCAAAATTTGGTGAAACATTTTCAAAATCAATCCAAAACTTTCAAGACCCGCCTCAAGTCTCCAGCCCAGCAACTAGTTTGCTTATCTTAGTTTATTTTATCTCAGCTTAGCTGAACACAAAGACTAGAAACAGAGGGGAAGCGTTAGCCTGAATCTCTGACATTGAGATGAAACAAGCGCTGACATTTTTATCTGTCAAATTCACTTTTTTAACATTGTTTTAGTCTTAATTTAAAAGTCTGACAACATCATCTGCTTTGTCAAATTATGTTTTGTTTTTTAAAATCTTTTCATCATCACCTTGCTCCTGAGGACAAGACCTGAGGACACGCTGCCATCTAGTGGCCAAGCTGAAACCTTCTGAAGCAGCAGAGAAGTAAAGAGTCAAATTCAAAGTAATTATTTTCTGTCTTTTTTTTTCCTTTTATTGTATTTTACAGTGTAATCTGTTGTTCAGTTCTCGCTGCTTTAACTCAGAGAATTAAAATCCTGCAGCCTGAGAGAAAACTACTGTCCCGGAAATGGTTTTAAATCCTCGCTATGCTCACTGGCATGAAAGCTGCAGTCTGTGTTTTTACACAGTTTAAATGTAATTAATTAAAACTTTTAACAAAGGTTAAACAGTTTCCTCACACAGAGTAAGAGTCTAAGAGAGAACAGAAAAATAAATGTAGCTTTTGTTTCATTCAATTTTCTTTTTCTTCCTTTTTTCCCCAAAAACAATATTATTATATTTATTTAATCATTTTTGTTATTTTTCCTTTTCATTTTTTTTTCTTTTTCTGTTACCCAGGTCTAACTATTTGTCAGTAGACCTACCCAGCTTTCCTCCTATGCAGACTAAAAATATCTTGCTTTTATGCTTGAAGCTTGGTATATTCACATTTCCCTCAGGGTACATAATCACTTTTCATCTAAAGCCATTTTCTGGTTAAAAAGCTTTTTTTTTTTTTTTTTTTTTTTTTTTTAAAGCTGTGAACAGTTTATTTATCATTGATCTTCACACAAACTGCAGTAAACAGAAAAAAACAAAAAAAAAAAAACAACTTGAATCAGGAGGATTTGCTGTGACTTTCTTTAGGCAGCAGCGTCTCCAGGCTTAGATCTGATCCGGGTTCATCTCGTCTCAAGACTCAATGTCTCGTGGTGACTTGAGCAACTTACACTTCACAGGGCAGATTAACAACGATCAAAAGGCTTGAACAAATACGTTTTTCTTCAGATCAGTCAAAAACAAAAATAAACAAAGTTATAAAAAAAAAAACAACAAAGATGCAGATTTTTCACAGGAAAAAAAAGACAGTCAATCCTGAACAGTGCCTAAATCTTTATTTTTCAGTAAGCTACATTTTTTTTCTCCAAATTAGACAGTTTTACATCATGACACAAGAGTAACTTAAATTATCTATAGCCGACATTACGCTTGATTCCAGTCTTGATGGAAGAAGAAAAAAAAAAAAAAAAAAACCCAAAAACAAAAAGAGGGAGAGGAAAAAAAAATCTGAAGAAAACAAACAAACAAAAACATCAAAAACAGCCCTCGAAAGCAAACCTCCATTCCACATGTTAAAGGTGTCGTTAGGCAAAAGTTATGTGTCCAGACCCCAAAACACTGGAGTCGTCGATTGTCCACAGCTGTTAGCGAAGCACGGCGAGCGTTAACGTTAAACCACAGTGAGTTCACTAAGTTCCAGTCAGTTGGTGTTTGTGTGCATTCGCTATGAAAACAACCACAAGGGGGCAGGAGAGAAGAGGTGGTGGTGGTGGTGGGAGGGGTCAGTGTTTACCATGATGACGTAAACCTGAAGAAAACAAACAATAAAAACAATGGCACCGTCAGAAAACAGGCGAACAGGAAGAAAAAACAAAAAACAAACAAAAAAACAAAAGCAGGAGCTCCGTTAAAACGCCATGACAGAGCTTCGGAGTTAATGCTGGCCAGACAGCGAGAAGAGGAAGGGTGTGCGCAGAACTCGGCGGCCATCTTTACCGCCACATCCCTTCAAAATAAAAGCGGTATCCAGGTCTCAGACGCCCATCACCGTTGTTCGCCCACATTCAGCTCCGAGACGCTCAGTTTGTTAAGTCTCAGTTACGTCTTTCGTCTCAGAGGAGCGGCAATGGATGCAAAAGGAGGCGGGGCAAAGGGGGCAGAGCTTCCATCGGACCACAAACGCACAAACCCACTCCCACAGTCAGTGGCGTCACATTGTAGTTTTCTCCAGATGTGAAGTAGTTGGTGGAAAACAAAAAGATGCCATGCGCTGAGCTTTGTACACCTGCTGATCAGACACAAACAAACAGCTGATTCGTTCATGGCACAGTTTGTGGTTTCACATGTGATCGACCTTCAAAGGTCACTGTTCTGTATGTGCCACAAAACACGCTCGGAAACATGAAATCAACAAAAAAACAACTGTGATTCCAGTTGAGCCTCTGACCCCCCCAAAAAATAAGAATAAAACCAAATAAAAATCTAATTATTTGTACATTTATTTCTCAGCGCAGCAAAGCTGATGAAACATGAACATGACAAAAAAAAAAAAAACCTCAACCATGAACCAGGAGGGGGAAAAATGACACCAACAAGCTCTGCAGGTTGTTTTTTTTTTTTTTTTTTTTTTTTTTTTCCCGTCATGAGACATTTGAAAGCGTCCGGGTTGATATTAAACATTGCCTCAAATCGCAGCACGTCTGAGGACAAAGCTGAGACATGTCCATCTCACGTCGCTCCGTTCAGCGGGCGGCGACGGGAGGAAGACGCTCGAGATTTTTCTTTTAGTGAAATAAAGACGTACGAGCTGCTCAGGATCTCTGTCAACATATGAACTAGAAAAGACAGAAAGACTCCGCTAACAACTGATCCAGATCTAAGACTGAAGCTGCATCAGGTCCAACTGAGTTTAATAAATTCACCAACTAAATCACCCATGAGCCTTTGCTTTAGATCATCAAAACTGTAGAGCCTCAAAATCCTGAGACACAGAAACATGCAGATTCACATCAGATCAGATTTAATTTAATTCTTGCCGTTTGTCTTCGACGCAGAGAACCCTAATTGTTGTTTGTTTGAATCGAACACAAACAGAAACGTAAAGGTCTGATCTGAGACGTCAGAGTTAAACCGGCGACAAATGACACATCAGATCAGCAGCATCCGCCCCTGTTTCTTGCCTCTATGCTAAGCTAGGCTTGGCTAAGCTAGGCTAACTGCATCCTAACACCTTCACCGCCGAGTGATGATGGAGGATCTTAAAAGGTGGACAGAAAGTTTAAGACGACGGACGGGAGGCGGAGCTTCAGCCTCCTGTTTCCTCGCCGTTTCCTACGGTTAACTACCGTCTGATCAGTTTTACTATAGTGACACGTGAGAGCTGCATGTGACATGTCAGCGGTCACGTGACGTCGTCGACGAGTTTTTAGTGTCATGGTCTACACAAGAGTAAGCTCCTCCTCCTCTGCCTTTAAGCCCCACCCACTTTTAACCTATGATCTACATTTATTTATCTGAACAGCGGCCACTGGTGGCCACTGGTGGCCACTGCTGGGAACAGCAACGACTACAACTCTAAGATGTAGTGCTTTTATTTTGAAAATATTCTCAATATTCAGATTTTTTTTTTCTTTCTAGAACTGTTAGAAAAAAGTGATTAATAGTAATGATTATGTTTCTGTAATATAACAATCAATTATTTAAGTAATTAGTCTAATTAATAATAATAATTTCCTGCAGAAACAGAAAGAGACGCCAGCGCTTTTACAGACGACGTTGTTGGACACGCAGCTTTGTCACGTTAACGAAGACGTCTGCTGGTTGTGAGGAGGAAGAGGAGGAAGAGGCGACGACACAGGTAAAAATGGAATGAAAGACAATTCACAAAACAAAACAAACAAAACAAACAAACAAACAAACAGTACAATCAGACGTGTCCGCACTGCAGAGCGGAGCAGAATTCAAACTGCGCAAAAAAAACAAAAAAAAACAAACAAACAAATTAAAATGAAAAAGATAAAAATAAAAAAGAAAAGAGTTAAAGAAAAAGTATTTTCAAAAAGCACAACATTAAGTTTTTTTTTTTTTTTTATATCCTACATCCAGCTCGATAGCGACATTAATAGTTTCAACGAGATCAATATATTTTTATAATCATTTTAAGGTACCTCTTTATATTTTCTGAGTATTTACAACTGTACAAGCAAAAGCACAAAGTGCACAGATTTAATACAGTATCGACTAGTTTTGCATTTACACGGTTTATATTTTTTTCCCCAGAAAAAAAACAAACAAACAAAACAAAATAAAAAGAGGAAGAAACTGACTATTAAACACAAAAAGTCAAAATGATTCTTTTTTTTTCGTACATCTTACAAAAAAATAAAATAAAATAAAATAAAACAAAAAAAAAAAAAAAAAAAAAAAAAGCGAAAGTAAAGAAACCGCTGCCAGACGAAACCGTCCTCGCTCTCTGTGATAAGACTTCCGACGTCTAGCACAACCAAATATTTTCACAATAAGTCCACAAGTCACGCTTCGTTCACCTTTTTGGGGAATTTTTTTTTTTTTTTAAGTTTTGAAAAGAAATAAACTCTATGCTCATCTTGTATAAAAGTTAAGGCAAATTCATTTTTCAAGTTTAAATAAAATTCAAGTTTCTCAAACACTGGATGGAAATTTTTTTTTGTTTTTTTCCATTTTGCGTAAATATAGAGACAAAGATGCATCTCTAGCTTTTTTTTTTTTTTTTTTAATTCTCCTAAAAAAAAAAAAAAAAAAAAGAAACAACAAACAAACTGTGATGATATTTATCATGGAATAAACAGCACTGGCTGGAGATTCAGTGGATATGGTGCTTTTTTTTTTTTTTTTTTAACCATTTCCACCAATGAGAAAAAAAATATTCATCCAAGTGCATCTCAGCCCTTCAAAATAAAATGTTAAACCAAAAAAGAAACAACAACAAAAAAAAAAAATCATGATAGCAAACTCAGGATTAAGTCCAAATCAAACAAAGAAGCTCTGAGCGAAGCGTTCCCTTCTGCAGACGGATTCATTACCCAGAATGCCTATTGTTGCAGGAAGACTTTGGCGAGACTCGCGAGGCCCCAGAACAAAACAGAGTCACAGCCGTTTTCTTTTTCTTTCAAGGGTTTTATATCTGAGGTGACAACTTTTCAAAGACGAATCTGAGCACACGACTTTTCCTCCCATATTCAGCTGCTGCAGGAATCAGAAATTTAACGTCATCGGACCAAATAAACACCCCCCAGGCCCAAATAAATTCACATTTTTAATGCTTTTTGGTCTAAATTGTCCAATTTACGTTTCCAAAACCCGGATCTGGTTGCTAGTGTTACTGTCTGAGCCACATTTTGTCGACTCCTGGTGAATAAAAAAGCCGTGAAAAAAACAAAAAAACAAAAAACACTTAGCTTTGAATTTAACTCCTGCCGAATGTGGAAGTGAAGTCGTGTGCTTCGGTCAATCTTTTAAGGAAAAAAGGGTTAGATCTCAGGATAAATCGAAAAGCAAGCTCCCATATATATAAAAAAAAAAGAAGAAAAAAAAACAATCAATAAAAGACAGAAAGGACTTTTAGTGGTAAACTCTCGACGCCGAGGATGAAAGACGGAGCTGAACATCACAACGTCACGTCTCCCTGCTGTGAAAACACCGACTTGTCTGCACATTCGGTTCATCACCGTTCATGTTTCATTAAGCTACTAAAACAAAGACGTCATACGAAGGAAAAACAAAAAAAAAACACTACCATCATCATCATTGACCTGTGTCAGTTTAGTCTCTAATCTCACTTCCTGTTTTCAACACGTTCAAACTCAAAATCCAAAACCAGCGAGCTCCAAATCCTTCAGCAACGACTTAAAATAAACACCAGCTTCAGTTCGAGCCGTGAAAATAAACATAAATATATAAATGAGAGTGGAGCAGCAGAGCACAGCACCGCGAAGTCGCGTGTTCAACAGGCATCAACAAGGCAGAACAGCAACAACAGAAGGCGTCAAGCTGCAGAGTTCAGCCTCCGCTCGCTCACATCAGCTTCTTCTCCGTCACCACCAACGTTATTCCCTTTTTTTTCATTTTTATTTTACATCGTCAGTGCAAATGAAATCCTGCAGACGTGATGTCAAGTATTTCTGCAAACAGTATGAGATGAGTTGTAGTAACAAGATTCCAGGATTGAAACATCCAGCACCGTGTTCGAGAAGGAAACTCCTCATTGGCGCCGTCACAGCGCACATCGTATATTCAGACCCGGTGGAGCCACGTCCTCCTCGCTGCTGCTGACAGCTGGATACAGCCGGTCACACGTCAGTGGTTATTATTGAGCGTCTGATTGGCTGCTAGTGTTACCTCCATCCTCATCTCCACAGTGAAAAACCAAACCACCTCAGACGCGAAGCAGCAGTTCTGTCGGTCTGAAAACTTTTGTTCTCGCCGTATGTGCCTGACAAGGTTTTTTTGTTTTTATTTTTTAAACTGGGAACGAAAAGAGGAAGTGAGGACGGTGCTTTGCTTTCCTCAAAAAAAAAAAAAAAAAAAAAAAAAAAAAAAAAAAAAACTACAACTCATTCTGCTTCCACTCCACAGTTTCATCTTTTTTCCACGAGCTGAAAACAACCAGACAGAACATCCTTAACCCCCTTAACCGTTTCATTTCAATTAATACCGATGCCCTCGATTCCTAAGGCCTACAACACCCTTCAGCCTGACGCACGTGACAATCAGCGAGATAAGTTACACAGCGCAGCTAGCCAGTTAGCATGGTTAGCAAAAGAACGATAAAACGATGGGAGGAAGAAAAAAAAAAAAATCACCGAGGCAACGATGAGCAGCAGCGACGTACGGACAGAGATCAACAGTTTCAGCTAGTGTGAATAAAAACACTGCGATGATGTGAACTGAAGAGTCTGACGTGATGTCACTTCTGTTGCATATTGATGAGCTAATGACGACTCGTCATTAAGCTGCGTGACGTTGCACAACAACGTCTCTTGTCATTAAACAAACCCCTTCGCTTTCAGAGCCAAACAAGGTGAAGTCTGTTGTACGCACGCTTCTCCCATCATGCACTGCGGCGGGGCCGGCTTCCAACAATGAGCCCGGCTGCTTCTCTCACACACTCGCATGCGCACACATGACGACTTGAATCCCACGAAGCCGTTTGGACACGATGAATAAACTTCAGTGTTTTTGTGTCGACTTCTACAGACTGACACAACAACGTAATGCAAAAAAAAAAAAAAAAAAGAAAGAAAAAAGGAGAAAAAAAAAAAAAAAACTAAACTGAACTTAAAAAATTAAAAGTGTAAAATAAATAGAAGAGAATGAAACGGTGCTCTACATGCACAGTAAAGTGCTTTTTGTCTGCAAGCCCTGATCCAGAGAGAAGGCGTCCTCTATTTTTGTGACTGATTCTGGGACAAAGTGTTGTAGCCCTGACTTTTATTCCTTTTTTTAACGCATCATAGTGGGAGGTGCTGGGATGGGGGGGCTCCTACTGGGGGGACTTGGGCGGGGTGTGATGAGACTCTTTGCTCTGGGTTTTCCCTGGGTGTGGGGGCGGCGAGGCCCAGCGCCCCGCTGGCCTCCTGGCCTCCCTTGGTGGTCTGCCTGCGGTGGCGGCCGCCGAACCAGGTTTGGAGGAAGAGGAGGAGGAGGAAGAAGAGGAGGAGGAGGAAGGGGGGTAAGTCTCTCTGGCCTTGGCCTCCCCGGCTGGGGTGGTGGCATCAGGGCACTTCCGCTCCTCGCCTGTGGGGACGCTGCAGGCTGTCTTGGCTTCCTTGGGGGTCGGCGGTTGTTGTAATGTCGGAGCGTCCTTCACTCGCTGGCAGATCTCAGCGTATGACGGCTTCTTCAACTCCTGCAAACAACCACAGTCAGAAAACATCCTGCAGCTGCACAGAGATCAGATGTTCAGGTTTTACAAAACTGGTTCTCTTTTATTGTGATGGATCACCATGGTAACGGATGCTTAACCTTTAACCTGCTCCTCATTAACTTCACCTGTCCACAGCTCAAATTACAGACCAATCAGATGACTGGAAACAGAGTCTTTGATCTACATAATACTGACATGGACAATGAAGAGCAGCTGATGTTGGGTGTGACTTTTATTAGGTCTTGTCCAGATACTGTTAACTTCTTCTGATTTCTCTGTGTTTTAGCTGCAGAAACAGAAACTTTTGTCTCTGTTAACATATTTTTATTTTGTTTGTTTTTCATCAGAGAGAAACTTATTTACATTTTATCCTCTTTTTAGTCATGAGAACATATTGACCTTGTTGACAGCTCCTGTGAGTGTCACTACAATTAAATCTAGCTGCAGGTAAATGAGTCTCCAGCCTCATTGTTTCTTATCACATCATATTAACACTGTTCATGATGCTCTCACATTAACCAGCTTGAATTTTTTTAAGGAAAACTCGTTAAACTGAGTCAGTTGATGAGAGACTGTAGATGTCGGGTTTGATGAAACCAGATAATATAATAAATTAATCTGAAACTCTTCAACCTGCTGCATCGTACACACAGTGATGGAAGAACAAAGTCTGAGACTAACTACTAACAATTTGATAAAACTTTAAAAATCCACTGTCTCCATCCTAAAAGCACATGTCTCCTTATGCACAGATGATCTTTAATTTGCTGTGTTATGTTTCACCCTCTGATTTCTGTCTCACACCTACAGATTTTTCTTTTTCTGGTCTCAGTTTCTTGCTATTGTTTGTTTCATCAGCATCAGCTTTTCACATTTCGCCGGCGCTTTGCTGCAGCATTAAAAAAAAAAAAACACCTCACACCGAACGATGGGAGGTGTTTAAGTCCTAATCCACAGAGCTGCTGCATTTACATCTTTCTGACCGTTTTTAAAAAACAGGAGGTGTCACGAAGGATCGACTCGTCTGTAATCGCGATCAATACGAGACGGAAGAATTAAGGTGCGATTCATTTACCTCCTTTTTTTTTGTTCATGCTGAGATCGATGCGTCTGTGATTGAGATGTCTGAGACGAGGTAAAGCGTTACAAAGACAAAAAAAAAGTAGAAGTAGATACTGACCGTGGCGGCTCCGTTGACTTGCACCGACTTGCTCGCGGTGGACAAGGTGCCGGGAACTCGCTCAACAGACAACTGCACCTCCTTTGGCTTCACCTCCGTCACCTTCACCTCCCTGTAACAAACAAACAGGAAGGTTATGTCCATCCTAACAACAGAAAACAAAAAGGCAGCACTCGGGAAGGAGATCGGCCACTCGCACCAAGGCTGCGGACGCCTCATGTAATGTTTAGTGACGTCTTCAGCAAACAATATATGCAGTGAAGGTAGCGTCACAGTGCAATATCACAACAAACAGAAATGAGATCTTAGCGTGTGGTTGTGAACAGAAAACAAAACGCTTTCATTTCTGTGACTGCTTTCAAACAGTCTACTAATGAATTCTGAACTCTGTCACATTAACTGGACACCAGCCCTGCTTCTACTACTGTCTTCCAGAGATTTGATAGAAATAAACATCTGAACGTTTCTTTCAGTTCATGTGAGATCAGATCTTTGGATTTTAGAACTGCACAGTGGCTGTGGATGACAACGTTTTATCATAATTCTACATTAAGGCATCAAACTTCAACTCAGAGCTACAGAGTGAGTCACTGCTGTTTTGTGCCTTTTGTTCTCACTGATGATGAAGCAGTTTTTTAAATTTCAATCATGTATAAAACCTTAAATGTCCTTAAATGTCACTGCTGCAGCACCTGTCTGGAAATGTATCAGGCACCTGCAGTTATTTACATACATTTATTTCACCACTGATCAATCCATGTTGTATTTTCTCGATTGATCATTTTGTTCTTCGACTATAAAACGTCCAGAAGTAACAAAAACTGTCGTGATTTTGTCAGAGGTTTACAATGACGGTGACTAATACTTTCAGCTTGTCTGCTGTCTGTTGACTTTAGTAATAAAAGCTCGTCTGTGCCACTGCAGGTCTGAGCTGTGGTCGGCAGCCAACTTCTCCATTTACTGTCTATACAGAAGGAAAAAGCCTCTTTACTGCCGATGTCAGGCTGCAACAACCGGTGGAGGAACAACTGATAAAAACTTTTACTAAAGTAAAGTATCTGAACATTTCCTCCACAACAGACAGTCAAGATGACAGAAACAAGATGATTAATGAGGCAGCGATGAGCAACAACATCAGAGCCAGAGGTTAAATCACTGTTTTTAATCAAATTAGTCTGATAGCTCAGGACAGAGACATTAGAGATGTTTCTGGTTAAAGCACAAAGCTCTTTTGTCCTGTCCACATTTCAACATTGATTCTTTTGATTCTTTAGGACTGACCTCTTCCACGACCCATTTCATTTTCAGATAACAATCTTTTCAAAAGAACTGATGACATTTCAGAAAACATTTAAAGTGCAAAATCAGCTGCTGTGTTTAGTTGTGAGTCAAACGCTAAATAAGAAGACAAACTGTTCGACACTTGAGGATTCTTACGCTGCTGGGAGGGAGGGGGCGGGACTGTGTGGCGGGCCGGCGGCGGGGGTCACCGTCGGGGCCGAGGTTGGGGTCGGGGCTGTCGGTGGCGGCTGGAAGCTCGGAGGCATCGGGGAGGAGGAGGATCGAAGAGGCTCCTTGGAGCCTGAAGGAGAGAGAGCGGCTCCGTGGTCGTCTCAGAGCTGATATTCTGCAATGACAAAGACAGGGAGAGGTTTAGTGTCATTTCCTGGTTTAGTCATGTTATCATCAGTCATGAAGACTGAGCTGCTTTCAGATGAAAATCGTCTGATAATTATCCAATAATTATCCACATGTGGTCGACTCTTGAACATCGGGAACAGATCACAGTGATGAAGTCTTTGTGAAGCTTAGAGGTATCGATTTCGGTTTTGTTTTTCGTGAGATTTTTCGTAAACGTGAGTAATTCTGACTTCTGTGCAACGTAAAAACATTTAATTGGAAGTAAACCCACTGAAAGCTGTGTTTAGAACGAGAACCATGTGACAGCAGCAGACTTTGATATTATTTTGATGTTTGGTACAAACTCTCACCCGTTCCTTGGTGGTTCTGACGACAATGCTGCTGGTCAGCCGGTTGTCAAACACGTCATCGGTCTTGAGGTGTCCGGCTGCTCCGGGCAGAGGGGGGAAGCTGGAGAGACCCAGCTCGAAGCTCGGAGATGGAGGTTTGGGAGGAGGCGGTGGCGACTGAGGCGTCGCTCTCTGTGTGTCGGCAACAAAACGCAACAAGTCAGAACAAAGCTCGGAGGGAAGGAGAGAAGGAAACAACACATACAAGTCAAACTTGTTACAGTGATGAAATGCTAACAGCTTTTAACTCAGCGTGAAACTAACTGCTCATCCTGTGTGATCATTTAAATCCTTTACGTCTTCAAAAGAATTTTACTGAAACCAAAGCTAAAACATTTTGCGAGTGAGAATGATGAATAAAAACAATCACTTACTGTAAACTTTTCGTCCCTCTTTTTCCTAGAAGCAGAAACATTTTTCCTTTAAGAAAGAGAACATCTCAATTTACAAACATCCACACTAATGTGTTACAATGAGTATATAACAACCTACACCAGGTTCATCCAGTGTTAGAGACGTGTCTGTGTAACGTTTACAACGGACGTATGTGATGATCTAGTGAACGAGGCACCTTTTCCAAACATTTAGCTCAAACTTTCTCAGTTTTACGGATGTGAAATTGATTCGTTCTGCTTGTGGTAGTTTTTAAAAAACACAACAGACCGCAGGCGACACTCAGTTTTTAACTATTGAGAGAAAATAAAGTCATCACAGCTCCTGTAGTCACTGCTTCTGAGTTTGATCAGCGATCACCGTACCTTCCTCGGCCAATGCCCAGACTGTAGTCCGTGGTGGTGGGTTCTGTCACTCGCCCTGTTCCCACCGTGTCCCTGCGAGGGAACGCCGCCGTGGAGGGTAACCGGGTCCTGGGCTGGCTGGTGGGGAGTCGTGTCGGCGGGCTGCTGCGGACCCCGTTGAGCCTCTCGCTGGGAAAACTGGGGAAGAGGCTCGGGCTGTCGAGGAGCCCCGTGCTGCGGTCCGCCGTCGGGATGGTCGGCCTCAAGTGAGGTTTGCTGTGATTCCTGCAGAGAAACAGAAACATGCGTCTCAGCACGATGACTGACGTTTGAACTCGTCTGTTTCTCTGAAGGCCAAAGTGTTAAAACAGCCAATCAGCAGCTTTTCAGAGGTTTTCCTTGTTACATCCGTCATTTGCCTGTGAGGAGTCGCAGACACAAACCTGTTCCTGGGCGAGTAGTGTCTGACAGTGAGGGGAGACGTCGCTGGCTTGAAACTGTGTGATGTGGTGAAACCATTGATGAATTGGTTGTTGTGAAATGGAGCAACCTGTTAAAGGGCAAAAAAAAAAAAAAAAACACAGATCAGGACTTTGCTGGATGAGTATTTACAAAGAAGGAGAAAGGAATAAACCCGATAAGGAATACATTTTTGCTCCTATTCACAAACCACTAAATAACAGAATCAATAGCCATAGTTTTTAAAACTATATAAATGAGCTGTTCACAGAAGAAACTGCAGATTTAATAATTAACTGTAACTGTAATGTTTGGCAGACTGATCCATATGCTGAACAAACCGACTTCCCGTCAGTCTTTATTCATGTCTAACAACTGGGAAGCGTCAGCTGATTCTCACCAGTGTAGGGTCGATGAAGCTGTGTGTGGCCGACCAGGCTTGCGGCGTGATGAGGCTGTATAAGGGGAACTGCTGCTGCGGGCTGTAAACCGGAGGGATGTAGTAGGACGTGTAGCGCTGCTGAGCATACGGGTTCACCTCCACCGGTCGGTAACCATTCTTTGGCATGAAAGTGTTGATAGCGATTGCCTTCGCCTTTATCCTCGCCTGGTAGAGAGAAAAAGGGAGGTTTTTACCAGTCGAAAACAAAAATAGATATATTGTATTTTCTGTTGCATATTTTACATCATTACAAAACTTTATAAGGTTTTGGCTGAAAGTGAAACTGTACTGAAAGGTCGACAGTAAATCTATAGCATCAGAGTTATCCTTCAACCGCCAGATTATTCTAATAAGTAGAGGTAAACATGAAGGATGTTTACAGTTTGCTTCATCTTTTTGTTGTTTAATTACACTAATTTGTGCCAGTGGTTTATTTCCCGACTGACAAAAGTTCATGGATGTTTGATCTCAACTGAAAGGATCGTTTTTGGCAGAAACTGCCAGTGAAAGAAGCAAAAATCAGTCAAGTGTTCAATAAGGCAGAGTGAGGTGTAGAGTGGGATGTTAAAGACGACTCAGCTCCGCACAGCGAGACTTGTTGTCCACGGAGCTGATGTGGATTTTGTGGATTTTCATACATTAGCGGATCAACTTCTGAGTGAGAGGTTTTTCCATGAACGTCTGAAGTGCAGACGTTTCTTTGTATGATGCAAAAGATTCGTCACCGATGAAAATCAAACTTTAAAAAGATTTTGGCTTCAAGTGTAAAAAGTAAACCAACAACCTGTAACAACACGTATAGAATAAGAATATCAGCCCATATATTATCATATATATTATATGATTATATTGTTTAAGTCAGTGAGTGTTTGTGTGTGTGACTGACCTTTATGGGTTTCCCTTGGAAGGTCTTCACCTCCTCACGCAGATACTGATATGCCTTTACCAAAGGCAAACAGACATGGTAGCGTCAAGTTACAGTGTGATTTAAATGTCATGAAAATGTTCTAATTAACATGCTTTTAAAGTGTGTTTTCGTTTTATTCTTATAGTAGTTACCTGCTGCGCATCTGCTTCTGATTCAAATGTGATGAACCAGTTGTCGTTGTAGGCAAATTCACAGTTGATGAACTTGGGTAAGTTTTCGCCTTTAAAAAGAGCCTCGACCTCCTGCAGCACAGAACGAGAACGGAGCTGATACAGAAGCGAAAACACCAGCTACTAAAAGTTGAACTAAATAAGTAAAATAAATGAGTGAGTTACACAGGAAAAAAGCACCAGATTAATCAGTCTGACTGAAAACAGACAGGACATCAAATATATTTTCTATTTGTTTGTGGGAACAAATGATCAAAGTGAAGTAGCTGCTGATGATTTAACCATTAAAGCTGGTGTCAGACTTTAGGGCTGAACGATGTTATTATTTTTTACAGACATCAGCCTTGTTTAACTTTAAAGCAGAGCAGACTGTTTTCACTTCCTGTAGAACAATAGTGTTGCCTGGTTCCGCCTCATAAATGTTGGTGTTAAGTGTCTAAAAACAACAAAAAGTGACAAACCACAACTGTCCTGGAAATGAGACAAACATGACACCAGACTGTGTTGCTAAAGAAAGCTGCATTTAAAAGGCTGTGAAGTCAGTGATCATGTGACCTGCTCTGAATCATCTGACTGGATCAGGAGACAGATACTGGTGTTGGTTCACAATAAAGAATAACACAAATAATACTTATTTTAATCTAATCACTGGTGTCAAATAAAGCCATTGCATTCAACTGCCAGGCTTTTATTTTGAAGAACAGACCAGCATCAACTAAACACATTGTGTTTTTTTGTTTGTTTGTTTCTGGTTCAAACAGGAGGAACATGAAGTTTGTAATTTAAAAACAAAACAAAAAAAGACATGTACCTGATACTAATATATAAATACTACGACTGTACCATTTGTATAAAATGATTACATGTGTTTGTCTTTAATGCACAACTGGACAAAGACTGAACAAAACACCTCTGTGAGAAACGTGAACGTGAAGGTAAAACCATTAATCACACATTTTCAATGCACTGAAGCTCTGTTTGTATTTAGGGTGTGAACGGTTCAGCCGTGGAAAAAGAATAAATCCTACATGACTGTTTTGTAACACTTTACATACATCCACATTCACTCTGGTTACTCTCAGTCATCAGGGACTCTCTCAGTGTTCATACTGACAAGTTCATATGGACAAGTGCAGTAACACTGATAATTAACGATCAAAAACCTGACTGTGGAGCGATGGGGCAGTCGCCATTGTGGCTATGAGACAACAAGGGAGGGACTACTGGCAGATTTTCAGATGTGTAAAAATGGCAGCCGCAAACATGTGAATGAGGTATTTTCCTGTGCAAGGATCATATCATTTTCGAGTGAAGTAAGCAAAGGATGCAAGAGATATTTGTGTGATCTTGGACCACACTACCCTCTCACATCATTGAGGACACAGCTCACACCAACAGATCTGATCTGAGACACATGACTTTGCTGACTCATGCTGCAGGAACCAAACAACTGATAAACGGTGCAAACAATGCCCGGTGCAGATCACTGACCTCGATGGGCGTGCTCTCAGGAACCTCTCTGAGGATCACAATGCAGCGGTTCTGATTGGGTCGCACCTTCTCCCCCTTCTCATCCACCTGGACCAGTGGCAAAGCTGTAGGATGAAAATACATAAATACATTTAAGATTAGTCCCAAATAATCCTGACCCTTGGTCTATTTAACTGTGAAATATTAAGTAATGTTATAAATGTGAAAAACTAAAACATCAGGTCAAACTGCAGCACAAACAACGTATATACTTGTAGTTTTTCATCCAATTTCGCACGTACAATCTCGACACTGCACACAGCGCCGAATCATAAACTAAAAAGTGCAGCTTCCAGCCAGATAGGATTAATTAAGTAGTAAATTGAAGATGTCTATAAATCAGTGACAAGGAGGTACAGCTCTGCTGGATGCACTTTTAACAACCTCTCTTGGGAAATCAACCCCAGGCACACCGCTGATAAAAATTCACAGAGTGTTTTGCTACGTTTGTCTTGTCCTCCAGCGGAGCGGCCATCGTCACAGCGAAGCCGTGACGTGGCCGATAAACGCCGGCAAACACAACAAACACACAACGTCACCGAGTCTAAATGCGACTCACATCGCAAAATGTCGACGATCAGCTCCACGTCGGTGCTGAGCTTCTTGACGTGGTCCAGGTTTGCCACCGTCACTATTGGCACGTACTGGTCGCTGTCCATCTGGGAGATGAGGTACATGTCACTGGCCAGATTCTCCCTGTGAGACAAGAGGCAGCAGTTAGTTAGTTAGTGACATGGATGTGGCTGTGTGGTGGTAAAACAACAACACTGGAGTGACGATATGAGAATATCTGTGTGGTTCAGACCACGACTGCAGCTCTACTTCTGCAGTGGTTTCACATAATAACACAACTGTGAGCTAAATGTTTTGTTTTGCTTTTTACTTAAAGGGAAACACAACAGAAGGTGATTCACTTTCTCCAAATATCATCTTATCTCGTTTGAGAATCCAGTGCAGTGCCTTCAGGTTTCTCTGACGTCTTTTTGTTTTTTTGTTGGTTCGCTTACTCCCACTGAAAGTTTTGGTGAAACTGCTTTGAAAACCAGACAACGAGTTGCACTCAGTGACATTTACAGGTTGACAAACAAAAAGGAGAAATGGGGGGAAAAAAAGTCAATTTTGTGAGGCCTTGATTCCCCCTCAAACCAACAGTGAAACGAGCAGCACCACAGAGGCATTCAACAGCATGAAGTGAGGCTTTCATTCAGACCACGCCTGACGCCCACAGACAGAAAGACTGAAAACACTGAAAACAATGCTGAGTCCCCACAACACACACACACACACACACACAGCCCTAATTACTGACTGATTTATTCTTAGAATAATTTAAGTGAAGTGCTGCTGCAGCTCAGACAATCTTGTTGCTTATTTTCATAATTAATTAGTATATTTGAAAAGAAATACGAAATTGCAATGTTTAAATACATTTTAACTCTTAAAGTATTTCATTTAGTGTTTTATTTTTTTTCCCCAAAGTGCCCGATTTATCATTTAGCTTGTCACTTTGCTTCACTGTCCATCTCCTTCCTCATTAACTTCCTCCATCTCCTTAAAATAAAATATAAATCCTTTTCCACAGGAGGTTTATTTTATTCCTAACAACCAAACTGTTGGCAGCTTAAAGAGGACACGGGTTGTTTGTTTTGTTTTTTTCTATGTAATTTGTTTTGTGAAAAAAATATCAAGGGGCAGCTCAGTTGTTAGCAAGAACTCAAAACAAAAATGTTCCTTTGATTTAAAAAAAAAAATCTGATCAATGGATGGAAATAAAATCACTAGGTTTTAAAGCTGGACGTGTGCACGAGTGAACCTATTATATTCAGGCTGTTGTCAAACAAGGTTACACGAACCTTTTAAACCCTAAATGCATTTTGCATTGACTAACAACAAGAATTTAAAAGAGAAGTAGCTGTAGTAATGAAGATGAAAACAGCATCAGCAGGATGTTTAACAACAGTTTTTTATGGTTCAGATAAAAGATTACAATTTCAACTAAGAGAGTGATCGATAGTAAGTTGTGGTTGTTTGTGTGATTCTTTTCCATGCCAGAGAGGGGAGACTAAAGCTCTGCACCGCAGATTTAAGTCGGTGAACACGTGCACTTTCGTCTTTGAAGTAAAATTCAGACAGAGGTGACACCAGATTAGAACACTGGACAGTTGACGCGTCAGCGTTTACGCCACTCTGAGTTTCTCATCAAGCACTTTGCTGCTTGATGACACTCAGACAGAGGAAGAAACTCTCGTCACATTGTTCATCGTTGACCCTCGAGGTGACGCAGACACAGAAACGAATCACTGCAGCGTCGACAGGATTGATGGATTTCACTGAGTCATCCACAAGAGACTTTCTTTCCTGGTCTTGACGTCTTTAATGATCTCTTAAGAGCAGCCATTTTTCTTACTGTGGCTCAATTTTAAGTGGTTTCCTCCATTAACAAGTGTGAACCAGCTGCTGAGCAAAGAGAGAAATGGATGAGGTTTGAGCTGCTGTGAGGTCAGTCTGCTGTTGTCGTACACTGAAGGAATTCCTGCACAAATTTTTTATTTCCTTGTTCCGTCACTGCAGAAAAATACTTGCTGATTTTTTGAGAGTTTTTTGTTTTTTTTTTAATTATATTGATATCGTCAGACTTTGGTGGTTTTATGAAACACACTTCTGGTCACTCTGGCGTGATGCAGCATGTTGTTAAACTCACCGTGACAGACAGAACTCCAGCGTCTTTTTCAGATGTTCCCTCAAACCCTCTTGTGGATTCTCAGGTTGAGGATCACTGCCTGTTGACACACAGGGAGAAAATATATCTGCATGAGTTAGAGTAACTGAAGTAACAACTGACCCCAGTGACCAAAACATAAACGAGACTGATGAAATATGAAGCTGCGAAAAGTAAACTGAGAATGAAGCAGGATGTGGGACTGAAAGAGCAGAGATGCTGAGCTGACTTTACTGTGAATGAAGGTTTATCATTTATCTTCTACAAACTTCTTGGTAGTTTAACGAAAACTGTCGTTTTCAGAGAATTTAAAATCTGTGCGACTGTGATGGGCTGTGATCACATCAGCAAACACTGAGATTTTTTTTTTTTTTACAGATAAAATGTTTATTCTTGTTTTGTTCAGCAAATGTCTATCTTCTACTCGCAGACTGTATATAAAGATGAACGAGGTGACAGTTAGCCAAGAGTGATGCCCACTGGTGGCTGGATGCAACGTAAACCATAAACTCAGCCCCATACGTGTCAGTAGGATGAACATGACCAACAAAATATAAAGATGGTTTTAGGTAGTTCTCATAACACTGATGTTTGTTTGGTTTTAAACTGTTAATATCTTATTAGTTAATTAGCGGTCTGTGTATCAGCGGCTCCACGCATAATTGTTACTGTGCAGATTGTGGCAGATTAAGTCTTGTTGCCCTCATGGGTCCGACTACACTTTCAACTACCTGATATCAGCATGCTTACTGCTCTTATAACGTAAACTGCTTGATTGTTAAATGTTACGCTGCTCTTCTATATCAGTTCATACAGTTGTTTGCCTCTTTTATACTTCCAGACTTTCCTCTGTGACTCTTGTGTTTCACATCACAAAGCTACAAACTGTGAGTAAAGTTTACACAAACGCCAGCTAACAGGAAGTTGTGCACAAAGGGCACAGAAAGTGTTAGAGACCTGAGCTTTCATTGACTGAGCGAGTACAAGCCTCATGGTCTGAGAGTTTGGGCATCGAGTGTGAACATCTGACTCCACCGACATCACCACGGCAACATGGCAGTGCCCGTATCCGGGGGGTCGTCCATCTTTGTATACAGTCATTGGTTAATTAACGGGACAGCGCCCCCCTGAGACATGCTGACATTCACTCCAGGCAGAGGGCGTTTGATAATGAATGTCTGCCGCAGGTCAATGAAACTTAAACGCTGCAATAAATAAAACATAAAACAACAAACAGCTCTATGACACTGAACTGTCTAAAGCCTCCTGACAATAAATCTGCTCCTTGTTACAACGTGGAGCAACTTTTATTCACAAAGTAAAAGATAAAAAACAAAGAGATAATATTGTTGATATCTCTTTGGGGAGTTTCACTGCTCAGAGTATTTATTATTATCTGTCTAAGGCCACTTTAAATGAGAGCTGTATTTATAAATCACACTGCTGTAAGTGAAATTAGTATTATTAAAACCTGATTCTGTTTTAACTCCATCAGCCTGTTACTCACATACAAACTGAAAACCTGTAGGAGGTAATTTGAACAGAGCACTACATCAGGTCGTATTGTTAATTAGATAATGTCCGTCTGCCTGAGGGGTCACGCAGCTGAGCTCCAGTCGTGGTTGAAACATTTAACCACCCGCTGTGACAAACAACCAATCACTAAGCAGCCCACCTGTGTGCCCAGGCTGCCCGGGCTGGGTGAACTCTGTGTAGGTTGGCTCGGTGCATTCCGGGGTGACAGGGGCTGCGGGGGCCGCAGGGGCCACGGGAGCCACGGGGGCCGGCTCAGCCAGCATTACTGGTACTGGTGGAGGCTCATCGGGGTCGGTTAGTAGAGGCTCCTTGAAAGCCTTGTCTTCACTGGCTTCATAGCCTGCGACAATCAACAGGGGGTATAATTATTATTAAAAGGTAACAAGACTTGAGTTGGAATTTCACAGCCATTTAAACTGGAAGTGAAACTGGAGCCTTTTAAAGGGCAAAGTCGATTAACAACCTGAACATTTGCTCTATCTACAAAAATCAAAGAACTAACAAGTTTTTTCCTCTTCTTTTCTACACAAACGGTTTGTTCAAACAAATAAATGCAACACTCATTACAAATAGGATTCTCTTTTACTATATTGGCTGAAAGGATAAATTTAACATAACGTATGGTTACCTTGCACAGAGTTAAATCTGTTATTAGGTCAATATACTGCTCTAAGTATTATTGTAACTAATAATAATGTTTTATTAGCTAATAACTATATTAACTATCTACTAATTTTGCTGTTTTTTTCTACTGATAAGCTCCTATCAATAAAATTCTCCACTTCCTATAAACATTAAAAGTGTATCGGCAAAGGAAGGAATTACTGTTTATTTGTTGAGCTGCTCAAAGGCTTTTAATGTGAAAATCTTTTGAGGGACAGATTAAAATTAATCCCAGAGGGGACATTTAAAGGAGAAACGGGGAAGCAGATGTGAATGTAACATACTCATGTTGACCCATTTGTTGTTGTTTTGTGCTTAAAATATTAAATGATATGATATTTACTGGTCAGATTTTTATAGATCATGGTGAGGTCTTCATTGCATATTTTAAAAATAATATATTTAACATTTAACAATAGAATGTGAACAGTCATATCAGAACAGCATTAACTAAATTGCTTCAAATCTTCTCTACAGTTTTAGACTCATGGACATGAAAAAAGGGGGTGATCCAGAAAGAAATAAAAGCAGAAACATGAAAAAGTGAAGAGATGATGCTGAGGAAGAATAGTTCCATAACTCCTTCATGGTGCTGAGCAGTAAATACAGTCGCCTTAATAAGTCCATAACCACTCGACGCTGATGGATCTTTATTTACAAAGCTCCATCAGCAGGGGTTTCCATCCCTGACAACAAGTCTGCAGCAGTGAAAACGGAAACGGCTGTATGAAGTCAGTAAATTTGAACAACCTCGCAGACGTGGGAGATGAAATAGGCCACGACGTCAATCAGAGTCAAACACACTAATCAATAATTTGTGTTGCGCCACCATATCCTTGTTGCCTGTGCGTCGCTATACTTGGACCGGCACATTAAAGTGAGTGATTATGGCCATTTGTGTGGAGGAACAGTGACTGTGGTTGGAATATTCATAGCTCAGACTAAATTGAGTATGAATGATTAAAGAGGTGTCTTGGCATGACGAGAAAAGTGACAAGAATAGACGAAGGTCTGCTGCAAAGTAAAATTAGAGTTGTGAGTAGAAGCCAACAAACCAACATCAGTTGTTGCTGCAGGATTATTACATATACATTTACTTTGGTGTGTATACGGCACGTTGTCTGTTTCCTAAAACTGTCACTTTGTTTCCTTTAACCATTTTAAACTCAGACTGTGACTCCCATAACAATATAACTCCAAAAATCAGTTCTAGTGTTAAACTGGAATTTATATTCATCACAGGTAACAGGTGAGAACAGCAGCAGGGATCTGTGAGTTGGGTCATAACTCTACTCAAAAACATTGTGATATCATCCTTCATTAACCTGTTCTTTTAGTTGAAGACAAAAATATTAGGTGAGGTCCCAGTGACCTTGATCTTCGAACTAAACGAACAGCTTTGTCAGAACGACATCAGCCACAGCTGTTGGAGCTGTGGAGGAATAATAAACAGCCCCGCGTAACTTCACTGAGGACACTTTAACTATCTTCAGGATGTAAGACGAGCACGCTTCAGTAATGACTGGAGGAGGTTCATGAGTTTGATTCTTATCTAATGTGCTCTAAATTCTTGGAGGTGGCACAGCAGTCCTGAAATCATTCTGCTGCATGACAACAAGCCCAGAACATGAAGAAGAAAAAGAAGAACTGATGCAGCAGATGGTGCAGCCCACACACAACCCAGATCTCCACATCACTTCTCCAACATGTTTAGAACAACCTGCCACACAGAAGCTTTAAAACCTGTGTGTAAGAGAAGTGGTGCTGTTTAAAATGTAAACACCAATTCAATTTGTTTACTGATCTCCCTCACTTCACTTTCAGCTCCAACAGATTCTCCACAGTTCTGTACAAAAGCTGCAATTGTGGTATTTCACAATTGTGGTACACTAACACTTAACACTCCTTCCACAGACACTTCCACTGCTTTCAGTGTGGCACCTTGACCTACCACTTCACCATCCCCTTTAAATCCAACTGACTCCGTCACTTCAAGTCCTTTTAGTGTTTAAACCACACTTAAAATAAAGACATAGCTGCTTTTCTTTCACGTCCACTTTACCAGCTGCTTTGACAGACGTTAAAATATTAATATTTGCATTGAAGTTCAAGTTAAAATTGCCTAAAAGCGTCTGACATGTCATTGTAACTTAATGGACTTCATGGTGCCTTTTTTGTTCTTGTGCACACATTTACAGGTGTTCAATTACGCACATTCACATTTTGTTTCATTTGGTTAAAGGGCCAGGAAAAAAAAAAAAAAAACAAATGCTAAGTTTAGCAGCAGTTTGCGTGTTTCACATCCCAAACAAGTTGGCTGACCTTCTGGGCCGGGGTCGGCCGAACTATCGCAGCCTTCCTTCCATGGCTGCAGGGCAGCAGTTGTGGTGTCAGCACTCCCGCTGGGGTCCAGGCTAAACATGTGGTTGGCCCATGCTTTCGCATTGGGGTTGAGGTCTGAAACCTTGGCGGATTCCTGGGAAGACAACAGAAGAGTTTGGTCAGAGATGTGGACTTTCACTGAAGTTAACACCTGCACTTGGAAACCAGGTATATTCACATTGTAACGTTTCATGTAATTCAACTAATCTCAGAGGAACTGTTTTATTTATAAATGGTGACTAAACCAAAAAGTTTGTCCCTCAACACTGCTGTTTATAAGTATTTACATAATGAAAGGTAAGAGCTAATGTTGAGCAACAAACCAGTGAAGAGACACAAATCAATACATGCGTACTGCAAAATATAATTATGTAACTCAACAGGTATATTCAGTCTGTGATGCTTTGCCAGTAACAGTAATGCAGCAGTTGTAAAACAAGGTTTCACAGATTAAATTTTTAGAGAAGCTTTTATTTTCACGCAATTTTGGTTTCATCTGTATTTTATTTTTTCTGACTTTTCATTTTATATTCTATTTTGGTGATATTTTTTCTTCTTTGAAACTATGACCTGTTAAAGGAAACCAGATGACGTGATAACAGCAACTTTCACGATGCCTTAATGACAGTATTGTGACCAACATTATCGACAGGAAAAACAATATTGCAAAATCTACCAAAGCAAAGCTGAAAGTTTGAGTTGTAAAGTCCAATGTTACACTACGAGTCTTTAGAAATCCTTTAACATGCATCCATCAACCAGCTGTCATTCGATTGCCTCATGCGGCTGCTACACTCAATTCCAAATGTATCTGACAGTAAACTGGTACAACCCCTGTGTGACCGTGTCCAGGCCGGACGTCCTGCTGCCTGCTGGACATACTCACAGAATCAAAGCAGCAGTTGAGCACACATGTCTCACAGGCCAACAGGCTGCAGCCCAGAGCTGTGGTCAGAGCCAGCGTCTCGTTCAGGTCCTGAGGCAAAGACCAGTAGCTTCCTGTCGGAGCAGGTATCAGACTCCACTGCATCCAGTCCATGATTAACACGTGTTACAGACTCTGGGTTTCTCCAAAAGCGGATCAACGTTGTGCACATTAAGCCATAACCTGGGCTCCTTGAAATGAAGCTGCCGCCCCCTCACTCAAGTCATTCCCATCAGATCACGGCCACGCTCTGTCTGGCTGTTCTGATCTGAGCCGCTGGGTTGATTCAACAGAATCTGATGACAGCACCGAGGCTGTGCTGCCCTGGTGGGCTCGGCTGACGTTGCACAAGCTGACTGGCTGTCTTCCTCCTGTTAAACATCATCTCCGCTTCTGCTTCGTCGCTGTTGCACTGAGTCATTCTCCGAAACGCTGGAGTGTTGAGTTGCACACCTGAGCTCGAACGCAGCCTGCTCCACTGATCCACGTGCTAAAAATCAACCCTGAGGCAACACTCAAATTAAATCAGCCCTCCTGAGCCTCGGTTTTAATAGATTATTCTGCTAACGATGTGAGCGGCTGAGGGAAAAAAAAGGCAGACTAAACCTGCTTCTTAGTCGAGAGACAACGAGGTGAGAGGAAAAATATCAGTTACAGAAACGAAGGAGGAGGCAGTGAGGGAAGGAGAGAGATGAGCCTCACTTGATGTGAGACAGCGTTCCTGGGTTGTATTTCACAAACACTGCACTACAAGATCATCGAGGAAGCTTCTGTCCAGACAGACACACACACACACTCACCGCTGCTAATAATCCAACCTTGCACTAATGTAAAACTCCCACTCTGTCTGAACTGGCTGCCATAGAAACAGCTGCTGACATCACCAGATGTGTACGTTGTGGGCGCCGCATGACCTTTCAAAATTTTAAAATGTTCCCTCCTTGGCAGAAGAGGAAAAGGTTACCGGCTGCTTTCCCGGCTCAGGGAGCATTTTGGGAGGAGACGTGAGGAGGTGATTCATGGCGAGCCATGGAGAGAGACGAGTGATTGTTGGTGTCACCGCAGGGCAGCGGCACAGCACCGGCTTTATTACCGAGCCTCCTCTGTGATGGAGGCGAGCTCGCAGCAGCAGACAGAAAGACAGACACAGAGACATACAAAAGCCCTCCAGGACAAAACACCACACAACACAACAAACACAAACAGCTGAGTTTGGACTCGTGTGTCCATCTGCAAACCTGAGGCTTGTTTTCTCAGACAGGTACAGAGATGTGGATGACAGAGAACCAGACCAGTCAAATACATCACAACTACTGTAAAACACTTTATCTGTCATCATGAGCATCAGTTATGGCACATCTGAGTTAATGTGACCTCAGCAGAACACCTTCAAGGTAACGCCGTGTTTCAGGTTCAGTTTCTCAGTGTGAGAGACAGAATCCAAACTCAACATTTAACTGAAGCATATTCAGACTCGTAGTTTAAGCTGAACTGTAGAATACACAGTAGAAATCAGCAACAGAGATGTGGGATCTTTACACTCAGCTCGCTACTAAAAACGGAAAATAATTAGGGGCAGATGCTTTGAGTTAACTTACAGAAACAATTTAAGTTGCCAAAGTAAATTTTTCCCACAACTGCAAATAA
Source organism: Polydactylus sextarius (assembly GCA_016801845.1). Lineage (NCBI taxonomy): Eukaryota > Metazoa > Chordata > Actinopteri > Polynemidae > Polydactylus > Polydactylus sextarius. Next base: position 9,825,812 of record CM028916.1, on the reverse strand, counting down.
AACCCAGCTATAATGAACATAATCTCAGACATGATGATGAAAAGTATGAGTTGTATGATACAACATAATTACAGCAAAAACAGGTCACTGCCCTGAACAACAATTTTATTATCTGACTGAATCAAAATTTCAGACAAAAGGCACTGACTGAATTAGACACATGGGGCGACATTAGAAACAAAGATATTGGGCAGAAGGTTCCTGTGGCAAACTCCTACAGACTCTTTATCTGGAAAAAACTGTAAATGTGACACGATATTTAAGATGAAATTCTCATATTGATAAACCCGAGTCGAGGGCATCAAGTCTAATCACAGCACTACAAAGCTTAGCTAAACTAATGTGTAACGTGATTCTGTGTAAGAATTCACCACATTCATTGTTAATGAAAAACAAATCTTTTAACTTTAAATCTAAAAACAATATTTATTCTACGCCTGGTTTGTCAGAGTTGCACTGACATTTTTTTTTACTTTCGGATTCATGCACTAACAAAAGTGTCATTCTAGTTAATGCATATTAACTGACCTGTAGCTCCCCAAAGTGAAATGAGAAGAGGATTTTTTTCATTTGCGGACTTCATCCATAACTGATCTGAGTTTACACGCAGGTCTATAAATGGGTCATGTTCGATTTCTGCTCCATTTCACACACACATATGTGTGAGGCATATGGTGGGTGGCTGGGTGTGTGTGTGTGAATAAGGAATGAGACTCTAATCACAAGGGTTTGGTGGCATTACACGGTTGGTCTTACTATGAAATCAATTTGTCTTCTATGGATTTCTACAGAATTTAAAAGAACTGAATTATGATTCCGTAACACAAATATTACAATTAAACCACAATGATCATTGTAATTTCTTATTTTAGTATTCTTGATTTTAATACCTAGACTCAATTTTAATACGATTATGTTAAATTCTCCATAGTTATCAGCTGCGTTTTTCTAATCGTGATCTACCATCATAAAGAGATAAAAGTGCAGCTTTAGCAGCACAATCTAAATTCTGAGGAAATCATTATTTGTACATGTGTTGGTGTTTCTAATTTATTTCCTGTGGCCACAACACTTTATGTTTCACAGTTCCCATGAGATGTAGCGTGAAGCTGAGTGATGTGTGAACAAAATCATCTCCAGCTTCTGTTCAGACTACTCGTGCATTTAAAAGAGAAACATGGAAAGTGCCTTTGCTCAGGAACATTGACATGCTGAACCGTGTGTGTGTGTGTGTGTGTGTGTGTGTGTGTTCAAGCCTGGAGGCAGTGTTTTGGTTCACCGACTGTTTTCCCACCAATGATCCCGTCCTGTAATGAGCCCGACAGCCTGAGGCGTCAGCCCACTACTCTCCATCAGGGGGACACTTTCCTCCCGTTTCAAAGCCAATCTTTCCTTCCAATCTTTAGCATGTGTAAATGAGAGCGGAAAAAAGACAGCGGGCTGTTTCCATTTCCTAATTCTGGAGCTCTTGGGGAAAAATAACTTTTTTTTTTTTTCGCCTGAAGGCCATCCGCTAACTTCTTACCCATTTCCTCAGTTCCACATTTTTTCCTATCTGAAAAGGTTGATTCAAACACGACGAAACGTTTATTTAGTGATGCACACAAGTTCACTATCTCACACCAGTTCAGTACACATTTCCTCCCTCATGAGGCAGTGGCCCTCACCAAGCTGCAATAAGAATAACTACCAGCACAAACAGAAACATGGTTCTCTAAAAACCACGATGAGGCATAATCTCTGTACCGAGGAGGAACGATTTAAGATTTAAAGGAGTGTATCCTGCACCAGAAACAACTGAGACCAACCCAGGGAGTGATCTCCTCCAGCTATCGTTCTGGTGCCAAATCCTACTAAAGTAAAACTGATGTTCAATCCAAACCGAGAGCTTGTGACACCAAGGGCCAAGAAAACAAGCCGCCCAGACACCACGCCAGACGAGTGTAGAAACACTGACACGGCTGGGGGAGGAGTAACAAATGTGTTTTTAATTCCAGCTCAGACATCTACTACAACTCACCACCCACCTTCACTGCCTCCTCTGAGGAAAGAAACAGAGATGTGAACCACAGCTGGTCATGTACTTGCCTCGGACAGTTCCACAGTATCTGACCGGAGGCTGGGTAACATCCCACCCTGACCGTTTAGCCCCAAGGTTATTGCACAAAGTGTCACATGTGCTGCCGTCAATCAAACCTGCGGGGGCCGTGGTGCATCCTGGGAGAAATCGTGAGCTACACATGAGTTGGTTGGAGGAAAACATGCAGGAAGCACAGTGAGAGGAAAACACTGTGGCACAATTACCTGCCTCAACAGTGCTTCCTCCTGACTAGATGTATTTTTAAACTTATGTTTCTGCGTCTTTTCGACTTCCTGAATTTACAAAAGCCACACTGTGCTCCTGACAGAGGTCAGAGTACTAATTATCACATCATTTGATGAAGTCAGTGAATCTTTAAATGTTTTAGGACTTTTTATGAAATTAACACGTATAATTTTAAAAAGTCATGAGCAGTATTCTGGGGCCCAAAAGTGCGAACAGGTTTTCATAAACCAGTTTCTGATGCCAATAATCATTAGCATTAGAGGTTGGTGAATCTGTATGTTGACAAGTGGCCAGGTTTAGACAGTGTGATATGTTAAGATTATATTTTCAGAGACAGTAGAGAAGTCGTCATTCGCCGCTGAGGTTGACAATGTGAGACAACAACATTTGAGACCAGTTAAACTTTAATTCCTCTTCATGACCATGTCCCTCACTCAGAACAAGGTAATCAGATCAAAGTGAAACCAGCTTGTTCATCACAACAGGGTCCAAGTGACAGAAACACAAACATACGTCAACAGGTTCAACGGTGAGGAGACTTTCAAATGAGGCTCGACAGGTGTGAGAAAGCAGAAAAAAAGAATAACCGCAGTCATGAATAAAAAGTACATTTTTGACTGGTCGTCCAATCTGCTCAGTTCATGTGTCTCTTCTTATTTCACCGACCAGCTCATGTGTCACATTAACACAGAAACAGCTGCGTTCAGCAGAAACGGACTAAAAATTCATTATCAACGCATCGTTTCACTTGTGACTGAACACATGTATGCACACACAGTAAAACCCAAACTAGTTTTTCTCGTTTTGTATTAGAGTGTGACGAAACAGCAGAGGGGGAAGAACATTGTTGTGCCCCATCCTGTTCTCACCTCACAAGTATTTGACCTAATGCAAAAAATCATCACCACAGAAAATAGTATTTTCTAATTTCTACTTCACTATGTCTGAAAATGAACACAGATTTAAGTAAATGACAGCAGCTACGCTGACACACAGGGTCGTCTTATTCAGATAAAACCACACATCATCAGAAGCAACTGAAGACTTTGTGAAAGATCACAAAACAGTCAGACTGAAAGGACACGACACTGCGCAGCCTCACATACTCCATTCATTATAACAGCCTCATCAGGTTAGTGAAGGAATAAAACTCACCAGAGTCATAAAACAGTGATACACACCTCAGTGACATGGTGCCATTTTCTGTTGAATAAAAAACAGTAACAGCTTCATTTACAGTTTATCTGCCTGGAAACTAAATGTCACACTCGTCCTCTGAACCTCATTTTCTACTAAAACCCTGTTTGCTGACCCATTTCCACCACTCGGGCTTCAGAGGGACACAGCGATGACTGATGAGTGCAGCGGGATATTGTTTGTCTGCTTGATGAATGATGACAGGCCGAGAACTAAACTATTGGCTCAGAGGGAACACGGGGCCTGATGCAACCTTTTCTATAAATAGTTTCTAAAATATGAGTTAAAGCGGTTCCGCTGGATGTTTCCTCCTACTGCTGATGAAAGACGATAGATGAAACTATCGACTGAGGTTTAACGTACGATGGGCGTCTGATTAACACCTGCAGTGACCTTTCACAATCCTGACACACCCAACACACACAGAAGAGGAAGGACTGACGTTTAAGATGTTTCACATATTAAACGTTCAATCTCAGCAGCTATTAACATGAGGATCAGTGGAAAACATTCATAACCTGTAATTTACTCATGTTAACATGAATCCTCATAACTGATATATAATTACAGATCGAATAATCAAGCAGCATGAAAGTGGTTGATTCATTACAGCTACAACCTTAGAGCACATTAACATATCAATGTTTAGAGTTCAATAATAATAATAATAGTTATTATTATTATACCTTAGTCTGCAGACTGAAATGTTTTATCTGGCTGACATAATGTGTTCATTGTATCTTGATCAGTAAATCCCACACTCTTTTGTCTTTATAACAATCAGAGTTTTTTTTTTTTTTTTTTCCAGCCAGAGAAAGGTTTGCAGCTCTGTGGTGACAAGGAGATGAATCGACTCAAATTGTCAGTGTGACTTAATCTCAAACTGATGGGTGTTGGAAAAACTATCGTCAGAACAATAACAGAGGTGGTAATACAGCTAAAAGTGTCATCACAATATATTTTCCCATATTAACAATATAGATTTTTATTACAATAAAACCTCAGATCCACTTTCAGCCATCCAGCTCTTTTCTAGCTTCACCTTCCCGGGAGACTCAGACAAACTACTGTAATTCTCCAAACAGAGTCAAGAGCTTTTATTTACTGAAGCTGCAAAAAACTGGTCTTCAGTTGTTTTAGAGACCTTTACTTATATTCAATGTTAAGGACAAATATAAGACTCTTCAGTTGCATTGCTGTTATTTCCTAGTATTGGTGAATCTGTTTCCCAGTAATACGTGTATCTGCTGCCTGTGATTGGCTGGGAGCTCGGTGACGAGGGACCGGAGAGTCAGCTGAGAGCTGAGTGAGCAGTTGATGTTGTGAGAGTTGTGAGCACAGACTTAACGGCAACTGTTGTTGTTATTGTAGCATTGGCTATGTCACGGTTGTCTGGGTTATCATGTCCAATACAAGGAGCAAGGAAACCAGCTAAGATCTCTGAGCTCACCGGACCATGGTTGTTACATTATGATGAACTGGTTCAACGTGTGGCCGACCTCTCATCATTTTATGCTGCTGTCTGGACTGGATTTATTAGTTTTATACTGACCAGGCCAGACGTTATATGAGGATGGTTTTCTGAATCTGTTTTTTTTTTTTATTTGAGGAAATTTGTCAGGTTATGATCACAGGCAGCTGCTTTGTTATCAAGTAAATATGTCCAAAGTCAACCTGAGTTTTATCGCAATTGCTTGTCAAGATTGTTACCGACCTTTGGTAACACAACTGTTCATAAACACTTTGTTGCGTTCACCTTTCTAACAAGAAGCCTAACCAAAACAACACAGCAAGTGGTTTTTTCTCAAATAATACGTCAACGCCACAGGACTATTCCACCATGTTGTGTATCCCAGTAAACTGGAGAGGCTGCTCTTTCCATTGTTAGTGACTATAGTGTAACTCACAGTTGAACTGTGTCTTAATGATTCATCAAATCCAAACATGACCAGCATCAACAGCAGCCAAGGTTGTTTCTTTATCCTTTTATGTTTATTCTGAGCAGAGATCACGTTGTAGTAAACATCCAAAACCACAGATACGAGCCTCTGTTCAACCATGATTCCTATAGTGGCATCTGCTTTGCACATCTTTCATCTCCCAGCCCTGTTTCATAATAATTTCACCTAATCCATCTCAAAACCTGTGGAAGCCTTTAATTACAATCACAAACTGTCAACGTCTGCATTTCGTCTGCTCATTTTAATGTTTCAACATTTTCCTCATGACAAAAGAACAAGAATCTGTGGCTTCAGGATACTTTTACCAAATTGATGATGCTAATGTCAATGTTAGGAAGTAAAAACTAGCACCACAAGCACAGTTGCTCCAAATATTAGTTGGAAAAACTGTAAGTTATCTTGCAGAAGACACTGTCTCTGGGTTCAATGTGTTGTTTTATTATTTTCATTTAGGTTCATTGTATGTGTAATTTATAACTTTCCTCAATAATCAGAATTCTTATAAGTAACAAATGTTGCATTAATAACATGTACCTCAGCAATAAGGTTTTACTTTAACAAGACTATAAGATTAACAGGTCTTTTCAGTGTTGGTTGATAAGTGTGTGAAAACGTACATCCTCTGCTTATTTCCCATGCAGCTTCATAGACAAACAACAACAAACCTCAACAGTCATTCTTGTGTCAAAAGAGGAAAGTATGCTGATAAAGGTGGTTAAGTGGTGATCTCATGGTGGTGCTCCAAGATAATTCTACGCCAGCTCTCAGAAAAAAAGCTTTGTTTTTCTTAAAATGGCAGCCATCATGAAGCCAAACAGTTTTAACCTCAACTAAACTTCAACCTGTTTGGGGTGTGAGGCTATTTTTTCTGACATTTCACAAGAAAATACTCAGCGGATTTATCAAAATAGAAAATCTGCCTCCACCACGACCATAATTACCTTACACATATGTCAGACCCACATTATTAGCTGCATCTGCACTAAGATGCCATAAACAGACCATAAACACTACAAATGTCTGTTTTTGTCCACTTACATTTCTTAAGAAATGTTAATGTTCTTCATCCTGCTGACAAACACACACAGATTAAAACACATGTTCCCTGGTCGATGTGATCATCAGGTGTTGCCACAAAATAAACATAGACTGAGATAGTTTTGTCAAGAAACTGAGTCACAATTCAATGTGAAGAACAGCAAAGGATGAAAACACAAGTATAACAAGACAAAAAGTCGGTCAACACCATGACGACGGAGCTGCTACAACATATCAAACACTGTCCACACCCGGGCTGACTGAGGTGTGATGATAGTAACTGATCATCTCATTTTTCCGTCCTCAGTTTCAACTGCAGGTTGTTTAGCAGGTGGTGTGCGATGCTAGTGAGATGTCGACACATAGCACCAAAGGTGAAAATCGAACATTAACTGCTACTCCGCTGCACCAAACGTGGTTCCGTCTGGTTTCAGTCCCGGCTTCACGCTCCAACAAGGAACAAAATGTCATGCCTGTGATCAATAGAGACACTACTGGCTCATGAAAAGAGAGAAATAAGAAAATAAAAAAAAAAAAAAACAGGTCATGGTTATTTAGTTACAAGAGGCGGCTCTTTCTCTGCGTCCTGTTTCTTTACTTCTCTATTATATGTAATCAGTGTGGGAAATCGACTCCGCTCAAAAGCAGCCTGCAGCTATGACTTGGAGGACGACTTGACACCTGAGCACTGAGCACAACAGCAAAGATTATGAAACTTTCTCCCTGCTGTGTCTTATCAAAACTAACATACTTAATGAATTAATATCTGCTGCATCTCCTTCACTACAGGATCGTGTTAGTGAAGTAGGAACTGAAACTTTGTCTGATGTCACAACTTTTATTCCACTGATCCAGCTTAATGCAACAGATGTAACATGCAAAACATGAACATCAGAAACGGATAAGTTTCATTCTCAAAAGCCAAACTCAGACAATGACTGCAAACATTCAAGACAATAAAACTAAATGCTCACTTCAAGAGAACTAACTTGGGCACAACAGATTAAACAAACAAAATTAAACAAAACTGCTGTCGATGAAAAGCACAAACCTGGTACAAGTCAGACTCACTGCAAGTTTGTTTACATTTGCATGTAAAAGTGCACTTAAAAAAAAACCAAAAAAAAAAAAAAACACAGCAGACGTGAGCGTGTGGAGCCAAATCACCAGGCAACCAGCCACTGTGCCTGGTCATTGTAGGAGAACACACTGGCTGTTATCTCAATGTAAAGCAGAGTAATCCACTGGATGTGACTGCACAGCAGCTCTGCCCACAATGAGGAATTAGTCTGTCCCAGACCACACCTAAAATAATCATTAAAACTCTGAAGCAAAACCGTCATCGAGACGACGGCTACAGTAAAAACGCACAACAACAACTGCACACTCCCATTTGGCGACTCTGCTGACTGAGCAGATATGAAATGACGGCACTGACGTCATGAAGTAGCGAAACCTTGAATATCAACCCAGAGGAATCACCATAGTCATTGCTAATGTTTCTCTAATAACTTCCATTTTTAAACCAAGAACTACATGACCTGCACAATTACCCTGAATCACTGAATGAAGAAAATTCATGTTAAAATTTACTGTTTCTCTGATTCTGTTCTTGGAAAGGACCCAGGACAACTGACGACTGTGAGTCGAGCTGCTGCTAACTTTTACTCGGCTTGTTTCTCCGATAAGTTCAGATCCTGTACTCCACAATGTAAAAATTGCCATAACGCTGAATTTCAAAACCAAAACACCATGAATGTTATCTTGACTAACTTTGTGTGTTTGTGTAGGTTTGAAAACTGCTTGAAACATTAAAGCTGCACATGAACAGATGATGGGCTGAGAATCTGATAAAATGAGCCGAGAGAGAAAAGTAACTGCTGAAAATCTGAGTCTAGAAGAAAAAAAATGCTTAATTTGTATTCGCATCCTAAACCTCCAACAACACTTTACATGAAATGTAACTTAACTGCTGCTGCAATTACAGTGCGACTGATTGAGAAAATGAAAATGTATTTTCTTTGAAGCAACAGAGGAAATAAGTTACAATAATAACATTCTTGCGTATGGTTGTCTGATTTAACACTTTCAGAAATAACAGGACGGAAAAACAAGCATGCGTTATGTAAAACTCACCAAATGAGAGTTCTCTTTTGCCTCTTGCACTTGCTGCACCTGTGGTTCAGCTACAACTTTCGTGTCCTGGTCAGAAGTCATGAGCCGTCTGCTTCTTGGCTCCTCAGGGAGAAGTCTCTGCGTCACCAAGTAAGCTGCAGGGGGTGGACAGAGGGGGTAAACATGTTAGATTCAACAACAAGTCACAGAATATCAGGTGCAACGTGCACAATGTGATGTGGTCTGGTTCTAAAAACAAAAACATAGCAAGTCCTAGTTCTAAAGATCAGTTACTGTAACTACGATAAAGTACATTTGGAAGAGAAGCTAAACAGTAAATGTTGGGTTGTTAAGAGTTTTTTAAAATTTTGATAATGAATTCACTGTAGATGTAAATTTAGGGGAAAAAAACATGACAACATTTCACATGGGAATAACTCAATTATTTTAAAGTGTGTTTAGTTAAATATATTAAAATAAATAAACAAGTTAAATACAAAGTCCCATGACGCGATCAGAGTGAGTTAAAGATATTTCGGCTTCAATGAAAAACTTGTGCGACTCCCCAATTCCCCTCACATCACGGAGAATCAGATGGAGGAGATTATCTCGTGTGGAACGCCACGGTCGTACTAGACAAACTCTTTCCTTTACAGAAACAGAAGCGAGAACCAGAAGGGTGACCAGGTGAGTCTGAACATCTGGATCTGTTACTGGACTCCAGCTGTGGATGGGGCTTTACTATGAACCAACTTGCACTAGCCATGAACCAACTTGTCTTCTTAATATGTTAGCACAACCGGTGCAAACATGTGTGAGTTGGGAAAATAAACAATATTAAAGAAAACTTTTTTTAAATGTCAAAGAAACTGATCCACTTCTACTCATTTCACACAACCATCGACTTCCATAACATGTAAGTTTCTTACTCTGGTCAAAGGGTCAACTAATCAATTGGTCACATGAAACAGAAATTAGAAACTACATTGGTAGTTGATTTGTCTTTAATGGCATATTAATACCAAAATTATACTTAAGAAGCTGAAATTAAAAATATTTCCGTCTTTTCTTGACTCATGTTGTCTGAAAGAAGTCATGATGTGAGGTCATCACCTCAGACTCGGAGAAACATTTCTGACATTTTAAAAACTAAATTATTCAAGAGGAATAATCAACAGACTTATCAACAATGGCAGTGATCACCACATATGGCCCAGCTCTCAATAAGTGGCATTTTTAAAAACAGCGGGCAACAAATGTTGCTGTGCTGGAGCGTGGAATAACTACTCCTCTTCATTGATGTAATTTCAGCCCTAAATGCTGCAGTTTCAGTAGCGACTTCCCTGTCGATTAGTCACGTCTGTGACGTCCAACCTCAACGTTGCACATTTACAGAGAAGAAAAAAAAAGGGCGACTGAGCCCGATCATCAGTGGAAACACCTTCCTTCCTGTCCCGTTCGAGCGTTTGTAAAGCAGTAATAATCCCACCCAACAATCAGCCGCCTGTCTCTGGCACAGGCCTCGCTGTGTTTGCATACAAAGCAGAAAAAGAATGGCATGGCTGTAAAGCTGCTGACCTTTGATCCACATACTGATTCCCATACACAGCGTGTGTATGTGTGTGTCTCCATGTGTGATGCCACTGCAATGGATGAGGCTGAACACAACTCTCCATCAGTTCTCTGTCCATCAACACAGCTGCTGTGTGATAAACTGTTCTGAACAGTCAGCTCAAAACCTCTGCCACAACTGATTTGTGTGGTTTTTTCCCTTCGACACACCCATGTTACAGCAGATAAAATACACACCAGACTGAGGTCACATGGTTTCATTATTACTTCATTATTAGTCAATCAACAGTTAATCATTTAATCGTGTTATTTAAACCTCTTGATATGACATAAGATTCTGCAGCTATATGCTGAATGTCTATAATAAAATAAATCTCAAATATTCAGTTCAAAAAATATTCAATCATCAAAATAGAGGCTGATTATTTTACTTTAATTGTTTTAAGACTTGGTTTCCATCTGTCAACTATTAGCCTATTTTTGTGCTTCATTCTAAAGTTAATTTTACCAAAAAGAAAAAGAAAACCCTCAAACTGAACAACTAAGCACATCGTGCTGTGCTGCAAATCCTGGATGTTTTGAAGTTTTAGAAGCTGCAAACTCAATGTTCAGTTCCATGTTTTTAAAAACCTCAAAGAGCAATTAAACCCTCATAGATGAGCCGCAGGTTTACTTGGTTCACACCTGGAGCGAGTAAACCGATCAGAACTGGACACAGGTGTGATTTCACTGGGACACATTGAGATCTGATCCCCTGCAGGTGGTCTGGGTCACACGGAAGAACCTACTCTGATAATACAGATTCATTCAGTTGGTTCTTACATCACGCACACTGACTTTGTCCACATTGTCTGAAAAACGTTGAATTTCCAAAAGCCCATGGAGACAAATACACATACGAGCTGGGAAGTGACATTCAAACACAAGTGGTCATCTGAGACACATGTGGAGAGGTTTTCTGACTCAATGTCAGGTATGAACAGAGACAAACAAAATCCTAAAACCATTTACACTTATGAGGGAGGCACATAATTAATATTTTTGACTGATCTGAAATAACTTGGAGAACGCATTAATTCTTCCTTCATCCGAAAACATAACCTTATATTAACAAACCCAGGAAGCAGTCGTTCAAGTCTGTCTCTTCAGTCACTTTACTGCACAACAACAGCTCAGAAAGTATACACTGTAGTTTAAATGTGTGTGTTCAACTTTATATTAAATAAATACAACAATGAGTACCAGTGTGTGACAAAACAGAAGCTGTATTTCAAAGAATTGCTGAGGCGTAAATGTTACACCATGTTGGTTGGATTCAGAAGTAAATGACTGTTTAGAATCACAACAGACCTTTAATTTATGCATTTAGGACTCAAGCCAAAACTAAATGTAGCCTGTGGAAAGTTATGTTTCCGCTCAGCATGCTCAAGCTTCAACAGACAAACAAACTCACAGAATTGTGCGTTTAGGGATAAAATAATACTGTGTCCTGACTCCTGATGGGGTCTGACCCTGTACATCCATGAAACCAGGACTGACCGCGGTCGCAGTCCGAGTTGTTTCCGCTACAGACGCACTGAGTCAGTCCTGACGTCTAGACAAGGCCTGGACCAAAACATACGCCTCGTTTCAACCCTGCGTAATCACAAGGGCTGATTTACAACCAAAACGCCACCGTGTTGTTCCCAAATACCCTCGAGGTGACAATGCAAAGAGAGGCATCGGGTTTATTTTTAGTCGGTGGTTACCGCCGGTGGAGGACGGCCACCAGACGTTTTACATGTCCCCAAGGGAGGGGTGGAACCAGTGTTTATCTGCATCCAGAACCGGCTCCAGCAGTTCGTCCGGATCCACTTTACCGGTCAAACGCTGCAACTTCTACTACAGACGCAATGCAGGCGTATTTAGTAGCTGACACAGCCGAGAAAGACCGCAGCTCGCACATGCCATGCCCATGCCAAGGGCCATCTGTGGACTCCTCTGAGAGCGAAGTGCAGCCGGGACCGGGGCTCGTGATGAGCAATACAGTGCGGCCGTAGACACAACGTTGCGTTAGGTTACAAAGATTGTCACGGGTTGAAAAGTAGCAGCCATGTCTTGTTAGCTGTGTTGCAGCAGCAGCGGCATCCAGTGAAAGATGGCGACCTCCGGCGTGATTTCGCGGATTCCCCAACCCCCCTCATCATCTTCAATCACGCTGATGTTAAGTTAGCGAGCACACAAACAAGCTAACTGGCTAAGTTAGTCAAACCTGGCGTCACAGGGCAGCTACCTGACAGCCTCTAAAACCGTGTGTTTGTTGCTTACTCACCTGTCACCTCTCACTGTGGGGCAATGTAAATACTTAGGCGGCGGTGGCAGCTGGTGGTGGCGCTGGAATGAGGCCTTGAACTGGCTTCCAGGCTAAATACGCAGGGTATTAGCTAGCAGGCTATATCGAGCACGCTAGCTAGGAAAAACCGGCTTACGGCTCTAAAACCTCACCGATAATAGTCTTCCGTTTTCAGGAGGAAACAGCCACGGATACTTGCGGTGCGGTGACAAAACGACGCCCCCCCTAAAAAACTGTTGGGTAAAGAAAAAATAAAAAATAAAACCTGCTCCCCCCGACCAGCACTGCAAGCTAGCTAAGACTTAGCTAGGTGGCTAGCTAGCTAGCTTGCTTATCAACTTGGTGCAGTCGGGCTCGATAAATCTGGCGCCTGGGATTTCAAAGCGAAGTCCTCACGGTCGACAGCGGAGCTCTACGACAGAGAGGAGATCCAAAAACCAAGAAGCCCTTACTGAAACCGAGGAATTAACGTGGCTCGCCTCAACAGTTCCGATCGATCACACACTCGTTAACGCTAAAGACGAGAGGAGGTTTCGGAATGGAGAAGTCGCTGTTTCCTTTCCCTTTCGTGTGCAGCACAAAGATCGTCTATATAAATTGATGACTCACTCCGACAACAAACCAAAAAGACTAAATAAAATAATCCTGCCTTTTTTGTACAGGGAATGCTTAAAAGTTGAGCCTAATCAAATAATTCATTAAATTAAATTAAATACAGGTTACACAAGAGCGAAATTGTACGAAATTTAAACGACAAAAATACAACATGACGCCCTATAACACAGCAGAAATAATTGTTTATCAAAGTAACGATTTTACCTTTACCTTTTTTTTATGGCGAATCGGTGATAATATGACATATTTAGCCATGTGTATGGTATTAAAGTATTTTATTAGTTGTATTCATTGATTTAGAAGTGAGGAAGAAGAGCCAAGACACAGACATCAGGATCATTTTTAAACTTTGTAGACCAACTGTCCGGTCTTCGAAGTGAGACCTCTTGTATTTTTTTTCTATCTGGTGCAGCACTGAACCCCGGAGCTGTCACACAGGGCTCCAGCTCCCGCCCCCTCTTCCCCCATCCCCTCCCTCGCGCTCACAGCGGGTCGTCCTGATTGGGCGAGCTTAGTTGGTGGGCGCACGCGAGCCCACTCGTGATCAGGGAAGATGGGTGTTGCCTGAAGAAGTCGGTGCACGCTGATTGGCTGTTTCCTCGATCACAACAAATATGGAGTAGAGGGTTTTTGTTTAGTTGTTATTTGTGTTTATTTTTAAAAAATAAATTGTTTGATTGGCTCCTTGTTGCTTCTTTTTTGTTGTTGTTTTGTTTAATTTTAGTTTTAGTTTTTTTCGTTTGTTTTCTCCTTGAATTGTTGCGTGTGTGTGTTTATATTTGGTTGTTTTTTCCCAACATTTCCAGCATTAATCCGATAATAAACAAAATCCAGGCAAAATATGTTTTAATCATGCATCAAAAAAATAAAAATAAACGTAAATATAGAGAAAAAATAACAATATAAACTAAAAAAGAAAATGCAGGAAAAAGGACAGTCCACTGGTGCTGTTCGAGGCCTAAAGAGGTCAAAGTCTTCATACATAAATATACAAATTTTACAAAAGAAAATTAGTTTGTTTTTCTTCTTATTCCCATTACTGGTCTTATGCCAATGCAAACAGTTGCTTCTTGTTGGGTCATCTAGTTTGGGTTACATTTAAAACAAATCAATGAAGGTAATACTGAAAAATATAAAACTATAATATCCGTGGTCTTAATATACTGAAAGAAAACACAGTAAAGAAGAGGAAGTTGTCTTGACTATTTGTTTTACTATTATTTCATTATTTTTTGTGTCTGCCTGTTCATATCTACTTTTTTTTTTTTTTTCATTTTTTTTTTCATTTTCGTAAAACCAAAACTCATCACGATAAGAATTGTCATTACTCCAAACGGCCTCTAGGAGGCGATGTGCAAAAAAAGTCACTGAAGAGTTTTCAGAATCTATTCCGGTTGTGACGTAACACCGAGCGTTCCTTTCCCCGTGCCGTCAGCGGACCTCAACGTGTCCAGACAAAATGGCACTTTACAATTTTAAGAAGATTATGGTGGTTCCCACCGCTAAGGTGAGTTTTATTTGACATCGTTTCATATTTTAACCGTTGATGTTTTCATCCGCCGCGACGTTCCGCTCGGAGAACCCGTAGAAAAAGAAACAAACATGGTGGGAATGTGTCGGGGAGGAAAGCACGTGTTGTTCTGCTGTGAGCGGACAACATCGGGTTTCTGTTCCGTGATGCCTTCATATTTTACCTAATTACTACTGAATATATCAGCAAACAGCGAGGACACGATTGACAAGACACCGAGGCGAGTGTCGGTGTTTAAACGGTGTTTAAATGCCTCACACTGTTTACACAAGGGTCGGTTTGTCACGGACCAAACTCCGTTAAAAGTCTTCAAGTTTTAAGACTTTTGTTTTTTGCTGTAATGACAAAGTATTATTCACCGCGGCTCCTGTCATCCAAACATGTGTCAACACTTCTACACTAAATGATATATGACTGTTTCCTTCTGTTGATCGACCAGTTTCCGTCCAATTAAAACCCGTGACGGTGGTGCGAGCATCAGTAACCAGCTCATAAACTGACCTGTGTGAAATAAAAGAGCTGCTGTTTTATCTGTTTTCTGAATTTACGATGAAGTACCTTATGTTAGAGAATGAAAAACGAAACATTTGTATAATGTTTCTGTTTTGGATTAGAAACAGTTATGTATTAAACTGGTGACTTTATTAAATGAAGTTTGGCATAAATTTCTAAGAAAACAGTTTGCACGTGATCTTTCTAAAAAATCAGATGTGAAAAATTATAAATAATACTCAAACATTTTATTAGTAAAAGAAATTCAGTGCTTTGCCCTGACCTGACTCACACAATAACTTGTCCTCTCCCTGCAGGATTTCATCGACATCACTTTATCCAAAACCCAGAGGAAGACACCCACAGTGATTCACAAACATTACCAGATCCATCGTATACGACACTTTTACATGCGAAAGGTGAAGTTTACTCAACAGAACTACCATGACCGCCTCACACAGATCCTCACCGACTTCCCTAAACTCGACGTAAGTCAACGTCTGCTGTCAAGTGTGTTGGATGAACATGTGTTTGTCTGCCAAACTGTAACAAGTCATTTTAACCGTGTTCAAAATAAACTGTTGTGAAATTTGATGATTTTTCTTTTTCCCCCCTCAGGACATCCATCCGTTCTACGCTGATCTGATGAACGTGTTGTATGACAAAGACCATTACAAACTGGCCTTAGGACAGATCAACATCGCCAAGAACCTGATTGATAAGTGAGTTACACATGATCCGATCTGTATGTTGTTGCTTATTGCTGTAGTTGTCAGAGTGAACAGCAGATGGAATGTTACCTGTAATATGATGTGTATGTATGATGAATAGGAGATGAAGCAACACAGGCTTTTTAAACACAATGCAGAACGGGACAAAAGACAGATTTGTAAATCAAAATGTGTGTTTTTTATTCTTGCAGCGTTGCCAAAGACTACGTGCGTTTGATGAAATATGGAGATTCTCTGTATCGGTGTAAACAGCTGAAGAGAGCAGCTCTGGGTCGAATGTGCACCATCCTGAAACGACAGAAGTCAAGTCTGGAGTATCTGGAGCAAGGTAATGAGACAGCCTTCACAATAAAAAAAAAAAATTGTTGTGTCTTAGTATGTGTTCACATTTGGTCACCTTTAAAACAAACCAAACTCAGTCTGCTAAAAGTTGACCAACAGAAAACAAACTCAGTTCTGTTTGTGTTCACATTGTGAAAGAGAACTGGGTTCTCTTTCTGGTCCATTTAAGCTTTGATGGGCCCCCAGTCCTCTTTCCATTCGCACTTGCTTCTTTAGTGCTAGAAGGTCTGAGAGCTCTTCAGAGCTCTCAGCTCTCACTGCTTGTTATTCTGGGTAGTTTTCACCCAGGTCATAAAACCAGGGGCGGTCCTAGCCTGTCAGAACCACGTCCATGCGTTTGTTCAATATTATACATGAAATGTGTTTTATTTGGAAGCAACTACTGGCGTGATTTACTTAGCCAAATTATGGTATTAGTTGCTCTAACAGATGCATTCCTATAGCCGCTGCAACAGCTATATTCTCCACACAAACCTGCACCAAACAGAGGGCGACTGCTTGTCACCACTGCTGCAAATGGGCATTAGAAAACCAATCAGTGCACTTTTTTTGCAAGCGCCACATCACCCCTATCAGACACCGTCCCTGTATAAAACTATGCAAAAAAGATGAAGTGGATCCAGAGCACTTTGTGTACACACCCTGCAGTTTAGACGAACCATACTGCGGACTGTGAATGATACTGAGACCACTTCGGAAGGTGGTGTCAGTGCGGTTCGCTTTAAAGGGGTCTGAGTGCGTTTAGAGTGTTCACATATGGAACAAAAATGCTCAGGGATCGATCTGAGTTCACTTTAGGGGGGAAAGGGACCAAGTGTGAAAACACCTGTAGATTTATGGGGGCGTAAAGGTTGTTTTCCCTCTAATCTGATTAAATACATGTAAAAGTTAGAAATCTCATTCAGTCATTCTTGTTGATCTACAACAGTGCGTCAGCATCTGTCCCGTCTGCCGACCATTGACCCCAACACGAGGACCCTGCTGCTCTGTGGTTACCCCAACGTTGGCAAGTCCAGCTTCATCAACAAGGTACATTTACCAACACACTGTTTACTCAGCAGCAATAAGATGTTTGAGTGTGAGTTTTTTTTATCTTTCCCATGTGCAGGACAGAAACAATATAAGTTAGATTGTACAGGCATCATACACAGTGGTTTCTGGTGTTTCAACCTCCTGATAAATGATGTTTTGTCATCAGGTGACCAGAGCAGATGTTGATGTACAGCCGTATGCTTTCACCACCAAGTCTCTGTTTGTGGGTCACATGGACTACAGATACCTGCGCTGGCAGGTGAGACTCTAAGTTACTTATTATTTTCGAATAGTTCATAGTTTTTTTTCTCTCCGTTGTTAAAAATCAGGGTTTTCTGTGTTGAATTGGACTCATCTGTGTTTATGGGTATGTAGGTGGTGGACACCCCCGGGATCCTGGACCACCCCCTGGAGGAGAGGAACACCATTGAGATGCAGGCCATCACGGCTCTGGCTCACCTGCGAGCGGCGGTTCTGTACGTCATGGACGTGTCGGAGCAGTGTGGTCACACTCTGCAGGAGCAGCTGGAGCTGTTCAACAACATCCGACCGCTGTTCGCCAACAAGGTCAGAGGATCAGACAGTAACTGTTGGTGTGAGGGTCAATGATCATGTGACACAGTGAACGTTGTGTTTTTCTCTGTTTGAACTGTTTGAAATAAGAGATTAAATGTGAGGGTTTAAGCCATTGAAGTGACACTGATGTTTCTTTTTTTCCACAGCCTCTCATCATTGTGGCTAACAAGTGTGATGTGAAGAAGATCAATGAGCTGTCTGAGGAGAATCAGGTAAGTTGAGCTTCACGGTTGAAGACTAGGACTGTGACGTGTGTTGAAAGTTTTACCTGAATGACGCATTTTTCTCCTGCCTTTAGAAAATCTTTGCAGACCTCACTGCTGAGGGAATCTCCGTGATCGAGACCAGCACCCTGACAGAGGAGGGAGTCATGCAGGTCAAAAATGAGGTGAGATGCTTGAGTATTACCTAGTCCTTTTGAGCAGGTCTCCTTAGTTTTTTTTTTTTTTTTTTTCCTCTATGTAGATGGGACAGGGAAGGGATTTGGAGTCGTTTGTATATGTACTTACTGTGTCATATGTCTTATGAAACTCAAAAATTGAAAATAAAATATTAAAAAAAAAAAAAGAGGTGAGATGCAAAGAAGAATTAAGCTCAGAGCTGTTTTTCATCCGTGAGCGAGCTTGTTATGATTTACGTCTGTCACCTTCAGGCCTGCGATCGGCTCCTCGCCCATCGAGTCGACACCAAGATGAAAGGAAAGAAGGTCCATGATGTCCTGAACCGGCTCCACCTGGCAATGCCCGCCAAGAGGGATGAGAAGGTGAATGTAGTCAACAACACACAGGCCTGTGTCTGCTCAGCTGTGTTCTGGTATTTACTGATGTATTAACTCATACATTTATTATTTGTGTTCTTCAGGCGAGGCCTCCTTTCATCCCAGAGGGAGCAATGATGCGCAGGAAGGCAATGGAGGTGGACGCACCCAAACGTAAACTGGTATGTACAGACGTGAACCAGAACGGAACTTGACCTAACAGTTTCCTGCTATAATTTGTTTTTCGTCATAAGTGTTTATTGCACAGATATAGGAACCTTTTAAATCAGGGAATCATTTATTATGTGTTAAAATATATATGATGCAGTTCAGATTCACCAGCTGCAACAGTAAAACTGATAAATATACAAATCAAGGATTATCACAGGAAAAGGTCTGATTGTGTAATATAATATTGAATAAAAACCATTTCTGCAGGAGAGAGACCTGGAGGTGGAGCTTGGTGATGACTACATTCTGGACCTGCAGAGTAAGAAGAGTTTTCATTTCAATCATCAACCTGTTACTGTCAAACGGTTACGCTGGGATGTTTACGTTTGTTTGGTTTGTATTTTAAAGAATACTGGGATCTGATGAACGAGGAGGAGAGGAGCGATAAGATCCCTGAAGTCTGGGAGGGCCACAACATCGCAGATTACATCGACCCTGACATCATGAAGGTGAGTCTTGTAGATTGTGGAAATGTCCCAGTTTTCAGTTGATAACAGGAGTCTGTCATGACAATGTTCAGCTGTTCCCTGAGGCAGATCCTGTTTCACGTTGGGAAGTGGAACCAGAGACCAGAGGATCGGTCACACGACAAGTTTTGCAAAACTATATCTTAGTGTCCGGTGGATCTCTGTAGTAAGGCAGGGTGTTGGCTTCAGGTTGGTGGAGAGTTACTGCCCCAAGTGAAGGTCATGAAGGAATGGAGCAGAAGGCTGACAGATAGTTGGTGCAGTGTCAGCAGGAAGGGAGACCATGAGCAGGAAGACAAAGATGTTGATTTATCATTCAGTTTTCTGTCCAACATGTGGTCAGAGGTTTCAGGATGTCAGGGTGAGAGATGGTGACGAGCTCAGTCAAGTCAAAAGGTTTCAGTTGTGGTGATTTGTGCCTCTGATCAAGTCGTCTCCTGATGAAACCTGATGGAGATATTCTGAAAATGCCCAACTGACATGAGACATCGGAGTGTATATGCAGAATAGTCTGTGGAGACTTAATATCTCATTTAATCTAAGAACGACTCAGGAGCAGCTAGAAAAAAACTGGACTTGCTATAAAGGAGATTTCATGTGTTTCTTGCTGGATGCTGTGCAAAATACTTGAAATAGGAAAATGCAGGTTTCTGGCAAAGAATTCAAATAATTTATTCTCTTTGTTCTGGCTGCCAGTGTTTGTGCTGGTTACATGTAATGTGTAATCAATTCATGGGTCTTGTTTATAGATGGATGATGTTTATAAAGTTCTGTTTTATGTTGTTTCAGTAATTTAATCTGTGACGTTCCTTTTGGCTGATTCAGGGTTTTAGAATTTTTATTTTATTAATTCTAGACATTTACAAATATGTTCTTTTAATGTCAGCTAGGATAAGTAAGGTGGTTCATTAACGGTTAAAGTGAACTAAAAGGATTTCTTTTTCTGTTTGCTAAACTTCATATTTGAATTGTCTCGGTTGATTAGAAACTGGAGGAGCTGGAGAAGGAGGAGGAACTTAAGGAGCGAGCCGGCGAGTACGACTCTGACGAGGAGAGCGAGGACGAAGAGATGCAGGAGATTCGTGTTCTGGCCAAACAGATCCGTGAGAAGAAGCACCTCATGGTCCTCGAGTCAAAGGAGAAGGACGTGCACGGGCCTCGCATGCCCAGGACCGCTACCAAGGTGAGGCAGCCTGGTCTTTAATTATTTTATTTAACCTATAAAGACAACTCTAATGGTCTTTTTTTGAGCTGTCACCAAGTGCAGACGTCATTATGCCACTGTTGGTATGTGTAGCTGTAATCATCGCTCTGTTTGTGTGTTCAGGTTGAAAGAAAGACCCTGGAAAAGGAGATGGGCGACCTCGGTCTGGACATGAACAACAAGGACGATGTAAGTTCCTCCATTTTAGATCAGAACCTACCTGATGTATTGATTGTGATTTTTATGAAAGATGAAAATGTGCTTTGGAGACAATCACAAAAATGGTCCAAAAAACAGCTAAACTAGACCAGAATTAGATTTAAGCACTGACATTTTTGTGCCATGTTTCAGAGTCACTACGTACAAGAGGCCAGGCGTTCCCGCAGCGTCGCAAAGAAACGCAAGCGTGAAGCTTCAGCTCCTCCGACATCCAAAACCCGTAGCCAGAGCGCCTCCCGTCCTCCACGAGACAAGTCTGGTTTACGAGATCCAAAGGTATGTGACACGTCTTCACTTCTTCAATCGACCGTTGTTAAAGTTTGATTACACGTACAGGAAACTCAATCCTCCATATTACTGGCTCATGTTAACATGAGCTGACTGTGTGTTCACATGTAAAAGAAATCCATTAAAGAAAACTGACACCCGTGTCTTTTATGCTGTTTGTTGCTCAGATGGTGAAGAAGGCGAAGACGATGATGAAGAACTCCCAGAGAGGAATGAACCGCCAAGGAAAGAAAGGAGAGGCTGACCGACACGTGTTCGATCTGAAACCCAAACACCTTCTGGCCGGAA
This sequence comes from Polydactylus sextarius, assembly GCA_016801845.1. NCBI lineage: Eukaryota > Metazoa > Chordata > Actinopteri > Polynemidae > Polydactylus > Polydactylus sextarius. The sequence goes on along the minus strand of CM028916.1, from coordinate 9,804,498 downwards.
AGAGGAAGTCAGGCACCACTGACCGCAGATAAATCTGTTTTTTCTGGACTGTTGAGGACTTTTCTTGATCTTTTTTGGAAAGAGAAGCTTCTGTGTGTGTTACCAGGACAGCAGTTTTTTTTTAGTGCTGGACACAGCACTAAATAAAGAACATGAAATATCTCCTGTTAGCCGAGGAAGCTTTGGTTATTTAGTATAAAGTAAGTAGCTTCTGGAGAAATGTACCAACTCATTTAAATGATTAATCATTATAATAATAATGTGTCTTGTATTTGTCTGCTGTCCATTGTGACGATCTCAGAGACGAAGTTAATTAATGTCTGATCAAACGATCAAACAACCGGACCCAGATGAACAGTAAATATGTGACATATTATTCAGTTTTTAAACTGACATGTTCACAATTTCACAGGATTAATTTTAACACCTTATAGTTTGTTACTACTGGGTTTACTTTGGATAAAGTGATGATGCCTCCTTTGCTGGTCTCCTTTAAAAAAAACATTACACACAGGAACCAAATAAATATACACTTTAACTAAACACTGCAGTTGGGCTATTTTATATTTAATCAAATTCATTGATATGGTGTCTTTATCTTAAAAAAAAAAAAAAAAAACCGATTGATTACCTAGAAGTGAACTTTTCAGAAATGTTGGTTCAACACTACAATATTTATACAATATAATGTTAATGTTAATGAGCACCTATTTTTGTTAGTTTGTGCATAATTTGAGGCGCTTTTTAATATGCCGAATTTACAGGACGATGTGATATATTTGTACAACCTTTACAACCTCAAGATAATCGTTGTAAGTGTTGGAATGTGGAAACGAAAAAAAGAAAGTCGTATCATTGTACACAGCCTGGTCAGTGAACAGTGATTTGGGGCTTTTACTGTGAAATTCGAGGACCGGAAGCATCTCGTTATCGGTTTCCGGCTTCGCGCAGCTCGTCAACTGTCAACCGGAGTCTGGACTGAGTCCGCCGCCGTCTGACGCTCAGCTGAGGAAAATGTCACAAAGGACGACGTTTGCCACCGATTTACCCCGGAATAAAACACCGTATTTGTAGACTTCCCGGTAAGTTTGGAGTCCTCGTCCAGCGCCCGGTTGTCTTTACGTTACCCCGTTAGGCGCTCGGTAGCCCCGGCTAACGGAGGATAATGTTAGCTTTACTTAGCTTAAATGCTGCGCCGTTAACAAGGCGAACATTGTCTGTACTTCCTAATGTTGATGTCGTTTTACTCAGCCTTTTTTTTTTTTATTTCTACATCTTAGTTTTAGGTGATTTCCTTCGAAATGTTTTCTATAATAAATTTTGAAGCGTCAAGGTTGTTTTGTTTTTAATTAATGATTGTTTAAGGAACTAACTATCAGTTTAACATGGAGATATAATAGCTAATGTCGTTAATAGTGACGTGCTAACAAATGTAAGAAATCACCTGCTACGTTTCTGTATTTATATGAGTGTATTTAGAGTCCAGACACATTCTGATGTCAAGTCAAGGACAAATATAACACTGGTTTCATAGGAGACATTTGAGGCACCGGTGTCAAGACAGTACTGTGTGTTAGTTTAAATGTACTTTATTAGGAAACACCAATAAAAAGCTGGTTTAATCAGACTGAGATTTACAGTGAGTTTAAAGTGATGGAGCATGACAAAGCAGACAACCAGCTGGCTGTTTTTTCTTTGTTTTGTTTTGCTTTTTCGTTTAATTGAATGTTTTTTTCAGCCTCAGACACTGAAATTATATAAGTTGTATAAGTATACTTATATAAGTCAGTACAATTTGTTTGGTAAATGTCCAAATGTCTTACCTGATGTGATAAAGTCTCACTGCCTTTTGTCTCACTAGAGTTTAAACAATGAAATGTTAAGTTATGTTGAATAATTTGTATCCATCTGGACAATTCAAGTCATTTATATAGTATTTTCCTAATCACAGGTGCCTCACTTTCACTGCTTTCAGCCTCTCAAATGGGAAAATTGACTCTTGCTGTTCCTGAAGAAAAAATACTGTTTTCCTCCCAAAGAAGCTTAAATGACAGTTTTTGTCCTTTTAGTTTTTCCCTGTTATGAAATAGATGTGTCTTTGTCTTTAGAAAGAGGAAGAAAAGGTTCTGTAATTGTTGTCTACTTCTCAGTTTCTGCCTTGATAATCCCTCGTGTTACACCTTAAAGTAACCTACAGAGGGTTTGTTGAGCCTGTACATCCAGAGACACTGTTTCACACTCATCTGTTCTGTCACATCACAGAACACCAACTAAATGCAAATAGGACCTGTCTGTATGTTGTTTCCGCAGTGTTGCCCAACTTCTGTTTTTTTGCTCCTTCAGGCTGCTGTTACATCACGTTTGGAGGGAGGGATGCCGGTGGAGAGCGGGAGCAGCGCTGCCGCCCGCCAGGCCAAGCAGAAGAGGAAGTCCCACAGCCTGTCGATCCGCCGGACCAACAGCACGGAGCAAGAGCGATCTGGTCTGCATAGAGACATGCTGGAGGGACAGGTGAACACTTTTTATTTTATGTAACAGATAAAACCAGAAACAATATATGAACAGTTGACAGGAAGCTGCTGCTCCACTGTCTGTCATCATTAGCTAGTGTCCTGTTGCTGTCAGCACTGTAAGCACTCTGGTTGTAAGCCTAAGCCAATTAGGTTTTTAATGCACCAGTTTACAGGCCACATAATGGTTCATATTGTTTCAGGCTTAACAATGTCAGATTTACTGCACAATGGCTGTGAGGTTATTTTAACACTGTGGAGAAAACAGATGGATTGAGAGATTGAGCTCAGACGTTCCTACTTCGCTCAGGTGGGATCAGCTGCTGTTACATCACTGCTGCTCGGTTCTGGGTCTCAGAAATCTCAATACTGGACTGAAATACATTAATTTCACAGGATAATAGACTGAAAAGCACACAATTATTAGAGGTGGTCACATTATACATTTACATGCAAGACACGAAAGACTTGAGTTTATCTGAACGGTTTCAAGACAGAAAAGAAAAGTCCAATGCTGAGGCAGATGGATCAGAAATGAGAGGCTGTTTGATTAAGTGTGTTAGTGAAAACTAATTGGCATTTACATCAGTCAGTAGTTCTGACTGGGTTACACCAGATGTGGCAGCAAGTTAGCAAATGAATAAAAAGAGAGACAAAGAGAGCTTCACTTCTTAGTGACATCAGAAGAGTAGAGTCAGAGATCGTGGCAGCGACGTCAGTAGCATCAGTTTTCACTGCATCCTCACTGCTTCACTCCAGATGTGGATGTGAGCAGCATCACAGGACGCACAAGGATAATTCACACCAATATACTATCCTCAGACAATATTCACCAATGGGCATGTCATTAAAATACAAAACAGGAGTAGGAGGGACTTAACAAGGATGAGGATGTATTTTCATCAGGCGTTAAAATTAGTAAGCCAATCATCAGACATTAGAAACTGTTTTATAAAGTTCCTTCGAGAATACTCTGAAAATTAAAGTTTCACATATTTATTCATCAAGCCTTTAACATACAATGATATAACAATATAACTGAGCAATTTTTCTTTCAAACGCCGCATATCCAGGTTGTAGCGTTTGTTGTGAAAACCCTGATCTTTTTCAGACTAGACAAACTGTCAGTCACAGAGGCTTTTTTACAGCTGTTTTCAGGACATTTTCCAGCTGTTTTCAGGGCACGAGTTGTTTCTGCAGTGAACTGAAAAGTGGTGTCATGCCCCATTACTGGCATTACATCAAGCAGAGAGAAGAGAGGCTGTGTGGTTTTGCTGTGTCATGCCTCCTGGACAAAGTCAGGAGGACAAAGACAAAACATGGACTTGAACGTTGTGAGAATTTCTTAGGTAATTTTTGTTTAAGATTTTCACTGAAAAAAAAAAAAAGAAAAATCACGACGATGATGTGATTTTTGTCTATTTGGCTATGAGTGTGCATGTTCCCTGTCTAAAAAAGTCTAATTTTTTTTTTTTTTTTTTTTTGGACATGAAACTGTAATTTCTATTCTCTGCACTTTGTAGCCTGTAGATAAATAAAGTGCTGGTTTCTTCCTGAAAAGACAAACTGTTCACAGGAAATTTTCAGGTGTGATATTATTAGAAACACCCACCACAAGGGGAAAAGCCCTTTAACCTCATTAAGAAATTGAACCATTTGGCTTTTGGACTGATTTCCCCTGATAATCTACAGCAGGAAGGTTTAGTTTCCTTTATGTTTTATTTTTGGTGCATGGTCAGTGTTTGTGAGGAATGGTTGGTAATTAATAAGCTCTCAGTCCCTGTCAGAGGAGAATATCGACATTGAGCTGTTTCCGAACAGTGAAATCACCTCATCATGACTTTTTGTTTTGTTTCGTCTTGTTTATTTATTTATTTTTGTCATTTTTGGTCCCAGTCGTCTGATAACCTGGAATCCCTCATGAGAATGGAGGTAAGTTTCAGGTGTTCGGCCTCGTCGTGTTTCACACAGTAGATAGTTGTAGTTCGCTGTGTAGCTGTGTAGCTGTGGTGTAGTTACAGGAGGTGTCCTGTGGTGACACTGGTTGACGTGATGTTATAGATGTTATAAGTACTGAGGACTGAGCGTCTGAGCATAATATGTTATGATGTCAAACAGGCAACGAATCGACATGAACATAAAAACCTGCTACATGAATAACTGATCATCAACTGTAAAATAATACAGCAAGTGGATTTAAAATTGATATGAGCGATTGTCAACGAGAAACGCCACTGAACTTCTATTCCACTCCACCATGTTGGGTGTCCTAGGAAACTAGGAAAGTTGCTGTTTCCATTAATAACACACACACAGATACTAAGCCAGACTGATTTAATTGTGTCAAAATCATGTGGTTGTGTGTCAGTGTACCCCAACTAGGACACAAAACCTGGTACCTGGTGCTCTTTTTGGTACCTGCTCTGGCCAGGCACCAAGTGAGCTGAGCCGATACTAAAATGTCACGTGAACAGACTGCTGGCCACTGATTGGTCAGGGGGAGTGTTGTCACAAATGCGACCAGCTGCAAGCAAGTTGAGAGAGCGTCAACAAAATAATCAACCTCCATTTTTAAACACCAGCAAGAGGGATACCCATCGTCGTAGCCTACCTCGTCATAAGCTAAGCTAACCGAGCAACAAGTACATCATCGCCTCGATGTCCTTGATTAATTTGCTAATATTTTTGTGTCGTGTAAAAAAACAATGTCGCAGCAGTTTTGACCCCACCCACTCCATTCACGTCGAGCAGGTACCAAATTGTAATGGAAAACGACGTGCCTGGTACCAAACCGAGTAGAGTAGAGTTGAGTAGTGCTAGAAAGGTGTAGTGACAAAGAGACTTGAGATTGTCAAATGAAACTAAAACAACTGACACAGTTAAACTGTAAAACTGAACAAATATAGGTTGGGAATAAGGCCAAGTAAAATAACATTAGGACGACCAAGGCTAAAATAACAAACAAAAATCAAATCCATCTTATTTGTTATGTAGTTTAAAACTTACAGAACAAATAAAGAATCACCAACCTCCCTCACTAAGATAATCAGAAAAGGAGAAAAAAAGATTAATTCAACTGAAACATCAGTCTGCTCCTACTACTTCAGAGTCATAAATATGAGGTGTTGACTGTCACAGAGTTGCAGTGTGTCTGGTTTGTCATTGACGGTGAACAAAAGCTTGTTTGTCCATGATGAAAAGTCCATGGCTCCTTGGTTTTAAGACATAAGAGGAAAAAGTGTCAAGTATATATTTTTTCCCCTACTTGACTTTTTCATACAAAGATTCTGCAGCATCTCATAATTACACTCGCATGTTTAAATGAAGTTGAATGAATCAAACACGCGTGTTGATGTCGTCACGATCTGCTCTATCAGATGTTTTTCATCGTTCTATAATAAGTCACGTTCACTTCCCCCCCTTTTCCTCTCAGCTGCTCCCTTTCTCTCCGAGTTAATCTCCCTTTTCACTCCGAGTCCTTATGAAAAGCTGCACAAACATCAGCACAGTGAATATGTTTCTATAGAAAGTGTAGCTGTGAGCAGAAATTCAGCCTAAGTAAAGAGTGCATCACAGCACAGAGTACTGTTAGTAACAAGACGCTCCTCACACTGAGAACTGACAACGTGATTGGACGAGAGAAGCTTCACGGAGACATGACCCACTTCCTGTTTGTGTCTTTGCTGCCGATTGTGTCACAGCCTCACTCACTGCTGTGTGTGTGTGTGTGTGTGTGTGTGTGTGTGTGTGTGTGTGTGTGTGTGTGTGTGTGTGTGTGTGTGTGTGTGTTTGTGTGTTACAACCTCTACTCACTGTGATGAGACATGAAAGACAATACTCTGCAGTTTAGCTGCTGAACAAGGTTTTAATTCTTTGCTCTGAAGCTGATATTCAGCAGTTTATAGTAATGTCTGGACTCACAGTAGCAGAATAAATATATGTATAATAATGTATCTGAAAATAATATATTTATATAATTTATAAAATGGATATAAAAAATATATAACATATTGTAGTGTGTCTAGCGTGTGTGTGTGGCGCCAATGTGTCCATCATCTATTCAGTGATTGTTTCCTCTTATAGATTGTTTTATTGATTCTTTCCTGTTTGAGGCTGGAGCAGCAGTTCACTCTCACTTCCTTCCTCAAGGTTTTTTATTGTGTGATAAGAGTCCTTTGTTGCAGTAAAGTATTTTATAATGCCACCAGATGGTAAACTCATATCATCTGACTCTCATGTCAGCAACATCTTATTATTCTGTTTTACTGCATAAATATGTTTTATTTTAGATGCTGAATTTGTTTTCCTGACCGTAGTGATTTATCTGGGTTGATTTTAGTTGAGACATAGCTTTGTTCGTCTGCTTTTTTGGGATGTGAACAAAGTCATGGTGCTGAGACCCTCACAGTCTTTTATTTTGTAAGACCTTACAGCCGATAAAACTCTTAACCGTTGATGTTTGATGTTCACCTCTTGTGTCTTGTCTCCCTTCAGGACTCCAAACTGCCTCTGTCTCTGAGGAGCAACCTGCTGGATCTGTTCAGTCAGATCGAGAGGGAGTTTGAAAACCTCTACATAGAAAACCTGGAGTGTAAGTCGCCATAAAATAAAATCAACAGTTACTTTGCTTTAAACTGTTAACGTCAAGCTTCAATATATTATCTTCCAACCTTTGTTTACATGATATATTTTACCTCAGGCCTGCAAATCTAACTCTTCCACTTCTTATTCTGACAATGAATAAAGTGTTCATAAAGAAGTTGTTCACATTAAAGTCAAAGAGTGAGGATATTCTGCATAGTTACTGCAATTAAAGGAGGCCGTGCCTTCTGCTTTTACTCAGTAGAAAAGAAATGAAAGTATGGAAACGTATTAGTGTTTGTAGCACGCTGTGTATACAGTATACTCTCTGGGGTAGCATGTGAGGCTCAATGTACATCAGTAGTTTGTCGCTTCGTCTGTGTAGCCAGACAAAAGTGACCATAAATGTTGATAAGTGTCCATCAGTATCTGTAGTTGAATTGTAGCACTGTCTTTGTCAGAGCCTCTTCTCCACACCGTGCTGCCTGCTGTGTTTTAACACGTGACCTGTTTGACTCCCAGTGCGCAGAGAGATCGAGACGCTCAACGATCGCTTGGCTGCAGAGGGACAAACCTTCGAAGGGGCAGATTTGGCCAAAGGAGCATTGAAAACAAAAGGTGAGTCACACTTGTCCATGCTTAACCGCAGCTGTCTGAGCTGTTGCAGCTACTTTATCATTTTTTATCAGAATCAGAATCAGCTTTATTGGCCAAGTATGTGAACACATACAAGGAATTTGGCTACGGTTCTGTTCCTTCGCTCCATTATAGTTTAAACATACAACATAGAAAAACACAGAATAAACATTATATACAGAAAATATAACCATATAAACATTATATAAACATTGAATTTACTGAGCTGGATGACTGCTGTATAGAATAAAATATATATGAATAGTGAATAGAAGTGTGTTGATCTGTCTGGTCTATTTAGGTATTAAATATATATTTATGTAAATGTTTATAAAATATAAAATATTATTTACAGTGTGTTGTTGTTTTTTTTTATCATTATCATTTTTTTATTAAACTCATTATTTTAATTTCACAGCGAGTCACAGCACCAGTCAGCTGTCACAGAAACTAAAGACGACCTACAAAGCTTCCACAAGCAAGGTACATGTTGTTTGTTTTTTTACAGTGTAAATAAAATTCTGAACACTCATTTTATTCTGTACATCCTGATAAAAGTTCAGAAAACTCCTTTTAAAGGCTGTAGTTTGTGTTAGTGTTAATCTGTGCTGCGTTACATAGAGAACTGTTTCTGTCGCTCAGCTCAGGCTTGTTGATGTGAACAAAGGTAATAATAGAAACAGCTGTCAGCATAACACAGCGCAGAAAAATGTTGATTTATTGAACTGACTGCTGTATAGAAAGTAAAAAAAAGTGAGTTAAAGTGTCCGTCAGTGTTTTCCATCTCGTCAGTGTTCAGATGAATTGACTTGTGAATGTTAAAGAGAAGAACTGCTGTCTTTCTTTGTTCCACCTTTTTTTTTTTTTTTTTTTTTTTTTTTGGTTCGTAGCCACGTTCAAATTCTTGCCATGCAAGAGTAGGTGGATCCCGCAACTTCAGCGTAACCAGTTGGGAGTTGTGGGGTGGAGACTCATGGGTAATTTGTTGATTTCTCCCCTTGTGTGCCAATATGCATGAACAGCCCAGCCAGGGGGTCGACACTCCCTCCCCCAGAGACTTGGTCATTCAAATGTAGGAGTTTAAGATTTTGATTTATTTTTTTTCTTATTTAGTTTCTGTGTGAGATAAAAAAAAAAAAAACACAACTTTATTTATTATCTCACTAACAGGCTTTTTTTCAGTTGCCTCCCCATTTTTCTGTTGATTCAGTAACTTGTTGGCTTTCACATACTGGTACACTCTGGAGACGATTTAACGTGAAGCAGTTGTTGCCTCAAAACGCCTCTTGTGTCTCGATGAATGAAACACTCGGGGTGGAGGAGCATTTGTTGGCTGCTTTAGATTGTTGCTCAGTTATGGCCGAGTGTGTGGTCTGCTGAATTAAAAACACTGTTTACCGTCGTATCCAGCGAGTTCTACTAAAATATGTGTTGTTTTTTTTTTTTTTCATTTGAATGGGTTTCAGATACAGTTCACAACATAAATATAGGAACAGTTACTCGTTTTTTGTCAAAATGAATCTCTGTATTTGTCCCAGTGGGGCAGTTGGGTGTTTAAATTTAGTGCAATAATTTACAACAATACAATACGTTTTCCTCCTGGACCTTTGAAGGAGGAGACAGAGGGAACAACAGTCTGTTTGTTTTGGCTGAAGGTTTGAGTCTGAGGAGAAAACCTGACAGAAAGTGAAACTGATGATGTAAAGTGAAGGAACAGACAGACCGGATCCACTCTGCCTCGTTAAATAAAAGTTTGTGATAATAATCCCGTAGAGTCCTGTAGATCCGGTTATTTTGCCGTTTAATCATGAGAAAGTGAAACCAGCAGGTAGGTGATATGTAACAAGCATCACCAGGGAAAGATACACTTCTCTGAATATGAGGATTTAGTTTGACTCCATGTGTCCAGTTACTTTTGACCCCTAAACTAAGACATCTGCTCAGGACAAATAATGAGCAAATCATATAAAACTGTTCAAATATTTATGATCTGGACTGTGTCTGTCTTACGTTTCCCAGAGATTCAACCCAAATGTCTCCAGATTTTTGAAACTTACATTGATCTTTATTAACTTTTCTACAGGAACACATAACAAACAGCATTTTACTTCTGTCCACCAGACACTTCATATAGAGTTGAAAAGTGAAGCTGAAATCAGCTGATATATATGATGTATACAAAGTGATGCAGAGCGCTGATGTGGCCGTAGCAGACTGCACACTGAAGCTACAAACTGTGAAGCATTAACTGCTGATGTGTTAGATTCGCTGTTACTTAAAGCTTCATATTTCCTTCAGTCCTCCCTGACGCTGCTTCCTGCCTCAGCGTTTCATCTGAACAGGTTCCGGATTCATCGTCACTTTCAGAACAAAACAAACTCATCCCGAGTCGACTTTTCACTAATTTCCACATCATCACGCTGCATTTTGTACAACAAACTGAGAGAAAGTGAGAGAAAACACAAGATGTGTGACAGATGAGTGAATCTGCTGCTCGCTAACAAACATAGCAAAAAAACTAGCAAACATTGTCTCCCACTGCGCACAGCGATACTTCTTCCTCAGTGTTTTTTTTTTTTTTTTTTTTGGATTATAATTTGATTTAACATCTTCTTAACAGATGAAACATTTGAACGAAGTTCTCTGTTTGTAGCCTGACGTTTATGTTTCAGATGAATGACACCTCCTCTGCTCTCCTGCTCCTTTTCAGTTGGAACTTATTTAGTGGTCTGTGCCCAAAACGAACCAAGAGTCCAGTTTGTATCATCCCCATCTTTAATGTAAACACCTCGACCAAATTTTGATACCACTGATGATAATTCAGTTTTTTTGTTTTTTCTGTCCCACCATAACTCAGTTTGTTTTGCCGCCTCTTCCCCCTCTAGATTTTTCTTTCTTTCTTGCAGTTTTGCATTTGCAGTAATCCTGGTACGATAACTGCAACACACAGCATTGATACTGACTGATTTGCGCTGTTTTTGATACCAGGTCTGGGTTAATACTCATTGGTTTTGTTTGTTTTAAAGTGTGAGGAGCACCAGATTTGTGGCGTTTTATGACGACTCCACCAGTCGTGTCCTCAGCTGAGTCTAAAACAAACATGAATAAAAATATTTTTTTGTAAAAAAAAAAAATAAAATAAAATAAAACCTCTTTGACCCAGGACTGATATGAATAACACTGCTGTGAATCAAAGCTTCTTATCCCCCCCGGCATATTACAAGGACCCCGCTGAGCATCTCCTCAATGATCCTCAGCTCTGCTGACCTGCTTCCTCCCTCAACAGACCAGGGTTCCTACACAGCTCTGTCTGCAAAGTCTGGAAATCAAAGTCTGATCATTTCTAGGCATGAAAAAGGAAAAAGTAATTAATTATGTTAAACACAAAGTGATTCCACTAAATTAAAGGTTGTGCAGAGTGTTTAAGTTGGGCGATAACGTGTAGGAGCCCTGTCAGCGACGTTAGCTGAGATTATTGTTGTGTGTTAACTTGAATTTAATGTCGGCGTCAGATTGTGTCCAGTTTCAAAGCGACCACGTCCAGAGCGGTGTGCCAGCTGGTCAGGGAGTACGTCGGCCACAGAGATGGCATCTGGGACCTCAGCGTTGCCAGGACACAACCCGTGGTGCTGGGAACGGCGTCCGCAGGTATGTCACTGGTTTACTCTCTTGTGTGTTTGCTTGTTTTTTATCTTTAATTTGATTCCACTGGTATTAGAGAATCATTTCTTTCAAAATAGTTTCAAATCTCAAATATGTTTTCAGATAGATAGATAGATAGATAGATATCCTATGGAGCCCTGTGGGGCTCCGAACATACGTAATGTTTGAGAGGAGGTAGAGATTTCAATAAATGTTCTGTTGAATGAGGAGAACCACTGGAGCAGAACATGCTTTAAAATGTGAAATTTTTCTGTCTTGTTTTTCGTCCATCGTGTCTTTGCAGACCACACTGCGATGCTGTGGAGCATTGAAACTGGGAAGTGCCTCCTGAAATACATGGGTCATCAGGGATCAGGTAAAGTCATAGATGTTCAGTAGATTCAGAAGAATAAGTAGTAATAATGAAGTGAATGTGTATTTTCCCCAACCGCGTTGCAGATGTAAATTTGTCTCTATGTCTCCACAGTCAACTCTATCAAGTTCCACCCCACCGAGCAGATGGCTCTAACAGGTGATGATACACAGCTGAGACATCTGTAACTCTTTTAAAAAAATACTTAATCTACTTAAACAAAACAGTTTTCTCCACACTGTCCATCCCGAATTAACTGATTCCTTACAGATATAGACGTAGTTTTTAAATAGCAATTAAAGACTAATCGTCTCTTTGCACCCGTCCTGCTCCTCCTCAGCCTCTGGAGACCAGACAGCTCACATCTGGAGATACATGGTGCAGCTGCCAACTCCACAGCCTGTTGCTGACTTGAGCGTAAGAACCAGCCGAGCTCCTTGTTGACCATGTGATGTCTCTGAGTTGTTTTTTGTCACTTGATTCCTTCACGTCTTTCCTGCGACAGCAGCAGACGCCCTGCGATGACGACGTGGACTTCTCAGACAAAGACGAGGCTGACGGCGAAGTTGAGGGTCCTAACGACTGTCCCTCTGTGCGCGTGCCGACCACAACTCTGCGCAGTCATCAGAGCGTGGTGAACGCTGCTGATTGGCTGGTGGGAGGCAGACAGGTGGTGACGGCGTCCTGGGATCGGGCCGCAAATCTGTATGACGTGGAAACCTCAGAGCTCGTCCACTCGCTCACTGGTACAATAATTACTACACTTTTTACTTCAGTAACATGTTTATAGTGTGTCCAGAGAGACAGTGTAGAAATAATGTGTGTGTGTGTGTTTCAGGCCACGACCAGGAGCTGACTCACTGCTGCACTCACCCCACACAGCGCCTGGTCGTCACCTCATCCAGAGACACCACCTTTAGACTGTGGGATTTCAGGGACCCGTCCATCCACTCAGTCAACGTGTTCCAGGGTCACACTGAGTCAGTCTCTCACACACACACACACACAGTCCTTTATATCAGGCTTCAACAGATCCAGACATCTTTGTGAAGTACATTTGAAAAAACTAGACAAATTCACAATGTTTCTATTGTCTTGTCTTTGAAAATGTATCTTTTGTTAGCCCTGAAAAGTGTTTTCAGCCCCATCAGTGTTTTCATCCACACAGGCCTCATCAGGACAGTGTTCAGGGAGACTTCAGTTAGAAAGTCATCATGATGAGAAAATAAAACAACAATGAGACTTCACCTTGAGTCTAAATGAAGCTGCTCTCTGTCCTCTGCAGCACGGTGACGTCAGCTGTGTTCACCGTGGGCGATAATGTTGTTTCCGGGAGCGACGACCGAACAGTCAAGGTGTGGGACCTGAAGAACATGAGGTCGCCCATAGCAACCATCCGCACAGACTCTGCTGTCAACAGGTTCACAAAACACAAGCACTCAGTTATTTAACCTGAATCTTCTGTGATAAGAGACACTGGTTGTGATGACTGAAAATGTTTGATTGATCATTATTCACGCTGTGTTTGTGACACCGTTGCTCCAGGATCAGTGTGTCGGTGAACCAGAAGATCATCGCTCTTCCTCACGACAATCGGCAGGTTCGTCTGTTCGACATGTCCGGGGTGCGACTGGCTCGACTCCCACGAAGCAACAGACAGGTCAGTCAATGGTGGAAGAGACGCCTCCTGCTGTTTACAGCCTACAAACACACACACACACACCCCTCCAGTCCATGACAAATGTTTTTGTTCATTTTGTATAAGAAAAAATCTACTTTGAGGTCAAATTTAGATTTAGATCAGAGTGTAGTTTGATTATACAGAATTTGTTTTTAAACTGATAGTTGTTTTCCTACTAAGCTCCATTAAAGAAATGTCGTGTTGTGCCACTTCTTCAGGACTACAAGGCGCTAGTTAGCATCAGTAGAAACAAAGAGGTGACAGAGATCGAAGTAAAAAGTTTCCAGTGCTGCAGACAGCTCTGGGTGAAGTTAGTATTGAATGTTTGTGTTTAACTGGTAACTAAACAGCTGCTGTCGGTTATGTAACAAAAACATACAGCATGTTTTAAAATTCATGGTTTTCTGACATTGCGTCATCCCTCATTTAAAGTTTATTCAGTGACTACAACTAAATAAAAATAAAAAAATCTGCATTTACACTAATGTGTGTGTTCAGGGTCACCGGCGGATGGTGTGCTGCTCTGCCTGGTGTGAAGACAACACCTCCTGTAACCTGTTCACCTGTGGCTTCGACCGTCAGGCCATCGGCTGGAACATCAACATCCCGGCACTGCTGCAGGAGAAGTGACCTCCACCTCCTCCGCCTGCTGTCACCTCACAGTGAAACACACAGACGTCATGTTTGCAGTAACAAACGTAGGTTATGGAGTGTAGGGCTGAAGGGCAGCTGTAAAAGTGTTAAACTTCTGTCCTTTTTTGTGTCTGTTAAAACTCTTAACACTGATGTAACAAAGGATAAAATGACATTTTACAGTCGCCTCTTGAACGTACAGGAGTTTAATGTTTGAGGACCGGGACAGGAAAGGACTTGTTGTCTGCATCTGTCACTCTCTGTATCACTGTCGCCACTGGTGTATACAAACACATCCGTGTGTGTTTTATGTCGATGCGATTCCTCACCATTTAGTAAAGAAAAAAAAAAAAAGACCCTTTGTTCCACTGGTAAAACAAAACCAGAGACGTTGTTCCTCGTCAGAAAATGACAAAAGTATTTCAAGTTAGAAAAGTGAGGTGTTACACATCCTGTATCTGCTTTACACTTATTTAAGATGTAACACGGCAAATCGAATCTTCAAGTTTAGACGAAGACAGCGGTCTGATGCTTTACGTAATGAAAAACCCCACCTACCTTTATGTATTTACTTCCTAGTGATAAGTAGCCTCCTTTTACTGAAATGTCCTGTTTCCCACAGCTGCTCTGATCCCAGATCTGCTGCAGATTTGATAAATGCCAATGCAAACGGCAGAAAGAAGTTCTCAGTCTTGTGCTAAGCTACATGGCTTTTTGATGCAGACCTACATGCATCTGAAACTTGTTCTGGAAATATTTTTGACACATTATCAACTGTAGGCTGATAAATGTGGAGATATTCAGTACTCTGCACCGTGACGTCTCAGATTTATGTAAATTTCAGTGTTTCTCTCGTCATTCTGTAATTAAATAAATGTTTCTGAGAGAATCGTCTGTTCGAAGGCTTCTCAGCCTGAACTGTGCTCAGTGTTGTGTTTAATGTCATTCATCCTGTGGACTCCAGGAATTAACCAAAAGTCAATGAACCTGTTGTAGGAGCTTTGGTTTGTCTAGATTCTCTTTCTGGTCTGAAAAGTCTCTAAACAAGCAGCAGTTATCAGCATCAGGACCAGTGACAGAAACAACTTGGGTTGATTGATGTTTCAGGGTTCTCTAACTCCTCCACAAAGAGCCGTGTGGGTGCAGGTTTTTGCTCCAAGCAAGCATCAGCACACCAGACCTGACTCATTTAATTAACCGATCTCAGTCTTCACACAGTTGATTGGTCAAACTGTGTGATCTTGACTGGTTGGAACAAAAACCTGCAGCCACACGGCTCTTTGTGGAAGAGTTTGAGAACCCCTGGTCTAAAAAGTTCAAAGTAAGTTTTTTTATAGTGAACCAGAAAAAACACATTTTTCTGTAATAAATAGTTGCAGTTCTTTGTTAAAACTAATAAATAAACCACAAACATCTGAGCACAGTTTTCCAGACGTGGCTGTAGGACAAATGAGAAGCGTTGAAAGTTGTTGTGTTTTTTTTTTTTTAATTGAGTTCAGTGTATGTTTTCTGCTCCTCAGACACTTTTATTAGTTTGATGATCGGTCACTTTATGTAGGACAAGAGAGACGATTACACAGAGAAAAGTCACAGGACCAAAGTCTCAGTGATTTTCAGCTGATGTGTCAAAAATAAAATGTTTTTTTCTGCAGCAGGAAGCTTTTTATAATCACAATAACTCACTAACGATGACACGTCTCTGACGCCGGGTGGTTACACTGATACTCCACATGATTGTAAAAACACAAGTTTATCGCGAAGCCCTTTAGTTGTTAGTGTTAAAACTGTTGTTGATTATATTCGTGTCACGTTTGTGGCGGTACGAATGTCGTGATGCATTCGCTTACACTCGCTTTGCTCACTGCCGTTAAAAAACACTCAGCCAAAGCTGCGTTCAGGTGAAAATAGACAAGCTGTAATTGTGTGTGTGTGTGTGTGTGTGTGTGTGTGTGTGTGTTTCAGAGATCATTTCAAAATAAAAGTCTGTGTGTGTTTGAGGTAAATCATTGCGTTTAATGTAATAACATCCGTTCAGGTTTTAGAACAGGGCTCATTCGTTACCGTGGTAACACGATAAACAAGCACACGTCATTTAAACCGATCGTCTGTGAGTTTTACTGGTTTGTAACAAAACTGTTCAAACGTGATGAACTTTTCTCTTTGTTGGGTAAAAAAAAAAGAAAAAAAAAACAGGTTTATTTCATCTGGTGACGTTTAACGTTGCCTTTTACAAATGTACTCAAACGTATTTCTAACGATAGAAAAGTCTTAGAGACAGAGTCAGTGTTGATTTTAGCAGGTGTTAAAGATTCAGAGCACATAAGTGGAAATTTCAATGAACTTAAGTGATAACAGTCAAAAGGTAAATGTTACAGTGTTGACTAACATTTGTATCATACAAATTGTAATATATGAGAAAAAAGTTTATTTCAGCTGCAGCAGTTTTATTAGGTTTTATAACTTGATCACACGATCCTGCTTATTTTTTTATTATTTTATTTTCTGTAAATCCATTTTAATGCTTCACGATTAATGTTGTTGACGTCAGTTTATCTGCAAAGATTTTACTTTCAAAAAAGAAGTAAAATTAAAAAAAAAAAAATCATTTATTCCAGGGAGAAAGAACGTGATTTGGAACTAAATTAAAAATGTGGACTTGTGCAATTTAATAGTTTGCTTCTTAAGTATGATTTTAAATTCAAATGTTGTATTTCATGTAGTATTATGCAGTGGTGATACAAGGTGTGAAAAATAAACGTTAACTCTTCCGAACAGGAAGCAGAGAACAGTGATGTGTTTTCATCCCTGGTTTAAATGATGCAACATTTAGTTTGTGTGAAGAAAAAGTGAAAAGTTGTGTGTGTGTGTGTGAATGTTTGATCAGTTCTTTTGTTTCCTTTAATGTTTTACTCAGCTGCACTGAGTTTTCTACACTGAGCCTGTGTGATGGTGTTCATGATAAAGCGGACGTTCAGTCACGTTTCCACACTCACACTGATCACGTGATCACTAAACCATTGGTCATTTGGTCATTTCAGATCCGCCGTGTTCAAGCCGTGTAAAACTGTGGCTCCTTGGTGTTAACGGTGTTAACGTATGATCGGAGTGATTGATGTTTGAACTCAGTTCTCAGAAGAAGAAAAAAAACCACATGAAAAATCGACTCTGAGCTGTGAACTGAGGAACAAGTGTCTGCTCGTGGAATAAAATAAACCATTTGTGCTGTTTGAACATTTTCTGTGTTTTTTGTGTTTGTTCCATTTTCACCTGATGCACAAGCATAAGTTGTTTATAATATATAATTTATTTCCATTGATAAAAATAGTCATGAGCCTTATAAACTACATACATTCTGCACATTAATAATAAAACTTTACAGAACATTCAGTACCAGTTTTTTCTACCAGTAGAAACTTTCCTTTACATTCTTCACCTCAGCAAAAAAAAAAAACTTTTCCAGACACAGACATCAGGAGTCAGAGGCTTCAGATACAGATACAAAAATCAATTTCAAAAAAGGGTAAAAGGTGAAATGAACAACAAAACCTGAATTTTAAACATTTCTTCAGGTGCTACATCTTGTAATGTGCACATTTTTCCTCCAGGTGGCGACACAGTTACATGAGATGAAGCAACAAAAAAAAGGAAAATAAAGGTAACATACAGAAAGAGCTAATCAACAAAATGAAAATGTTATGTTTGAAAGGAAACAAGAAATTTTACTAATAAAAACAGACGTTGCAACTAGATTTTAGCATGAAGATTTGTTTTTTGGTCATCTTTAGAGTCTGAGTTGGGTTTAGTCTTTTAGGCTGATCAGCTGATGGTCTGAGTAAAGTGACAGTAAAGCAGAGCTACAAGACCTTAGGGTTTGAAAGGATCAATGTAGATTCAGACTTTCTGACCTGGTTTCACTTCGACAAAAGGGTCAACAGAGTCGAGGTCATTTAAGTACAAACAAATAAATACAAACTCACACATGGAAGATAAGCAACTTTAGGTTTTGGCTACAAAGCCAACAGTTAGAATAAGACAGGAATAACATCTGGTTCAAAATAAATAAAGAGCTGGAAAATCTCTGACTTTGTATGGTCTTCACAAAAGTGTATAGCCTTGTAGATGCACCAGATTATTAAACCAGATACAGTGTGATTCCAATTTTAATTAACTGAATTCATTGTATTTCAAGTTGGTGGTTTTGCGTGTGTTTGAGAAGTACTGTCTCACTGCATGTGTAAAATTAACTCTTTCTTTTATACACTTTTATACTTGGATACTTCAGTGTGTGATGATTGCGTTAGTGACTGACGTCAAACAGCTGCTTCTCTGTGGAGGAAGTCAAAGAGTCTGACAGGCAACATGATTTAAATGCTTTTCAGACATTGAATAAAAACTAATATCAACTCAACAGACATGTTGTAATTTCCAATTAGTCTTTTATGAACTGAAACACTTGGATATGCAGTTATTTCTAATTAGTTTTTACTCAAACTTTGTATATTGCTTTGTTAACAGACAGAAAATATCTCCATTGTTAGTTTAGAAAGTTTGATTGTTAGCTATTATGTATTATGGGTATTATGGTTTAAGCTAGCCACACGTTAGCATCATCCTCCAAAGCTGAAGTTAGCAGGTCTTATGCTACCTAAGGTTGCACACTAATGAGTCTACTCCAGCTTTTGTCTAAATTTGATTTTTGTATTTAATGTCAACTCATGTAATGTCAGTCAGGACCAATACGCTTGTTTCAGGTCAGTTTCTCACAGTTAATCATTTCGTATGAGGTAACGTCACATTAAAAGTACTTTCTTCTGAGAACATCCTTGAACTTGAGTCCAGCCTTCAGATGTCTGAGTGATTCGGTGAAGGAGGTTTTCTGAGCCACGTCCCCAGACCTCCAGCCTGCAGAGCAGCAGTGAACTGCTGCAGCGCCCTCTGGTAGCATCCAGCGCTCAGTTTGGAAGAACAGTATGATCCTGTCGAGGCCTCCACAACTGATACCTGACCATTTAACTGAGACAGAAACATGTTGTTACAGTCATGACACGATCACTAATATGCACACTTTAAACGTTAAGGACATATGTTACAATGTTCTGATAATATCCACTTTCCTCTTCCTGTTGTAAATGATGCACAGTCCTGCAGGTTCATGTTGGGCTCTCAGCTAAAAATAGCAGCTGTCAATCATCTGCTGTTCTGCCTCGTCAGACTGACACCTGTCCCATGAAAATGTCCATTTCACGCGGCGGACATGTTGACTTAAGACTGCAGGTGAAGCTCAGGTGTGACTGATCATTAATGACCAAGTTATCAAGTGTCTGAGCAGAGAGACCTGATAATATCGTAGATAATGTTGTTGGTCACGCTTGTGTTCACCACATCACAATGTCAGCAAATAGACAGAGCAGTTAAACCTTTAAAGTGTGGGGTGAAATTAACTTAAACAGTTAAAACTTAGAAGTAAAAGATGGAATGAAAATCAGTTGAATGTAATTGTACTTAACATAATTAAATAAATGTGACTTTTCATGTGTCAGTTTCAGACTCATTGTCATGGATAACTCATTTTAATGTTGGTGAGAATTGAATTAGAAATAAATAGAAAGGAATTAGAATGGAACTGAACTGAATAGAATAGCCTTTTTTGCCATTATACTGTGGAGGAACGAAACTGCAAATATGACATTATTTTTCATATTTGAGATTTAAGTTGAGTGCCAATAGTCAAAGTTCATGATTAAACACATTAAAAACTTGATCAGAAAAAAATCGATCAGCTTTGAACCACATCTAATGATCTCCAGGGGCACATGGAGCTGGTTCAAATGTCATATATCATGTGATCTCAATGTGCAGCATTGGACTGATTAAGGCTGTAATAATGAGTTTGAAAGTTCAGGAGAGGAAATTGATAAATATTGGCAGTCATTCCATCACATCATTCATCATAAGTTATGATATTCTCTATGTTTTACCTCTGGTTTTGGTCTCCACCACCAAAACACTTCTCTGTAGCAACTAAATGCTTCATTATGTTCATGTGTTGTTTGAACTGTGTCTGTCTATGTCTGTGTTGACCAGAGCGGACAGAGTCTCTGATGTTATTACGTTGTGGTTCAGATAATAAATATATGTAGAACTGAGGAGAAGCAGCAGATTCGTGTCATCATTTTTCTAGTTTGACAGAAATGGTTGGGTGTATTTCATTGTCAGTCTTTTACACAGTTTCCTCCTTCAACTCACCAATTCTCCAAAACTCTCAGCTGAATTGTGTTTCTCGTTAGAGCTCTTTCTTTCAGGACCAGTTCCATCTTTAAATAATTACATCTCCACCGGCTGCCGTCATCAAATTTTTAACCCTGGGGCAGGTTTGCCTGGTGCATCGCTTTCAGCATGTATATTTTAGTCTCACAGAGGAAAAGGACAACATCCTTCTTTTATATATATATATATATATATATATATATATATATATATATATATATATAAAACACTTTCCTTTTCTTTGAGATGACCCACAGTGCTGCACTGACATGAAAGTTTGTCTCAAAGATTTGTGGTTGATGAAAAGGCTTAGGTCATGACTGCCCCTCTCTGCCCAGGCCTCCAGGGTTGTCTCCAGACATGAGTCTCAACCAACCTGATGCTGCAGCCTCAGCCAGCGAGCAAACAGGAAGCTCCTGCAAAGCTGCGACGGCGTCCCAGAGTCCATCCTCCGTCCTGTAGAGGTGCTGACCTCCTCCAGGCCTCTGTCACCACTGCTCCAATTCAGGCTAACAGTCGGGGCCTTCCCTCTCAGGCGACCCTCAGTGCTGCTCAGACCTGTGCCAAAACAGAGAAGTTTTAGGGCAGATTGTCTCAAACACAACAGAGACCTGCAGGTTGTTACTGAGTGGTTCACAAGATGCCTACAGCCAAGTAGCAGCTGCTGCCGTCGGTATGGGAAAGGAAGGTGCTTGACGGGCGCGAGGCGGCGCATCAGAGCTCGGCCCAGGTGACCCGTGTGACTGAGAGTCCCAATGGTCAGGCTGTGAAGGTAAACTGGCTCCACCAGGTGGGACAGCAATGCCCCTTGTAGGCCAACGACACTCCACCTATGGAGACACTTTCAATGTCACTTATGTTTTTCACGTTCAGAACACAGATTATAGGAATTCACTGATCAGACTCACTTTGCCATTTTGTCAGTGCAGGACATGGAAACCAGAGGTCTACCTGGAAACACGCCATCTCTTTTCTGATTGGCTCTGCGTGCTGTGACAGGCAGCGTCCCCTCGCCTCCATTTACCTTCACCCTGAGGTGACAGCGAAACCTCCTGCTAGGATCTGACAGAGGACGAACCACATCATGATTCTGAATCAGGGTTCAAACTTGAATCTTTTTTCCAAACCTTTGAATCACAGAATAACTCAACCAGGAGACCACAGACGGCCATAAAAGTCATATGAGATGAACATAGTAAGGTTGAGGTAGAGGTTGACTAAACACTCAAGAGTTGTGACCAATGTCAACTTTAGTTAGTTCCTATTTCTATCATTCATTGCTTCTAAAGATATTAGCATGCTGTTGGAACATCAACATCGTGTCCAGTGTTTCTCTGAGGGAAGGGGGCGACACCTGCTGCTACTGAGTAACCACATTTAACAGCAGAGAAAACTGTGCTAAAGTGTCTTTAAAGTTATTAGATACATGTTGTTGTGCTTCACACAGAAGTTTTCAGTCCTTAATTAGACCATTTACATCGATCATCACCAATACTAAAACTACATTGTTTATTTTATCAGCTGAAAAGATGTGACCTTCAAAGAGAATGAACTTGAACTGGGCTGATTAATGGAGCCAGCAGTACTGATGCGGTAGTTATTAATTAATGGTTTTATGGTGGATTTTCCTTCAGGTCAGTGGGTTTGTTCCGAGCATATAAACAGACACAGAACAAGACATAATCATGTGTTGCAACAGAAAATTGCACATATAATAACAAAAGCAAAAAAAAAAAAAAAAAGTGTAAATGTGCATTTAGATCAGGGGAAATAAGACAATTGTGTCCTGAAGATGAAGGGAAAAAAATCATTATCACCATAACTTTAAGGACTTTGTCTCACATGTGACCGTGGTTTCGTATGGACAGTTGAGCCGAGCGTCTCCACATGGTGATGAGCTGACGTACATATGGAAGAGGATGCCGTCCCTCAGACGTAGACCACCACCTTTATTTGGTACAAAGATAGATTGTTCCTCACCATCTGCTGACTTCCTTCAAAGAGGAAATTAGAGGAAGTTTAGTTTGATCATAAGACTCGGAGTGATAGACCTGAAATAGGTAAGTTAAAGCTAGTTAAAGTTAAAAGTAAGTTAAAGTTAGGGATAACAACCTGAGGGTTTCTGACCTCTACTACAACCAGCCACCAGAGGGCAATCAAGATGTTTTGATTTCACTTTTGAAGCTGTCATGTCAATCATCTATATTTACAGTCTATGTGCAGGTGTTAAGATATCATTGGTTTGGCAACAGGGTTCCAAAGGTGAAATACCATCTAAAATCAGACAACACAACAAAAAGTGAATAATTTTGTCTGTACCAGAGCAGCAGCTCCAGCTGAGCATACAGGAATTGAACCAGCGCCCTCCTGCTGACGACCTCAGCATGGCAGTCGCTGAGCATCAGGTCACGGTCGGTTACATTTTCCAGATCCAGACACTTTGTCCCTGTGGCCAGAGACACGACCTGGGCTGATCTGAGGTCAAATCCTGGAGTGAACAGGAAGAGGTGTAGGATAATCACAAAGAGAAGACAGACCAACAGCACAGAGGTTTGAGACTTGATGAGGAAATGATTAATAGTTTGATGGAACAAGACAGGGGACGCAGTGGATTTCAAACAAGACACCTCGTTTGACACAGAACAAGAGAACAGGATGTTTCCTCAGCTTCAGCTTCCCATCACAACTGGGATGTTAACAAACTGAGAAGGATCATGAAAAGTGCATGACTGAACAAAAACAGGCTGATGTGTTGCAGTCTGGTCTCATCAAAGATGCACAGCATGATCACAGTGACTCCCTCAGCATCCACAGGGCTAAGGCATCCAAGGAAACTCATTTCTATTCAGACTGAAGAACACTTTCACCCATGTTCTTAACGTGATAATCCAGAATACCTGCTGCTGTTTCTTTACTCTAAGAGGTCATGGTTTCCTGCTTACCTTCAATGTCATTCAGTTTTGTCTAAAGCCTGACTGGAGTCCATCTGCTGGAGATTTGCTCCTCCTGGACATAAAACAAGCCACAAAGTCCAAGAAACTCTCTGTAGACCTCTGTGAGCTGCATATACAGCCATTCTAAAACTTTGAGTTTTCCAGAAGCACTGCTGCATCAATAAAAAGAAAATAATCAGATGAGAGGAGTTTTAGTCAGGGAACCAAGAGCATGAAGGACAAAGACTGTTGTCTGATGAAGATAAAATTCCTTTTAGCAGAACTGCAAAACCTTTATTCAAATTGCAGGTAAGTAATTTTTTTTTTTTTTTGCGTTCATGTTCACATTTAATTACGTCCATGTACTAATTACTTTAATTACTTGTTGTCTTCTTTATGTATATTTACCTCTGCTTGGCCCAGTGATGTTTACCAGTTCACCTTTGTCCCATGTGTCTCTGGTGTTTTGATATACCCTCTGCTTTTCTGATTTGGACACATCCTTTTGTACATTAAACATTTAAACTTTTAATTTCTTTTCTGGTGCAGACTTCACTGACATATGCATGTGTTGTTGTTGTAATAACATCAGTGCAGACACAAGATGGAAGCATGAAAACACAAGTCCATCATGTCAACCGCCAAACAAATTCCAAACCAGCCGGTTTGGTAACTGGTAACACTGATGTTTCTGTGTCCTGAGCTGCTGGTCACTCCATCCATCCAGATTTGACATCTTTAGTGTGAGTTGTGTTGTGGATGACACAAAAAAGAGCATCAAGACTGAGCCACATCTGTAGAGATCAAATACCAAACCATCTCCAAATGTTTGGACATTTTTCAATTTGTTTTGCAGAAAACACATTTCATTTCATTTCTCTTTACCGACTTTTTGAACACCACTCAATCCATCGCTGTTCCCATGATGTAGCAGGGTGAAGCAGCATCAGGTCTGTTCAGGATTCTTGTGATCTAAAGTAAGTGTGGCAACGGTTCACCTTTCAGTTTGACGACGGTCTGAACCACAGCAGCTCTACAGTCTGACCTCTGTTCATATCAGACCCGTCTCAGTTTGGTTCGTCGTGTCTCCAACACTCACCTCTGGTCATCACGATCCCAGCCAGGACCTTGTGACGGGCGTGCAAGGTAGAGAAACAACTGTCTGTCAGCTCTGTGTATTTCTCTCTCACCAGGTGAAAGATTGACTCTGCAAAGAACTGCAGACAAAGAAAAACACAATTAAAAACATGCAGAAGAAAATCAGACAATTCTTAGAAGCATTTTTCCCTTTTACTTGTGAGTGGATTTGTGCATACTTACTCATTACGAATATCGGTAATAATGATATGTTGGAATGAATCTAAAAATGCATGTATCGTCTTTGTAGTCAGATGTGACGTATTTATGGCTCCAAGACAAATTTTGATAAAACCTCCTGGTCATTCATTCTCCAATCCCATCTGCTGTGAGTATTTATGTCTCTTCTAGTTTATGTTTTTGACCTCATGCTTTCTAATCAGAGTTTGGTTTAGCTGGGTTTAACTTTGCTTTCTGGTTATCTCCTTTTCTGTCCTGGGAGCTTCTCGGATTGATTTTTCCTATTTTTCCTTTGTTTTGTTTGTGTACCTGTTTCCTTCCACTACCTGTTCATAGTGCACTCTGCTGCTTATGGGGTCTTGTTAACACTCATTCTTAAAACTTTGCTGTGAGTTCAAGATTATCTGGAAGCTTTCTTATAAAACAGTATTTTTAAAGTTAAAACAGAATTTAACATTTTATATCATACATTACATCAGGCAAAGATATTTAACAAAATGCCCACAAACATTAAATCACCTCAGCACTTGCTACATTTCATTAAGGTTTTCTGTGAAAACTGTTTTCTGTTGAACCTATACCTAATGCTGCAAACACAATAGCTACTGTCGTCTTTTCCTCCCCAACAGCTGTGACATTTCTCTCATCCACGAGTATGAAAATGAAAACCTCTGACAGCCTCGGCCAAGAGTTTTCTGCCGCTAAACTCCTCCGGTCTGCAGAGAAGGACGAGGAGGTGCTGCCTACTTGTCAAATCTGCCTAATTATATTTTTCAAGGCCTGTCAGTTATGTGGCCGATATCAGGAAGTTTCAGCTGAGTTTCCTTGCCGGTGTCATCAACATCAAAACAAAACAACAATGTGGAATTTTAAATAGGTCTGAGTATCAGTGGTGATTTAGCTGAAGTAATATAAAATATCAGCCTCAATAAATAGTCTCACTGGATATCTGAGAAAATTAAACTGCTCAGACCTTAGGTTTGGTATGAGCAGATGAAATGTTTGAGTCTGAATTGGACGTAGCAGTAGCTGCAAATAATTAATGTTTGATAAACGTACATGGAGTCGGTGGGTAAATTAGACTTCTACTGATTGTCTGTCTGCGCCGTCATGATCAGAAAAATCCTAAGAATTATGTAGACGTCGTGTTTAATGCAGCTTTAATAACTTAAATAGTTTTGTTCATGTGATTCGACTTTGATCAGTGGATGGAGTCTCCTGTAGAGGAATCTCATTTCAGATGCAAGACACACACGATGTGTCTTGTTCTGTCAGTCACAAAACTCAGGACCTGATGTGAAAGTCTGAAGGAAAATCGACCCGTAAAATGACAGCTTCACCTTCCAGCTTAGGTCCATCTTCACCATGACGCTGCCAACCTCACGCTCCATCTCCCACAGATATGACACATATTTTTAGTTTCAGTGTGACTGATACGTTATGAGAACATCATTATCTGCTTAGTCATTTACAAATAACATCAAGCATTAATATAGATCAGAGGAGACACTCCTTGATGATGAGAATGATGGTTTTTAGTATTAAATGTTAGCATGCTAACTTCAGCAGGAATTGAAGCAAAACAAAAGTAAATGCTGGTGTCACACATACATACGTCACCTTCAAGATGAACAGGAGAGACAGAAAAAGCTGCTCATGAATGGGAAAAAAAAGTGAATATTTTCTTTTGATCTAAGGAAAAACTTAATGGCTTCTCATTGATGAAATCTGCCAATGTTGCATAAAATAGGTACAATACATTGTATTAATACTACTTTTCCATTGCTCCTAATTGTTTCCACATACATTATGTTCTTTCTCAGAGTCTTTTTCAAGAATTTAGTTTTGGTGGTGACCTCAGTGTTTTTGTGTCTTTATTAACAGTATTAATTTTATTGGCTCATGCTGTTTATTTTTCCATTTATCTATTTATTTAAGTGCAACTCTGCCCTATGTTTTCTGGATGACAGTGGCACAAGGTCGTGTGTAATGAGTGTGTTAAACAATTATCTGTCAGATTATTATGCTCTTCACACCGCCTTCCCGCTCCACCTCAATCTCCTCGGTCTGCTGCTGCTCCTCCTTCATCTCTAATGTGCTGTAATAATGTTCATTAATGCATCACACCGCCTGACAGACACTTTATATTGGAGGGGGTGAGGGACGGGTGGCAGCAGGTTGAAAAAAAAAAAATCAGACAAAGAACAAGAGGAGGAAAGCTTCTGCATATTTTGTTTGCATATTAAGTTTTGGAGTTTCAGCTGCATTTAAGTAAAACCACAATCCAAAATTTTACTGTTGTATCCTCCTGTCTCACCCAGGGTTTAATAAACTATCTACATGTCTATCTGATCTGTATAATATTCGTCTGACAGTCAGTCATTCAGTCGCTTCCTTCAGCTCCACGGAGTCAACCTCCTCAGACAAATCTTCTTGTGTTCATGAGGCAAGACAGCAGAAGACATGGAGGACGATTCTCCGATCCTCAGAGACATAATGAAGTTGTTTGGATGCTACAGACGAGCGTCCAGGACACGATCGGCTCTCAGGCCTCAGGACAAGATGGTCACGCTGATGAGTCGCACACTCCATTTGGTGGCAGGCGGCTCACCTCAGACCCATTTATCCAGATTGTTTAGGGGAGCCGTGATTATTTCACAGAGCTGAGTCATGGTGTTACCAGGTCACTTCAGTCTACGAGTATTTATGTGTAAAAACAGTTTTTTTTGCTGTGAAGTTGGAGATAATTTTTCAGGCTTTTCTGAAATTACAAGCCTCAACAGAAAACATCTGGTAAGGTCATTTTTTTAACTCATAAAAAATATATATCTTATAACTTTAGGACTAATATGGAGGCACTAAAGGTTTATACAGATCTTTTTCATGCTGCATTAGTGCTGCATTGTTGCAATTAATTTTGATAAGAAAGCACGTGGAGACATGTGATGAGAGCGTCAAACATGTTCATTTGTGATTTAGTTAACGTTGAATGCAGCAAGGAAGACAGCCGCGTTTTTATTCCTATTTCTTCTTATTTAAGTTTCCAGCAGACAGCGCTGGAACTGCATTTCAATGAATATGGAATTTGCAAGTAGAAATTAACTGCCTGTTTATTTGCACATAGAGCATCAAGGTGAGATCTGATCACTCAAGAACATGCGTGAGAAGAACCATGTTAATATCAGATATAAACACGACTACTAAGCCCAGATAATCTGTGTGAATAAAATACCAAGAAATTGCTCCACTCTGTGCTGATAAAAGATGACAGCCCAACTCACCTGAGGTAGCTGATGTTTGGCTCTGTTTCCCTGGAGTCCTGTGAACTTCCTCTCTGGTCCTAGACTTATGTTGTAAAGTGACTGCAGAGCAGCTGCTGCTGCCTGAGCCTTCGCCAGTCTTTTACTATGACCACAGCCTTCAAACACTCTGCCCTCCGTCCTAACCACCATCACAAAGTTTTTCATGAGTCGTCCATGAATTCTTTCTGCCAGACACATGTACCTGAGTCCAGGTCGCAGCTCGTTGAGCAGTGCCACAGGGCTGAAGTGCTGCAGGAGTGAGCTGCTGAGGGCTTGTCTCTTTGGATTCGTTGAGGAGATGAAGTCCAGCATGAGCTGAACCAGACGTTTGTGGTTGTAAATGCTGGAGAAAACCTCCTTCTTTGTTGTATTGCAGTGCAGTACATCACAGTTTTCACGTAATGATGGCTCAAACTCTTTGAGGAATGTATCGGGGTCTAGTCTATCTGCAGTAAAATCCACAGATGCACTGGAGAAGTTCTCCATGACAGCATGAGCCTGGGAGGCATTTGGAAACTGGATGAACGAACTCAGAGCCAGCTCCGCTGCCCTCATCTTAGCCTGTTTCTTCGTCCTTCCTCGACCTTCAAAGCGGAGACCATTGACCTCTACAGCAACAGAAAAAACCGGAGCATGCAGAGGACCGGTCTTCGACACAATCTCGTACTGCAGCCCAGGTCGTAACTCGTTCAACTGCACCAGTGCATTTTTCTGAGTCACAGTCCAGGCTGCTTGCTTACAGGTCGAATGGCTTTGACAGAGTAGTTGATCTTTTCCATCCACCAGCGGCTGCTTCCTCTTCATCGCTCTGGGTAAAAATGCGCAAAAAGATGACGGGTGGTATTTTCGCAGCAGTTCGCAGTCCAACTGGATTTTATCATCCTGATTCTCGTTGACCTCCAGACTGCTTGTACCTGTCAACAGATCAGGATCACAACAAAAATCTTTATTTGTTTTATGTTTTCTGGTCAGAGTCACAATGTAACTTTCCTGTGTGGGCCCTGCAGTGAAGACCTCAATGTTATTTGAATCAGAAGAACAATGTGCAGGAGTTGTTTGTATGGGAGTAGGCCAATATGTGTGTAACAAGACTAATGGTGTGTTCAGATCCAAAAGAAAGCAAATTTTCACCTCATGTAACTTACACAAATGTGGACACTAGACTGTTTTTTGGGGTTAGGGTTTGTAATCACCAGTGGGAGCACTCTTTCCAGAAAGCTGTACAGTTTTATTGGCAGATAAACAATATTTTTACAAGAGCAAAGGAAGAAAATATTTACTTGAATTGTCTGCATCCTCAGTCGATGACGCTCCTGTATCCCAATGTCTTATTGGATTGATTGATAATGTGTTGCCTTGTTCTGAAAAACAAAATCATAAATGCATGAAACGACACAGCATGACGCACCCTCATATGGTACCACCATCATGTGCTTTCACCAAGAAAACAGATCACGTCTCTATTAGGGTTTTGTTGCGGAATATTTTTACTGCTCAATTTTATATTCACACATTTTATGAAAGACAAATGACCTGGACTGAGGTTAAACAGAACAAGGAGCTTTGTCTTATTAACCTGTTCATTGTTTTTCTATTTGGTTTCAGGTGATTTGGAGAGTTGATCCCTTTTAATTAACAATATCAACAGTGTTTTGTTTGCATATGACCTGGTTTGAAGGGAGAGTTAAACACAGTTTTTGGAGACAGAGGAAACATTGAAATGTATGGACTAACTGTTTCAGCCGCCTGTTTAAATTCTGTTAAAAACTCAAACAGATAATTTCTTTCCAGACTGATCAACTCATTATTTCTTCCACATCTTTGATTTTTTCCGCTAACTTCAGGAAACACCCACAGCTCAAACATTATAACTGATCATCTGTTGATCCACAAAACCAGTGACCCCATTTATCCCCATTTAGATTTGTCTGATGTCCTGCGGCCGGTCAACAGCTTTTTGTTTAGCAGCACATACAAACTTAGTACATCTCACTTAGTACACCTACAGTCTGAAACTCAGAGATATTAGCTGCAGAGGCAATTATATCGGATATCTACTGTGTAAAAGACATTAATGCCTGCATGCTGGAACCATAAAAATTATGAATCAACATTAAAATGATGCACAATTTTAAGAAGTTTCATTATTCATAGTTAGGATTTTAATTATATGTACATACTGTTATATGCTGTGGTTTTTTTATGGTTTAACACTTTGGGTTAAAATAATTCATTTTAATTTTACTTCAGGCAACAACAAAAGAAGTGTTTACAAAGAGAAAAAAGTTTTAGTTTTAAACCGAAAAGAAAATTAAATTACTTTTGAATAGATCCCTGTTACAGGGAATATGCATGTTTTTCAAAAGTGTCTGACTTTCTGGTCAGGGTTAGGTACAGTTTTAAACTGTGATCAATCCTGAAAAGGTTTGCGATCTACTTTGACTCAAGCATTTTACCATTGTACCAACCGTTCTCTGTCTCATCCACAAATTCGATTGATACCAACAAGATGATGACTCGTTTGGTCGGCCCATATATATTTACAATTATATCCCATATCTACAACAGTCTGCTTCGGATACTTCGCCCACCAATCTATTCCAAGATTCATTGCAGCAACATGGATCTGTGCATGCATCAGTCTAGTTCATGTTTAGCAGTCACAGACACAATCAAAATGTTATAACCACATCTGGAGATGATAAAAAAACAAAAAGTTTTAAAAAATCCATCCTACTTAAAGGAACATAATGACTGGTTTACTCTCATGAGGTCGTGAAACTAGTCTAATCTACCTATCTGAGCATGTGGTGCTGTCCAAAGCTGTGGACAATACAAGCCTCCTCCTGGTGGATAATTGTACTACCCATTTAGCCTGTTTTTACCCCTGTTGACTGGTGATCCTGGAGGGCACTGTGATTCAGAATGAAAGTCATTACAATAATGAAGAGTGCGGACTAAACTGTTCTGCATTAACCTTGCACCTTGCAGTTATATTAGGCGTGCGGTGCCATTAAGCAGTGGGTTGATATGAGCAAGGGCTGCAAGATGAGATGTGGATGTAATGATGTGAGTCTGGAGTTTCTGAAGGCAGCGGCAGGTGCAGGTTGGAGGTGTTTTAATGACCTGCATCGTCACAGCTAATGGGGCCATTTATTTTAGGGATGAAAAAGATAATAAGTGTGTTTGTCTTTGGGTTACATCGGCTAAGCTCTTGCACCTTCCCACACTTTCTATCATTCTCACTTATTAATTCATCTCTTTCTCTCGCAGACAGACAGACACTCTCCCTCTGTTGGGCAGCGCTTCATTAACTCACACTCATTGCAGAATAAAACTTTGCACTGATTTAAGTAGAGGTTACCTACACTGCAAAATCACTCTTTATTTAATCAACCTTGTAAATCTTCAGCAAGGGTTTGTGCAGTGGTTTAGCAATTGGCTGCTGTTTAAAAAAAACACTGGTTAGTTACATGTGAGGATCTGTTTAAAATACAGGCCAGGTAGAAACAAATACAAAGTGTGTGATTTACCAGGAGTGGGGGTCGAACCCACGAGGGCATTTGCCCATTGGATCTTAAGTCCAACGCCTTAACCTCTCGGCCATCCTGGTGTAAACAATAATGGTAAGTAATGGTAAGTGACCTGACCTCAGAAAGTCGTCTGAACGTGATTGGGCCGAGTCAAACACAGTGTACAATGTTCAGTGTGATTCCCTGCTGAACTGGTCAGTTGAACCATACAGGATCGTTGAGAGCTACCAGTTGTATGAATGTCTTTGACGTGTGAAAATGTCTTTGGACAGGGGTGCCTGGGTGGCTGAGCAGCTAAGACGCACCATGTTGGCATATATGCTGTGCTGTTGTTTGCCACTTCCAGTGCTGACCGAGTCAACCTTTCCTGCGTGTCCTTCCCCCACTTTCCACCCTGTTTCCTGTCTCTCTACACTATCTCTGATTAAAGGTGAAAAATACTTTAAAAAATGTCTTTGGACACAGCACAGTTTAGATGATCTTGTTGGCAGTGTGGCCCAGTGTAAGGGTGTTTATTTTTTTTAGAGTATGTGGAAAAACATTACAATTTACTTGGTAATGAATAGGAGAATAATGACAAACAAGTTGAATCAGAAACAAGAACAGAAGAACAGGAAGTTTGCATTGCTTCATATTCCATAGTGCTTGTTTTGTTTTGTTTTGTTTTTTTATTCTCCATTTTTTGTATAAGCAGTTTCTCCATTCAGCCACTGTTAATGAGTCTTATTTAATAGAATAATGAAATTAGGCATGGCAAGGGGTGGGGTGGGCAAAAACACCCGCTTGCTGTCCAGTGTGTATGTGTGGTCTGACAGCTGTGGATAATCTCATTTACTAAAGTGTAATTAATGGCAAGTGGGTTTCATTTACTTGTAATGTGAACTGTCTTTCCTCAAGGGCAAAGGAATCTGCAAACTTTTCCTAAAAATTGTCTATCAGGTGCATTAGTGTTGGTAATGATATTTGTAATCATAGATGTTTGGTTTATTCCCTTACTGAATCAGTTTTTCCAGACCTTTCTTTCTTATTACATCACTTACTTACTTACTCATACGAACCTATATGAGTTTATTAACACAGTCGCAAACAATCTTACACCAGAAACACAGTGACACAGGTATCTATTTCCTCTTTTCCATAAGCACTACTCGACTTTACTTGACTCGACTCTACTCAGTTTATAGGGTTTTCCTCTAGGTGCTAATACCTGGTACTAGGTACTTTTTTGGTACCTGCCCTGGCAGGGTTCCAAGCATGCTGAGCTGATACTAAAACATAATGTGAACAGACTACTGGTCACTGACTGGTCAGAGGGAGTGTCTTCACAAGCACAACCAGGTGCAAGCGAGTTGAGAGACCAATCAACCACTATTTTTAAACACTGGCAAAAGTAATAGCTATCACCGTAGTCTAATCTAAGTCGAGTCGCTGTGTTGTAAGCTAACTGAGCAACAAGTACAGCATCGCCTCAATGTCCTCTGTGTTTACTAATATCTCTGTGTCACAATGTCACTGCAGTTTCGACCCCACCCACCCGGCCCATCCCATTCATGTCAAGCAGGTACCAAACTGTGTACAATCAAGCCGAGTAGTTCTAGAACGGAGTAGTGGAAAAAAGATACAGGACAGCCACTGTGCTTCCAACAACTGTCACATGACTATCAGGAGGATTAATGATCCACACCTTCAAGGTGTGAACAGTTAAATGCCTGGGACTTTCCAAAAGTCAGTCGAAGCTACAGCCTATTCGATGACAGTTGCCTTTGACCTAGCACCAATAGCTCAACGTATCACAATGTATCACAGATGAGGTAGCAGCTGTGATGACCTTACTCACCATCCACAGTACGCAGGGACACAGGACTATTTTTGTCGGACACTAAGTTTCATCAGATTTGAAGGTGAAGGTGAGAGATTTTCCTCTGTGGGTGGACACTACAAGTCTCAATATTGGGTGACTGGCGCCTTTCATGTTTCACATCGGAAAAAATATTTCATTAATTTGTTGCAGCCAGTTTTGATTCTGTGGCAATCAGCCACACATTGATCATTAAATGGGAAACCACAATCAAAACCACAGTGCAATCACTTTGGTTTTGATTGTGTCACTTCATTCACTTCTTTGATACTATTTATAGAAACTATTTATTGATACGCAATCACCATGAAGCAACCTAAAGCCTCACCCAAGAATTTCTTGGGGCCAAAGGGAGCACATATCCCTAGGTAGGGACTCCTTTCTCCCCCAAAAAGGTTCCCATGCGCCAATGGCTGAGTTCTGATAAAATTACCAGAAAGTTCCTGCAGTGGATAGGTTGTGGTCTGACACAGGTACAGTAGCTGAAATATTTGGTCTGTGTTGAGATTGGTTCTAATGACCATGGTGCTGTCCTGTCCAAAGTTAACTTAACTTAACTTACACCCCACATAATTAACTAAATTATGTGGGGTGTATCAAACCAAGGGGGTTTGGCAGTGACAGTTTAGTGTTTGTAGGCTGTGATGGCCGAGTGGTCAAGGCGTTGGACTCGAAATCCAATGGGGTCTCCCCGCGCAGGTTCAAACCCTGCTCACAGCGATGCTGGAATGTTCCAGATGGGTGACTTCCTAGTCTTCCCTGTTTATTTGACAAAACAGCCAGACATGCTTTAATGCATGCAACAAATAAAGATACTTTAAGTAAGGTGGACAAATATGACACCACAGAACATAAACCATATGAAATTTGCAGTTGTGATGGCCGAATGGTCAAATTGCTCAACTTGAAGTTTGATTGATGCATCTATTGATGTTTGTGGAAACTGTTACTCAACTGGCCTTTTTGTTCCAGTTGTGTCTAACAATCTTTAGGTAAAGGTTGAACAAGTTCAGATTTCACAAGTTCACATTTTTACTTTTAGGACTTTATTCTGTCATGTCAAATGCTGTGTAGACTAATACAGCATTCTGATGATTTTAACAGAAGTAACTTTGCCTTGTGTCTTTTGTCTCACTTTGTTTACATTGGACCTCATGAAATTATTATTAAAGTATTATTAACCCCCCATACATAGCCCTCCAGCTTACATAGTTCACTTCCTTCTAGGTGTGTTAAGGGCTAGGGTTAGGGTTTTTAGTACATTATTGATTGATCCACAATGCATTCCTTATTAACTCATACAAGAACTACTTCACTGTCCAGCCACAATATGTAATGACTGTGTGTTGGACACAAAGTTGACATGGATTTGCAGCTGTGATGGCCGAGTGGTCAAGGCTCCCTGTGCAGGTAACACTGCTCACAGCATTAAACAGTTGTTAGTGATTAATATGCTTTTTATTTTGCCTCCTTTTTTATTATGCTTCTCTAACAGTTTGTTGCAGTTCGCAGTTCACAAGTCCTGTGGTTACCAGCAGCAATGGTTTCCCTTCTGTAGTTTTGACCCCTCAGCTGTGTCCCAAGGGCAGAGGCAACATCCTTCTGGAGACCTTGTTGACCAAGTTCTAGCTCATTCATATTCTTTATGTCCCTACCTACCCTATTTATACACATTTATCGTATCACACACTGCACAAATCATTCTCAGCACTGCTCACAGAGAAAAGGAGACAGATGTGGCAGCTTTTTCAGCCTCTGCATCAGCTGTGATGCTCAAGTGGTTAAAGCGTGGGACTCAAAATCAAGGCAGATGCCAAGACATTCAATGTTCATACATGAGATGACTTGGGGGATGAGACATATGTGAGGTTTAAAGCTGTGATGGCCGAGTGGTCAAGGCGTTGGACTTGAAATCCAATGGGGTCTCCCCGCGCAGGTTCAAACCCTGCTCACAGCGTTACTGGCCATGTTCCAAATGGTTGAGTGCTTTGTCAGTTTTCTCTTTTTGTTTGAATAAAAAAGAAGGTCCTTGGTTCAACTCCTGGGTTGGGTGCAGCATCTTTCGGTGTTTGCATGTTCTCCCTGTGCTCTGCGTGGGTTTCCTCCTGATGCAAAAACATGTAACATTGTGGATAGGTGAACTGAGCATACTAAATTCACATCCACCTGTAGGTGTGCAAATGGTTGTTCGTCTATATGTGTGGCGACCATCTAGGGTGTAGCCTGCCTTCACCTGTAAGCAGCTGGAATGAGCCCAATACATTCCTTTGCTATTAGCTCATACAAGAACTACCTTACTGACCATCCACAATAGGTAATGACTGTGTGTTGGACACAAAGTTGACATAGCTTTACAGCTGTGATGGCCGAGTGGTGAAGGCGTTGGACTTGAAATCCAATGGGGTCTCCCCACGCAGGTTCAAACCCTGCTCACAGCGTTAAACAGTGGCTAATGTCTCCAATATTACCTGATGTCTGGAAGACATGCTACAATTTACATACATGTGCTTTGGTTACCAGGCCACATCCTTCTGAGGACCTACCTGACCAAGTTCTAGCTGATTCATGTTATTTACATCCCTATCTACCATATATACACATTTTTATCACACACAGCTGAAATGATTCCCAATACAGCTCACACAGAAAAGGAGCCAGATCTGGCAGCTTCTTCAACCTCTGCATCAGCTGTGATCCACGAGTGGTCAAGGCGTTTGAAATCAAGGCAGACAGCAAGATAGGCAATGTTTATACATGAGAGAACTTGGAGGATGAGAAATTGTTAAGATCTCCAGCTGTGATGGCCGAGTGGTCAAGGCGTTGGACTTGAAATCCAATGGGGTCTCCCCGCGCAGGTTCAAACCCTGCTCACAGCGCTTAACAGTAGCTGAAAAGTGAACAAGTGATGTGTGTCTGTTAGTTAACAGCTGTTACTAGCAGCAACAGTGTTATTTTGGGACCATTTTGAACATTAGTGGACACCCAGCTAAAGCTCACAGCCACAGTCTAGAAGGACTTTAGAAGGCAGTCGTAAACCCGATTCTTAAAAAACTCAAACTACCCTTCATGTCTGCTTGCATAGTGCTTTTGGGCTGCCTAGGACAGTGCCTGATTGGTTTGTCTCCTATTTCATTGGTAGAACTTTCAGTGTTGCACTTAACAACATAATTTCAAAGTCAAATGTGTTGTCTGGTGTACCTCAGGGCTATGTACTTGGGACACATCTTATTTATATTATATATGTTCCCTCTTTGAAGGCTCATAAATCTGTTTAATGATGTGTGCTACCACTTTTATGCCAATGATATCCAGCTCTAATGTTCATTTCATGAATCTGAGCTAGGTAAGCTGTCAAATTTAGTAGATTGTTTATCAGCCATTAAAAAGTGGTTAACTAACAACTACCTTCAATCGAACCCTTTAAAAACGACACTGACCTTCACCCCTGACAAGAAAATTGCTCCTATCAAGCAATACCTTGGGTCTTTGTGCTCCACAGACCAGTCGGGCATCAGAAACTTTGGGGTGTTGTTTGATAAGTCTATGTCCCTGGAGAACCATGCAAGGCATCTATTGCCTAAAAATCTCAGCTGGAGTTGATCATACATGCTTTTATTTCATCTCAATTAGATTATTGCAACTCTATTTTTATGTGTTTTGAACATGGGCTCTTTAAATTGTTTGCAGATTGTTCAGAATCCTGTGGCCAGGCTTTTAACAGGTGCACATAAGCGTGATCACATTTCCCCAGTTTTATCTGCTTGACACTGTCCCCTAGTCAAACCCCGTATTGATTTTAAAATTTTAGTTTTGACTTTTAGAACATTACATGGCGAGGACCCCAAATACATTTGCGATCTGTTATCCCATCATTCCTCAGGACGATCACTTGGGTCTTTAGGTCAAAAGCTTTTGGTAGTTCCCAAAACGTGCTACAAAACTAGAGACGTCTGTGCTTGCAACTGTGCTCGCCCTTCGGTTGTGGAACACTCTACCTATGTCTTTGCGTCGACCTGACTCTGCTGACAGCTAAAGACTACTACCACTACTACTAAAGACTACTACTAAACTACTTACTTACTTACTCTAATTTAGCATCAAGATGAAAACATGAAATAAAAAACATAACCCATTAAACATTACAAGGAACAATAACTCCATCTAGTTTTTACTTTCTGTGAAAAACCTTATATGGTGAGTTCTCTGTATTGGGGCTTCTGTGAAATAATCACATTCAGCCACATTTGCATGTGTATTTGCATCCTGAGATTTATTTCAATATTTTGTCTTTTTTGTAATTATTACAATTGAGTGTTTGTTATTTCACTGCGGATCAGTGTCGAGTATCATTTGTCTTTCCTGCATGGAGAGAACTGACTACAAAGCTTTTCTCAGCCTTAAGTCTAAATTTAGTTCAGTGCATCAGCTTGAACAACAAAGCTTGCGAAGGCTGAATGTCTGCTCCCAAATCAACAGGCTGATGATTGTTATTTGGAAATGAGTGATGAAATTATTGCCTGAAACATATGGTAATGTGCAGTGAAATTGCAATGCGAGATAATAATGATGACAGCAATAATCTATGGCAGGCTGTTGACTGCTGACAATGGCCTCGTTTTGCCGTTTAATGCCCTCTCCTGCTGCTTTAATGTCACTTTATCAGTTTGAAAAATTGGGTTTCATTTGTCTCTAACTGTGGAGTCTGTCTGTCGTTTTTTTTTTTTTTTTTTTTTTTTTTAAGTCTGATTAGTTCTGGGTAAAAAAAAAATGTGAGCTGTTAAATTTTATTTTACAGGATTCACACCTGCTTTCAGGATTTGATCACATGTGTATATATTGGATGTGTTACAATCATAGAGTTTCTAATGATCCCAAAAATAAATGTGGGACACTGTTTTATTGGTGTAAATGGTCTCCATCTGTAATGATAGAGTACAGTTGCATAATTTATGGCAAATTATATCAGTAGCACTGCCTTACAGTAACTTTTAAGAAGAAAATTAAAGCTGCATTTCATCCTGAACCTGGGAACATAAATGTCACAAATGTTGAACTCACCAATTGATATTGTTGAGATATTTTAACTGAATCCATAAACTATGTTTTCAACATGTTATGAATAGGGATATACCAGTGGATCAGCTGGTGACTGAAATCGGCTGTTTTTCCCTTGACCAGTGACTGGTCATTCAGACAGAAATATGCCAGTTTTATGCCAATCAAAGGCACCCATGCACCACATGACCAATGTCGCCATATATACACCTACAAGGCTAAACTTTTGGCACTACATATCTGAGTTCACTGATTCAAAACTCCCAGCAAAACGTTACAAAAACATAAAAGCGACACCTCTTTCTAACTACGCTAAGGTAAACTGTGAGCTACAACCCTGTTTTCATCCAAACGAGCTGTCCTTGCCTTGCAGGAGTTACATTGGTCTCCATTAGAAGTTGGCTGTGAGAAGGGTGCTCAGGGACCTAGGGAGTCTCCAAAGTGCAATACTTAAGAGAGATACAGTGAAAATATTTGATAATTCTTATACCCTGGAGTGTCACCAAATTCACTTTACGTCAGTGGTCTCCTACTACAACATCTCGATTGGAAAAAGGTGCTTTGTCATCATTTTAGATAAAAAAAAATAGAAAAATATTCTACAAATACACATTATTATTAGTTTGCCACCTATAACAATTTTCCATGACATTATGTCCAAATATACAACTGAAAATTTTAGTTATATCTTTTGTTGGATATTGGATGTGAAAAGGAGAAAATTGTTGTTCTATAACTCTGCACTTTTTTTTAGATGTGTGTGAATTTCAAGATGTAAAAATTTTCCATATTGAAAATCGGGATATATTTCTATGTTAAATAAATGCATCTTTGTGTGTTCTGATAAGATCGATATCAGCAGGTCCAACTTCATGCAAAATCAGAAATCAGAATCGGCCCAATTGCAATCAGTGCATCTCTTATTATAAATTATTATAAATATACATATTGAATTAACAAAAATATACAACAAGTGTTTTAACCAATGAGACACTAGCCATAGTTCATACAACCACAGGTCCCTGTCAGTTTGCACATCTGCAGCAGCGTATTTTGTGTGTTTTGTTTTTTAAAGGTAAAATGTAACATTATGACCAAATTGATGGATTTGAGTGATATTGCAAATTCATGTTTGTCACGTTCATTATTTAGCATCAAGTTTGTGCCGTCATTTCATTGTTTTCTTAGTTGAGTGAAGTTTCTGTGTTGACAGCTGGGGGATCGAGTTTTGTTTGTTGGTTTGTTTTTGAAATGCAATCTTATAATCATTATTTTGCAATTGTGAGTGAGGAGACATTATGTGTATGTGTTCAGATCTCTCACTGTGATAGCTCAGGCCAAAGACAAATGTAATGAGAGGACCATTAAAGAGAATTTACTGCAATTTTCCCTAAAAAAAAAAAAAAACCTCTCAGGCTGACCCAGACATAAAAAATAAAAATTCTTAATGTCCAAACAGATTATCGTTTTGTCAGTTGAGTCTCTGTCTGTAAAGAAGCAGCTGTTTAAGCAAGTATTGAACATTCAGAACAAAATCACAACAGTGGTGCAGCAGCAGAAAAATAGCACCAGTCAAATCTGACCCCGTCTACATGATGCATATTCCTTAAATTCGGTGCAACTTGCACTTTCTGGGGTGCAAATCGTGAACATATGTTCACACACACTTGCTTAGAAATCATAGATGAAAGAGGTGTCTGGATTATGAATGGTTAAGGCGCAACACGTTGGTGTATAGCTGTCATGCAATA
The DNA here is from genome assembly GCA_016801845.1 of Polydactylus sextarius. Taxonomy (NCBI): domain Eukaryota; kingdom Metazoa; phylum Chordata; class Actinopteri; family Polynemidae; genus Polydactylus; species Polydactylus sextarius. Next base: position 9,764,426 of record CM028916.1, on the reverse strand, counting down.
ATAAGATATTTGTTTGCACATGCAGCAATGCACAGCGAGCAGAACATGCTAATCGCCAAATCTGAATATGTTTGATGCCATTGTTTGTTTAAAATGTACAAAAAAAGAATGATTAAAAAACAGAGACTCCAGTTTAACTCACTGAATCGATATTATGTGTCAGAACAATTTCCCTCGGAGTAAAACAAATAAGCAACAGAAGGAAGAAAAAAAGAATGAAATGGTAGATATATTTTTCCCTCACTGCAGCAGATACAGACACAATGGGGATCAAAACTCAAACCATGTCGGTGTCAGTGGTGTCTCCACACACACTAGGAGCTTCAGAGGAAATGGACCCCCCTCGTAACCCTCACAGAGTTAGTGCCACACTTTACCCGCTGAGCATCACTGCAATTAAGTTAAATGGGCACACAAACCATATTGCTAATGTTTTCATGAAGCCAGAGCCCCAGAGATGTGTGGAGATTGCGGGATCCATCAGTGAAATTGCACAGTGACATGCCCCACTAAGTTTGACTGCACGATGGAGCTCACTTACCCAAAATGCATCCAATATACAGATATGTCCAAGCATGTGACGTGTCGTCAGAAAACCACTGACAGACTCATCACACACAGCAGCTGTTTGCGCCATGTTGCAGAATCATAATCCTCACTAAAAGCAGGACAATCAAATCATTTCTCCAACCAGATTTTACAGCCAACAAATGATAGTTTGATCATTTGACTGAAAAGTCAGCAGAAGGAGATTTTATGGCAAAATGGTTATTTATTTCTACTGGGAAAAAAAGAAAAGAAAAACAACAACAACTTCATCCGTTACATCTGTGCACAGAGAAGAATCCTTATTAACGGAGTCATTTCATTATGTATTCAACTGACTTTGTCCAATAATTTCTAACAGGGAGAAAGAGAAAGGGAAGCAAAATTAAAATCTAAACTCTATTTGAACTCATTTCCATTTTGGTTTCAACCCATACCAGCAAAGCATTCTTCTGTTCCAGGATTTTAACTTTATACATTGAAACGTTGCTAAATTTGAGAGTTGTATTTAACTTAAATTAGCTCAGTTTTTCAGCCTGATTTAACCTGAGATGTTTTTAACTCTGCCTTTTTTTTTTTTTTTTTTTTACCACATTGGTTGATTTGTTTTGTTGTGTGACGTTTCGTTTCATTGTTCAAGTTCAGGTTTTGATTTTGATTTTTCCGAGCAAGATGAAAATATTTTTTCTCTCTTTCTCATACCATGCCAATTATCTGCATCCATCCATGCATCCATCATATTTTATAAGCAAATGCACAACAAAAGGATTGAAATCCTTTTTGTGTTTGTTAGAAATAGCTCCAAGAACTGCTGATCTATCCTGCTGATGCATCTTTTCTAGGTTTATTTTTAGACTTTTTAGCAATAGAAAAAAAAACAAAAACAAGCAATTGAAAAGCTGCTGAGTTACTTTTGGATCGAGTGTATCGGTTCAACAACATAAGTTTGGCTCCTGCTGTGCGCCCACAGAGCTCTGCTCAAACGGTTTGAGAAAACGATGAAGCGACAGCTGGCGTGAAACCGTCGACCAGAGACAGTGGAAACATTAGCTAAGTGCATTCTGACCCTGAAATAGTAGGATTTGGAGGAGCTGCGACAAGTGATGATTTTCTGAAAGCATTTGCATTGATGCACAAAAAAAGGCCAATGGGTCGTTAATGAAAAGTGGGGAAGGCTTAGCGCACTTTGAATAACCACTGAGCTCAGTACAAAGCCATCAATGGAGTAATCTGCAGCATTCGCTCTGGATTAACATGTGGAGAACAATGCTGGTTTAATCCTGAAAGTCTGACCTGTTGTCCAGATGACTGTAATTATTATTACCAGAGCTCATATCATCACATTCATGGACATACATGATACAGTGAAGTAAGAACTGAAACACCACCTGAGCACGCGTTCAAGAAAATGCTGCAACATTTTGTACCAACGTGAAACTAAACTTTCATCAACTTTAAATACCTGAAAAACAAACATGACGTTTCAGTTTTTTAAACAGATGTAAGAGGGGATGCATCAACTGGACTTTATTTCTCCCGACGTCTTTTTAATACTTAATAAATAATTGAGCATAATGACCAACAAGATCCAACAATCTTGACCCTGTCCCTATTAGCTGAAATGACCAAGAATAAATCAATGATCAAAGATCATGGTTTAGTTAAATATATCTAGTATAAAAACACTGATTTTATAGCAAAAAATATTTTACCTTTCACCTGCCAAAAGTCCTGAAAGACAAAGGGAATTTCTTTTTGTTACAGTTGTTGTAATATTCATTTTGGCCACAAGAGGGTTAAGTGCACCACTACCACTGGAAATCTCTATATTAATAAGAATAATTTAAAAGATATTATTAACCAAAAGCATCATTTATGATTAAATAAAAATAAGATCAATAATAAATCAAAATAAGAACAATAATAAATTGAGAAAGCCACACATTTCTGAAACCTGAGCATCAAGATTAAATGCAAACTGATTCTGATTCAAATATCAAACTCAAAAGCACAAAACAAGTGAACATTGTTAGATAGAGGTTAATCTGTGATAAATTACAAACCAAATGAGCGTTTTAACTACAACCAGTGAACTGCAGCTCTGACAATGACCAACAGGTCCATCGCTGTGTCTTTAATTTGGTGACTTTTTTTCAAACCAGTTGAGGTTTTCTGTCAGAAAGGTCAATAAATAGATGAGATGTGATGTAACGTAATCAACCTGATATCACAGCACAAGAATATAATTGTACTGTTATTATGGAATAAAAAAATATAATAATTGCATAAATTACATAGAAGTCATAAGAGAGTAAACAAGGATGGAGGATAATTTAATGCAAATGACATTTTAAAAAAATCTTAAGATACAATGGAGTCAATGAGAACCTACACATTAATATGAGTAATAATTAATAATAAATAATAATTAAATAATAACATTTAATACATAATAATAGAATGTAAGTGCCACATTAGTGTCACCATGACAACACATGTAAACTTCGGTCAACATGCTTGTTGTACTGACCTTTGCCTTTACACCTCCTCCTCCTCTTTCTCCTGGACTTTCCTCTCACGTCGTGGTCTGACCTCTCCACGTTCCTGCTGCAGGTCCCATGAACCGCCGCCATTCACGTCAATTTCTGTTTTCTTCTTTAAATTATATTTTCGATGATTTTTTTTTTAAGGTGTAATTTGTCATCCACTGCTTCTTTTTCTGTGTCTGAAACAAAAGCTCTGGGAGGATTCAGAGAGCAGCTCTGCAGCATGAAGCCCTGAACGGTGACTGACTCCCCTCCCACCACCACCATCACACCCTCCCCCTGCTGCCGCCGTCAGGAGGCAGGCAGCGGATCTGGCTGTGACATCATGAGGAGAGGAAGCGCTCTGGGTCGAGGCTGTGATTCAGCATCACTGATGGACAGGTGCTGAGTTTGGTGGCATCAGCTGTCAGAGTAATCAGTTCTCTGAAAATCACATCTGGTTTTGGTGGCAAAGGAGAAACAACTTTACACAAGATGTGAATTCTTTCTGATAAAGAATGGAAATTAAATTTCTCAGACATAAAAGTGGAGTCAACAGGTTATGAGAATGATTTCCTCATTTTCTCACTTGTAATGACTACTGATAAAGGATAAAGTGTTCCAGTTTGAAAACACGTCTAACAGAACCGGAGCAGTGCTCAGGAACTGTTCGTATGAAGATGGACGATACGACAACTCTCCAAAAGTCAAAAAATCTGGATCATCCCCTGGTAGCTGCTGGATATTTTTCAGGAGGAAGTGGATCTTCAGCAGAACTTCAGCATTAACTATAACATTATGACCACCTGCCTAATGTCACGTCACCCCTGACTCATGAAGTCCTGGACCCCATCAGACCTCTGTTTCTGCACTAAGACGTCAACTGGCTCTGTCCTGCTGGACTGGACCACAGGCGCATCAGTTTGATGGGTCATTTTTGGTACCGACCACATAGCTGTAATGTTGGAGATGCTGTGACTCATCATAATATACAAAAATAATATTTATAGACATTAGCAATGCTGTAAAACATTATCAAACCTTTAATGTTAAAAAATGACAGAATCATTAATCATAATGAAAATATCTTTGAATTTCTTCCTTTGATCAATTCTTTAGCATCTAAATAATGAACTCTTACTCTTACACGCTCTCTCTTGATTTATTCTCTATAGCTGTGTTGGTGTTGCACTAATGGTTAAATCAGTAATTTGGTGATCACTTGTCAAATAATATAGTTAGTATTAATTATGCCCTTTGTTTGAAATATGCTTTGTTGATGTATATTATGTATTTCTGTTTTGTCAAAGACCTATCCTGATCTTTATTAAAGAATAAACTCCAGAGGACTTCATGTTGACTTTGTCCTCACCAACAAACCACAGAGTTAATCTATACTGGAGCTAGAAACTAACAGGATACAGTCTTCACCTTCATCATCAACCTCAACAACCTCAAAGACATCAAGACGTCGGTGTTGTATATGCAGCAGCTGATCATTCTCTATATACATTCACATACACATACATTTGTATTAAACATGAAAGCACTGCAATGTGGGTTAGATCAATGCTCCTGCTGAGTTTCTTTTTCTGCAGCAGCAGGAAACAAACTGAGTTTCTCTCAGTGCATAAATACTTTTACCATCTTCCTCTCTGCGTCTTTCGGGCTCAGGATGATGGAGGTGAAAGACAAAAAGTGAAGCAGAAGAAAAACAACAAGCTGTTCCTGTTCACTCTAAAGCTGTGTCCAGCTTGATGGCTACATCATTGATAAGTCCTGGATTGTGAAGGTCCAACGATCCTTAAATGAGACAGACTATTCACGCTGTTTATGTTGATCCAGTTGTCTTACCATTAAAAGTCTCAACTCTCTGTCCCAGCGATGCATTTTGCTTTTGTGCATCTTTGTCTGGTGCAGAAGTCAGTCTAGTTGCTTTTGCTAAATGAGCCTGGATCCACCAGCCAAGACTCTTCACGAAAAAAATCTAGTCAAGATATGAAAAAGCTTCCAGAGACGTCAAATGTGTCAAGATTAATATTCCTAAAAAAGTGTGTTAAGAGTTTCAAGCATTAATGTATCAGTCAGGTGTATATGTGATGTTTCAGGCCAACAGATTAGAAACAGATGATTTTAAAAGCATCTTTTGATGAATGATGGATTTGACGCATTTGTACTTGTGAAACCTCATAAACCTACTTTGCATAATCTTCCCTACTTCACCTTTACCTCCAATTAACAGTTGATGTTTAATCCCTGCCAATCATCCTCCTCTAACTGATAATCTGACTGTGTTACATTTGAGCTGAGATTCAAATCAATCCCCCTCCCTCCTCTGTTTTGCTCCTGAGAATCTTTTATTTATTGTTGATATCATCACGTGTCATCACCTCGCCGCTCTTCCTAAGCCTCGGGTGTGTTTCAGGCCTTGAGGTTTGCAGGTTTCCGGTGACTGGCTCCCTCTGCGGAGGATTAGTGCGACGACGCTCGTCTTTGTTCACCTCCAGGTGTGCGCCTCACATTTCTCGTAATGTTTTACCTCGCTGGAGCTTTTTGTCTGATTATCCACACTGCCTTCAATCATCATGTGGTCTAAGTGGATCGGAGCTCAGCAGGGAGAGAGAGGAAGAAACTGTGACTCTCTGGTTTATTCGATTCTCCTTTAGAGGATTATTCTAATGTGCCGCTGGAGAAGTGTTGGGGATTAGGGTTTCAAACCAGGTACATGCATGTGCAGGAGTGTGTATTTGTTAAGTGATTAAAATGAAAATAAGCACTGATATCACTGTGTCAGTCTACTGTAACTTGTTGTTGTCCTTGTCCCTACACTGCTGTTGGACCTCAGGAACAGAACAGAGATGCATGAGCAAGGACGTCTCCACCACCTGCTCCTCTTTTATCTTGACTCATCGCCTTTATCATTTGAGGGGATGTGGTCGACTCTGTGGAGGTTGAAGTCGGGAGGGAACAGTTCCCAGTTCCCTGGTGCTGGAATTTACTCTCTTCCTGCCTTAGGCCTCCTTACACTTACACATTATTTGTTGTTGTGAGCAGTGAACAGGCCTGGTTGTAATGGCGGATTCCTCACAGAAGTTAATGTATGATATGATGCAGTCTGTGAGGTTGTCAGTGCCCTCTCCATGGGGTTCACAGAGCATGTCCCAGTCCTACAGCACCTCACTAGCCTTGTGATTGTGAGTCCACCTCCTCACTGTCCTTTGAACTACATAAACATACAGAGGTGACAACAACACCAGGTTTCCAGTGTTTTCTCCAGTGGAGCAGTCAACAAACCAGTGAAAAATGGAGAATTTGGAGTCCAGATTAATGTGGTTAAAGTCACCAGTTAGTGTTTGTGTGAAGCTTTGTGTGGGAGAGTGCTAAATGCTGATCACGTAAAACCACTTCGCTCAGAGCAACAGCTGGTGACATAAAGTGGTAAACAAAGATTTTTAAAGAAAAGTAAAGAAAAAGATTGGAAACGAACAGTAAAATAGCAGTAATATGCCATAAATAAAACCACACTGGATAGCATCCCTGGCCACTTTTCCATCCATCTGTGGCAAATTTAATGGAATTCAGTTTAAAGCAGTTGGTGCCTAGAAAAGGAGTTTGTGAGCAGTGTCTTGAAAAGGAGATATTCACTAAATTATATGTGAACATAAATTGTGCTTCTAGTTTTGGTCTTGTAGTCACTTACTGTTGCCCGGTTTTGTTAAAAACAGTTGATCAGCTGACCTGATTGGTCTTCCTCAACATCTTTAAAATGATTCCTTCAAAATAATCATAAAAAGAAGATTTCATACCATACACAGTTGATTGGTTGAAATGTGAGTAAGGTGACTTTTTTTTTTTTTCCAAAATCCTCTATAGAGCCTGACTGCTGTTTGCAAAAACTGTGTTGGGTGAGACAGTTGAGCAGGAGCAAGTAGTACAAGTATTGATGTTTACTGTAAATGTCTTAGTTCCACCAAACCACAATCAGTCCCCTCACTCAATGAAACACATCTATTCTAGAGATCAGACCGTAAGTTGTCTGAAACCAGACTGTCATCAGTGTTCTGAACAGCTCAGCAGTGGTTCAGGTTTCTCTTTAGAGTGACAGTAGACATGTCAACATCTAGGGGGCGATGCAGTACAAGCATCTCTGCTATGAAAACATTGCGATGCTAGCTTTCATCTCCAGCAGGTGTTATGTAGACGCACAAAAATGAGTGAAAGTTTTGCTGCGTTTTCATCTTTACAAGTTAAAGTTTGTTGAAAAAACAAATAAAAGAACTGCTTTTTATTCATACCTCTCAGCTTCAATAGAAGCTTTAATTTACTGGATTTTACTCTAATTAGCTTCCTCCGCCTTAAAGCCCTGCAGGCTCCATGAGACCGGAGGCTGGTTTGTGCATTTTAATCCTTAAAGCAAAACTACATCTCAGATTGACTGTGACTTGTTAAATAAAAGAAGAGGAGACGAAGGACTGACTGACACGTCTAACATCTTCTGCTGATTCTCAGACATGTTCAGATGAGATACAGTGGATGAGACGCACACAGACTATTATGCCAGCATCTGATGGAAAACAGATTATACAGTATGTTGGCCTGTGGCTGAGATCCCACAGGCAGCAGGAATAAAATGCTCTCTCTCTCTCTCTCTCTCTTTCTGTGGAATGAGCTTCCTCATCTTCTCCTCAGGCCAAACATTATTCTGTACATTATCTATGTCGCTGTTCCTGTGAAGAGCTGCTGATGTTGAAGCCTCTAGGCTCCTTCTCTTCAGCCTCTTCAATCACGTTTGGTGGCGACGAGGGTTTAGCTGTATGTGCTGCGATTTGTGTTTGCGTTATATTGCACAATTAGCATATTTATGTTTTCCTGTCTGTCTGCTCGGAACAACATGCAGATGTAACAATGACTGCGTGGTGGTCTAACCACCGCCGGCCATTTCCTTCTCACTACAGAGGCAGTTTCCTCCAAGTCCGTGTCCTCCTCACAAGTTGTTTCTTGCACAATGAAGTCATAATGTTACAACTTATTTCTCGATATCTCAATGTGGTCTGGATACACCTTCATATCTTTCATATTATTTTACTTTGTCTGTCTGGACTCAGTTTTAATTTCCTGTTTTCTTTTGGTCATCAAATTTTCTTAAGTATGTTGTTTTTTTTTTTTTTTTTTTTTTTTATGTTCCTGGTTTTCTTCCTCATGCCTGGTTAAATTTCCTAGATCTTTCCTAGTCTCATTAAAGTTCGTCCACGATGTTTACCTGTGTTGTTGTTTCAGTTAAAAGCAGTTTAGAGTGGGAGACAGGGATCTCTTTCCTGACATAAGCATTAAACAGTTTAGATATTTTAGGAGACAGTGGTACATCTTAACCAGCTCTCAGCAACTCATCAGTGGAGCTCTCAGGGTCACTGACATAATATAATGCAAATATATATGAACTTCCTACTTCCTTCCTTTTCTGTCCTTCTAATCACCATGTTTCTCGTTACTCTCTATAAACTATATCCAGTTGCCTTATCTCCTACCTCCTGCTTCTTTTCCTGTTTGCTTTATTACTATTTTGCATCTGTGAGTAGAGGAGAGGTTTGTCTTATAGTTGTTAAAGTCAGCTCCGGTCGTGCTTCAGTGATGCTGCATGGACGAGGTGATTAGATTTCATGAATATCTGAATTACTGATTAAATATTTCCTGGTGGTTTCCTTCTGTGAACAGACGTGGAGATGGTATCACTCCTCCCCAGACGACTCTGTTACGACTGTGTGTTCATCATTAAAACTGAGGCTCTCTCTCTCTCTCTCTCTCTCACACACACACACACACACACACACACACACACACACACACACACACACACACACACACACACACACACACACACACACACACACACACACACACACACACACACACACACACACACACACACACACTGGTCGCTCTGTGTATTCAGTGTCAGGTGCCCACGTGAATCTGTGTGTAGAGGTAAAAAGGGTTTTTTAAGGCAGTACTGTAGGTAACACAACACACCAGCGCCACCAAGCGGTAACTGCATAAACTTCACAAACTTGTGCTGTTAGTGTCACCACATCTGGCAGCACAGCTGTGATTGTTCTTCATGGACATTTTAGCTCCATTCTCGTCTCAACTATTTGTGTCACAGCCACGTCTCCGATTAACAACTAAAAGATCCAAATGTGACTGTTTTTTTAACAACAGTTTTCTTTTGATTTTTATTGCCATCAGAATCACGAAATTTAGCAAAACTTTAGCAATAATAATAAATTAGCACCGAATCCACTGATCGGGAAAGATCGGGCAGATTATTATTATTATTATTATTGTTGTTGTTGTTGTTATTATTGTTATCATTGTTGTTGTTGTTGTTATTATTATTCCTTTATTATTATTATTTCTTCCGAATAACAACTTGCGTTTTCTTCTCGTTTCTGTCAGAATTCAAGACGTAGAGAAAAATCCACAAGAGGGCGCCATCGTCCTAATGTCTGAGGTTTTATGTTGAAGGCACAAAGCGGTTACTTCCGGTCTAGTATCGTCTAACTCCTCGCTCTTTGACGCATCTCATCAGAAGATGCTTCACAGATGAGGTTTAACACCGATGTAATTTCAGCGAAGCTTTAACCACCGGTTTGCTCAGACGCTGTGATATGAGTCGGACACGAAGGTTTAAAACTGGGTCGTCGCTTCAGACTGTCAGGTTAGTGGTGTAAAATGTCGCTATTGTTGTTATTTTACCTTAGCTGCTTTACTAAATAGCGACGTTTGCCGAACTGCGCGAAAAGACTTCCGGTTGTAGTTTTCAAAAGAAAAATCTGAATCGACGAACAGTGTTTTCGTTATTTTTTTTTCCATTAAAAATACAATTTAACGGGGCTGTTTTCTAAAATGTGGCGGCTCACACGTAGCAGAACAGAAGTGTTTAATGAATTCTGCAAATATTTATAAGCTAGTTGTTTTAAATATTCTGTAAATTTGAATAATTTGACGCAACCAAGCTAACATTAGTCAGTTTTAACAAAAGCCTTAAATTTCGATAAACGATAATTTAAATAAAATACATTTTATTTCGTGTGTTTATCATGTAAGAGGTATTTCATTGTAGGCAGCGTTGATTTAGTTACTCTTATGATAATATATGTGTTAAATTTTACATTTACACGTTTTTATAACTGAAATGTATATGTGAATGACTTGATTGTGATATATGCTTCTACTGTTGGTTATTTAATGTCTTTAGACTGATGTCAAAGGGTTTTAATGACACGTTAAGGGATTTTGTGCCTGGTGTTTTAGCGCTATTGCCTTACACGTGAAACATCGAGCTTTTATTTTGAAACGCCGTGCCCCTGTTTTCGTGTCGGTGAGCTTTTGAGCGCAGTTGTTTTGAAAACAGCACTGCGGTGTTTCTCTCGGTGTCTCTCGGGTTTCGACGGTTCGTCTCCTTCACCGACTTTTATTGGTATTTGTTCGTTCACATCCTCCGGGGACGCGCACGGGGATTTAATCGCCGAATGCCAGAGTGCGTCGGCCGCAGGGAGGACAGCTGGTGCGGTGATAACATCGGTGGGAGGCGGGGGAGGAGGAGGCGGGATGCCCTTGACTTGTGAAGAGGAGTTGGGAGGAGAAGCGGGGACTCCATCATGTAAGTGACATTGTGGCTGTGTGGTTTTCTCCGGCAGGGTCAGGGATGCGGCTCTGCGGTCGCTGCAGCTTCACTTCACCCCCGGCGGCCGAGAAGCGGCGGCGGCGTCCTGCTGACGGAGGAAGCGCTGAGCATCTGCAGGGAGCCGGTGAACGGAGGAGGCCTGAGCGGTCTCCACCTCAGGGTGAGATACTGCCCAAAGGAAAGTGTGCATGACGAGATAAACACACTGAGGCTGCACCGCCTGCGCTGCAGATAAGAACAGGCTGTGAATCTACTTTGACTCTTGCCATATTTTCTCTCTCTGGACCTCTTTAGGTGCCACAGACTGTGTGTGTGGGAGTAGATGTGCCTGGTAACAATACTGACACATGAAACGGGCTGCAGCCCCTGAACTGTAACTGTAGCTGTTTTTTTCTAAAGTAAAGAGGATTTGACTGGGAATCATGGCTGACCACGAAGAGGCAGAGTCGTCCGAGTCCCTTCAGAAGGATGATGGGTTTTCCAGTGAGCTGGAGGAGCCAGGTACAAATTTCAAATCCAAAAGTATGCCGGTGTTAAATGAAGCAGCTCCTCAGAAGGAAACCTTACTGTCCAGCTCTGCTCGGATGTCCATAATGGCAGAAGAGAGTGCAGAATTTATCCAGCTCCCGGCCAAGACTGAGTCCTTCGAGACCGAGTCTCCAACCAGATCAAACCACTCGCCCAAGCCAGGGAAGTCGGCTCTGAACAGGCCGAGCTCTTACATGGAGAACACGGAGAACCGTAGGAGTAAAACCATGATGAGGAGGAAGCCTCCGGGGTTTTTCTCCTCCAGGTTGTCGAGGATCCGTCTGCCCAGCAGGAAGTACCTGGGCATCATCCTACAGGACTCGCGCTGCTTCCTATTCTGCATGTGCTACCTGACGTTTATCCAGTCGCTCATGGTGTCCGGCTACCTCAGCAGCGTCATCACCACCATCGAAAAGAGGTACAGCCTGAGGAGCTCTGAGTCGGGCCTCCTCGTCAGCTGCTTCGACATCGGGAGCCTCCTGGTGGTCGTCTTCATCAGCTACTTCGGTGGTCGGGGTCAGAGACCTCGCTGGTTGGCAGTGGGCGGGGTTTTCATCGCTGTGGGCGCCGCCCTCTTCTCCTTACCTCACTTCATCTCCCCAGCCTATCAGATCAAAGAGGTCAACTCATCCTCCGCCAACGAGGGTCTGTGCATGAACAGCAACGCTAGTGGCAGGGATCGTGTCGACATCACTTCCTGTCCCCGAGACCAGGAGGGCAACGAGCACAACCTGTACGTGGCGCTGTTCATTATCGCCCAGATCTTGGTGGGGATGGGATCGACGCCCATCTACACGCTGGGACCCACCTACCTGGACGACAACGTCAAGAAGGAGAATGCTTCGCTTTATCTTGGTAAGAGTTTCTGTGAAAATGGCACCTGCAAAGTCAGTTCAGGTGTATTTGTATCAAGTCAAAGAGAAAAGGCTGATGGGGCACTTTATACTGTTACAATCAGCTACAGGTGCAATGATTACAATAATATTATTATTATTATTATTATTATTATTACCACATTTATAATAATTACCATAAAATCTACAGGTTTCATTGTTGTAGTGTAACGTTTTTTAGCTGCCCATGTTGGTGCTAGATATAAACTAGCTCAGTTGCCTCAGCTGTTTGCACCTGTCTTTTACCTTTTTATTTAAATAATTTAAAAGTTAACGTTTTAGCCATCGTAGATCATAATCTGTAGTTGCACCAAATCGCCCAATAGCTGGGGCCGAGAGACGGTAATGAAACTATGGTGTGAGTTGAGGCGTGAGGCTTTCTGAGCAGCCATGTTGGATGGACTCAATATAAAACTTATTGAGACATAAATACCTGAATAAATCACAGTGAAGTTTTGCTGTGGGACGTGAATTGGTTTGGCCTGGGCAGTCAGTTTGGACAACAGCCTGTTCCCTGCTCTTCCTGATCCTGAAAAATCGGGAACCATTGAAAAACGAGCTTTTACGCCGGTGTGGGTTCAACAGGATGATGCACTAGTTCGGCGACCTTAAACACATTTGTTTACAACCAACATGGCTGCCATGAAGGAGCGGCGTTTGTTTGATTCAGCTGCAGCTGCTGTTTTAAGAGATTTTAACAGTGAGTTTTCTTTGAAAATGGAGCAAAAAGTAGCAAACTACAATCGGTTAAATTTGGTTTCAGTGTTGTTTTTATGGCATTCAGACCTTTTCTTTTAAAAATGCAAACAAACACAGCAGCACTGGGTTATACAGACAGTTATTTATACTGCTCTGCTCAGACGAAGTTTCTTACAAACACCTGTGACCAGATTTACCTTCATGTTTGAGACCAAGAACCACTCTTGTCTGTGTTATATTGGCAGTGAAATCCCAATAAAACCCTAAAACCTAAACCAAACCCAAAAAGTGGGTGGAAGGTTTCTATAACATCTGAGAGATGTGTGGGAACACACTAAGATTTTTACTGTTAAAGTCCAAAAAACAGGGACCCTGAGTTTCTCTGATCTCTACATCTACTTCCTACAAGTCAAACATGCTCCAGAAAGTTCTGCGTCAACCTCGACTGTATGACCTTGAAACCCCCACCACCTTCCCCCACTCACACCCCTTTCTCATCGACCCTCTTTTCCCTTTCACATGCTTCTCGCCCCAGTAGCCTCAAACAAGGTAAAGCCTAATTAAACCAACAAATGAGCGCAGTGTTATGAAAGAAAGTAGGGGAAGTGGAGGGAAGGTCTTATGTGCATTCCTGTCGTTTGGGGGGTGTGCAACAACAAAAGCGTCACAAAGACTCAGCTCTGGTCCAAACCTGGTTTGTGAACACAACAAGAGCTTTGATCAAAGAAGCAGCTGGTCGGTGGAAATCACCTGCAAACTGTGCAGGCTGACCTCAACTTTAGATACAAATTGTAGATTTGTCCTTATACGTGGAAAATGACACAGCAAGAACTATGAAACTGACATATGAATGCTGAGGTTCTTGTAGCAGCTAGTCAGTGGAGAACCTGCAGGGCAAACAAGAATAAATGTCAACATTGTGAAACAGTGAGTTTTGTGTTGTGTGACAATTAAAGGAGTTTGTTTTTACACTTAAAGGTGACAGAGAATCAAAAATAAGTTTTCACCTCGTCTTTGTTGAAGAACGGTCGTCTGCTCACGTTGCGGAAAGATGTGCTACAAATTCTGAACATCTCCTTTTAGTAGAATTGTCCATTGAAAAAAGAGTCAATTTCAAAAACGGTTGTTTGTGACATAAAATGTATCTCACTGCCCCCCACTCTGATCTAATTTCCTTCTCTTCAAACGCAATTAGCTGTAAAATGATGGTCTGTCTGTGTTATGAAGCCGTTACATTCATTTGAGTGACACTGACGGCAGCCAATCAGTGTCAAGTGCTTGCATTTCATAAAGAGGTTGCCAGTTAAGTCAGAAAAGATCCAAATAGGTGCAAACCCATGTGTTTAAAATCCCCCACCCTAAAGTAGCTTTCTGGGAGAGGTTATTATGAAGCTTCTGAGGCGTTACAGACCCAACCAATATTTTTCAAAACCCTGTTCAACCGTTCTCTGTCACCTTTAGAGGTGAGTGTGTTAGTGATGGTCAGTGTGACTCAACATGTGGAAACAGCTGTACAACATCTAAAGCATCATCAGTTAGAGAGATGTTTACATTTCAAACTTTAATCTAATGATATCGGTGATAAACGTCATGATTCATGTAGCGTGTGGGCCACTGTGGCCAGAAGGAAAAATGCAGTTTACTATGTTCTGTTATAGATAGTGTAAAGTATTAGTCACCTCAGAGGTCAGATCTGATTCGTCACGTTTCATTCAAGTGGTTGTTTAAACCAACATACAGTGGTAATCTATGTATTTTAGCTTTATATGAGGGACATTTTGGGAGTAAATGATCAGCTCTTGTTCCAAGTAACCTAATTTATCGAGTGACATTCTTCCATGTGTTGTATATTTCTAACATATAATCCTTGTAACCAGTTTTTGTCCAGATAGGATCCTTATAACAATGATCCATCATGACTGATCATCCAACTAATGCACAAAAAAACTACTCTGTTAACTGATGATGTTAAACAGTAGAAAATCACTCAACAACATATTGGAGTCTGTGTCCATATGTGTTTTTATCTTCTTGAAATCAGTGTCTTACGATTTTGGATTTGGACAAAACAAACAATTTTGACTGTAAGTGGCTGCAAGTTAATCTGCTCCAGCGTAGGTGTTTGTCTGACAAGAGCCACTCGACCAGTAAACTTTGGTATTCATCTGCTTTTGTGAGACTGAATGAAAACGTTTGTGTGCAGTTCACGGTCGGTAACAACAGGACTGAGCGTAGCAGAAACATGTCGGTTTAATGTCAGCTGACAGCGTCTCTATCGTCATCAAAGCTCCGCTAGTTTAATGTTGTGTTTCAGTAGGTAGCTTTTGGACGATGTTTTTGTCAACAGATTCACTTTTGTGGTGAACGAATCGCGTTACTTCTGACCAAAGCGATAAAAACTGGCGGCGGGAGAAAGCGCCACATCTCAGACGTTTCTGTTTTAGGTGATTTTTTTTTCTTTAATTCAACCCAAATTGACTTGAAGTGTAAAGCTGCAGATTCGGCCTCCCACACCTTCACCACCTCCTTCTCTCTTTGAGCTGAGCTGAGTTTTCCAGTGGGTCTGATATTGACCATGAACTGTGCACAAAGAGCTGACTGTGCAAACACAGGCCTCTTATGCTACTTAGCCTACTTAGGTTATTATGTTAGAGGCAGAACATGAGATGAGCAGAGACAGATAGATGTCTTTAGTAAATCTGCAGCCATGCAGGCGGCGGTGGGGCGATGGTGTTGGTGGGGGGCCACCGCTGTATTCATTTACACACAGCTCCATCTTTGCAGACACTTTGAAACACTGATTGATCTTAGGCTTAAGAGAAGCAGAATGCAAGTTTCCTGGCACCAACCAACGTTAAAACCCGAACAGAAATCGATCAGTACCGTTGGTGTCGTAACCTCGTCCTCCCCTCCTGTCAGATAAAAGTTGTCTTTTGGTTTCTCTGTTAATGGAGGCAATCGGCCCGCAGGGAGTCACAGGGAGGCAGGTTTAAACTTAAGTCAAGTGGCCTTGTCCAGTGGGGATATTGTCTTTATCAGCAAATATGGAATCTGACTGACGACAAGTTCACATGACACGAGAGCTGTGGAGCTACTTGGTATTTGTAATAAAGCCATTAGTGGTAACCAGCGCTCCTATTGTCACTGCTGCTGAAACGGCACATTCCTTCTCAACACACTGACTTTAAACAAACAGATACAACATGACAACGATAACAGCTCATCCCATTGCACTGAGGCTCTCACAGCTTAAAGCACAAGTCTGGGATTTTTCAACTTGGGCTTTATTTTTCCTCTGACAAACATTATGGATGAGATTCCTGAATTTTTCGACCAGAAAAAGCCGTAATATCACTACGTCCAAATCCACCACACAGCAGTTAAACTGTATATGATGTCCGTCCCCTTGAGCGCTGCCTAAACTACCTGTGTCTTCAGTTTCAGACACATAACAACAGATGATGCTGTTGTGAAGTTTTTATTTGAGACAGAAGCCAACATAGGGTCTTCACTGAGCCATGGAGGGAAGTGTTGAGGAGTTAAAGGAAGATATGGTGGAGATGAGATCAAGGTAGAGGCAGGGGTTTACAGGAGAAGCTTCATGTGGCCTTTATAACATTACAGCTTAGTGTGAATGGTATTCAATGAGGAGGCTCTACAACCTTTACCTACAGTTAACACTGATGTCAAACTGAAAAACAACTACAACTACACTAAGTTTAATAGAAGACATGATGAAGCAAACTGTGCAGACACCATGCCTCACCTTAAAACAAATGTAGACATCCATGTAGATGTTGCCAATGTTGAACTGACACGGCACTGTTTCAGTTTTATGTTTAGGGATAAACGGGATAAAATACACTCCATTCTCTGGCCTCTCAGGATTAAGATTTGGACAGCCTTCCTATTTCACTCTATTGCAGCAGCTTTTTATTTACGCCCCAAAAAATGTGAGAAAATAATGGTGAAAAATTGCAGAGTTCAGTTCAGTCAGCAGCATCTTGGAGCGACACATGTTCAGACTGACCTGGAGCTAAAATGGAGGCGGATAGCAGGTTGGACAGATGATGTAGTGTCTAAAGAGTTAACTCTACATGGACAAATCATCATCAAATACATAAGGTTATGATTTTTTAAACTGGACTCAGGGAATCAAGACCAGAGCTTCATTGTTTTGCTGTTTTGCTTCTGTTGCTGTGGAACAGACATTGGGGTCTGTTTTTGGCCCTGCTTTGCATTAGCCTACATATGAGATGGTGCCCAAAGGCGTAACAGACATCCATTAGAATAATTCAGCACAATATTGCTTTGTAACCCCGATAAGAGATGCTCTGTTTGGCTTCCATGCATGGCAGCGGGCCCACGCCACAACCATTTGAAATTTTAATGTGCCAGCTCAGAGCTGCAGTACAGTCGTCACTGGGGTTAACGGCGCTGTAACGTTGTGTTTTGTCATTAAAAGTCAGAATCTTGCTTCTGCAGCTCAGCGTCCATTCAGGGAAACTGATGCTGAGTCTGTTTAATCACGGTGGATGTTGAACTTCATGTCCTAGAGAGTCAGGAGCCCGGTGCTGCTGCTGCTGGTATCTCGTTAGGAAGTTGTAACAAGATGTGTTTTGTCAGCAGGTTGCCATGACATTGGTGCGATCCTGTAACATTTCATTATGTGCCCTCTCTCCACCGTGCCGTTTTCATACATCAAAAAGAGTCAAGCGGCAAAGATCTAATGAAACGTCGACTAAAAGTTGGCAGCTCCACCTGCACCTGATTTATGTTTTTGATTTACACCGAATGTGTCGGAAGCATCTTATTGACGGAGGTTCACGTCTCTGAGGCTCATGAAACATTTAAAAAATTACATTTTATGTTTGTTAACAGCGTTTACTAGCACTGACTCTGTGGCACAGCTTTTCCTCTAATTTACAGTGGCCATCGATTTTCTTTATGGCCGTGATGTGGTGAGAGTCGCCGGCACAGCAGGTCTACACTCATGTAATCAGGGTTATGGAGTCTGATTTTATAAGTGTGATGGTGACGCAACACCTTCGCAGCAGCAGAATCCACAAAGGCCCCACTCAGGGTGTTATGACCTGCAAGAGAATTGTTACTCTGTTACCAACACATGGTTATAATATAATGCTGCCTTCCAGCCGTATGCACAGAAGAAACACAACATGAAAGTTGGGTGATTAGAGCTGATACTATAGCCAGAAAAACATGACGCACAGCACCGTTTAATTTGAGGCCACATCATATCAGCTGTATCTACCTGCTCCATAACAGGCAAAATACTGAAGGCACACTGGAAGCATCACATCTCTATGTGATGTATACTGTGCTGTGACTTCTCAGCAGTGACGGCGTCTGAAATGTAAAGAAACAAACAATCAAAAAAGATAAATCATGCTGATCTCTCTGTACACATTTCCTGACGCGTCCGTACGAAGCCTTTTTATTTTAGGTGCAACGTAATTGTCTATTAATCTTTAACTAAAAACTTGACGTATTCAAAGTCTTTTAATTAATTGTTATACCAATGTAAAGGCTACAAACTTTAATATCCTGTGTGTTAACATAGGCCCAGTAGTGACATTTGAAGATACATCAGTGGCCTCTCAGCTTCCGCTACGTATCCAAAAATGTAGATGAAGATGAGAAGTGTCCAGTGCTCTGAGGCTAAAACCAGACCAACGAGCAGAGTCAGAAACAGTGTTATCAATAAATGTTCTAATAAGTTTCAGTAAAGTGATATAAATGCTTCTGATCAGTTACCTGCTGCACCGACTCAGGTCATCCTGTTTGTTATTGTGTCATTTTGTCATTTGGGTTGGTAATTATAGAGGTTTGAGTTTCACTGCAGCAAATATAAATCTATGTCATATTAGAGTCTCAAGAAAACATGCAGATCAGACTTAGCTAAATGCAGTATTGTAATGAGATTTTAGAGAAAGATTTTAAAGAAAAACCAAAGCTTCTCCAGGTGGCAGCAGCAGTGTTATACTATGATGTTTTCAACTAATATTCACATTTTATTTTCTTGTCATTTTTGTCTGAACCACAACAATACACCACCATAAACGCTGAGTGTTTAGTGTGATGGAGCTACACTGTTGAGTCTACCCACTGGATGTCGTACGCAGTTTCATCAGGGTTTTATCATTTATACACAGCAAGTTTTTCTTCTCTCAGATTTGGACTTAGTGACACATGTAACATGGTTTTGGACAAACCTCAGCTACATTTCCATAGCAGAGTCTGCACTGTTATTCCCTGATTCCTCCTATCCTCATGTGCCATCATGAAAGTAGTTTGTAGAAAATTACTCCACATTTTCTCCTGAGATTTATGAAATGTTGTTAAAACTCACTCAACCTGGAAACCTAATATCTCTCATTGTCTTTCACCCGTCTACCTATTCCGTCTCTCTGACAATCTTTCTACGTTTCCACATCTTTTTTTCCTCACTTTCTTTATGGCTCCTCATATGTCAGCGGTGTCCTCGCCTCCAGCAGCAGCCTGGTTGTGTTTTATCCCTCTGCTGAGGGTCCGCATCACGTTGCGTAATGTGGCGGTCTGCCAGTTGAGGGTTTTTCCCTCCTCTCCAGTAAGATAAGAGATTATCCACGGTGCTGCACGGTCCCTTTGGAAAGCCCAATCCATCAATCCTCATCCCTATGCTTCATCATCCCAGGATCTGGCAGCGCCAGTGGATGATGTAACACTCAAGTGCAGAGATGAGATGAGGTGTCAGGAAATATGTCCGTGTGAAGACATTCTGCAGTGCTCAGCCTGTAACATCTCAGTGTCTTTATGGGGACTAGTTCTCTTGAGGGGCAGGTTTTCTGAGGAAATATCTGGTAAAAAGAATACTGAATTTAACTGCATTTGAGCTGAAGAATATGGACAAAATAACATCATGTGCAGAACTGATTTTTTTACATTTATCATTCTCTCAAGTTTCTTAAATTTGAGAATTTTATTGCTTAAATTGTGACTTTAATGGACGACGTGTCTTCATGTGACTTCCTGCAGCTGTAGGAGAGATCAGATAAATGTTAATAACTTGCAGTAGAGTGATATCAATGCATGGAGAGAGGTGTGCAGTGCATCATGGGAGTTTCCCCAGCAGCCTAATCCTGTAGCAGCTTAACTAAAGGAAAGTCCATAACCCACCCGAACCATTACTAACTATAAGTTTTATCATAGAGGAAAGTTTTCAGTCCTTAAATATAGAAAGGGTGTCTGACTCCTGGTCCCAAACTGGGAGCTGGCTCCATCAGAGAGGATGATAAATGAAGGATCTACCTCCCATTCTGCTCTGAGAGACTCTAGGAACCACAAGTAAACCTGCAGTTTGTGATGGAAGTGATCTATTAGGATAATAAGAATCTATGAGCTCTTTAAGATACAATGGAGCCCAGTCATTAAGGGTTTTATATGTAAGCAGGAGGATTTTACAGAAAGCCAATAGAGAATATAGACGAAATATGATCTCTGGTTCTACTTCCTGTCAGTACTCATGCTGCAGAGGTTTGGATTTTACATCCTAGAGACTTGTCTTATGTGAGACACGGACAACATGTCCTGTTTGAAGATAACTCCAATGTGTGATCAGAAAATGACCCTGAGATGTTTAGGTTTTATGGTTCTTTACAGACACTAACTATCACTGGTCGTGGTCAGAAGATAAATTGGTTAGATGGTTGAAATTTATAAAACATTTGCAGTAATTGTGTATTTGCTGGAGGAATTTTGGGATCAATGGTTGGTTTGTTCCTGACATTCTTCAAAATAAAATGATCAATTATAAAAAAAAAAATAGATATTAGATTAGGCAGACGATTTGAAAATGAAAATAAATGGTCTTTATTCTTCTAGTTTTCCACCAACCTCTGTAAAAATCATTGCCAGTAAGAACAATAAACATTTTTAAAAATCACACATGAGAAATGCAAAAAAAATTCTTAACAAACCAATCATTAGTTTAAAAAAATGATAATAACACACACAAGCAAGAATGAAAATTAAAATTAGTAAACAAATATTTTTTTTGTTTCAGTGACTTTTTGATCTGATGTGTGTTAGTGTGCTATGATTAGAAGATATTTGTGCAGCAAGACCTAAGTTTTTAGTTCAGTCAAACATGTTTGCTTTTATTTTGAAAAGCAGAGCATTTCTGATTGAAAGCAATGCTAACGTGAACCCAGCGCCACCGTTGGTTCCCAGGAACCTGCTCGTTGGGTAACGTTCGGTCGGTCAGCGCCCGGCTCCGAGGTTTTCAGTCACGCCACCGGATTCTTGCATTTGCTTTCAACTCCAGCCAAGAACTTTAAGATGTTAATTCTCTCTAATTGGAGAAATCTCATTCTCAGCCACGAGCAGGCCCCTTGTTGCACAGTCATATGACCCACACATGTGGCCTTTTGTACTCTGCTCTTAATGCTAGATTAGTTCTGATCTGAAGCGTTGCATAAGTGTAAAGTTAGGCAAATGTCAGAGCTTGGAAAACTGAAGAAATTTGACACAGAAGTTGACAAAGTTCGTAACAGTACAAAAGACCCAGAGAGTCTTTTTTACAAAATTAATCTGTTATAGACAGAAGGAAGGTCTCATATGCAAAGGGTTAAGATAATCATTTTAAACTCAACTCCTGCTGGATGTGGGAGAAGATGATTGTTTGACTTTCTAATCTTTATTTTTTTTTCTCCAGCCATCATGTATGTGATGGGAGCTCTGGGTCCAGCCGCTGGTTATCTGCTGGGGGGCGTCCTCATTGGTTTCTACGTCGACCCAAAGACCGTCGTCAACATTGACCAGAGCGACCCTCGATTCATTGGCAACTGGTGAGAAATAACCTTCTGCTGTTTGTTGACGGGTGTAAAATACACATGCATGTTATGACATTAACATTAACATTAAATATATTATCTGTGTCAGTAAAACCAATGAAAAGTCCATAAATGAGCTTGACTGTTGTTCACAAAGGTCCTTTTATACACATGAACTCAATCCCGCAAACAGACCGGGTGCCCTAAATACTTATCAGAGCACAGTGTGTGGATTCATCCGCTGCTGAAAAAAGTCCCCACCATGCACACAATTTCCTTACACTGGAGTAAATTATATTTAAAAAAAACTACCATAACTAGATATTTTAAGAAACTGGTGAGCTGTTTATAATTTATGACTTCAACTGGAACCAGTTTGGAGCTGAAAGAAAATTATTGAGAGACTCACTGGTTTTCGTCAACTTGTCATTCATTTTTGTGGGATTTGTTGCTGCCGCCTCGATGCTTTTAGTAAAAGTCTGGTAGTCAGTGGGTTAGTGGAGGCTGAAAAAATCATGTTAAGTCAGAAATGTTCACACGTCAGCACTGAGGTGGATACAAGCGTCTGGCTGAGGCTTAATTGAGATTTTTTGCAGATTTGGTTATTAAAGCTGATATTTGTTTATTGTGTAGTAGAGTAGTTCTGGAATTACACCTGGAGAGGAGAGGTTTTTTTTTTTTTTCACATTTTTTTCCATCTGTAAAATCTGTTCGCGTACGTGAAGTGATGTTAGTCACCATTGTTGCTTTCAGAAATGTCGTCAGTTGAAGAAACACTGAATCATCACAAACGACTCAGACTTCCTATATGAGTTATCAGGGGGTGATGGTGACAGGATGAGGGAGGATGAGTGTTCAAGCCTCGCTGCAGTTTGTTTGTTTGTTTCATCTGAGGTGTTGCCCTGTTTTGTGCAGCCTCCTGATGAAACCTGAGTTTACTTCTCTGTGTTTTGAACTGGATTTCTGCAGGTGGAGCGGCTTCCTGCTGTGTGCCATAGCCATGCTGCTCGTCATCTTTCCGATGTTCGCCTTCCCCAAGAAGCTGCCGCCCCGACACAAGAAGAAGAAGAGAAGGAAAAAAGTGAGCCTGGACGACCTGTCCAGCGACGACGACGTCCTCAAGGAAAAGAGCAACAATGGCAAGAGTCAGACGGTCACCTCGTCCATGGGCTTTGGAAAAGACATCAAAGGTACGGCGAGATGCTGTGGCGCTGCTGATGTCACTGATGAGGAGTTAGAGTTTAACAGTTGGGTCAACAACGGTTAAACTTTTCTATTTATTCTCTTCCAGATTTGCCCAAAGCAGCCGTGAGGATCCTCAGCAACGTGACCTTCTTGTTTGTCAGCCTGTCGTACACGGCAGAGAGCGCCATCGTCACCGCCTTCATCACCTTCATCCCCAAATTCATCGAGTCTCAGTTCGGCATCCCGGCCTCCAACGCCAGCATCTACACCGGTGAGCAGCCATCCCACTTCAAAGTCAGACTTATTTATTATGAAAGGCTCAGATTTAGGAGGTAAAACTGTCCTGGTTGTTTAATATTTCTGCAGCAGCACAGACCAAAGCGTTCACACAGCCAGGACTTTAATTTCTGCTCTTTCAGTGCCGGTCTGCTGGTTTTATCCCGTCTGTCGGCCAATGCACATTAATAATAAAGAAACTGCTGGTCTTCAAATGAAAGGGGGCACCTGGGACACACGCATATGGAAGCACTGCAGCTCTCTGCATGAATTCACAATTACATAGTCAAACTCGCATGCGTGACCACGTCACCGGACATCTACAACATGTTACTAACCAAGTGTGACACATGTAGAGCCGAGAATGGGATGAGGACGGGGATTTGATGTGCAAACATGGAGATAATTGAAGATGTTTTCAGATGTTTCTGCTTAGATGATGTATATTAGTGAAGATACCATAGAACAATAGAACAACCATAAACAATTACTGTCTTAGACATCTTATTAAGAGTATCTCAGCCTCCCAGAGCCTGCAGGGTGATGGCAGCACAGGTCATCAGTGTTTCACAGATGTGTAGCGTCGCTCTACAGAAACAGAAATCCTTGTCATTCTTCAGAGAAGCTGAGAGGAATGTGATGCTCCGACCTGACGAACTCCACTAGTGCTTATGGTTATTTTGGTCTCTGCTGATGCTGATAACAGAAGTACTTCCACATTTGGAAGTACTCAGACACAGATATCACAGCGCTTTTATTTCTTCTGCAGATACACAGTTGATAAGACAGTGAGAGTATGTGTTATTTCTCAAGCAGCTGAAGAAAGTGCAGTAAAAACTGGCACAAGGAAGCTTTCATTAGAAACCCTCTCCACTGCTATATGTAAGTTTTTGCTCATGCTACATTGCTAGCATTAGCATTGGCAACTGTTAACTTTGCATTCAGCACCAAACACAGATGCTAACTTTTGTTTTACCTTTACTTCTATCCTCTGCTGGAGTGAGCATGCTAAGCGGTTAGCCCCAGAGCTGCTCAGAGGCCCAGACTTTATGTTTATTTTGACATTTATCATTACTCCTTGTTTAATCTCATAATAAAGATCACCTTCAGAGGAAATCGTTTAGTTTGCTGGCGTGAAGGCGCAGCGCAGCATTAGTCACTCTCTGAGGTACCTGAGTCATCTGCATTTATTCACAACACCAAGTGTTTCTTTCATTCAGACTCTCCTCTCTGAAGACTTTAGTTTTCGGAGGCGTTTCAATGTTTTTTTTTTTTTTCAGTTGTGTAACCGTCTCAGCTGTAGGTGGAGTGGGCTACTGATTAAAACCGCCACTCATGCATATTCTCACATTGTGCCCACCTCTTTACTTCTTGTGAGTGAAATCAAACTGCTCCTCAGGAGGCTGGCTGGCTGAGTGGGTTGATCGCAGCGCTAACATCAACCTGTCAAGGTTTGCGGTTCAGTTCAGTAAAAGCAGTGTTTGTGTCCTGACTTGTTTCCAGTTTCGTCCCATTTATTTTCCCCTGGATTATTAAGCAACAGCAGGAGGCCAAGGCTTCTTTTTCGGTTCATGAAAGAGACGAGGCCTGATGATGCAGATCTTGGTCAGACTTTATCAGTCGATTCTGTTCCCGGCAGGAACATCAGCTGATTTATTCAACCAAGGACTCTGCACAACAACGTTGTCACAGAACAAGGTTTTATTGAACCAGATTTCATCCACCACACAGTCTATAAGTAACATCAGTGAACACACTGACTTTCACAGGACACAACACGACGTTATCCAGCACTGAGATTCCAGCTCTGCCTCCTCGAGGCTTTGCTCCCTAGAGGTGCCGCCCACACTGAAAATGTGAGCTGTCATTGAGATGAACAGCGCCTGGTGCTGCACTTTGTCCAGGCTTTGTCTCGTCATCGAGTGAAGCTGCACAGTTTCACGATTTACAGCTGAATTCAGCTGTGACTTCCTATAAAATGACACGTTAAACATGGTTTCTCCCAAACTTAAACATCATTCTGAGACATTTAAGGGAGAGTAGAAAGCACTTTTGTTCCAGTAACATATGTCTCCTCCCTCCAGGTGTGATCATCGTGCCCAGCGCTGGCGTCGGTATCGTCCTCGGCGGTTACATCATCAAGAAGCTGAAGCTGGGAGCTCGCGAGTCGGCCAAACTGGCAATGATCTGCAGCGGAGTCTCTCTGCTCTGCTTCTCCACGCTGTTCATCGTCGGCTGCGAGAGCATCAACCTCGGAGGAATCAACATCCCCTACACCACCGGGTGAGGAGCTCCACGGGGAGGTCGTCATGTTAACACAGCACTGTGGCGTCAAGATGCTCTGTGTTTCTGTGTCCTGTCTAATTTAATTATAAAAATTTTAATGAAGGGGAGGGCAAAGGGTGATGCTCATGTGTATGTATAATATCTTTTCTCACCTCCATGTTCCAGCTTGACTAAAACTTTTATAACCACAACAAAAGACGATGTCTGTGCTCTGGTTATAGTTGTACGTCCACGCAAAAATTATCACACACTGGTAACAAAGTGCTGGTTCATTTTCCATCTGTTTAATAGGAAGAAGCTGATGTTTGTTCAGAAAGGTTCTCTGTTAAGTTACTATATCTATAGTGATACTCATTTTAGCCACAAGAGCTATAAATAGATACATATACATACATATATGTGTGTGTGTGTGTGTGTGTAGTTATAGTCACAAGTCCATTTAGGAGCATGTGTGATTTTCAGATTTTAGA
Source organism: Polydactylus sextarius (assembly GCA_016801845.1). NCBI lineage: Eukaryota > Metazoa > Chordata > Actinopteri > Polynemidae > Polydactylus > Polydactylus sextarius. Next base: position 9,738,503 of record CM028916.1, on the reverse strand, counting down.
AGTCTAAAATTAGATATTATAGATTAAAAAAAAAAAAAAAAAGAACATCCTCGTGGCTCCATGAGTGCAGGCAGATCCCGTCTCAGTCGGAGTTGTTCCTCTGCAGCCTGTCTTTGTCGAATGAAATCATTTCCCGGCTCTGACGGCATCAGCGGTGGTTTTTATCGCTCCATCTGTGAGCGATGTTGGGGAGGAAGAGAGTGTTCAGATGAGCAGGATAATGGATTAAGGAGCCAGTAAACGATGGCGTTTTCTTTTGGCCGCAGTGTCACAGAGCGATTACATGGGAGCAATGGAAACAGTCCAAGGACAGAGGAGACGATGCTTGGCTCACTTCCCTCTTTATATCCTCTCGTGTCCTTCTCATCATCCCCTCTTCCTCTTTAGTCTTGTTTTTAAATTGTCTGTTATCTCTTCTTCTGTAACTTCTGTCCTTTCCATTCTCTCTTACTTTCTGTGGCCTCTGTCATTCTTCATCCATTTTCCTCCTTATCCAGATATCTCACTTCCTCAGTGTCTCTGTTCTTCTTCTTTTTATTCTTTCTCTGTCTGTTTTTTGCGTCTTTCTCTTCCTTCTATACTTCCTTTTTTACCACATGACTATAGATTAAATTTATCAAAGCAGAATGAATCTCAGCGGCTCAGTTTATGGCTTTTTTTTCCACCAGTTCAACTCTTGTTTGTTCATTTGATTGGCTTTTTATAGCAAATGGCTCAAATCACTACCATACCCATAAATCTCAGCAGCTTATGGTCCAAACAAGACCATTGTCCAGAGCTTAGTCAGAAAACTGACAGTGAATATAAAGCTTCACCTCGTCATCACTGAAGATCTATTTTTGTAGCTGCAGGTTTTAAAGTTCAGTCTTTATGTTTTTTGTTTCTGCAGCCCGACTCTTACTATGACCCAAAGGAACCTGACCGGAGGCTGTAATGTAAACTGCGGCTGTAAAATCCACGAGTACGCTCCGGTCTGTGGCTCAGATGGCATCACATACTTCAACCCATGCCTGGCCGGCTGCAGCAGCGTGGCCAACGACAGCACCGGGGTAAGTTAGAGTTGATGAAGACGGTAGATTCTTTACTTTAAGGATCAAGTTTAAAGTGCGGAGGCCCAACCACTTTAATGTCCCAAATAATCTGACCTTCAAACCCGTCTGCAGGTGCGGAACTACTCCGACTGCGCCTGCGTCCAGAGCCGTCAGGTCATAACACCCTCGTCCAGCGGTCAGGGCAGCAACCAGCTGCAGCTCGTCATTGTCAAGACGTATCTGAACGAGAACGGATACGCCGTGTCAGGGAAGTGCGACCGCACCTGCAGCACCCTCATCCCCTTCCTCATCTTCCTCTTCATCGTCACGCTCATCACTGCCTGCGCTCAGCCCTCCGCCATCATCGTGACGCTCAGGTATGACTTTAAACCCCCAGAGCAAGCTGTAAAATGCTTTTAACTGGAATTCATTTGGGTGGAAACATTATTATTTCAGTTATTTTGAACCAAATGATGAATGTGATGTTGCACACAGTTTGTCTGTGGGCTGGAGCAGCTCCTCAGGTTTTGGTAATGTGTTGCAGGTCGGTGGCGGAGCAGGAGAGACCGTTTGCTCTGGGGATGCAGTTTGTTCTCCTCAGGACTCTGGGTGAGTAGAATCACTGTGTTTCCAGATGAAATGTAGACGATCAGCAGTGTTATCTGATGAGCTCAGGGTCCAGGCATAGAGGCGGGGTGGAGGGGGTGGTTGAGCTGAGCAGCGGGTCCATTTGATGCCTCAGCGTCGCTCTGCATCTCTGCAACGGAGTAAATTGGATTTGATACATGAGATGTTGAGAGAAGCTCCTGTCAGGACGAATCAGTCAGGAAACACTCGTAGAGCCGAGATGTGACGTGCGATGCTGAGTCGCTGCAGTAAAATAAACCATCGCATCATCATCAGACGACGTCAGCTTCTGTTTCCTCTGCTTTGACTTTATCTTCTTGTTTTGTGTCTCCGTCCTTCCCCCTTCCTGCCTCCTCTTCCTCCCATCTCTCCATCTTTCCCCCTCCCTCCTCCCTCAGCCTACATCCCGACTCCCATTTACTTTGGCGCCGTCATCGACACCACGTGCATGTTGTGGCAGCAGGACTGTGGCGTCCACGGCTCGTGCTGGGAGTACGACGTCACCTCCCTGCGTTTCGTCTACTTCGGCCTCGCCGCCAGCCTCAAGTTCTTCGGCTTCCTCTTCATCTTCCTCACCTGGTACTCCATCAAGTACAAGGAGGAACGAGTGGAGCGCTGGCTGAAGCGCCACCTGTCGCCTGTCGACACGGTGGGCAGCCTGGTCTGCCACCCAGGCGGGCACAAAGGCCACGCCCGCACCCGCTCCTGCCCCGTCAACATCCCAAGAACGGACCCAAGCGCTCCACCTGCCGGTGCGCCACTGCGTGCCGGTGCCCTCAACCGCGGCGTCAGCACCCAGAGTTGCCCTGGCAATGAGCTTAAAGCAATAACCCCCACCCCTCCTGCTGCATCATCACCTGCAGTGGCACCCACGCCTGCGCCCCGCCCCGCCCGGTCGCTGGAACACGTCTCGGTCCGGGTCTGAAGTGGCAGCGGGCGGCGAGGCTGAGTCAGCGACTTCTCTGTGACTGAGCTGGATTTTAGCCGCCGCTGGTCGTCAGTCACCACGTGGAGGTTCTGCTTGCCGCTCCACTGAAACGCTCAAAGCGGCTTCTTCAGTTTAGTCTGCAGCCTCGCCTCCGTGGGTCAGACGCCGTCAGCTGCAGCTCCTGGTTCGTTCTGATCCACGTCGAGATGAAACATTGAACAAAGAAGCTGCTCGGCTGCTGAAAGGTGAAGAGGTAAAGGTGTTTCCTTTGTTTCACCCACGGCTGCAACGAGTGAACAAAAGCTTTGCTTCCTGCGGGACTCTATCGTCCACAAACTGCCCTGACCCTCTGCACCATCACCGCCACCGTCATCGCCCTGGCAACACGTGCCTTCGTCACCACGGTGGTCACATGTACAGTCGCTCACACTGTGGTCACCCTGTCACCTGATACCTCAGCCTCACCTCTCACTTCCTCCTCATCATCACATCTTTGTGCTGCTGCTTCTGTTTTTATTTCTTCACTTTCACAAGAGAAACTTCTGTTTCTGGACACGTCAAGTTCTTGTCGAACAAAAAAAAAAAAAAAAAAAAACCCTGTGGAAATGTGACACACTACAGTTTAGTGTTAAGAACTGGAAACCGATGGCATGGTGCTATGTAAAAAAAAAAAAAAAAAAAAAAAAAACAACAACAACAACAACAAAAAAAACCGTTTAGCATCCATTTTTGTTCTGTTTTTAACATTAGAGTTAGAGATGTTGAAAAGATCTCAGCTGGACGACAGCTCACTGTGCTCAGCAGCTCAGCACGAACATAATTCATCCTGTGTCTGCAAAGCCTTTTGTTGCTGCCAGGACACAATGACATGTAGTATTACCACTGGAAGTCAGATTGTTCTATACAATGCATCCATATATCCTCCACCGACATCCCTGGACTGACTGGTACCCTGATAAGTGGTTTGACCTGGGGGGAAAAAAAGAACAGGATCTGCATTTTTCCTCTAGACTCTGCATTCCCAACCAGACCAGTCACCACCACTGGAGAAAAAAATAAAAATAAAAAAAAAAACTGGATGCTTAGAGGAATTCTGGAGATTGGATCAGGATGCCGGCGCTCTTGCAGTCCTGATAATGACAGTTACTACCCAGCAGGCTCAGCGAGAGACGCTGCCTTTCGCTCCACCAACACCTGTACTAACCACGTAGGAAGACGAGTAGTCGACCGTCACGTAGAGATCGTAGTGTAGTCGTCTGTTCTTCGTCAGTGCCACAAGTGGAAGCTGAACGCTCTGTTACTTTCCTTGTGTTTAACAGTAGAACCAATGATTTATGGGTAAACACCCACTGACCTGAAAGAACAGGAAGAGATTCCTTCATCATGAGCCACGTGCGGAAGTTAAAAGTGGAAAACAAGAAAACAGCTTTTAGAAGTTGTCGAAACGTTTTGAAATGTATTAAAATCACTGGAACAGTTTGAGAAGAGAATCGTGAAAATCTACTGATTAATCTTTAAAATCCAACCAGGAAGTGTTTAAAAGAAGCTGAGCCATTTTTTTTTTTTTAATTATGTACAACGGAGCTAAGCAGCAGCTGTTCACGCCTGAGATGCTGAAAATATGAAATATTCAGTCAACTGACAATCGATCAAACAAAAACACCAATCACTTCGTTTTAGCACTGTGGGTTTGTTTTTGTTGGACAGTCGAGATGAAGCCATAACTGACGCTGTATAGAAAAATGCACCTCATCAATCACCTTCTTTAGTTTGGTCTGTTCTGAGAAACTGCTGGAAAAACAACTTCATCTTCACCATAGGAGAAAAAAAAAACCTCACTTTGAATCAACGATGACGAGTCCAAACTTCATCTGCTGTTAAAGATCACGTGAGATGATTGAAAAGAAAATGAGACTTCTGAAACTCTAAAGCAACAAAAATAGATTTCTTCTTTTGCAGGGGATTTAGCAAATAACTAAATCCTCTAAGTTTGTTGTCAGTTAGACTCTGGCATTTTATTTTGAAGAGGAAACATGTTCAGAACAGGAAGCAGGGAGAAAATATTTACTTTATTTTATTGTTTTTCTCATTTCAAAATGTGTTTTTGTTTTAAAAAAAAATGACTCAAAGACTGGGTCGTTTTGTTACAAAAAACAAAAAAAACATTGATGTGAATTGAAATTCAGATAAATGGTTTTCAAAGTAAAATATTTCACAGTTTGTTCTGGTCCTGATCCTGGATCAGATCTCAGTGAGACCGATCTGATCCAAAGTCAGTTATTAAGTCTCTGCTAACCAGCCTGTTGTTAGCTATTAGCAGCTAGCTTGCTAAATTCTAACAGCTAACAACAGTAGCAGGCTGGAGTCCTGGTTCTGGTCCCAGTTCTCCATCAGAACTAGGACGACAGATGCCCCCTGCAGGACGAGATGCACAGCTACAGTATAGACAGGATGAGAAGAGGCTAGCTGACCTATCAAATTAAAACACTTAAGTTCAAATGTTCAGACTCCACATGAACTACAGAAAATCTGATTGGTTGTGACACTGTTAATTGTTTAAAGTCGTTTAAAGACACGAATCACAAGTACTTGTGGAATAAATTTGAAGTAAAAACAGGAGGCAGAGGTTTTTGCCTGGAGGTAAAGTGACAAGAGTTTGTGTCCATGGCAACCATCTGCACAACCGATCATGTGATCGCATGAGTTGAGATTAATCCGAGTAGAATCGTGATCTTTGGATCAGGTCGCCCCCTGCTGGTTGCAGCGGATCAGATCGCTTCTCACACAGTTCAGGTATCAACATCTCTAATGTCTCCAGTGTTTCTAATGTAGATCTAAGTTTGTGTATTTCTGAGCTGTGAGATCTGAACCATCTCAGTGTTCAATGAAATCAGTGTTACGACCTGAGGAGCAGCGGGTTGTTTTGCTTCTCTCTCCTCTATCTTGTTTTATTTTTTATTCTTATTTTTTGGGTTTTTTTTTTTTTTTTGGCTGTTTAATCTGAAGTCAGACCTCAGTGAAGATCCTGCTTTCACACCTGCTGTTCTTCCTGTGGAGCTTCAGTGTTTCATGTATGTGCACATGCGACGCAGCGGTGACCGCACGCTGTCCTCTGATGACACCTAGTGGTCTGATGTAGAGCAACACGTAGAAAAAGAGGGTTTGTGTCTCATGTGATCACTGAGTTTTACATTTAAAAAATAGTTGATGAATCAGAATCAGAATATTATTATTTAGATAAAATTAATTTCTCTAAATTCAACCAAGTTTTGTTTTTATTAATCAAATAATAATTTGGGCTGAAAACCCAAAATACTTTTCGATTTAATCTAAGATAAAACAAAACAAAAAAACCAACAAACAAAAAAAAATTAAAGTATGAAATTAAATGAGATGATTTAATGTTTTAATGTCTGGAACAGTGAAGAAAAAAAAAAAAAAAAAACGTAATAAGATTTGTCACGTTTAATTATGAGAGAACAGAAGAAACTGAAGTATCTGGTGATGATTAGATTATGAAAAATGAAATGTTAACTTCTTTTAAAAGAATTATTTACTTTATTTTTAAAATTAATAATAACATATGATTCAGTTTAAAAGATAAACTGGTGATTTTCTTTATTTTTTCCATTTTTTTTAATGTATTCGTCTAAAAACTAACATGAGATTGTCACTTGATTCCACATTTATTTATCTCATCACAGAAACAGTTTAAAACTAAGGTTTAATGTATTAAATTTAAAATGTAAAATCAATGACAACATGACAGACACAAACAGTTGATTGGTTCGATAGATAAAGTGTTAATATTGGTGACAGGGAGCGTGATGTGGTCGCCGCGACGATCCTGCTCCGCCACCGCAGCTTCAGCTTCAGTAAAACGAGGCGTGATAAAGTTAAAGCATCGGGACCATCTTTCTGTCTGTTCCTCGCTCTGACGTTTCCTGAATCAGCCGGGCTCCGTCGTTTTTAACCGTCGTTCCTCCAACTAGAGAAAAAAAAACAAAAAACATTGAATTTGTTGGGGACTACTTTCAGCGGCGGATTAATCCACGTTTCATCCTCATGTGGTTGATGCCACCTCCTCTCCCTCTGTCTCCTGACCAGATGGGGGCGCCATTCCTCCTCCATGTGTCATTTTCATTTCCGACCTGTCGACCACGCAGATGCAGTCGAGTCTTGCGTGATCTCGTCAGACAGACGGAGGCTCATTCACGTTTCTCAGTGTTGTATTTATTTCACACAGTGTTTCTGAATGGGGGAAAAAAAATGACACTAAACTGAGGCAACGTGTAGATTTGTGGACACACTGTTTACAGATGACTTGGATACTTGACTCCTGTCAATAAAAATGTGAAAAAAAATCAACAGTATTACAGAAAACTGCTGCTTTGTTTCATTCTGTCTGAAGTAAAACTGACATAGGAACAAATTATCAACGAGATGTTTGATAATTAATCATTTATAATGTGATGAGACACAAATTCACAATTCTTACAGCTTTTTCCCGCACCGATAGGAAAATTTTCAACATTTTTGACAAGTATTTATTATTTTTGCGGAAACAAACCACATTTTTTTCTCATGTCTTAGTAGAAAAACTTAGAATTAAAAAGTTAAATTTTTCTTCTTTATGATTCCAATTTAATTCCATTTTTTTAAATATTTATTGTCTGCTCCTCAAAACCTGGTTGTCTTCATCCAACAGAATTTGAAAAAGGAAAAAAATATAAATCTTAACCTGCAAAGACTGAAGACAAGAGGAATCTGAACAAATGAAAAATGATGATTCTTAGATAATTACAGCTCAAAATTAAATATTACTACATCTCACTTTGGAAAAAAACAGTTTAGAGTAAATTATTACTTGATATCATTTTTCCCTATCTTTTTAATTTTCCTACAACATATATTCATGTCAATATTTATTTAAAGTCTAAATTGATCACACTGAGCCTCCGTAGGTGGAGAACGTTAAATTTGATCAGATCAAACTTTATTTTTTCCCCACATTGGGAAATCTTCAGTGTTACAGCAGCAAAACAGAAAAAAGTATGTTAAAGTAATACAAATTTAAAATAAAAATCACATAACTATGGGAAATTAATTACCATTGATGCAAAATATGAAAGAAGAACCACAGAAAGTCTCACATTTTAATGATTCTTTTTTTTTTTTTTTTTAAACAGACAAGCTTCATAAAAACAAAACCAACGGCTGTGATGCATGCGTCATGATATGAACATATGATTCACTTTTATTGTTTGTTTTTTTTTTTCCCAACAGAGAAATCTAAGCTTCCTTCAGTGCCGACCTTCTTGTTTAAACACTGCAGCTTTATGAGTTTTATAATGTCCCCATGCTTTTAAAAGTAGTAGTAGTCAGACAATGTTTCTCTTGAGTTGTTTCTTGAACTCTGTCTCTCACTTGCTACATACATGGTCCATAAAACTCAACACTGGCCCCAAAAGAAAGACAGAAAAAAAAAACTTTAGTTTGGCTCTTGAGTTGGGGCAGCAGCTTTTTTTTTTCCCTTTACAGTGACTTCAAACCCGGACATGTGATACTGTTGAGCAAAATTAAACGTAAACATAATACATTAACCTCAGAGAGGGAATCAACAGTTCCTTTGATGCTGAAACTCAAAAAGAGTTTTAAAAAAAAAAAAACTTATTAAATTATTTTATTGAATTCTTCTCAAAAGAAATCATTTCTGCCTCCAAAACCTGAAAAAAAAAAAATACTAACACCAAGATGTGACAATGAAACCACGGTTTCCAACCTGAGTGCACATGCAGGAGGCTGATGTCAGATACTGAAGTGCATTTGTGAGCGTGAATGTGCAAAGAGTCTCCAAGATGAATGAAAACTAAAAAACAGCAGAAGTATAAGGCAGAGTTTTCCTTCGGCGGCAGCAGCATCAGGAAAAGAACCGGACTGAATCCTGATGAAGAGGAAACAAAATGGGAAAACAAGATGAGCAGAGCGTTTTTATTTATTTATTCAAAGGCAGAAAATGCAAATGTTGTACAGCTGTTACCTGTTAGGTCACCTGCTGGATGAGCCCTTTCTCAGGATCATGTTTATCATCCAGCTCCTCGTCAGAGTCTGAACACAACATGCCAGAAAAATAACACATTTAGAGGAATAATTCTGCGAAATCTGCTCATTCGCTCTGACTTCTTAAGATGAGCTCCATTAGCTTAGTTTAGCACAAAGACAGGACTCAGCCAGCTCTGCAGAGAGATTCAGTTAAACAAACCAGAGACAGCACCCTCTACTGGAGTTCATAATGTCAAAATCGGATCAGCAGCGCTTCCTTTCTGTCATCGAACCAGATCATTGGATTAACTGTAAAAAGATAAGTGACTGAGAGCATGCTGACCTGCGACAGACTCCGGTGGAGAGTAAAACTGTCCGTCGGATAAAGGACCAGGACCCATGAGAGGAGCTCGTTCTGTGGCGTCCATAAAGGACTGATACCCTGAAACAGCAACAGAAGGACAGGACACAGTGACACAGGGACACAGGGACATTTACTGATGACGTCAATAGCTCTGCTATTATATGTAGAGAGGTCTGGTGCAATTATAACAGCAGTAATAAAACATTGGCCTCACTGTTAATAATAAAACTGCTCAGTTTTAGTACTACTACTGTGCTTTAGTACCCGCTACTATTGCTACTATGAGTACACAATGTACTGTGTGTGTGTGTGTGTGGTAACTGTGTAGTTACTCTGACTCACTGTTTTCGTCTTCGGCCTCCTGAGGCAAAACCTTGAAGTCGAGCAGCCATGTTTCTATCCAGGCCAACACGAAAGAGATGATGGGCAGCAGGTACCCAAGAGCCCCCTGCGACAGCAGCTACACACACACACACACACACACACACACACACACAGACGATGAAGATCACCTTCAAGTTTTTGTGTTTTCACTTTAGCAACTCAGACAATAAAAAGTCAATCTACTGAAGTTTCATGTACTGTTGTTGTTGGGATTTTGAACTTTGAACTGTTTTTGTTTATTGCTGCAACAATACAGATTATACTGCAGTTCTGAAATTGACCTGTAGGTGGAGCAATGAGTACGCAGCCTGCAGACGCTGCTGACCTTTTGACCCCTGAGCTGCTGCATCTCTTTCTCTTTGTGCTCTTTTTACTCAAAAACAGTGACACTTCTCGTCCTCAACAGTCACCACCTTGGCTGCAGAGCACAAAGTTAAAATGGCAGCAGAAGGAGGACGTGTCATCAGCAGCATGAAGTCTATGTGGCGTAACTCAGTGGGAAAGTAAATATCACATTGCGATCGCTGAGTGGCTGCTGACATTCGTGAGTGTGGACACAGCGACATGTCTGCAAACGCAGCGACGCTCTTACCTTTGACAAAATGACTTTAACAATCAGGAACGCACAGCTGACGGCAGTGGTGATCTGTACAAACACAGACACATGACAACTTCACTCTGAGCTGAAAATATCCTGGTTTTACTCATTTTATCTTTTAACAAAAACTTATTGTGCCGTCATTGTTATTATCATTGTTAAGGTAAGAATAATGACATTTTATCTCTCTCAGCAGCACAAAACTTATCAGATGGTTGTTTATGGACAGATGGTTGTTTATTTAAAAGCAACAACAACAATAGTGAGTTTTACTTACAGCGATGGCCCACCAGTGACGGAGCTTACAGATGGCGTAGGCCAGGATGAGAGCGGCAAACCTGAAAACAGCCAGGAGCTGAGGAAGGAAATGAAAAAGGAAGGAAGTGTAAGAAAAACAAAGATGTAAAAGATTAAGAGAAGGAAAAACGATGAAATTTTTGTCTTTGGGTGGTGTGAAGAAAAACAAAGTGTCTTACAAAGATGTCGAAGAAGGAGGCGCGGTAGTCATAGTGCAGTACTTCTTTGATGAGCTGCTGCTTGATGCCGCATTTCTCCTGCTACAGGAAACAAAAACACTGATGAGACGACTTCTCACATTGATAAAATATGATTTCCAGCCAAAGACTGTGATCAACCAGTCGCAGGTCATCTCTGGATTAACTCGTCAACCTAAACTTATTATAAATAACCATTAAAAGCTGCCTTTGGCAGCACATTAACATGAAACAGGAAATTTAAAGGAGCACTGTATCGCAGACTAAAAACGCCACGTGGGTCATTTACACTCAACTCTTTTTGTGAATTGCAACCACCACCACCACTTATCTGATGTAATGTTTAAATTACTTTGAGGCTGATGCAAAACAAATGTTTGCTTAATGTTAAAGTGCCCAACTATCAAGGAAATGCACAAGGTCAAAATACAAGGACAATACAAGACCTGTTGATGAAATGTCAGAAACATTAACTGTATCAAGGTTTTACCTCAAAGCCCTGAGGGAAACAAATCAGCAGCTTTTGCTCAACTGACTTCAGTTTATTCAGCTGCTTCGTCAGCTCTGCTGGTATCATCAGTATGAGTGGAATGAAATATCAGACCAGAGGCTTTTTGTTGAAACTGCTTTGGTGACTAAACCGTGGTGAGGAATCTGCTGCTCTCTGACCTAAATAGTTAGTTACAGCAGTGGATTCAGATTTGTTAAGTCCTGAACAGAGACTCAGACAAACATCAGGAAAATCTGTGAAGTCTGACAGGTTCAGACTGAATAATACAGATGTAATAGAACCTAAAGTCTCATGGCTCTGCTGAATCTGGAGCATTTTCTGGGAACGTGTACTGCAAAGAAAATCACTTCCTCATTCAGGGCATTAAATCTCACAGCTGACCAACCTCCATTCAGTTCTCCTCAGCACCTGACCCATTTCCTGTATGGCCTTGACACAATTCAAACAAACTCTTCTGACCATAAAGGCATCACTGAGTGTCTCAGATACATTAGTTGACAGCGTCCTTATCTGACAATGTTACGATAACAGCGTCATCACCTGGCGCTGGTGTTTCTTGTCAATGTGTCCATTAACGTTTGCAACTGAATGGTACGTTTTAGCTATGCTACCTACTGAACTGTTAGATAACTGTTAAAAACAAACTGATAAATATTGTACCTGTTAAACATCATCATGTTTGTCAAATCTCAAAACAACACACAAACTCTTACATTGAGCTCAATGATCCAGAGCAAAGAGATGAACAAAAGGTCAAAGGTGACGAAGAGGCAGAAGGTCCTCCTCACGTCGGAGATGCACTTCTTCTCGCCGGCTTCATATGATTCCACCCTCGCACAGACGGGCGTGGTGATGACAGACCCCACTCCCCGGCCGGCCAGCCGCGAATCGGCGCTACTGCTGCATCGGCTGTCCATCGCTGGACACGGCCTGTGGGCGGGGCCGGCCCCTCAGCCCGCTGGTCGACGCTCAGAAGACGAACTCAGGATTCAAGAGGAGCTGGGTCATCGGAGCGCGAGGAGGTGGACGGCATCACTGCATCTGCAGGAAGGGAGAAGGAAATGGTTTAAAGTCTCCTCTTATTACATATACAGAATGACGCCATATTTATTTTGTTTAAAAGTTTGTCAGAGAAGAAGAGATATCAACACTGAAACAAATGTATTCCTCAGTTATTTAAAAAGGTGACAAAATTATTTTGTCACCTTTTTAATTATAGCGATGCTCTGCAAAAAAAACGCCAATGAAATCATCATCTGCTTGCTCTGCTCTGCCATGTTGCGTCTCCTAGGAAATCACAGAGGCTGCTAATATCATCTGTAGCATCTGTCTGGTTAACCAGCTCAGCAAACACTCAGTCAAACTTCCATTTTGTTTTCGTCTCATCGTGTAGCTTTAGACTGATGGTGAGTCTCAACAAACATGGGTGCTACGGTCTCTGCTCATCTCTGACCAGTCTTCAACACCTCAGTCTTGTTCACAGCCTCTACATCAATGTGGTTTAACAGCTGAACAAATTAACATAACGTTCACTTCAGCAAAAGATACAGAATTTTTTTTTTTATCTTTTATCTAAAAACCTACTTGAAGTAGTAATATTTTTTAAAAGATTTTGATTTTGACAAGATCTTTTCCCTTCAACTGAACTCGAACCTCTCATTTGCATGACTTTTATTGGATTATTGATACATTTATTCAGCTGAGTGAAGATAATGATTGTACCTTTGACCTCAGACGTCAGACTCAAAGTGAATTTCAAACATAAAACATTTACAGACGTTTCAGGAATCATGTCATAAAACCTGATGTCACTTTTTCACACAAAGTCGCTGCTTTATGACCCAGCCGCTGTTGACCCCTATGACACTTTACAACGCCCTTGTTTCAAGAAGTGAAGCTAACAGTAGTATTAAAACAAAGCACACAAACAAAAAGTTGTGCTGTGCTCTAAATAATCTTCTTTTTTTTTTACACCAGTCAGAAATCAGCTTGTTGTTTTTTTCAATCAAAACTTTTCATCGTCACATGGTTTCTGTTCGCAGTAACTCATGTTCATTTTTAATGATAGAAGTTAGAAGAAAACAAACAAACGGCAGCTCCTGTGACTCATATCATAAACTGTGATTTCCCCCGAAACTAAAACCACTTGTAGCTTCCTCTTCTCACGCTGAAGCTTTTATATCTGCACCAGACCAGATGACGTTTGGACCAATTTCACTTTTTTTTTTTTTTTTTCATTATCACTTCACATAAAAACTTGTTTTGGGAACTTGTGTTGGGAAATGGTCAACATTGTTTTCTGTTTCCTTTGGAAAAAAAAAAAAGAAAAACATGGTAAATTATGATTATGTGATCAGCAGTCAGCTGAGATCACAGGTCTGACCGGTTCAACAGCAACAATGAGAAATAAAACTTGAACACTGAAGAAGAAGAATTTAAGGTTCAAGTTTAGGTTTCTGATGCTGATGATCACTATCAATAAAGAAACTACAGGGTTATGTACCCAAAAATATCTAGTTTACAATGAGAAATAAAATTGTCAGCATGTTCTGGTGGATTCTAAAACTACATCACTTTATCACCTCCTCGATTTTCTAAACATATCCACCAACATCACATCAGTAACAGATATATATATATAAAAGTCTAATATTTTCTGTTTCCCGTGTTTTTTTTCTTGGTTGATTTTCCGCTAAGTGGTCATAGGATTTCAACAGATTAGCAGATTTCAGTGAAGCTTTTGTTTCTTAGTGTAATCTGTGTAATGATGCAGTCATGCAGGAGAAACTTTTTAAACCTTGTGTGACAACTGACCCTAAAGCAACTCATTCACTGCATTATGACCAACGACCAGCTCGCTGTTCGCTTGATGACATCTAAATATCTTCTGATTAATTCACAGCTTCTTTAAGATGAAGAAATGTTTTTTTTTTTTTAGGTTCTTTGAATATGTGTCTGTATGTTCATTTAACCGTAGTAAGATTTTGTTTATAATCTCCGGTTGGACAGTGAACATCTCAGTGAACATCTCAACTATTCTGATCATTTGAACGATTTTTTTTAGTGAAACAACTCGAGATATTTTCTCTAAAACGATATCATGCTGCTTTTCTACATTGGGTGCTAACACAGATGACGACGTTACAGGCGACAACCAGGGGACGATCTAGGTGATTTGACTTTTGGAGAGAAGCCACATTGTCCAGTCTATAACTTTTTGTTCATGTCAATGAGATAAGAGCTGCGACAATCATCAACCATTTTTTTTTTTAAACATTAATCATTTCAGGACACACGGCTGTTCTTTGATAGTTAATGAATAAAATATGATTGGATATTTCCAGTTATCTGCCAAAATACACTATTGATTAGTTATGGATTAGACAGGGAATCAAAATCCATTTAGTTAATAATGAAAATAATAATAATGATGATGATGATGATGATGATCAAAGGTGTCCCGATCAGATTTTTGGTTGGATTCTTCATGTTCTGTTTAAATTCCTTTAAATACAGTAGATAAACAACAGCAATGTGAAAATCCAACTGGGCTCAATATTTACACTCAGATTCATGTAAAACTGATCCATATTTTAATCCATATTTCTATAAACATTTGCAAACATCTGCTCCCACTCAATAAAACTACTAACAGTGTATCGATCCTGACTTGAACGTATCGGATCGCGGCTTCTTTAAAACTGATCGGTAATTGTTGATCAATATCTGTCATTTGTCTAGACTGAGTACAACGTGCAGCAGATAAGGTGACACTGGTGACCACCGGTAACCTAAATATCAGCATTTGTCTCAGGACATAATAATAATAATAATAGTAGTAGTAGTAGTAGTAGTAGTAGTAATAATAATAATAATAATAATAATAATAATAATAATAATAATAATAATAATAATAATGTAGCTGACATTAGCTGAGTGATGACACATCTGCTCCGACGGGTAATAAGGAAGTCAGTAATGTCATGAGCAGTTTGGTTAAAAACTAAAGCTGCGGTATTTTATATGACTTTATATGACTTGATTAAAACCTGCAGCTGGAAGAGGAAACAGAAATGTTGCCACATCCGAAGAATTGGCCGATTACAACAATTAAAAATGGAGATTATAATAGATATAATCGCACCAATATAAAGTCGTAAACATAACCAACAGCGCGGCCGTTTAACCAGGACCACACGCACACACGGTAAAACGGGTTAAATGTTCCCGGTGCAGCGGCGCCGCGGACCGACGATGCAGCGATAAACCGGAGGCGTTTATCTTCCTCCGAGCTACTTCAGCTAACGGTCCGCTAATGTTTAGCCTGCTAGCTTACAGCAGCGCGCTGCAACCTGCTGTTTATCACGTCTCTGGGTCTGATTCTTACCTTTCAAACTGGCTCCCTCAGGCGCTTTAATGTTTCCAAATAGAGCCCAGCGACAGAAGAATCATCTGTTTCCCTTTGACCGTTGCGACCGGATAAAGTATAAGAAAACAGACTGACGCGCGAAGAATTCTGGGATATGAAGTCTCCAGCCTGACGAAGCCTACAGACTTTTCATCCCAGAATCCTTCGCGCTTGGGACTGCGGCAGTGAGAGATCTCGATAAACGGCTCTGGCTCACACAGCGAAACACTGCTCTCTTGTGGCCAATTGAGCTATTACAACTTCAAAAATACTGAAAATACAACATGAAAATCTGCTTCGTTCACAGATTAATATATGAAATAACCGAACATTTGTGTCACATGTACAAACAGTGCTATCAAACTGTATTCATGTTTATAAAAAAATGTTAGAGATAGAAAATATTGTAATGTAGTAATAATATTAAATATATCTTTATGTGACATATACTGTACAGATTCACCTCATCTACGCAGTTTGTTTTAATTGAGTCTTAAATGTTGATGAGATAATAATAATAAAAGTCTTCTACAAATATTTAGACTCAGAGAAGTTTATTTGTTCATGGTGAGAAACACGAGTTGAGGTGAACAACAGTCAAGATGAGGACTGATCTCCTCTGTGGCTGCATCAACATGACAGTGAGTGAAGATGATAAAGAGCTGATGAATGTAATTTGATTGACAGGTGACCTCTGTGCAGCGCAGAAACACAACAATAACACGCTCTTAGCAGTAAACAGGGAGACAAAATCTACTCATCAACATCAACACACAGATTCAGTCAGTTTCTGTCAGCGAGTGTGCGCATTTCTGCTCTAGTTGATGTCTGACCTCTGACAGAGCTGCTGTCAAATCCTCGGATGAGCTCAGACCTAGGGATGTTGCTACTGGATGAATGAGTAGATTCACTCAGTGGAGACACTGTGTGATAGTTTGTGTGTTTGTGATCCTCTGTGTGTGTTCCTCTGTTTTCTCTTCAGCTCAGTGATCTCTTGCTGAAGTTTCTCCTCAAGCTCTTTGACTCAACTCACTTCAGTTTCCTGCTGGGATCTGATCTGCTGCTTCACATCAGAGCTTGTTTCCTCCATGAGACGCATCAGCTCAGCAGAGCCACTGAAGGCCTCCACCTCCTGTTGAAGCAGCTTCACATCTTTCTCTCTGTCCTGGATTCTCTGCTGGATTTCTTGTTACCTCAGCTCAAGCTCTTTCAGCCCTTTCTACTGCAGCTGAGACTGTGTTGTGGCCTCCACAGAGCAGAGATAACACACACACTGCTGATCAGTGAGGCAGAATGTCTTCTTCACCCGACTGACTACTCACTGGATCTCTGTATTTGAGACTGTACTTCAGGAGAATAGGATCATTCATGGTGCAAGACAGTCCAGCTGCAGCAGGACCGATCCTGATCCTGATCATCGGCAGACATTCAGTCCCTGATGGAAACAGGTCAGTGAAACTGCCTCACAGTTTGTTACAGGGTTGGACGCTGATGTATCCTCCTGGATGGAATTCAATGGTCAGAAAGAAACAGATGGTCCACCGTCTGTCAATGCCTGTTTTGCTCGTTTTACACATTCACCCATTCAAACATGTTAGTTTACATTTTGTGTTTTTAATGTTCAGAATTCAGTTTTGTTTTCAACGAAATATCTTGAACACATTTTTGTGATTGACTTTATTGCATAGAGGTTGTAATAAGGAAACAAAATAAAAAATAATGAGACATATCTGTCATTGATACAGATCTCTGACTCATCTATACTATCAAAAAGGGGGATTTATTTGTCATTGATATCATTATCTTCAAATTTTAGTAACAGCACTATGTGTAAAACTGTTTCTGTGTGGGTTTTATATTAATATCATCAAAAGAGGATTTTTTTCTGCATTTGTCCATAAATCAGTGTATCTGTTTCAACACTTTGCTACATGTTACTCCTTTACTCCCTCACGTCTGCAATATCTAATTTAAAAAAAAAAAAAAGGAAATTAAGAACATCTGTCATTGTCAATCTGTAGCTGTTGGTTGAGTGTGATTCTTGGAGCAGTGCTTCCTCTTGTCCACTGGATGATGCTCTATTTCCATGAAAACGCAAAACTGTTGAAGTCAAAGAGGAAAATTATAATCCATGGTGCTGCAGTTTATCAGTATAAATATTATTTGCTTTTTACAAAACATTGTGAACATTATTTTGAATGTCAGTGTGATGTTTTAAAAAAGCAGAATGTTTAATGAAGCGAATAAACACATGTCTATAAATTATTTATTAACCAATAAATCCCTAATATATTTTATATTGTGTTTTAGTTATTCACAGGCGTTTCAATAAATGTAACCAGTGGCCATCTGCTAAAGTAATTGCTCCAATTAAAAAAAAAAAAAGAGTAAAAATATATGATAAATAAGAGAAGAAACAATGCCTTTAAGTCCGTCAGTCTGCAGGACATCAAACAACTTAGGGAGACAATAAAGATATAATAGATTTATTACAAAAACAGGAGCGGCTGTGGTTACATTAACTAAAACTGAAAGAGGATGTAACTGTTTGAACTAATTTAAGCTTTAGCTGTGTGACAAACATTTTATATGAGTGACTGAAAACTTTAAACACGCAAAAATTACATTCAGAATCCTGTTTGACCTTTTTTATACTGTTTAATGTTCTCGTATTGCAGTTTAATTGGACTCTCTGCTCTCTTTTCCCCTAATAAAAAGTACTTTGAACTGCAGTTATACATATATATTTCTAGTTTGGACTGAAACCAGGGAAAAGGAATAGTTTTAAATAGTTTAATAGTTGAAATATATTTGTTGTTTCTATTCTATTTCATTTTGAAAATGTATTTTATTTAATTTACGTCTATGTGTGTGTATTTATCTGTTTGTTCACTTGGACGTGTGCTTTATTTTGTTAAATTTCACACGCACGCTCGGGAAGCTGCGCGCTCATTGGTCCGTGGACCTGTCAGTCAGAGGTGGGCGGGGCCAGTGTGAGTTCCTCGAGACGACGGAGCTGTCAAACACCAACAACCGTCTGAAATATTATCGCAGGCGGTCCACACCGCAGGGAAAAAACATTTCACTCTGCGCTTTTGTGGAAACGAATAGGACAGAATAAGACTTGGATTTCACTTCCAGCGTTTGGACTTTGGTGGAATGAAGAGTTTTAAACCGTTGCGACGTGAAACTAGTAGTTTAGTGAGTGTTTGTGGTGGCTCGCTGGCTAATGTCTGTCAACGTTGTTAGCTTTTGGCTTAGCTCGACTTTTGTTGACAAAACTAGCCCGTTAGCCGCTGGGCTAGCTGCGACACTTTATTGTTTTTAACCTGTGGCTTTTTTTTTTTGTGAATAAAAGCTTTCAGAGTGAGACATGGCATCCTGCTCGATCTGCTCTCTTAAACATCTCTGTGAATTAAAAACAGGTAAGTCAGCTCAACTTTAGTTAAACAGAGTTAAAGCTAAAACTAGCAGCTGCTGCTGCTGTTTGTTTGTATTTCACTCTGAGGTTCACCACTAACTTTAACACTCTGATCCTGTCATTAATTTTTCATCCGGTCATCTCCAGTTCATTTGACTTGTACTCAGCATTGACAAAAGTCCTGCACTGACTCATTAGCTGTGTATGAGATTCAGATAATAGGCAGTTTTTCCTGCACCGTGTCTGCCCCATGGGCTTGTTCATTACTTTAAACCCTTGAAGAATGACAGGTATGCAGAGGCTCACATATCATGGCAGTTTACCACAATAGGTTGTGGTCAGATAAGAGGCTGCTATTCACTTTTATTCAATGTGACCTTGCTCAAATATTCCACTAAGATTGCTCATTTGGTGAACTCACAGTTATTTCTGTAGCCCACAGGAGAAAAGTTAACAAATACTAACATGTTGATATTTATTTTAGTAATAACTATTGTGTGTGTGTGTGTGTATGTGTGTGTGTCATGAACCGTGCTCAACCTTGTCATTATAACATCACTTAAGTTTTGATTTACTGTTGACGTTTTCTATTAGTCTGTAATCCACTGGGACACAGCTGGGTCGTGTTCAGGCCTCTAAACTACAGTTAAAACATTTTGCCCGAAGCTGCTTCAGAGATGTCCCATCTGTTTTGGAGCAGCAACAGGCCACATTTTACAGACCAAAGAAAAAAGAAAGAAAAAAAAAATACGCCTTTTGAAATTCCACCCTTTTCTATGCATAGTCTCTTTAGTGTGGTGTGTTAAATGCAGGGCCTGTAGATATGTGGGCAACACGGTATAGTTTGAAAACAAATATAGTAATCAGCAACTCGTGCCCTGACTGAGAGTTTTCCAGCAGCATAGTTCACTGACTGATCATCATACTGACAACGTTATGTGATTTGATGTTACTTCTGATGGTATAAAGTTATTGTATCGAGTTGTTTTCACTGTAATTGGTCCGTCGATGGTGCTAAATGACGTCTGTTTTGTGAGAATGTGAAATTGGTTTTTACTGGTCAGTAAACTGCTTTAAATAGAGACACTCATTCACCATGAAGACTGGTTTTTACCCACCCACAGTATTTTTCAGAATGACTTTTTGTGTTTCTGGGAACATTTACATGACTGGATTTCTAGTGTGTGGTGGAAGTTTTGTGTTTAGTCAGAAGTACCACCTTTAACCACTGTTGTGAGTGTATAAAGCTTCTGTGGGATTTTTTTTTTTTTTTTCGCATCAAGGTTTAATTTTATTCTGTGACCTATTCTCGTGTAAGCAGATACAATTACGTATTATTAATATGCATCTTCGTGCTCCTTCTTAAATTGGAAAGCTATTGACATCAGATAGGAAACTTAGTTCCAGTACTTGTATCTGACGTTTTTCTTGGCGCAGGCACGTTTATTTTTGTTGTACCATTTCAACGAGGCAGAAAATGAGGTGTTGTTGGAGAGGAAAAAAAAAACAAAAAAAAAACAAAAGACGGGCATGAAAAGCCTTTTAAGGATGTGGCCGGGGTAGAATGAGCTCATTCTAGTCGGTCCACAGTATCTCTCCAAGAGTCCAGTGCCTGTGACGTAACATGGACGGACCAAAGCAGAATTTGACTGTGTCATCTCAGCTCTGTTTTTTAGGATCTGATCTTATTAAACCTCATCTGGGCCAAACATTGACTTTTGTTACTCCCTGTACCTCCCTTTGGTTTAATATTGATCTGTTTTATACACATTAACCTTTTATTCCTGATTATTTAAGTCCTGTCCTGTGTGGACACATTTTTAAGTTCACATCACATGCGGTAAATGTGACTGAAACAAAGGAAAAGCTGGTTGTTTATTTTCTGTCATTACATGTGAAAACAGTTGAAGTGAAATTTCCACATTAGTCCGACTACGTCAGCCATCTTTAACACAGCTGAAGTGGATGAGACGGGAGATGCAGCTTTAGAGAAACATGCCTATCACGGTTTCACGAGAGGCAAAGAAAAGTAGAACATTTTTGCAGTTAAAGGGCTGGAAGTCAGGAATACATTCACCAATATTTTAATCAACCAGTTGTTTCTGAAGAACCTGAATGTTCTTGAGAAACAGTTTTTTTTTTTTTGAAGAAAGTGAGTTGCAGTAACTTTGCATTAAAACCTGCCTTCATGTCAGGTTTGTTTAAATAAGCTGCCAACTGAGATTATATCATGTGCATATGAAAATTCAACGAGACATTTGAGTTTATAGATAAATCACTGATCCAGTATCTTTTTAACCTGCTGGTCATCAGCATCTCGAGAGCTTTTAGTCTGAAAGTGTAATTAATTATTACTTATTTAAATTAAAAAACTGTTAACAAAATTGCCATTTTCTTTTCATGGCTTTAAGTGTAGCTTTAATCTACTTTTCTCTCTGTCATCTGAGTGTTTGTAAAAAATATTTATAACCAGACTTGACATGTTACTATATCAGTCAAGAAAACTCTACTTAGGTCTTAAATATTCTTAGAAGTTAGATATGAAAGCCACATTGTTTACCAGTATAAAAAAGACCTTGAGCCACAGACTTCCTTCCCTGCTCTCCTTTGTACCCTGCTGATTTTGTTTTGGATGGCAGAAAGGTCCGGGACCTGAGCTATTCCTTGGCTAATCTCCCATAATTGGACAATCGCTCCCTATTACAGCCATTACAGTCGGGTTTGTTGAGCAGTGGTGGCTTGTCTCTTCCATCTGAAGACCAGAGTCAGTCTACTGTGACTGTCACTGTTAAATACCTTAAACTTACGTCAAAGAACAACAAGGCAAAGGCTGTTGTTGTCAATAATAATAACAATTTAAATTTTATTATTTTTTCTCATTTGCTTTTCTTCTTTACTGTCTCCAGGTGTCCGGGTACTTCCACCACATCTGTCAGACATGTAAAGTCACTCTCATCATGCTGGACTCCTCAGTTAGAAGCAGCGAGGAACTGGACTAGTATCAAACATCTTGGACCGAGCCAAGCGTTTGTCACCGGAGGCGTCCAACACAACAATTAAAACTCAAGTCTATGTGTGTGACGTATTTTCTCCCAGGACACAAACGGAGTGAACCTGCGCTGCCGTCGGACCCTCGGCGCCGTCAAAACAATCTAGTCCTCTTGTCATGTGGGTACATTACAGAAACAGGCTCATATTACCCTCACTGGTATCACCGTCTTTCACGTCACCATGGAGCGGAATAAACGCAACTCCATCGCCGGGTTTCCTATGCGACCTGAACGCCTCAACGAGGACAGGGACGGTGTCGGAGGCGTAGGCATCTGTGAGATGGGCATGGGACCACCTCCACAGGTTAGACTGTTTTTTAAAAACTGTCTTAGCTTTATCATGATTTATTTTTTAACTTCTTGATTAGATACTTCAGCTCTTGTTTGTGTTTGTTGTATTTGATCCACTGAAGATTCACAATTGAGCTTTTGGTGAAACTTTGGATGCAACCAGATTTATACACAAACAGTGGGATTATTTAGCAAAATCAATCAGAGAGCTTAGTTTAGACATTGGGTGTTTGTATTATATCAAAAATCAAATTCAGATTAGAGAAACATGGGGTTATATCTTCATGATTCATGTTATCTGTCATCATATCACACATTTGTTTTCCATCTGTGTGTTGTCTGTGAATTACAACATAAATGAGTAACATCAATGAACAGTAACAGTTCAGCAGATGATGTTGTTGATTCGTTGATCTCAGACTATTTTGTCTTTAACCTGCGCTCATTTGTGTTGTTGCCCTCATTTATTTTCCTGTTTGTTTGCACATTTCTGCCTTTATGTGTGGTGTTTAGACGTCTGGTTCTTCTAACACTCAGGTGCAACATTATCTGTCTCTACCGCCATCTCATTTCTACACAGACAAGCAGCAGGTTAAAGCAGCGATCTTTCAACATAACCCGTACATCAGATAAAACCCATTTGTCCCTGTCTTCCTCAGGTGGGCAGGGTGTGGCCGTCCTCATACAGAGCCCTCATCAGTGCCTTCTCCTGCCTCACTCGCCTCGATGACTTCACCTGTGAGTGGATTGGCTCTGGATTCTTCTCTGACGTCTTTAAGGTAGGACATATCACATTTACCGCGTACCGCCTTTCTTATGTGCTCTTCATTAGTCTGTCTTTGCTCTGACTGTCTTTATCCTTTGCCCTTTTCTTACCCTTAGTTCCTTTATCTTTCCATGCCATTCATCCGTCAATCTTCCATGTTTTGTTCAGCCCTGACTGCACACACACTCATTTGACCACGGGATTGATTTTTTTTTCTTCCCCTGTACGTGACAAAAGTCACGTTTGTGTGTTAGGCCTGTGGTGCACTGGTCACCATCAGAATAAATGAAGTGGAACTTGTTGTGTATCATTCTCACACATAAATGACCATAATAAAGAGAAGACACGATACTCGGAGTCGTTTTCCATTTGATTAGACATGTGAAGTTGATGTTCTCGGTGGGTTAACAACCAATTGTTTCGGAGCCGTGTTGGTCTTTGCTCAGTTTATAGGTCAAGTTAAGCTGTGATCAGATCGAAGACATTATTTAATAACGTGAGTGAGACTGACACAAGCTTGTTAAACATTACTAGTTTGTTTTTGCTAAATGAAGCCATCTGTATCAACACCCATAAGCAAAGAAGTTATATTTTCTTTCCCTCCTCTTGTTAATTGCTTTATTAAAGTTAACTTCATGATGTGAACATTTTTTCAGGCGTCGATGGACTGTAACTTGTTCCAGTGTGTGAGCAGCACTGTGTCTAACCTCTTCAGGAAAGGGTTAACTAAGAATATAAAATTGATAAATGCTGTGGTCTCTGATATGTGACAGGAAATAAACTGAATAATTAAAAAAGTGGCCCTGGGGGTCTGACGTCAAATCAGACTCAGTTTAATTTCACATTGTTTGTGCTATCAGATCATTTATGATTTAGAAACAATGTTTCTATTCACTGTGTATATTGGATCTTAATATGACCTTCACTGACAGTGATATTCCATCTACATGTAGCGACATAACAATAGATCTTTATCAGATTAGTGAACTGGTGTGACTCTAGTTTCCACTGTATCTCTTTGCTGATTGATGTTACTGTTGATCATTACTGATGCTGCTCCAAATTGATGTGAAAGATCAGGAAAACTGTGACATATTTTGATTGTTTTATAATTGCCCATATTAAACCAGTATTAAATTATTTGTTTATAGTAACCCATTGTACTTTGGGTGGAGCAGCTGTTTAAAATATTATCCAGCTTCATAGCAGCGCAAACAAATGGGATTACACAGTTTCAATTAATGATTTCTACATCGGCAGTGTGTGTGAGGGAGTTTGCCGCCATGATAACTGCATCTTAACGTTAACATTTTGTTGATGCTGTAGTGGATCTTATTTGAAACGCACATTGTAAAAACACCAGTATATTTGCCTTCGATCACGGGTGTGATTCAGAAAACTCACAGTCACTCACAGTAAATGAGCAACACAGGAAGTTGTTCCTGCTGACTATGATTTTGTTCTTTCATGGATAAAACACTCAGCATATAATATGCTGTCACATTGTACATGAACTCATAGTATGTTTGCTATTATTATCATTATTCCTGTTTTTATTATACCTACATAAATATATCACTATAAGTTTTATATCAATTATTCATTTCATATATTGATATATGTACATGTATCCTACCAATATATGCTGGTAAACTACGAAATTTTCTACTTTTCGCCCACAATATATAGATGTCCAGTTTTTGACCTACTTTACTATAAGCATATACTTGCACTGTATAAAAGGCTGAACGTGGCTGAAACAACTAAATAATGTTCACTAAGAATCAGTAAAGTATATTTTACACTTTATTAAAGTAACGCATTTATTGTTTAAACAGGGAAGTTATGATGGAGGCTGTAAGTCATCTGACATGATGTGTCAGGCTTAAAGCTACAGTATGTGTGGGTAATTTGTTCTTTATTATCAGTGGAAATATTCATTATTAATGAAATCAAACTAGAATTCAACAGCAGCAGCAGATCCCTGTGGCGATGCTGCCACTGTCCCCGCTCAACTTCACAGGAAGAAAACTTTCAACAACACTTTTTTTTTCCTCTGTGAGAAACGCATCCACAGGTGGACAGAGAGCCGAGTGTGGAAATGTTGATGAAAAGCTCAGTCAAGTTCAATGAAATGTGGTGACAGCATTAATGGTGAGAGAGGTTGAAGCTAGGAGGAGGAGGAGGAGGAAGAAGCTTCCTGATGGTGGAGAGCTGGGCTCTGGTGAAGGATGGGGGTTGAGCAGAGGCTTCTGAAAATAAGTGATGGGGGCAGACGGGGGCTCTAGAGGAGACCAGAGTGATGTGGGGTTTAGAGCTGAGGTTGAGGGGGGAGGAGAGGAGAGAGAAAGAGGGTGTGAGGACACTAGGGGTATGTTTTTCTGAAATGTGCAGTGGTGACAAGGAGAATATAAAGAGGCTGAGGTGGAGAGAGAAGACAAAGATACTACAATAAGTGGGGAAGATGAGGACGGGGACGGGGGATGAGGAGGAGAAAGAGGGGGATCAGGAATAAATTGAGACTGGGGGGATGTGAAGAGTGAGGAGCGGGGGGAGGTTGAGAGGAGGATGGACGGATGTGGGGGAGGAGGCCTTCAGAGGAGTGGCCATCTGTTGTTTCTGCTCCTGTGGTGGAGACGCTCGGCTCTTACAGCTCAGCCTCTTTGAACTTGAACACAGAGATTTCTGTGTTTGTAAGAGATGTAGAGCAGCAGACACACAGAGCTGCTCACAACACAAACACAGTGTAGAAGCCACAGATATTACAGCTGATTGTTTCATAAATCATTGACACGCTGGAGGAACAGTTTAGTTTTATTTCACTGACTTTGATCAGTAATTCCTCCTGTCTGCTCCATATTGACTCTGTCCATCTGTCAATTGTTTCCTACCATACATGAATCTACTCCATTGTCTCTACGCTATGGTGACGCTCAAAGAGCCATTGTTAGAAAATGACATAAAGCTGCTCGCTGTTACTGTGCATATGACTGACATATTTCCATACAGGAGATTTTGTGGAGTTTATATTTTGATGATTGGTTTTGTTTTTTGCATGATGACTGTTGATTTATCGTGTTGAACATGTAGCAACACAAACAGACTGTTACCTTCATACTAATGTGACAGTATACAGCTAGATTTTGCATTGCATGCATGATGCATCTAAGTGATTTCCCATCCTTTAATCCTTCTCTGCAGCTCTTGATAATGTTTGAATGGGCTCTTTGTCGCTGAAGGTTGTCTACCTTATATACACAAGACTATCAGGTTAGTCTATTCAAAGCTCTGAGCCAAAACCTGCATTCACATCTAAATATGTTTCTGCTCTCAGGAAATGAGTAAGCAAGTATACATAGACACATCAGCCTGCTGTGGTTTCAAGGTTGATATTTCCTATACGCATGTTACATTAGTATCGTTTAGAGGAACTTAAACTCTTGGTAATGCGGTGCAGTATCTCAGAAACCAGAGGTGGGAAGGACATGTTTCTTTTTTTAAAGACTGAGGTAACAGGGGCAACTAAAAGCCACGTGGGTAAAAGATCATCACATCTATCTATCTACTATTGCCTCATTTCAAGTATTTAAAAGGTCACCTGCTCTTTCGTTTGTGAAGATTTGCACCCCATGAAATGACTGTGGGTATTTCTGGTGAGGAAATGTGTGAGTGTTTGAATTACTTCAGTGTCCGAAATGTTTGGATTTCAGCTCAGTCCCGAACACTTAACTCTGCTTATTCCTCATCACATAGAGGATGTAAAAGTTCATGCCCCTCTTCCTCTGCTCATTATCATTAAGATTCCTTCCTTTTATAATCTTGTCTTTCTCAATTGTAAGTCATGACCTGTGTGTGTCCCACTGGTGAACTGGTGGATACTTTGAATTTGAACTTAAACAAAGTATTATGTATTAAAACAGGGAGGATTTTTAGTGTCGTCCTTATGCAGTGACATGTCCTGGGTGTTTGCTTTTGCTCTGAAATGTTGCATGCTGGGATAAAAGCTCCAGCCATTACTGGATGGAAGTGTGGTGATGCCACTGCTGTCGAACAGTTAGATGGAAACTTACATCCCGATGAGCGGTAACACAGAATTGATTGTACAGCTCTGGATCGACGCGATCACTCTGTCATGACTGGTCAACCACTGACCTTATTTCATTTCTCTTTCATCCTTTGCTGCTCACTCTGGCGTGCGCCAGATCATTATTTTATTTTAAATTGTTGTTATAGATGTATATATAGA
Organism: Polydactylus sextarius; assembly: GCA_016801845.1. Classification (NCBI taxonomy): domain Eukaryota; kingdom Metazoa; phylum Chordata; class Actinopteri; family Polynemidae; genus Polydactylus; species Polydactylus sextarius. The sequence goes on along the minus strand of CM028916.1, from coordinate 9,711,342 downwards.
TGTTGTTATATAAGATGTTTTTGTAGCCAGTTGAATAAAGTTTATTTGACACACAGTTAAGATTTTGTGATTGAACGACTGTATTTGCAACTGTATTTGTTGAAATGTGGCGTCGTTTGACTCTTTCACAGGTTCGTCATCGAGCTTCAGACCAAGTTATGGCTCTAAAGATGAACAAGCTCAGCAGCAACAGAGCAAACATGTTGAGAGAAGTCCAACTCATGAACAGGCTGTCACACCCAAACATACTCAGGTTGGTAAATGTAGTGAATGTGAATGTAGACTATAGTTATAAAACAAAGAAAACTAAATAATGTGATTAAAAAATGGTTATGTGTCAGTGTGTTACAAGACATTCATCAGTAAAATGCCAGTAATAACTTTCATACATTCCCAATAGGCTTACTTTAAGACTTAAGAGTTTAAGTCACTCAGGAACTGCTAATAAATAAATCCTCGTTATTTCTGCAAGAATTACTTTATATAATATGATATAATAAAATAGAACAGTTTATTTCCTCTAAAAGTTCAATCTTTGTTTATGAAATAAATGTATTTTCTCATGATGTCTACCTCGGCCACTGCCTCTTGCTCTGCTTCATGAGAGTGTGGTTGTGACCTGTTTCCTCTGGGGTTGCATAGAAACTGTGTCAAACACAGAACCTATTAACAATGGATTTTCTAAACCGCCAGCTCCTGTTAGAGCTGCAGCAGATGCCTCGGGGCTAAAGAGCGAGGACGACAATTTTCTGTCAGTGGGAAAGTGGACGAAGCTGCTGACCATCGCTTAGTTTTGATGTTTTTTTTTTTTTTTTTTTTTTTTTTAATGAATTCCTGTTAATGATTGTTCAGACTCACTCCAGGTTCCGTGTCGCGCCAATTTAGCAGAAACAGCTTCGACGAAAAGATTTTATGAAACTTGTTGGATAATACGGAGATAATACTGAGTTAAGAGGAGATGAAACTTGATTGACTTTTTAGCACAGACAGGTCGATCAGTGACCAAACAAAATATCCTGAAACATAAACCTGTGGAGGATGCACCATCGTGTACTTACAGCATTTTCTTTTAACTCTGACTGTTACAGACTTTTGTAGAACAAACACTGTGACAACATCAACCAGTATCAACCAGTATTGATGGGTTATTGATCGGTTGAGGACACGAGAATGAAATCAGCTGTTTAAAGCAGTTTTTAAGTGGGATCCTGCACAAAAAAACAGCTTCATATACTTTGACAGGAGCTATATTATCAATCCGTCTTGTCTCGTGTTTTATTATTTTATACTTCAGATCCACAAAGTTTGATTTACTTTGACTGTGACGATCAGACCAGATCAGATCAGATATATCAGATCAGTGTTGTTCTGGCTTTTTGTTGTAAAAACTTTCTGTCAAGTTCACATTCTTTTCTCCTGAGTTTATTAACATGCACATACATGCATGAATATCTTTCTGTGTGTGTGTGTAGTTGTACACACACACATGCACATATGCGCAGTATATTTTACAATGCCATCTTTGTTGAGCAGTCCGGTGGATTGTATGTCTGTCTGTGTGTTAACAAGCGGCACTGAGGGGGTCATTGTTCACTACGATCCAACACGGACCCACAGAGTCGACCTTTTCATTGCCTCCAGAATTACGAGGCCTGCGACGCTGCTCGAGAGCAAAGTTGGTTCAGACGTTGGTCGTCACTCACACATGCACACACGTTTCACACACATTTCTTTCACTTTGGATGAAGAAAAGTTTGTGTGTCCTTTCTGGATTGACGATATTTTCCAACCTCTTTGGTTTACGAATAAGTATAAGAAAGTCAAAATAGATTGAAGACATCCCGGGCACACACACACAAACAGAAATGAGTGAAAATACCGGATGTGATTATAAAGTCTGTAGAGACCGAGGTGGAGAGAGAGAAATGGGAGGAATGCAGGTGAATAAACTAGGATGTTATTATTCCTCTTTAACAGACTGTCTCTCAGTAATGATTAGTCTGGTCTTGTCCTCTGGAATTTAACATTTTTTTACTATGTTGTTCAGACACAGGCATGCAGCTGTGTACTCTGGATATTACTACGTTATTTTGACTTATACGACCCTGTAGAGCCTCTGATTAAACTATGAGATCAACCAGTGCCTCGTGGTTTTCAACACTTTCATTTTCCTTGTCTTTGTGTTTTCCAGGTTTAAAGGAGTGTGTGTTCACGAGGGGCAGCTTCACGCTCTGACGGAGGTAAATCACCCACAAACACACCGCTGCTCATTACGTCAGACTTCAAAGTGTCTCTCCTAATGAAAGGCCATTTACTGATTTGTTTAAAATGAGCTTCAGTACTTTTTTTTTGTGTCTGCGGGTTAAATGTTCTCACTGTTTTCAGGTGAGCATTACGTCATTCACGGTTTAAAAAACAGTGGCACGACAGACTGTAATCATGAGAAGCCAAAGAACTGAATGTTCTTCAGTAGACATAACACTTAATGCTGTGTGAGTCTGTGTGGAAGGAGAATTTGATACAGGCAGCTAATAAAACCCTCCAGAGATGCTTAATGTTCAGAGTTACAGTGAGCAGCACTTTCAGGCTGCACAGAGCCTATATTTAACCTGTGTATGATCATCTGTGTTTCTCTGTGTGAGGGAGGGTGAGACAACTCTGTGGTAGTGATTAGTCATGCAAATGTTTGACAGGCAGATGAAACATGCGTTTAACAGCTCAATTAAAAGGCCGCACAGAGGGTCAGACCTGAATTTTGTTGATTTGGAAGAGAAATGAGATGATCGGTAAATTTATTGCAAAATAAACCCTGTTGTTGTAATGTGCACTTGCAGTGAAATGTATTTGTTCTTAGCAGGAGGTTGGTTTCATCCTTGTTCATTTGGAGGCTGATAGAAAAATTGTTTCTGGGCAGTTTTGATGTTTCCGGGCAGGTTTGATGCACAGATCCTGCTTTTTTTTCAGGGGTGATGTTGCAGCAGTTTGATGTCCTGCGACACAGACTGACACATCTGTATCAGAATATTCACGTGTCCATGTGAACGCTTTACACACACATACAACATTTTAACCAGAAACTTTAGATGCAGAACATGGTTTTCTTTGAGTTGTCAGATACATGTAAATGTGGACAAATAGTACAAAACAGACAATTCATAGAGAGCAGAAGAAAGAGCTCAGTGTTGGATGTTAGCAGGCGCACACATGTGTAGCTGATTATCTGTTGTGCTCCGTGGTGAATGTGCTTATTGTGAACTTGACAAACAAACACCAACTTTCTATATTGCAGGAAATTTAGATTCACACAAACTTATTCTGCTCTGTTTGCAGAGGGAATCAGTGTACTGTGAGGCACATGTTCAGTATAAGTTCACATACCTGCTCTCTGCGGTTGGTCATGTTTTCCTACCAGAGGGTAAACAGATCCTGCCGTGTCGTGTCAGGACCTGAGCCGAGGATCTGACCCCGGTAGCTGGGCCCTCACTGTTTTGTTACCTGACCCCCACTATGAGGCCGCGCTCAGAGGAAATGAGGAATGAAGATACCACACGGCCGCGAGCTATCTCGTCAAACTCATAGACACACATGTAGAGACATGAACACTCACATAAGTCCAAGTCCAACACAGAAAACAAACACACCTCCTCTCAAACATCTAGTTTTCAGTTCTTTTCTCTTATTCATTGTTCTTTACCATTCAACTTCAGGGATAGCCACAGTTGTAGTTTTTGTATTTATACATGATGTGTGATCATGTTTTTTTTTTAATGTTATATTAAAGATCAAATTTGCTGGTACCAGACTGTGAGATTTAGCATTAATTGTTCATGAGACTGAATCGTTGAAGACGGTAGAAGATGAAGAGATGAGCTGGAGACTCTGAGCATCATTCTGTCTCTGCTGAATCACAGTTTGTGCATTAAACTGTGATTCAGCAGAGACAGAATGAGGCTCAGAGTGTCCAACTCATCTTATAGGAAGGGCTGCTGCAGTTATAATCTGCGCTAATGGTAAGTCATGACCCATGGCAGGATTATTCCGCTGTTTGAAGCTGCCCCGAGCACGAAACAAAGATACTTTTGTTTGAGTTTTTCTAGTTTTTAACCTGAAACACAGACATCGAAGGAGAAGCTGTATTTCCTCAACAGTATGTTTTTCATTTCCTCTGCTCTCCACATCACACACCATCAGCAAGGTGCTGATATAACTCAGACATGTGCGACCATTGAGTAATTACTGCAGCGTATCAGTAACTCCACCAAAAGGATCATGTAAATTCCAGGAAAAAAAAGCCCTAAATAAGAGGCTTTTTTTTTTCTTTCTTTTTTTTTTTTTTTTTCAAATGCGACTTTACTTTATTCAGATATTTAAAGTTTAAGACGCAGCAGGTGTCTCTTCAGCTAAACCATGTGATCTGAATTTTGGAGCAGACTCACACTGCGAAAGGTGCGTTTTCTGCTGCTGTGAGAAGAAAATCAGCTTCATCTGGATCTTCAATGAGATGATAAAAGATTGAGTTTGGATTAGCCTGAGTCTTAATGGCTCCTGGCAGAGATCCCCCCGTTGTTTCCCCAAACCCCTCAGGCAGACAGCAGATGTTGAACTCTCCAGCTACTGAGGAATCTGTTGGACAAATACTGTAATCCTCTGACGTCTTGCGTGTGTGTGTGTGTGTGTGTGTGTGTATGTATACAACAATATCAGAGTTATGGTTTAATTTCCAGACTGTTGTAACATTTCAAAATAATCTCATAAAACATGATGTGATAATGCTGTGACAGGTGATTGTTTCTGCCTGATTAAGATGGATGTAGAAATCCAAAAAACAGAAGATAAACAGCTACAATCATTAATTTGACATTTGTATTTTACTGTGGATCTAAAGAATTAATCTTGGTCAACTAAATGAAGCTAAATGAGATCTATGATTATATACAAAGAGACAGAACAGGTCATCAAGACAATGATCCCAAAAATGGAAACAGAAGGTTTCAGATCAAACATTGAATAGAACAAACAGTCTTTAATGTCATTGTTTTATAAATAATAGAATTAAATTTGTAGAGCTGCTCCAATATGGTGCCACATGTGACTGTCTCCCGTATACACCATAAAAAACGAGGATTGACACAAGTTAAAAGAGTAAGAAATAACAGATAATTATAGAAAACCCATAGTGTGACAGTCTTTTAGCTGTTTTCAATTTCTTAGCAATCACAGAAGAATCCTGATACGACTTAAGTTCACACTTTACAGATTAACTAAGTTTACAAAATAACTACGCAATGTTTTCAGCTTCGTTTAACTTACTGCAGCTAACGTCGTTGTAAAACTCATTTATGAAATTGAAATTCTACTGTGAAAAGTAGTAACACCTCAGTGAATAACACTAACAAAACACAACACAACACTGAAGCAGTCTAGAGAGATCACCGTGGACATGAAGGTGAAATAATATCCTTGTAGAAAACCATATACATGCTATAACTTGTCTTGGACCAGAGTTTCATGTATTTGACATGTTTCAAAAAAGACTTCTACTAACAGACTTATGTAATAAATGCAAATAAGTTTAGCTGTAAAAAAAAAAAAAAAAAAAAAGCCCTCACTTTATTTACCTGTGTGAGAAGCAGAGACCAGCAGCCTTTGTCCTCGTCATGTTTCTGTCACAGTGAAACCACAGTTAAACCAGACTTGTTTCTTCATCCCGTCTTTCCCTCATTATCCGCTGCTGCTGATATGTGACATTGGTGTTTGTGTGCAGGTGAGCAGCGAGGTCACACTGGTTCTGCTGGATGCACAGTGAAGGACCTTGGACACTTTATTTATTTATTTGTTTTAGCTCACAACCTGATTTGCCCACTTAGCTGCTCACTTGTCCACCTGAACGATTTATTCAAAACTAACCGCTCTGTCAACCAGTCAAACCAGTCAGAGAGAGATGGAGGCAGATTTTATTGAACCAGTTGTTTGATACATCAGGTCGTCTGTCTGTAGTTATCTCCGTGTGAGCCGCTCTGCTGAAAATGCAGCAGCAGCATGTTTCATGTAGATTGTCTGTATATTTTTAACCAAACAGTGAGTCGGTCAAACGTTGACCAGTTAATTCTCAGCCCTGTTGTTTCTGTGGCTGAGAACCCAGAGTGTGATGTTGCTTTGATTAGTCTTGTCGCCTTAAATAAAAAAAAAAATCTCTCATTTGACGTCCGTGCAGCTCAGACAAAACATGCAGCTAAAACGGCAACATATGACTTTTCAAACATTCGGTCATAGTTTGAATATAAACACGCCTCCTTCCGATTGAGCGCAGATGTCATGCAAATAACATTTGTGGTCGGTGTGTTCACCTGTTTGTTAATTTGTTTGTTACTCCTCCTTTTGTCTGCAGTACATCAACGGCGGGAACCTGGAGCAGCTTCTCGACAGCAACAAACACCTGAGCTGGCCTGCCAGGGTGAAACTGGCTTGTGAGATCGCCAGCGGTTTGGCCTATTTACACTCCAAAGGCATATTCCACCGGGACCTCACCTCCAAGGTTAGCTGGACGGGATAATTGGCTGTTAAAAGGAGAAATCGGAGCGTAAAAATAAATAACAGGTCTGCAGGTCTGCAGCTACAGCTCAACAAAGCAGTGACTATAGTTCCTGTATTAGTTTTAGTTTGGAGACTTAATGGTTGTGTGGTTCATCGATAAAAAGCCTGTAGTTCCTTTTTAGTTTTAATTTGTTTTAGGACATAATAATTAATTCACACTTTGATTCTGTCAAATGTATTTAAAGTGTTTGGACACAAGATAATGAATCAGCTTCTTTGCGTCAGACTCAGATAATATATTTGTTTGGCATCTTTCAGTGTCACACCTGTAACAACGCACAGTTCAGATGTGATAATCTGCATCAGGCGGCTTCTAGTTTGCATTCGTTTTAGGAGGATTCACCATTTTTTTGTTTGCAGCAGGAACTGAATGATGACTAATGTCGCAGCCTGGTGAGATAATAATAATATGTCCTCAGATGAATACAAAACGCATTTACTCTGACTCATACCTCTGACCTGAAAGACACTGAACACAGCAGCTTCCTCTCATTCCTTGTTTTTCATTTTGTGCTGTATAATTATTACAACACTTTCTCCCCCATCTGTAATTTCATCCCATGTTTTAGAGAACATACTCTATATTTAGGACACCACGTGTGTCTTTATTAAGACTTAGAAGATACAAATTTATACGATTTCAAGGGTGTGCGAGATGTGCTGTTTAGCGCAGTTCAAACATTCAACATTTCAACACTTCTGATGATTTCAGCAGATGGTTCATGTGAACATAGTTCCATTTATATTGAAGAGGAAGAGTCTAAAGTTCAGAGTGATGAATATTGAAATGTCCTGTTGGTTCCTATTTACAGCAAATGAATATTGAAAAAGGAAGCAGAAGTTAAACTGATATTTTTAATCGACTTAATGTTTTTTTTTAATCCCCTGGTGCTGTAACTTCCTCAGCTACATGTCTTAGTGATAATAATATGTCTCTGTGTTCACAGAACTGCCTGATTAAATGTGATGACAACAGTTACACGGCGGTGGTTGGAGACTTTGGCCTGGCGGAAAAGATCCCAACTAATCTGTAAGGAGTTTTTCCTCTGATCACTGCTCTGCAAAAATGTACCCACACTGAGATCTTTAGTAGTGAGAGCCTGGATTCTATCTGCAGCTTTTTACCCTCTTTTAGCTGCTTTAATTTTTCTGGTTACATCACAGCTATTTTGGTCCTCTGTAGAGTAGCCACTTCCAGTTATAAACTCTCTAAATATCTTCCCATGTTCACCGCCCGTTGATCACTGGGTTGCAAACAAAACAGGTCGCAGTTAAAACACCACATATTTGACAACACAATCTTTCACCCACACCTGTTTTTGTAGCCGCAAAATAAAAATACTGCATGTATTTTTGTCAGCTGTTCGATGGCTCTAATAAGCTGCTTTTATTAATAATTAAGCATCAAGTTGGTGTTTGAGTCCAGAATATTACTGTCCACTACATTTTGTCCACTACAGTGTTTTTGCACTTTTCTGTTTTTTCTGTTATATTTATAACTCACTTAAGTGAATTTTTCCTCCTCCTCTTATTCTTCCTCCTACTCCTCCTCCTCCTCACACCAGACGCAGGGTTATTTATTAACACTTGTGTCAGGCACTAACATTAACCGCAGGCACTAACAGATTACATTCTCTGCCTCAGTGTTTTGATAACAGCGAGGACACTATCAAGTTTTTATTTCTTCGCTAACACAGAGGAGAAGGAGGAGGAGGAGACTTGTCTTAAGGAACAGAGTGATCTGGACATAGACTAAATTATAAACATGTGAGAATAATGTGTTGAAAATAACCACACTTTTTATTCACGCCTTTTATGTTATTTGACAAAGTTAGAAGGTGCTGTTTGTCAGGAAGTAACACAAAAGATAAGAGACGCATCTGATGTTATAAACTCAGAGTAAAGACTCTTCATACGCACCATCAAACGTCTCTTTGAGCCTGATTGAAAGGGTCGATGGCGTCGCTCTCAGACTGGTACAATTTAAAACCATAATTATGTGTTAACTAGAGGGTAAAGGCAGAGCAAGAGGGTCATTTAGTGTGAAACACACAGGGCAGAGGCAGCTTAGTTTTCACATGTGTATGTTTTACGTTGTTGCTCTGTATCAACCTCTTTCATCCATCGGGTTGTTCATCACATTGATGTCACGTGCCGCAAAGTGGATTTTTTTTAGGTGCAAACACTTTTAACACAGATGTAAAAACGCAACGTCATGTTTGTTTTCTCATCTACATCTTTAATTTACACACAACATGGATGAGGTTGAGCTTCTCTTCCTGCCGCTTCTCTGGGTCACCAGTGAAGCAATCCACTTTTCACCAGCTTCACATGTTTACACACAAACTGATGCTGAATATGCAATGACTTTTCTTTCAGCTTGGTTCACTGTGTAAACACAGTGTTAGTATGTTATTCAGTGAGGGAGTTTGCACAAAGCCGTGAACGTTTCTTGAAACTTATGAGGCACAGAAAACTTCCTTGGTTCTTCCTCGTTCTGACGACGTGTTGCTCTTTTATCTGTGATCAGGGCTGAAGGAGAGAAGCTCTCGGTGGTTGGTTCTCCTTTCTGGATGGCTCCCGAGGTGCTGAGAGACGAACCCTACAACGAGAAGGTAACATCCCAACTTTCACTTCGGACATTTGAAACTTAAACCTTGTCGTTTGCATTCATCCACTGTATGTTCATTGTTGCGTCTCTGTATTTTCAGGCTGATGTTTTCTCCTACGGAATAATCCTGTGTGAGATCATCGCCAGGATCCAGGCCGACCCCGACTTCCTGCCTCGTACAGAGGTGACTGTTCGCTTTCTCATCTCTTCTCCTTCGCCCCGTGACCTCGTCTTAATGTTTGCTTTGTAAACAGGTTGATCTCTTGGTATCGCATAATTCTCAGCCTGTTTACTGTGTGAAACATTCACATGACTCACACCGAGTTGAGAAGGAGCGCTGGAACTTGAACTTTAAATATGAAAATGTATCTTCTTCTTCTTCTTCTTCTTCTTCTTCTTATGAAAATTTACACAAATTTAACCAAAGTTAATGCTGAATAACAAAGTCAAATTCCTGCTGTATGGTTACTGTTAAATACAATCATCTATTTTTTTAAACCAGGCTCAGAAACGAGTCTTTACAGTTCTTAGTCCGTTATTGTCGACTTGGCAACAGAACTACATCGCAGATTAGTTTGACATGAAACTGTGCTGTGTGTTGTACATCTGAAGAGTCCCTTGATCCTTTTTTGTCAGGATGGTAAATGTGAATTTCCTGTTTAACTTTTCGAGCTCTTTGTGTCTCTGTTTTTCGAGCAGAACTTCGGCCTGGACTACCACACGTTCCAGCACATGGTTGGCGACTGTCCACCCGACTTCCTCCAGCTGGCGTTCAACTGTTGCAACGTGAGTCTGCAACGTTCTCCTGTTGCTCTGTTCGCTTCAGGTCCTGTCAAATCAGAGATGCTGATGTTTGATGAAAGGAATCTGTAACAACTATGATGTCGAACGAAACCATTTGAACCTAATCGGCTGCCTGACTTCGAGAGTTTTCTTTTTTAATTTCTTAAGAAACTTTTATTCTGTCACTGTTGAACAATCTGATTATGTCAATAATCTGGTTTAGCTCCAGGAGGTCTGGATCAGTTGTTCTGCAGACGGAGCTTTTCATCACTGATCAGTTGTTAAGTTGATTTACTAATGAACCGAGAAGGAATTTCAGCTTTTTTTTCTTTTTCTCTAATATATTTTTTTTATATATTTACAAAATAGCTTTTATATTTCCTGTCATCTTAATTTTCTTTCTTCTTCTTATCCCTCCAATTTTCTCAGCGAAAAAGAATGTTTCAGCTAACATTTTTAATATCAGTAAATCACAATTCAAGGTCATGAAGACTGATCTGAAAATGATACAGTCATTTTTGCGAAGGGAGACTTTGCTTCAGTCCAACATAATGACGATTTATTTTTTCGTTTTGTAGAGCATGTAAAACCAACTGTTAAAAAAACAGTGTGAAGGTTCATCTCGGGTGTTGTTTGTTCATGTAAATTAGGATGTTACATAATAAATAATTATTTTTTCCCTTATAATAAGCAAATATGTGACATGTTTTCCTGATTGTACCTCAATGTTACTGTCTGTTTTTCCCTCAGATGGATCCTAAAATGCGTCCGTCCTTCTCGGACATCGTCAGACACCTGGAGGAAATCCTCGCACGTCTGAAGGTGGAAGAGATGGAGCACGAGTGCGTCTCACTCGGCGGTGAAAACGACAAGAAGACGATACCTAAAGGTATCAGAGCTGCACGGAATCACACTGACATGTTGTTTCAGCCGTATGTCTACAGTCGGTTAACTGCAGCTCGTACGTTTATAAGAAGATGCTAGTAAATTCCTGAGAAGGGAAAGTGTTTGATTTTATGACGCCTCCCGTGGCTCCTGATGACTTTCAGCCTCTGTACAGACTCGTCTTCAGACCTCTGAACACATCAGAAACACATTTCCTTTTCAGCTGCTTTAATAAGAAATTTACCAACAAGCAAAAATGTTTACAGTGATTTCTCCCAAAGAAACTTCATCCACGTTTAATTAAGCTGCTTCTCACTTCACTTCTCTTTAACTCTGGCAGTTTGTCAGAAGAGTAACACCCCGTTTCTACTCTCTGGTCTTTGCAATAAATCATTCACAGTATTTTTTTTTTTTTCCAAAATCAGAATCATAAATGTTAGATAACATTTATCTGAGTGTCGGTTTCACACTCAGGATCTCAGGTTGCAGATAAAATAAACTTTATCTTGACGTGAAGAGGAAAACTGGTCTGAGATCAACATTCCTATTTTAAGATACTTGATCTGTGCAGGCCCAGGTTTCATTTCTAATTTGGTCCCGCGTGGAGCCGCCGGCCTGTCTGACCATCGCAGAGTCAGGAGGCTGTGATGTTTTTGTTTAGGAAAGCCAGACGGCCTCTTTTCCTCAGTGACAATGACATGACAGGAAGCAGCAAGGATTTCTGTGTAACATTAAATACAAGGTGATCTCGCTGTCACAAATATCTCTCACTTTAATGCTTGTAAATCACAGATCTGACTCCTCTGTACATCACAAACTTCGCTGTCTCCTCACTCTGTTTACCTGATACCATCAGTATTTCCTGTAACCAGGATCACCCTCGTAGTAGGAAATATTCCAGTTGCATAACAACTTCTAGTAGAGTCGCATGTTTTGGTCCTCAGATATTACCACAAATGAAAAATGTGATCCCTTAAGATTTGAGATGTTTTCTTGAGTAGTTCATTTGTTTACATGCCGCACTGGTGGGAATAAGAAATCTTTTTGGAGTCGATGTGAACTATTCATGTTCTTACATGAAAAAAAAAAACTAATGTGAACTGAACTGTTGCTGTAAAATGAGTTTTAAGACTTTTTTTCTGTTTCTGTCTTAAAATCCAGACTGCAGTATTGAAGTAGTAGTAGACTTACACTTAAAAGTACATTTCTGTGCTGAATGTAGAAAATTTTGAAATAATATTTAAAGAACTAGGTTTTAAGGATTTAGCCTGTACTGCCACCTATTGGTTACAGTATTTTATTACATCACAACATTATGACGTAGCCAGCTCAGTTTGTTTGTTGTTTAGATTTGTGCTTTTTGATTATTAACGTTTGCTCTTTTGTGTGTGTGTGTTTAAGTTGAGAAGATCCAGGGCTTCAAGCGACTGAATCCTCTCGGTTTCCAGGATGATAAAATCCCTCCAAAGTCTCCTCGTCCCCGTAGGAACATCTGTCTGAGCCGCAGTCAGTCCGACATCTTCTCCTGCAAACCTCTGAGGAAGATCAACGTCCAGGACCCGTACTACAACCCCCCCTGTATTCTGAGGGTCCCCAAAGCCCGAAAGATCAACCCGTTCACGGCACGTGAGGACCTGTGCGGGGGCAAGATCAAGTTTTATGACGTGCCCAGTAAGTCCGTCTTCTCGTTGGTGTTTGACCTGCACTCGCCTCCGGGCAGCGCCTTCAGTAACCAGTCACCTGCTCACGGAGCCGCGGGGCCACAGCAGGACGCGTCGTATTACTGGCAGCAGCTGCCAGGACGACAGTGTCACTCGTTACCGGTGTCGCCGCAGCTGCCTCGCTCCGAGGTCTTCAATCTCGCCGCTGCTGTCAGCGCCAACAACAATGGCTCCCTCACCTGTAACTCCAGCCAGCTGTCCACCACGCTGCCAGGTAAGGACGGCGGATGAGAGTTAAAAAAAAAAACATCTGTCTGTGTTTAAAACCTGGAATTGTCCTGAATCTAATATTGTTCGTGCTTGTTTGAGGATCTGTATGAACAACTAAACAGACTGTGTACACAGATTTCTACAGATATCTACTTTTCTATTATTACAAAACAGGAGGTTACCTAACTGCCATCTGCGAGTGTAGACACATTATTTCAAGAAAGACTCACAGGAGAAACTTTGTACTTACACCACAGGAGAATATGATCTATGTATGCATCCTTGTAATGTAAATTTGCATATTAATATTAATGAGGTAGAAAATAAGTCATAGTTAACGACTAACTGGTAGAAGTGAGCCCATGTGGTTGTTGCATGTTTATAACAGTTAACAAATCCATGCAGCATTTGACACAGTTTGATCTAAAACTAAAACACGAAATGTTTTGTGACATGAAATGAGCTGCTCTTAAAATGATAAATTATAATTCTGCAGCAGTTATATTTTGCATTTTGCATGGTTTTGTTTCCTTTTTTTTACTGAGCTTAACTTACTGAGTGAGGTCAACTAAGCTTTTTCAATCTCTCTTCCTGTTCATGTCATGTTTTCTCCTTTTCTGTTTCCTTTCGTCTCTCTTACATTTCTCTCTCTCTCTCAGCGACTAACTCCAGATTGGACGCTGGCCTGACGGTGAACGACATCCGACAAAAAGGGCTGCTGTGCAGTTGGGCGAAGAAATACGTGGTGGTGGAGATCCCACCTTACTGCCGGCGGAGAGGAGGGGAGGAAGAGGAGGAGGACGACGACAACGACGGAGAGGTGGACGGTGGGAACGAGGGAAACAAGGACGAGTTGACGGGGGAGAGCTGGTCTCCGATGGTCCCCAGCAGCGAAAAAGACGGTGGGGAGGAGATGGACTGCTCCTGCAGCCAGGAGGACGAGGAGCAGGGAGGACGAGGGACAGACTCCTGCTCCATGTAAAACAGGTGGAAGAGGTGGAGGCTTGGACAAGACACAGAGAAGGACTGTGACTCCAGACTGTGATAACACATTTCACAGATTAACAAGTGAATGTATCACAAGTTCAGTAAATCAAGCACATCTGATTTAGATAAATAAATATTTTTCAAGTTATTATCACCGGGATGTGACAGAACAAGCTACGACAGCACAAACAGGATTTTATCAAAGCGGCAGATCTTTTGTGAAAGTTGTTTATATTTACTATTGTGAGATGATGTAGATTTTTTTTTTCCGTTCTGTATAATTAGCCGTCGTTGTCTGTGACGGAGGACTGATGATCCTTTATGTTGTGTGAGTTTTTAAGAATCAAACCTCCGTGTTTATCTGTTGGTTAAATGGTTAAGCTACATTTTAAACGAAACAAAACAAAACATCACATTAATGAGGATGCGCTCATGTTTAACTGAAAACAAACAAAATGGGAGTTGATTCATAGCGGACTGTGTTCCTGAGAGAGAACATTGATAAAAGTGATGTTTAATCCGACACAGATGTCTCCTCCATCAGTGAGTTCAAACTGTAACCACACAACTGCCACATTGTCTTTAAGGGTCGCACCAGAGGTGTAAATATTTTACAACCCTGTAACTTAAAAATGCAGCTGCTCAGTTGCTATTTGATCAGTTTGTCTGTAAGTGTCATTAACGAGTTTCAGCAGAGGTTTTCCTTGGCAGCGTCGTGGAGACATTAAACCCAGAGGACAAAAAAAAAAAAAAAAAAATCAAATGTGGACGAAAATTATTTTTGCCTCGAAAGCAGCTGCTCAGAAACCAAATCACTCACACTGTCACTTTCCTCCTGCAAGTCAGTGATTTTTAAAGCAAAATTATGTAACTTCTAAAAACAAACAAACAAAGCACATAACTTACAGTATGTTACAGATTTAAGGTGGAATGAGATAAACAATCACCAGCATCAGGGATTTAACCGCTGTAACCTCACTCTACAGTGACCTGGAGCTAACATCAGCTGTTACTGTGACACTGCTACAGTGTTTGTACAAGTGAGTGAGACACAAAAACCATCTGCATCATTTAAAACAAGGTCAACGTGAGGAATGTAGAGAAATTGAGAAGTTACATAGTTTCACTTTAAAGTCTAAAGCTGAAGATTTCCAGGAGAAACAAGACTTTCATTCTTGTGATTATGAATCTTCCATAAAGTGGCCACAGATGAGCGTTAACTAATGCTGACTCATAGATGGACGTGACACGGTTTGACTAATTTAATCATTTCCTCTAAACTCTGTGTCTCCTTTAAATTGAGTGTCTTATGTGGCTGCTAACGTTTAGTTTCACATTAACGTCCTCTTGCTTTCATGGACACACCGAATTTGATGAAAACCTGCAGCGAGAGACTTTTCCTGTTTCGATGGACATGTTCACTTGTCCGTTTCCTGACCTTCAGATTTGACAGGTCTCACCTCGCTGCAGTGACGAACCGTGTTGTCGTTGTTTCTGACTGATCACTGATGATCTCGTCTCTCCCACAGAAACTAAATGCACTTGTACAGTGTCGCTCCTGACGACTTATCACTACTTTTCTATGCAACAAATCTAACTTTTATCACACTGTTTTACAGGATAAAGGATCTAATTTGATATTTATGAGAAACATTTTTAATGTCTTACCTTTGTATATTTGTGTAAAAAAATTTGTTACCTGCTCTGTGAATACAGATTCTGGTGTATTATTTTTTTTTTCCGCTGATTGAATAATGAAGCTTCCCAGTGATTTCCTTTGTGTTTGTGTCATTCTTCACTTCACAAACACAACTGAAAATTATTCATATAATATTTCAAAATATTTCATTGACAAGTTGTGGGACTGAAGTTGTCGTCAGTCTGATTCAGTTTCCACAAACAAATATTAAACCAGTCTCCTCAGTTTGTAAATTAAATTCAAGTATCTGCTGTTACTGTTGAAGATTTGATGCTATTCCCAAATAAAATAACATTTTTAACTTAATTATTGAATTAGTTTATGTATTTCACATAAGACAATAACTTCACAAACCAGACAGAGGCAGATTTGTTCAAGTGTGATGCTCATTTCGACCAAACCAAACTTGTCATAAACCAGCAACATGTGACACTTTTAATAACAAGAATTTCAATCATTTTTATCTCCACTAGGAGGCGTCACATTGGTCTGTTCATTCTTCCTTATCTTCTTACAGAGAAACTCAGGAACAACTAGAGAAGCTTTTCACATTTAGCACAAACGTTCACTTGAACATGAGCTGATTAGAATTTAATGGTCAAAGCTCAAAGGTCACTGTGACTTCATTAAACATTGCTCCGTCCTTTCAAATGTGACCAACTTGAGGGAATCACTATTAATGTGGCGGAAAAGATTTTCACACAACAAAAAAATCACAAATCTCACCTTGCTCTCACATAGATCAGCTGTTCGACCATGTATTGTTTAATATTTTATTTCCAAGTTTTAAAATTCTTTAGAGAGTAATAGATTTATGTTTGTGTCGTAATCTGTTATCTCTAGTAGGAGACGGTTTAAACACAATTTTCTGTCTCTCCTTCATTTCATGTCGTCAAAACCAACCATCACCACGAGTTTTTAACCAAACATTGCACAACTTTACAATACAAGGTGACAATATGACTGTTGATGCTCTTATACACAAGTTTTTAAAAATATATATAATTTAATAACAGTATTAACACTGATATCTGACCCAAACTAGTAGAGACATTCAGCTCAATCTTAAATCATCATACAAGTGGTTTTCAAATAGTTATCTTATTTACTGAGCTTTTGTTGTTGTGTTTTTGAAATTTTTGATATTTTAGCTGCAGTGTCAGACAGCAAATGTTACTTCTCTGCACACTGACGACCACAAGGTTTAATGAAGCCATAGTTCACCCTTAAAATCACCGGCATGAGCCTTTAATCTAACACAGGAGCTACGATGATTCGTTGAATAATCAGTAAAACTTTTTTTTTTTTAAGAATAGAGTCAAATATTTGTTGCTTCACTGGTGAATCTGTTGGTTATGGACGAAATGTGACGTGTAGTATTTTTCACTTTCGCTGCTAAATTCTAAACTAGTTCATAGTTTCATAATATCAACATTATATCATACAATATTAAACAGGTTTAAACTAAACAAACATAACAAACTGTTTTTATCATCTGTATTTTTCCAGCTTTAAAGACGTGAATTTTAAGAAACAGAATGGTGCTTGTTGAAGTTAAAAACATAACAAAGAGTCTGAGCTCAGTGAGCAGTTTTCTGATGAGACTTGAGACTTGAGCGCTGAGTGAAACACTTCCCACACAGCGAGCACTCGTACGGTTTCTCTCCGCTGTGGACCACGGCGTGTCGGATCAGGTTGCACTGCTTGGTGAAGCTGCGTCCGCACTGCAGGCAGCTGAATGGCTTCTCGCCCGTGTGGCTGCGCAGATGCTCTTTGAGCTGACTGAACCTCATGAAGCTTTTGTCGCAGTACGTGCAGCTGAACCTCTTCTCGCCGATGC
The DNA here is from genome assembly GCA_016801845.1 of Polydactylus sextarius. Lineage (NCBI taxonomy): Eukaryota > Metazoa > Chordata > Actinopteri > Polynemidae > Polydactylus > Polydactylus sextarius. The sequence goes on along the minus strand of CM028916.1, from coordinate 9,694,012 downwards.
CCGACCTCCACGCCGCCCTCATCCTCCTTGCTAGGCCGAAGCTGCCGCGGCTGCAGAGGGGCAGAGATGCCGAGTTCACCGTCATCAGATCCTCGTCTGGGTTCGTCACCGGAGCTGTGAAGTCTCTGTACTGATGCTGAGGCTGAGGAGGAACCGAGCTCTGATCAGCAGAGTTAATCTGACACAGAGCGCCGTGTCCTTCGTCCGTCTGTGGTCTTTTATAACCAAATGCCCGGACTCGTCTCTTCACTCGTGCTGCGTTCACCACGACATGTGATTTCCCCCCAGAGTGAACTCTGGGTATCACTTCGTCTAAAAGCAGTCGACTTTGAGGCGTGAACGGTGTGGGACTCTGCTCAAAATGCTGCACGACACCAAAGGAGAAGCTGTGATCAGCATCGTCTCTGCGCAGCCCGGACGACCACAGCTGATCGCCACCTTCCTCTGTCACATGCGAGTCCAGTGGCGCTGCATTCTCATCGGGCTCTTCCTCTTTTTCAGATTTCACGATGAGCTCCGTACCAGTTTGGTTCATGCTGAGCTGCTCCTCCGGCAAAGCGCTGAAGTTGTCTGCTGGGGAAGAGAGGGATTGTGGGTCTCCTGGGTTCTCAGCTGAGCCGTAAACATCCACGAAGCCATCGGTCTGAGCTGGCGATGATTCAAAACACTGAGGCTGTTCAGGTCCAGATCCTACTGTGGAAAAAAATATTGATTCAGTCAATAAACTGTTGTCAAACTCAACTGTAGCCTCCAACTGACACTGAAACTTGTGTGAAAGTGAAAAACATGAATCCTGAAACTGAGCGAAGAACCAGATTAAACCCCAGGCTGATGTTAAATCCTCATCAACACAGTAGTTTGTTGTGCTAGAGACAATAATTAGTGATTTGATTAATAAGATGCATGAAAAAACAACAGTTACTGTTTAAACTATTTTGTCATTAACTAATGTGTTGTCCCAATATGTGTCACTTCAGTAAACCAGCTGATAAAGTGTTGTTCTTATTTATGAGGGAAGTGGCAATGAACAGTGACGTCATATTAATCATGTAATGTATCTCAGCTTGAGTCTGTTCTGTTTGTTATTCCACTCTACAACTATTTCATTACTGTTCTCATCAGAAAAAAACACAAATGTTGAATCAGGGAGAAGGAGTCTCTTTCTCTGTGTGTGTGTGTGTGTGTGTGTGTGTGTGTGTGTGTGTGTGTGTGTGTGTGTGTGTGTGTTCTCTCTCACTCAATTTGTCATCCATGTGTTGGTTCCTCCACTCGTCCTCGACTCCACACTCATCTTTGATCTGTAGATGTTCAGCTTCTTTAACAGGCTCCACGTCCACGCACTGAAACACCAGACTCAGTGTTAGTACACAGGTGAAACACACACACACACACACAGATGCTGACGCTGCAGGTAAAAGGGAAAACCTATGAACATGACATGATGTTGATGTTGATCTTTGACCTTTAAATCATCTTCTGAACTCAAGGTCAACTGCAAACTGAACTGAATGTTTCTGCAAATTTGTGGTGATTCCCTCAGGACAGTGTTTGATCTTTAGGCACTGAAACCTGATCAATGTATCCCTCAGATCCACGTTTCACCAAATCAGAGACCAAATAGTAGTGAACAGTAACATACAGTTTGATTGTCTATATTTTCATATATGTAGACAATCAAACATTGTGGTTCAATGCTCTAAATAATTAACTGCAGACACATTGAGCAGATTAACTGAAAGCCATTTAATTCACATCATGTTTATATGACACTGACAGAAATCCTCTCTGATGACTGATGTATTGGGTTTATTAAACACATTTGGATTCATGCAACTTAAAAAACATGAGTGGAGTGTGAGGGGTGATGGGGTGGATGTTGTTACCTGCTGTGATTGATGGGGAACCTCAGCCTCCATCACGTCTCTGTCCCAGTCTGAGCTCTGACTCTGTTTGTTCACAACAACTTTGACTAAATGAGGAAACCTCTCAACTGCTGGAGGATGAAGGACTGACATACACGTAACACACACGTACACACACGTTAGAGGCAGAAACTATAAACATCCTCCTCATCCTCCATACCTCTTCTCCTCCTCCTCCTCACCTCTCCTCCTGGCTCTCATCCTGCTCCTCCTCAGCTCGGCCTCCAGCGCCTCACAGCGGCCCTTCAGCAGGTCGATGTCCCTCCGGCTCCGGTTCACCTCGAGCCGCAGCACCGCGCAGCTGTCGTCCACTCGCCGGTTGATCTCGGCCACAGCCGCCTTGGCCAGGACGTCCATGACAGCGAGCAGCTGGCTGTGGAAGCTGCTGCTCTCCATCTTTAACGCGTGTCAACCAAACTCTAATAAATTAAATCCAGGGTCTGTGTGAGTGTGTGTGTCAGAATGAATGTGAGCAAACCGCGTTGTGTATCTTTGCAGGGAGGAAGATGTTTGTGCGCTGTTTGCTTCCGTAAAAGGTGCGGGGAAGAGGGGCGCTCGTTTGCCGTACCTCTGTACCTCTGTGCCTCTGTGCCTCGGACGGGTGGTTTCACTTCCTCCTCACTCACCAACGACTGGTCATAATATACGTTTTTTTGTTTTATATTATTATTTTTTTTACCAAAACACGCAAAAATCCTCTGTAGTTTAATTATAAATACATGTAGAGAATTTTTAAGTGCATTTTTAAAAACATTAGATGTCACTTGAGCGTCATTTCCGGGACGTGTGGTATCGCAAAACAAGGTTACCATGGCAGCCACAGGTGACACAGTGCTACCTATTACCGTAAATACCAGATGACATGCGCACAGGTGCCAATTCATATTGATGTATCAGAACCAACGTCTAATGAATGCTTTACAACCCTATAACATTGTTGTACTTGTTCATTGATTATCTGTTTATACAACAACATTTTCTACATTTTCACTATAAACACAATGTATAATAGTGCTAACAAACTGTTTATATACTGTTTATAAATGTTAATCAGGAGGAAAACATAAGGTGTTAATGATGTGGGCAAGGATGTGGGTTTAGATACAAGTTTACACTCCTGGCTCATGACTGTGCATCCAGACACGATCTGATCCAGATCATAAATTTCTCCGATGATACCATAGTGGTGGAAATGAGGAGTCAATGTACAGAGAGGAGGTAAAATACTTGGAGGGCTGGCGTAGAAAAAGAAAAAAAAATCTGGTGCTCGATGTTGAAAGGACAAACGAAGATGACCTCTTCCGGAGGTCACAGTCTGCGCACGCTCCCCTCAGTATCAGCAGCCACACAGAGGAGAGAGTGGAGAACATCAAGTTCATCACAGAACAGATCTCACAGGACCTGGGCTCGGAAAAAAAACACCTTAGGGATCGTGAAACAGACCCAGCAGAGGCTGCACTTCCTGAGGAAGCTGAAACAAGCCTCTCTTCCCACAAACATCCTGAAGACCTTCTGTAAAGTTGTGTTTGAAAGTGTCCTGACATACTGCATCTCAGCATAGTTCTCCAGTTGCAGAATATCTGTCAAAAAAGCTCTGCAGAGGATAGTGAGGAGAGCTGAGAGGGTCATTGGTGTTTCCCTCCCCTCTTCCAGAGCCACTGCAAGAACAGGGCTCTGATCATTATCAAGGACTCCTCACACTTGCTCCACAAATTCTTGTAATTGCTCCCATCAAGCAAACGATTCCACAGCATAAAATGCAAACCCACCAGACTGATCAGCAGCTTCCTTCCACAAGCTGTTCAAATGCTGAACCGTTGACCTGAAGTATGCACACCATAAAACTTTAGTAACTGGTTTTATTTTTAAATTAATTATTCATTATTCATTTATTCTCATTTTGTCTGTACTGTACAGCAGAATGACAATAAACTTGACTTGATAAACTTGATTTGATTTATGTTAAGCGGCCATTTTGTGACAAAAACAAAATCAGTCCTACCACTGTAGAACCATGTAAAAGGCCATAATCCCTGAGGTTTTCTGTGTTAATTCTGTAGCAGTCTGTAGTACTTTTTATACAATATTGTAGTGATTGTAGAACAATTTACTTTATTGTATTGTTTGTTAATCTGAAATTAGTGATTTAATTTTGGTATTGTTAGCTTCTGATAGCAGTTTAGGCTCATTTGTCATGTACTGTAGTGCTTGTTTTGTGGGTTGCTGTGTGGCAGTTTGTGGTACTTCTGCATTGCAGTGATTAATACTGACACATGGTGTACGTGTGCAATAGATACAGTCAAAGGAAATGAGCCAAACTGTAATTGTTTCTTATACTGTTGAATTTCCGTGTCAGTACATTAACTGGTCTTGAGGGTGGGTAATACGCACATGGAGTTCGGCCTGTGAAGAGACAAATGCTGCACATAAGGGGAAATAGATGCTCTGAGCAGATATACTGAACTGATTTCCCTACTCAGTCAGCAAAGCGGAGAAACTGTGCAACGTGTACAGAGCGAAAGCAGCACAGAGGGAGAGACACTCAGGAAGTTAACAGGGGAAGTTTAGTGGTTTCTTGCGTCATCATTTTATGCTGCGTCTTGCGTGCCGATGCAGAGTGAAGGTAGGAACGACGCTCGTATTCACTTTTTGAAACCTGTTTATTATTTCTTCTACATTGAAAGACTTTTCTAAGGTTGACTGATGGAGAGGGATGGTGGACGGGAGGTGAGCAGCGGCAGGTGTCAGGAAGTCACAGAGGATGCGAGAAGGAGTTTGAATGTCAGTACGAGTCCATATGTTCAGGCTTAAACAGCACTCGACTTCCGCTGCAGAGAAAAAAGGGTCACAGTGGCTCTGACATACAGGCGAGGAGGACGGACCGGACCTGAACTGGGCTGAGGCTCAGGCTGAGGCTCAGGCTGAAGGTTTAGGAGGGTTCACCTGTCCACACAGATGTTACTGTGTGACCAGAGTCAAACATTCAGAGGCTCACTTCACTGAATAGGAGAAGTTCAGAGGCAAGGGTGTGGCCTTTTCATTCGAAAAAATATTGAGAGCACTGGGGGAAGTGGAGAGCCGCATACAAACGTTGAGGAGTCTGTAACATTAGTTGTTTGATTTTTGTTGGAGTTTGTTCTCTGCCACATAAAGCTGCTATTTGCACACACAAAAAAGTATTATTTCTGCTTTAACAGACTGGAAGATAAAAGTGAAGTGCGTCCTAACACTCCAGCTGTAACACATGAAGCTCACAGAGGAAGCAACCTGCAGCCGACAACATGAAGTAAAGGAAACAGAAGGAGCAAGTGCAGCAGCAGCAGCAAGGTCAAATCTCTGAAATGTGCAGCACCTCTTCAAAGTCAGTGTCACATTAACCGAGTTGGTCAACACATCCAGCAAGTGATTGGTCCGAGGTAGTCACAAACTGAGCAGCTGAGTGTTTCTGAATGTGAGGTGAGAAAATTGCAGACCGGACGACATGAGAAGAGTTCGGAGAAGAGGAGGGAACAAAGAGAAGGTGTTTGGATGTGATCTGCTCGAGCACCTCAACACCTCCTGTCAAGAGAGTAAGTAAAACTAAAAAGTCCTGCTGTTTCATCTTAGCAGTGTCGTCCAGCCACAGACATCTGAGTTACCACACAGTGTCTACATAACCGTAAAGACACAAAAAGACAGTTTTCAAAGAATTATACAACAGGATGGTGACTAAACTATTTATCTAGTGTTTCATTTTTCAGCAACCAGACAGATTCAAAGCTCTAGAAAGTTGTGTTTATGTTGTTTTTAAGTAAAAGTGTATTATTTCTTTATTTAAGATTACAAACACAGAGATGTACACCTCAGACAGTAAATATCACTTGTTTTATTATGAGCCTTGTGAGAACAAATTGCTATTTCATTCATCTCAGGTGTCTGTGTTATTTAACAGTTCATCATACTGGTTCTTATAACTATAAGTTTCCACCCTCAGTAATAGCCCCTATAGGGTTCCTATATTTATACAGTGTGTAATGATTAAGGCTCCTTTATCCCCAGTTTTTCATGTTGTTCTGCCACAGCCTTGAACAAAGAATAGTGATGTGGACAACTGTCGTGTTTTTTTCTAAACTGTCATGAGGCTTTCAGTTTCACTTGAGTGAATACGTCAGTTTAAGTCCGAGGTCTCAATAAAAAAAAAAAAGCTAATTATGAAATAATAACTTAATTCTGACTCAGTTTTTTCCCTAAACACAATAGGAGTGTTAATGTTTGGGGAACGCAGAATCTTAGGAACATTTTCATGCCCACGTCAACATGCTGATGTTTTCACAATGGAATTATGCTGATGTTCCACAAATACAACATTCACCAGTAACAGGTTAACATGTTAGCATGCTAACATCATCTGTCGGCTGAATGTCCTTACTTTACCTTAACCTGATAATAGTCATTGGTACGAGATGTAATCCAGAAGCAGCAGCATGTTAACGAAAAGTCAGTCAACATGGTGGTAAATGTTGAAGCAGTGTTGAAGTAGTTGTACCAAAAAAAAAAAAAAAAAAAACTCAAAAAGTTGTTGAGATGTTTCACTGAGGTGAAACATCAGGATCAGTGGGATCCATCCTCTCTCGACCATGAATGAAAAATATTGTAACGATATAATGTCAACCCTTTAGGTAGTTGTCACACGTTCTTGTTGCATGTTCAGGCCATTCATTCAAGTCATTTCAGTTCCTCAGGTCTTGAGATGCTGCAGTGAGTTTGTGGAGCATCATGGGATTGTGGACGGGATCTACAGGTTGTCTGGGGTGTCATCCAACATACAGAAACTAAGGCGAGTATTTTGTATGACACCGTTTTAACCTACAGAGCTTTAATAAACTGTGTCATGTAAAACAAATTCCTCTTCATCTACAATCAGGGGTGAGTTTGAGAGCGACGGGACACCAGATCTGAACAAGGATGTGTACCTGCAGGACATCCACTGTGTCAGCTCTCTGTGCAAAGCTTATTTCAGAGAGCTGCCCAACCCTCTGCTCACCTACCAGCTCTACGACAAGTTCGCTGTGAGTAACTCAAACACATGTACACAACACCTACACCTCGGATGTATTTCATAAAAGAATTAATAGAGACTTTATATGTTGTATGTCCAATAATTTAATTAGAATAAAAATACTGAAAGTCATAAATCTCCTGTTTGTCTCACAGGAGGCTGTGGCCATCCAGCTGGAGGAGGAGAGGCTGGTCAAGATCCGAGATGTGCTCAAAGAATTACCCACACCACATTACAGGTACAGAGAACAGCTTTTACTCATTTCGTGCTGATTTTTTCCAACAAAGTCTAAAGAAAAACATTCATTTTCTAACTTTAAGAAGCAGCTGACAGTCTGATTGTTTTATCTGGTGGATAATCAAACATTTTAAGTTCTATTATTTTACTTCATAGATCCATTTTTGACTTTTCACATTAAAAGTAAAAACTATTGATCAAACAATTGACATCACAGACAGCCTGTCTGATTATATGTTGTTAACTTCTTGTACAGTTGGGTCCATATGTTTTTGGACAGAGACACAAGTTTTGTAATTTTGTCTCTTTGCACCACCACAGTGGATTTGAAACAAAAACCACAGACTTTCAACTTTAATTCAGGGTTTTTTTTAAACAAAAATATTGCATTAACCATTAAGGAACTTAAGACATTTTCATGCATAGTTGTTTATGTTCAGAGGCTCAAAAGTAAGTATGCCCTGGCCCCTTGTTATTTCACAACAAATGAAGTAGATAAACAATTTGAAGTTAAACCCAAGTCTTGTATTTGGTAGCTGTTTAAGGGAAGTCCCAATATGCGGTCCAAAGAGTTGTCAATGCATGGAGCCTTTTGTTGTAAATGAGTGAAACTTACTGTCAGTGAATTATCCAATTACTTTTGAGCCCCTGATGGAGAACTATGTATAAATATGCCTGTAATTTCTAAAAGGTTAATGTAATGTTTTTGTTAAACCTCTTATATTAACGATGAAAGTCTGAGCTTTAAGCACATCTTGATGGTTTTGTTTCAAATCCACTGTGGTGGTGTAAAGGGCCCGTAGCTAGAATAGAGATACAGACACAAAATGTGATCTACATTTTGTGTCTCTATTTCTGTTCTAGCTACGAGCCTTATTGTAGATGTAGGTTTAGGACTCAGTCATCAGGAAGCCAAGCAGGGAAATGCTATGGATTGAGGACTGTACCATAACTACACAAATGCAAATTAAACCTCAGATCCTCATTTGATATTATTTTATCCTGGCAAACACTGTATGATGTAATTCTCTTTCCACAGTAATTTAAAGGTTCAGTGAGCTACAGTGAGCTATAATTAATATTTTTATACTAAACAAGTAAAACTGTGACTTTTTTATAAGTGGTGATAGTGAGTTTCGGTTCAACCTCAGATTTACCATCACATTGCGTCCTATCCAACACCAGGCTTCATACAACTGGAAAATGAGACAGATGTGAAAAAAACAGCTAATGAACAGTGTCAGGGTTTGAGATAATAGGTGATGTGATGACACCTGGATAGCTGAGTAGTTATAGCGCAATACATTGGTGTGTACGCTACACTGTCTCTGTCATAAAATGCCTAAAAAGTGTGATGATGGTGGTGGTGATGTGATAGCTATTACAGGTTTAAATCCTCACTTTCTCCTCCCTCAGGACTCTGGAGTACCTGATGCGTCACCTTGTCAGGATGGCATCGTACTCCTCAGAGACCAACATGCATGCCAGAAACCTGGCCATTGTCTGGGCCCCCAACCTCCTCAGGTGTGTCCATTGATATTAGCAGCTCAGTTCAGTGTGTGTATCTCTGCCGAAGTCCCTTTGAGCAAAACCCTGCCTCTGCTTTAAAACCATTAATTTAATCCCTTTAGGTCAAAGGACATTGAGGTTACAGGGTTCAATGGCACAGCAGCGTTCATGGAGGTCAGGGTTCAGTCCATCGTCGTCGAGTTCATCCTCACACATGTTCCTCAGCTTTTCCCTGACCAAGGTCAGAACCCACGCACACGCACACACACACACACACACACACACACACACACACACACACACACACACACACACACACACACACACACACACACACACACACACACACACACACACACACACACCTCAGCATTATGTCTTTCCTCTTCTATATCCAGATGTGTCAGGTGAGAGGAGGAAGTCCCTCCCCTCCCCATCAGCAGAGTCCAATCAGGATGAAACTCCCCCTCAGCTTGTCCACAACTTTGGGAACATCAGTCCAGGCGATGGTCCTTTGGCCATGAGACCATATCACGCTATAATCGAAGGCACAGACAAGTGAGTGGTCTTATAGTCCATCTCTTCTTTGGGAGTACTAAATGTCCCATCGAGATTTATGTGAATGTCTGTGTCTTACTTTTCTCAGGAGGAAAGGATCTCTGAAGGGCAGGAAGTGGATGTCCATATTCAACATTGGAGGACGTTTCCCTGACCCACGGCGAAGACATAAACCCTCAGCTAAAGGTACAAATCCAAGGACTCCTTTATCTTATTGTATCGACATTTTTTAAAATTTTTCTGATACTTTTAATCATTTTCCTGTGAATAGACAATCTTCACCCGTAGACCCTGACTGAATTTAACACTAAATGTTTGTACTTTGTGGTAATGTTAAGGGTTGTGTTGAAGAATTTCAATTTTATTCAAAATAAAGTCAGGGCTGTTTCAGACAGAAAGTTTATCTCTGTTGTCTTTTGTTTCAGACAAAGAGAGGACAGCTTTGAGACCAGCCAGAAGCATGGACTCCCTCAGCAGCCCATATCCAAAAGAAGGTACTGCTCTTTTTCAGCAAACTAAACTCATATTTTATGTTAGAAAATCTTTGTAACTCAGGTCTCATGTGTTTCTCCTCCTTCAGGTTCCAGACGTTCTGGCCAACATCCTCCCTCCCCTCACATGACCCAACCAGTTACCCCAGCACCTCCGTCAGGCACAGACGTTACCGTATCTTCCAATGCATTAGGTGGCAGTGAATACGCTGTGACGTACCGTAGAGGAACAGGATTAGTAAGTGGGGGTACAGGGACCCAGGGCACCTACACTGCTCTGGACCCTGAGGGTTTAGGGATCTCACCAAATGAAGTCCTCCAGTCTAGATCCCCAGGCCTTTCTACTAAAGCAGGACGAAGAGCAGCCATGCACATCACACGACCAACCATGGTCACTGTGCCACTACATATCACCTCCAACCTGATGTTAGGGGTCATGCAAGGGGGCGGGAGCGTCGTTCATCGTGGCAGGGACAAGGATGGAAGAGACAAGGTGGAGAGGAAGGAAAGCAGAGAGAGGGAGACGAATATGGAGAAAGAAAATAAGGTTGAGGATGAGGATGAGGAGAAAGAGAAGGAGGGATGTGTGGAGATGGAGGGGAACACAGTGGTGATAGATGGTGTGGGAAAGCATCAGAGTGAGGAAGAAGAAAAGGAGGAGGAAGAGGAAAAGGAGGAGGAAGAAGAGGAAGAAGAGGAAGAAGAGGAAGAAGAGGATGAGGAGACGAAGAAGGAAAATGAGGAGGTAGTCAGACATGATTGTAGATATGAGGAGAAGCCAGAGATGGAAGATGTAGTCATGTCTAGAGAAGACAGAATCAAAAGCTTCAGCTCCTGCACTGATGATGATGAAGACGCTGCAAATGTTGAACAATTTGATGACTACAGCAGTGAATACATGGGTAATTACTAATGTTTTATAACTAGGATCATGTTTACTTTATACACTTAGGTTGAAACTAATCATTTTTGACATCATCATTTACTTTTTAACTGGCTGGTTGAGCAGGTCAGTCACAACTAAAATATATTTGCAGCTGCTGATATTGGAGTAAAACTATGAGAGTAAAAATATTCCAGCAGCTGTATTGGATTAAGTTTGGTACAAGCAAACACTCAATAGCACCATCATCAACTACTGCTCATAGCTAAAGGCTATATGACACATATGGGGTTGAAACAAGATTTAGTTTGATATAGTTCATCATATAAATGTTCTTCACTGATGTTTGCCTGCTGTTCAATTCATTGACAGTGATGAAAGGAGGGGAACCAGTTGATCTTGAACCAGCAGAGACTCAGGCTGAAGATGCCTCTGGTGTTCTCAACTCAAATGAGGTAGAAGGAGACAACCAGGAGCTTTTTGGCTATGTCCAAGATAACTTTGATTTCCTGGATCAGATGGACTGCAGCTTCATGGAACACATGGACTGTAACAGCTCCTACCAGGTTTGTGTCTTTGTGTACAGAGCAGCATGTAAAGCCTCCACAATGTGTCTGAATTATCTCTGTTCCTCTCAGGTGAACGAGTTCTCAGTTGAACCTCCTGGTCCCTTAGACGATGAGTACGAAGTCATGACACAAGGACCTTTCCATCATCCCTCAGAGGTGCAGACAATTCCAAAGGTGAGCAGTCCCACAGAGATAAAGCCACACCGGCCGCTCAGCCTGGACCTGCACAGCCGACACACTAAATCCCGCAGCTTACCCTACATGACCTCACCTGTGGCTGGACCAGAGGAATCTTCTGAGGAAGATGACCGTGGAATGAGCAGTGATGAGTGCAACAGCGACGAAGACATGTTTATTAAAAGTCTTCCTCCTGATTTCTTTTTAAAAGATAGGGTCAGATTTGGACAAGACACTGATACAGAAGACAGTTGTCCCTTTGATAAACACCCTATTCAACAATCAAAGAGCTCAGAGGAAATAGATCATCTGACATTACACTGTGAAGAAGAAGCAACAACTGGTCATCAGGAACAGATGATGAACAACAAAGGAGAAGGTGCCCTTGATAAACAGAATGATCGACCAGAAGAACATGTACAAAGGTGGGATTGATTCCTGTTTTTAATGATGTTTTTATGAAATGATGTACATTTTCTTCATAACTACACTCACAGAAATATTATCTGACTTTTTAAGATTGTACAAGGTTTTGATTCAGTATTGTGGTCTGAAATTGTGGTCTGTCTGGTATTGTGGTCTATTGTGTCACTGTTTGGCTCTTCATCGGTTCTATTTCATGATGAAGCATCACACATTTTTATACATTTTTATTTTTTACTGTAACCTCTTCTAGTAACATGTACACCATTTCACTTTTCATTTCATCATCAATTTAAACTTAAGCTTCAGATTTTTCTATAATACAAAACCTAAAAGTCACTTCAAAGCTTTGTTCACAACTGAGCAATTTTGTGTGATTAGAAATAGTGAAATGTGAAAATATAAACCCTTCAATCTTAACTGTATATAATAACTCTTTCTATTTTTCATATATATGCAGTTTGGCAACAGAAGAAGATGTCCACATTATGCAGGATGTTCAAAGTGACAGTGGAATACCTCTCACCTCGCAAGTGGAGTTTCCACTACCAAGTGAGGACACTGATGCATTGAGCATCATCGAAGTTGAGGGGAAGGAAAAGATTGATTATTTGCTCAGTCACACCGATTCATGTTCTGTGCAGGAAACTGGTGATGTTTTATTTGAGGAGTCAAGAAAATGTTTCAGAGTTGGAGCTGGTGATGATGAACATAGTGATGAGGGACAGAAAGAGGCTGACACATGTCAGGAAATAAAAGAAAGTGACAAGAACACATTGGCAGAAGGTGACAAAATAGATGACAAAAAAGATGAAAAGAAGTCACAGGCAGTTGAAAAATATCAGGGTAGCACAACTCATTGTAGTGACATTTGGGAGGAACTAGAGGATGTTGTGTGTGAAGTGATAGAAGATGAGGAAGGTGAACTAGCTGAGTGGGAGGGATGTGCTGTTAGAGATGAGGAAGAAGAGCAGAAAGCAGAGATGTCAGGAGATAAAATAGTGGAAGAGGATGAAGGAGAAACAAATAAGACAGAAGTTAGAGTAGAGGTAGACCAGGAATCAATGGACACAACTAAAGAAGAATTCACAAACCTGGAGATGCAGCAAGACGACACAGAGAGGAGTGAGTTGGAAGAAGAAATTCAAGAGACTCAGGCAGCAAATGAAGAGACACGGCATCGCGACAGAGAAGAAGAGCTGGAACAGAAGAGTAATGACAAAGAGAGAGTTGATGAGCAACTTACAACATCGCAGAGTGTAGATAAACAACTACAAGACGCCAGGTCTGATGTAAAACCCCAGAGGTGTGACGAGACTGACCTGAGCCTTGGAGGAGTAGGAAGGAAGCTGGTTGTCTCCAAAAACCCAAAAGTTTACCAAGTGAAAGCTGTGCCAGTTGTCCCTCCAAAGCCTCAGCACTGCAAGATCACGGCCCTTACCCTGAGACAGCAGCAGCAACAGAGGGAGAGGAGGGAGGCTGAGAGAGGTAGGGAGAACCTCCTGAAGGTGGTGACTGAGCTTGAGAGAGTTTCTGCTGCAGAACAGGGGGGAGATGGAGGGGGAGAGAGGGAGAGGAGGAGGGCAGATGGGGAGGACACAAGCAGGAACAGTCCCCACAGCATGTGCTTCGACGAGGCTGTTGCCAAAGCAACCATGAGGCGGGAAAAAGAGAAAGAGTGTGAGAAGGAGAAGGAGAGGCAGAGGGACTGGGGAGGTGAAGTGCAGTGAGGAGGGTTTTTATGTCTGTACATCAACTTCAACTGATTTTCTGTACAAACTATATTTCTACAGGTAGCACAAGAAGCCGTGTCTTATCTTTACTGGTGGCAATTTTATTACAATATGAATTAAGACAGAATTGTCTATTGACTGCTTCGATGTTTAAATGATTTTTCTGTAACACACAGGCTTGTTGTGTAGACAGAAGATTAACATATTGTGTTGGGAGGATTTTTTTAAACCTCTTTATTACACAGAGCTGTAGAGCTGACATGAAGATGAAGAGAAAGATAGAAAGAAAGAACGGGGTGAAATAATAATCCCTTGTAATAAGTTAAGAAATAAAAATATAGAAACTGAAAGCAAACATTAGGAGAGTTGGGATTAAAGGTAAAGTGCTGCTTTATGAAATGTGCCAATTATTCTCATAGCTTGTATACTCATAAATCTGCAAAACAAAACATTTTGTCACTGGATATATTCATATTTTCAAATTAAAAAGATGAACCTCAAATCCAGCTCTCTCCTGTTTGCACTAGTTGTCAAATTAGACGATACTTTGTTGTAATTATATAAAGTATGTATGTATATATAGTATATAAACAAAACACCAAAAAGTCTGTGGTAAAATAGTAGATTTAAATGAACAGGGATGCTGAATGAAATGTATCTTTTTAGATGAATATAAAGTCTGAAAAGCATTTTTTGATGTGAATAAATGATGTTTCCAGAAGTTTTAATTGTTTATTTTTAGTTAGCTAATTCTTAAATCATATATTTTTATTGTGTTTGATCAATATGAGGACATATTATTTTCTTGATATTAAATAAAACTGAAGAGAGTGAGTGCTCTTTCAAACACGCTTATTTTGTTTTATTTTGTTTTTGTTATTCCTGTTTATTAGAAGCATTAGAGTATTTCCGCAAACGTCACATCCGGTCGGTAGTTCTCCCGGAAGTAAACCAAAATAAAAACAAGTGGGAAAACGCTTCTCCTCGCTCTAAAAAAAAAAAAAACACGAGCAGTTGAATAAATAACATTTACTTCTGATAGTTTCTCTTCTCCGACGAAAGGATGTCGTTTCCTTCCTCCTTCGGGACGCAGGTCGCCGCCATCATGGACGTGTTGGCGAAAGCTGCTGTCGCCGAAATAACGAAGCTGGTGGAGGACGGGTCGGTGGTGCTGCGGCTGGAGATGTGTCGGAGAGAAGGAGAGATTCAAGAGCTGAAGAGAAGTTTGAAGATGATGGAGGTTGAACTCTGTAAAGCTCAAGAAGCTGCGATGAGCCGAGCGACAGAGGACAAAGAGGTGCAAACAACCGAGAATCAGGCGTCGACCAAAGGTGAGAAACAAACTGGAAAGAACCGGCACCAAACTTCACTGTAAATATAGAAAGTTCAGACTTTGTTCGCCTTTATACGAAATTTGCTCCATGTTAGAGCACAAGCACAGCTCTGTAAACATTTTCAGTGGTCTTTTTTCTCATTCGGGGCCAAGATTATTTCACCATTTTAATCCAGTTTAAATTAGCAGACACATTGTTATAATATTCATCCCTGATTATCTTGTTTTTTCTTGTGTTTATAAATCAGCAGACCCATAGCATTATAGTTTGGACAGTAATTAGAATCATTATTTTAATTTATTAATAGTCTAGTCATTAAATCTTTTAGTAAATAAAATATCAGATAATTTGAGATAATTAAGAGTTGAAAGTCCTAAAGTTCAAACTAGGGTGCTATATACAAAAATATGTTGATATTTTTTCTTTTTAAATCAGTAAACTACGAAACTAAGAATGTGGTGCTAAGTGAAATTTATATTTGACATTTTATTTGAAAAATATCTGGAAACGACTCGTAGGTTCAAAGGCTCCAAGTTGAGGTTTTCTGTTGCTAACAATTACAAACTGTTGTGATGTCTCAGACTGTCCCGATTAAATTATATTCATTT
This sequence comes from Polydactylus sextarius, assembly GCA_016801845.1. NCBI lineage: Eukaryota > Metazoa > Chordata > Actinopteri > Polynemidae > Polydactylus > Polydactylus sextarius. Next base: position 9,678,530 of record CM028916.1, on the reverse strand, counting down.
CATAATAGGTTGTATATATAGAAGATACAACATGTTCACAGTCCATCTTGTGTACAATGATACAGCAGTAATACATCCAGTAAAAATCCAAAAGTTTCTCTCAGTTCTCTGCGCTGCTCAACTCTACATTTATAGAAAGTATTTTAAGTCAAACAATTACTTTTAAGACAATTTATTCTGTGATTTTTAGCTTTGTTCTGGTTCTTGTTAAGATTTGTTGAACACACCAGCAGATTAATCAGATTATTTACTCTGACTCCATATTTTATGATCTAATTAGACCCCCAGGAAGCCGCCTCTCTCTTTATTTCACATCACTTTATAACATTTAATGTTGCCAGGTGACACACTGTTACCTATAATTTCTCAACTCAACTCTATTTTTATGTTAGTATTTGCCAGGCAAATAGATTACTGATGCCACCTCATGAAACAAGTCTGTTTTAATTCTCTAGTTTCAATTAGATACCATTTTAACCATCACCTTCATTTACTGATGTGTCAGTGTGGCATGTAATAGGTCAAGCTGATAAAGTGATCGGTCTGATGCATGTATAGATGCTGCAGATCAAACTTTTCACCTAACGATCAAACGAAGGTTGGCACTGATTTGATACATGAAGTTGGGTCTGGGACATTCCCATTACTTTCAGATCTCAAAGTGGCTTAACTCAAACTGGGAGACATTTTCATTAGATCAACTGACTCATGAATTTAGGGTTAAAGTCTTTTGATTATTTTATTTAGAATGAACCATGTTCAAGATTTGCCTTCTTGTGTTCTTTCAGATGCAGGATCTCTTACTCTTACAGTTAAGAATTTAATGTTCGTGATGTGTTGACTTGTATTTGCATATGTGGAGATAAGACTCCTTGTCTTCTTTCTTCTAGTGGAAGATGAGGAAACGTGTGCTGTGTATCTGTATCCAATGGCTAATTCAGTCTGCAACCCTCAGTGTGGGACAGAGGAGATTCCTGACATGAGGCCGGCTGTGAAACATGAGCCAGAGGATGAACAAGCAGTCCAGGAAACAGCAGATGGAACCGCGACAGCAGCCGCTAACGTTTGCTTTGAGGCTGCAGAACGACGTGACCCCATCTGGCCTCCTGCTGCGTGTGGCGTTTTTGAGAAAAGCACTGTGGGGATGCAACAGCACATCCAAATGTTTCCCTCTCACACTGAGCAGTTTTCTACTCACAGAGATGCAGAAAGTACCTATAGCTCCTCCTCAAGTACAACAGAGAAAATCACAGACGATTCTTTAACTGTGCCCATAAAAGTAGAGGCAGGGGATCGACCCATGTGCATGAGAAGTTCAACTTCAGAGTCTGTTTGTGAGGAAGCTTTTCAACCTGTTTCACACCCTGAGCTCAGTCCAGAGCAGTGTTTGCAGGCTGTTTCACAACAGGCCGGGCCGTCGCTGGCCAGGCCTCAAGTGACAGAAGATCACATCCCCAGTCGAATCAACGTGAGAGCAAAAAGGCTCACGAACGTGTGGAGAACAAATCAGAAACTCTTCATCTGCTCTGTTTGCAACAAAGGTTTCCTCCGTTACTCTCTACTGGAGGAGCATAAGAGCACACACCAACCGCTGAAACCGTTCAGGTGCCTTGAATGTGGCAAGTCTTTCACTCAGAAAACTAGGCTGAAAACACACCAGAGGGTGCACACGGGCGAGCGGCCGTTCAGCTGCAAAATCTGCGGCAAGATGTTTTCTCGGCAGGACAACTGCCTGAGACACGAGCGCTTCCACAGTGGCCTGAAGCCGTACAGCTGTGGTCAGTGCGGTAAAAGCTTCACGGTGTTGGGAAACCTCAAAATCCATCAAGAGATTCACCTGCAGGGTCGATAGTGATCAAACACTCAGTTGATCAGACACTCAATTTGCACAAACTCTTATTTTCATCAGCCAGTGGATGTTTAATAGTTTTAATAAACTGAATGTAACTTTTCTAAGAAACAAAAGAACATTTTTCAAACATTTCTTCTTTATGTTTTTTTTAATTTTTTAAAAAAAAAACTCTGTTAAAAAATCCTCTCGGAATATTCAAAGAGAACAGTCACAGACGTGTAAACCAGGACACCAGCAGAAATCATGTGAAGGACAAATGGAAAAAACAGGCTGGAAATCATTGGTCTAATGCAAACATGAACATGAGTAGATGACATATATTCCATTACACAACAGATCTAAATATACCAAGTTCATTTCTCACTGTCATTATAAGTCAGTGACATTAATTCACTGACGGCAAACTCCCACAACCAGAGTTGCAAGTATGAGCAGATAATCTGATGTCAGATCAGTTCACGCTCAGTTTTTCCACTTTCAGTCCTTTCTGTCACTCAGGTATTTCCTCTCTTTAATTGGTACTTTCATGATTTTCCTTTGTCCCCATGGTTCATGTTTAAGTCCTGAATAAGAAGTTGGACCAGATATAGATTGTGTGTTTGAGCTGAAATCACCAGAGACAGTGGTGTGTGTGTGCGTGTGTGCGTGCGTGCTCAGCCTGGTCCCACCCATACTGTCTGGGACGCTGTATGTCACGTTCAGCTTGGTGTGACAGCTAGGCTAGTGTGTGCTGTTTATCTATGCAATATTGTTTCCTATTTGCACTTGAGTCAAATCCACCTGCAGGAATTTGTTTTTCCTGACATTGGACAAAGTATGTAAATGTTTTTCTGTTTTCCCATTTTGCCTTAAAGGGTCCAATTTAAGTTTCACATTTACCCCATGTCTTCTTTACACTACATACCGTAAAGCTGCAAGTAACAGCCCGGGTGTTTATTTTCCCAAATGACTCAATAGACTATGCATTTATTTGGGACAGGCGTTTAATTTTTTAAAGCAAAGTACGAAATAACAGCGCTACGGCATCATTATGTTTTTAAGTTACTGTCATTTATCAATGTAAACTTATAGTTTTCGGCCAGTAAAGGTTTCAGAGTTTTGCCTCACAGGAACTGTTCCTCTGGTGGGTCCGAGTTCCCGTATTATTACCCAGAGGTTTCGGTGGTGGAAACACAGTGTGTGAAGGGCGGCAGCTGTCTGTGAGCGGCGCGGGAGCGTGTGTGTGATTCACACACCAGGTATATCTGCGTGCGTGACACATCAGCTGTCAGCCCTGTCTTTAAATGCACAGACGCCACTGTAGCCCCGTCTTTTTAAAAGTGTGCATGAACTAGACTTGTGGTGTGAGCGGTATCAGAGCGGAACCGGAGCATCTTGCTCCGGCCTTTGGATGAAAACCGCTCACATACTCTGGTCTGGGTGCAGGGAAGTTAAAATAAGCTAAATTCAATGAGGAGAAAATCTGAGCCGGCCTTTATTTGAGACCGCGTTTATTACCCAAATGTGTTGTTGCTCCCGGATAATAAAAGAGACAGACGTCTATTCACTACCACGCTATTTGCAGCTTTATGGAATATGCTACATATGAGTATATATATATATATATATATATATATATATATATATATAAGTATATATCTTTTTCTTTTTTTATAAAACGTATTTATTTGTTTGTACTTTTAATTTATTCACTTTGTTTTGATAATACATGTTCTCTAAATAACTGGTTACAGTTTAATGAACTGCATGACTGTCTTGGGAGAAAGAAGGACTTAAAGAAACTATATAAAATAAATAAACCGTTGTCAGATGACTGTCATTGCGCTTTGAAATGGGTTGTGATTTGTTTAAATGTCTGAAGAGACCAGTTCACATTGTTGTTGTTTTCTCAAATTTATCATTGTTTTAGTGTTAAAATATGACACAGGTTTGGAAGTTTAACTCAACATTTATACAAACACATTCAGTTTTGAAAAATGATTTAATATTTAGTGCTAAAGAATAAAACATATAGAAGATGGCAGTTGTTAGATGCACAACAATAATTCTGGGATCTTGGAACCAGACCACAGTGAGTCAGTAGCTCAGCAGATCATTTTTGATCTGCTTTTGTTGCCACTTCCAGTTTTACTTTCTTGATTTGCTGTAAATTAGTGGAAACCATTCTTCTCTTTGTTCATAGTGTTTCCAGTGTCACTGGCTGCTAAGGTAGAATGTGTACTTAACATCTGGCAGAGAGAAAAAATATATTTTTTAGGGAAAAAAGGGGAATATAAACAGCGAATCCAGAAATCCAAAGATATCCTTTGAAATTACTGCTATTACTTATGTAATATCAGTTTCTTCTTTTTTTTTTTTTTTATATTTTATTTATTTTATATTCCTTTTTATTTAAATTATTTTATAGCTTTCATGAAAGTTTTTCGTCACTCTTTTCTGTTATTTTTTCTTTGTTTGTTATTATTATTATAACCATGGAAGTGCCTCGGGAAAATGCGTTGCGCCGTTTGCTCCGTCTTTACGGTAGCCGTGTCATCACTTCCGCTAACGAACATCTTTATTTACTCTTTGTACCAATTAGTTGCCGTTTGCTGAAGCGCCACACGTTGAAACGAAGTCCGAGCAAACAGCCGCGGAGTCGGGAACCGTCCCTGGCTCCGGCCGCAACTTGCTCTCTGTAACCGCAGCGACAGACTCTCAGCTCGGTGTCCGGCGGCGGGGCCACTTCCCCGGCTGCAAACTTTAGGCTGCTCCGTCTCTTGTCAGTGGGTTTGTAACAATGGTGAGCAGCGTCGCTTTACGGGCGCAGATCGCCTCCATCATCGACGTCCTGTCCAAAGCGGCAGTGACACAAATCTCCAAAGTGGTGGATGAAGGTCTGGTGGTGCTGCGGGTGGAGATGTGTCGGAGAGAAAATGAGATTAAAAAACTGAAGAGCAGCATCGAGGTCCTGCAGAGCGAGCTGAGGACAGCGAGGGACGGAGGAGGGCAGCGACCTGATGACCCTGGGGGGCGGGGTACGGTGGACCTGATGTGCACACACACACACACACACACACTGCATCACACCACATCACAAAACACTGAATGAAGTTTTAGCCTGTAGACGTAAAGTGAGGATGCTGCAGTTTCAGGAAATAGTTGATATTCATCAGGTAAGTTGCAGTGAACATCTTTGCAGATGTTCATGTTAGTGTGAAGCAGCATCGTGGTGATACTGCAAACCTGTTATATCCTGCTGATCCTCATGTGATCTAGATTGAGTCCATGATCTATGTGGGGACGAGACCACCTGTTGCAGGACTTGGTCTCGTGGTTGTATGTTTGAGCTGCACAGTGTGTTCAGGACACATTGGATGTGTTCACCTACATCTTTGATAGACTCTGTTGCAGACTCAGATGTGTGTTGTTGAATGTCCACGTCACTGACCTGATTCAGACAGATGCAAAATATTTGCAAAGTTAAACTTAAGAGCTTAATGAAGGAAGATTTGAGAGTGTTGACAGCTGAGAGTCAGATGATTAGTGTGGGAGAGTGACACTCCCTTCTCTCTTCACCCTGCAGCCATGAATTGTGGATTTTTATTGGACATCATCCTTGAATGAAAATGAAAGTTTGTTGCACAAATATTTGTCGAGTCAAATCTCTATCAGATCATGAACAGACAGAGCAGCTCACTGTGCTGCGTTCAGGTGTTGCCCCATGATGATTAACTGATGATTCACAGACAGTGTGCAGATGAGGATCGCAACAGGTTTTCCACTGGTTTGTCTTTTGTTTTCCCTTTCCAACAAATGCGTGTGGATATATATATATATGACATTAGAGACTAAGATGTGTTTCTTACCTTTGTCTCTCCACAGGCAGTCAGAGTGGACCTAGTAGTGAAAGGCCTTTGTCTGAAAATGTGCAAGACGACATGTTGATACCTGACGTGCAGGTTAAACCTGAGCTGGTGGAAGATGGAGGCGAGGAGGCTGCAGAGCAGCCTGAGGCACCAGTTCTGTATGAGGGGAACGGTGGCCAGTGGAGCTCAGCAACACAGAATGAAACAAGATGCAACAGCTCAGATTATTTAAGTCTGGGACAGACGTCGTGTCTCCCTGACTTGTCTCTGGGAGGCGGACCGGCCTCATCCTGCAGCAACAGCGGCAGCTCCGGTGTGTTTCAGCCGGGCCCCTTGAGCCGCGGGCCGCTCGGCTATGCTCAGTACCGTAATTCATACAACACCATGCGTAGGAGGACGGTGAAGAGGCTGATGTTTAAGAGGAGCTTCATCTGCCCGTACTGTGGCAAATGTTTCGAGCACTCCGGACATCTGGAGAGACACAAATTGATTCACACCGGAGAGAAACCGTATCGTTGTGAAATCTGTGGGAGACGATTCAACCAGAAATGCAGCCTGAAGGAGCACACGAAGATTCACAAGAGATGTGAGTAAAACTCTGTTTTTCCTTTTGGTCGACAACTGCGTTTTAGAGTAAAACACTTATTTACTTATAAAGCTCATTAGCAGGAGAAATTAAGGGTGTAGAGCAGAGTGATGGTACTGTGAGGAGTCTGTGATATTTACTGGATGAAAGTTTGAAAGTACATTTGAAAATAAAGACATTCTTTGTGGTGTTTTGCTGCTCAAGGAGGTCAAGGCCTTTTTGGCTGCCGAGCTCTTGGGGATTTAGTGTCTCTCTCGAAGATTCATTAGCAGGGCAGGACTTACATGCCCCAATAAGGTCACTGGGTGATTGTATAAATCACTGAGACAATAGTGGTAAAGTTTAGATTAAAGTAGAACACGATTATGACTTAATTTGAACATCGAGTCTCTCTCGATGACTCATCAGTAGCTCGTTGTGTTTCTTGTGTATTGTTTCTTTCTTTGAGTCCTTGTTTAGTTCACAGCTGGACGTATCTGACTGACATTCCACTGTGTCGCAGTCAGCAGAGAAAAACTGTGGTTTAGGACGAGACGACAGTAAATGGGTGGTGTGGGGGTGGCTGAGAAGTGTCTCGCTGACAGACGGATGTCGCCTGTAGAAACAGCGCTCTGCTTCTCAGGTCCACATTTCAACCGGCCCCGTCAGACGTCTGGTGGATAATAGTCGTTTGGGATCACATCTCAGTTCATGTTCATGCAGTAAAACAGTGAAATAAATTATCCTCCAGATATTCAGGTGCTTCAGTGCTGCTCTGTAGTTCTGTGAATATATGACACGATAAAATGAGATCTATGCAGGACGACCAGCTGACACGCAGTGTATCTCGTTAGGATTTCCTCAGGAAGCTGTTAGAGTCAGTAAACCACTCAGATTGTGAATTATCTCTCTGTTAGCAGATGAACTGTCACAAATGTCAGTTAATATGGTAAATGCACCTCTGTCCTTCTTCCCTAAATGTTCGTGTTTCATGACATCACAAGGTTTTGATTCAGTTTCTTGTTTGACGTATCAGGAAACAGCTTCGCTGTTTATTCTTAGATTTTCCATCTGTAATTTTGACAACTGAAGTCGTTTTGTCTCGGATGGTTTTCTTCGTCATGATTCATTCTTTTAGCTCGACTTCCTGGTTTCCCCTGCTTTGGTTTAGCAGCGACTCCTACTCCTTCAGTAGTATGATTTACTGAAAGATCAGAGTGATGGTGCACCCCCTGCTGGATTCAGTGGCAGATTTGGACAGAGGTGGCTTGTCTCACCGACATGAAAGTAAAGAAGGAAAAAATGGTGTGATGATCACATTGATGTGAACTGTGACATCAGCTCATGTGTGAACTCGGTTTTGATGGTAGTGAAAACACTCAGTATGTCTTCTTCCTTCTTTGTCAGGTTTTCAGCCGACACCAGCTCCGACTCCACCAACCGATGCTCATCGACCCGAGAACAAGAGCCAGGCGAAACCTGAGGAAGTTCTGTCTGCGAGTGAGATCGTCCTCCAGACACCCGTGCAGGTCAAATCTGAACCTGCGGAGGAAAATATAACACAGCTGCCGATTCATGGAGGAGACGAGCAGACGAGGGATGAGGCTGTTAACCTCAGTGAGAACTTCTTAGCGTTTGAGAGAGAGAGTCAGCAGTGGATGTCCAGGTTACAAAGCAGCTCAGAGATGAGCAGTGTAGAATATCTCAACAGTTCGGCACAGAACATGGCGTCCTTCCCCGGGATGGCGACGTTACTCCCGCCGCCAGTCGAAGCTTCCTGCAGCACATTCTCATTCGCGAGGAAACCACACGGAGAGTTGAAAAATAACCTGATCCCTCAAACGCCGTATGGCTCGTTGGACACGCTTCTGCTATCAGGCGAAGCAAGTTTTCACGGCATGAAGGAGAATCACCTCAGACAGAGGAGGAGCAGGTCTTTTCAGGTCATCAAACCCAAGAAATGCTTCGTGTGTTCGTACTGCGGCAAAGTGTTCGAGCGCGCCGGTCATCTGGAGAGACATTTGCGAATTCACACCGGGGAGAAACCGTACGGCTGCCACATCTGCGGCAGATGTTTCAATCAGAAGAGCAGCCTCAAGGGCCACATGAAGACGCACAGAAATGGTGAGAGACGACCAGGCATTATTGATAAAAATCAAGCTGTGAATTGTAAATTTATAACATGTTGCTGTTCTGTGTGAACAGGAGAGAACACAGACATGATGGAGACGCATCAGCTGGTGTTTACAATGCCTGACAATCCTGTGCTGGAGAATCGAGCCAAGCCTGAGACTGGACCTGCTGCTCTTCAGGAACAGATGTCGAGGGTCGAGGTGCCCGGTGAACAAACTATAACGGTAAAGCTGGAGCCAAATGGAGACGATTTCCACACTCTGAGTCAGGTAAGACCTGACGATGACACTCGAGCATTAGACCAAAGCCTGTGGACGTCTGGGATGGAGACGAGCGGGGACGGTTCAGTTCAGTCGGTCTGTGTCCTCCCACATGACGTCAAGTATCACCTCAGCCCTGAGCAGCAGGGATACACTCCACCAATCAGGGACCTGCCTTTTTTAGACGGACAAGAAAAGGATCAGTATTCTGTGATGCAAAGAAGAAGCTCGGACATGACTCAGGATGTGACTGTGGGCGACTACAGTGACACGACTCAGGACTCAGCTGTGTTTGAGTTCAGACAGAACTGCTTCATCTGCTCACACTGCAGCCAGAGCTTCAACTCTTTCACTTTATTTCAGCAGCATCGATGTGAAAACATCAGCGAACAATCTTGAGCGAAGGACAAAAAGCTTTAGTTTCTATTTGATGAATTTGTTTAACCTCTGTCACGTTTCTCATACTTCAACCATCCCCTGGTAAAAGGAGCTCGATCTTCTCGAGATGATGAAGTGGAGTTGGTGTGGACAGTGAACACAGCTGCTCTGTACTCGTTCTCTGGCTTTCGATTGGCTCTGACAATAATTTAATCAGCACAAGGAGAAAGCGAACAGACAAGTGTTGTTATAAGAGGCTCTTAAAGCTGTTCCACTTTCTGGTCCAAAGCCAGTGTTGGTACTTTTACTTCATTGAGTTCACTTTAATGACACTTATCTCTGTTTATAAGAATCCAAGTACCAAATGTAAAAGTAATATAAGTTTTTATTAGTTAATTAGATTTGTTCAACATGTAAACAAGGTCTTGTTTGAGACATTTGCTACAGTTACATTTCAGTTCAGTGTATGTTCAGGAATAAAGTGACAATTTCATAAAGACCTTGGATTGATAAAACTGGTACTTTTTTCTTTAATATGAAGAGGAATTTAATTAAAAATAGTTGAGGACAAAAGCATCTTAATTACAGAAGGCTCCTTCTTTGTTTAGCTTCTTTGTTTGTTTTAAAGCCACACACCGGCGACAGCTCTGATCAGAGATGTTATGCTCTCACAGCTTTTGTCCGTTTGTCCGTCCCATTTCTGTGAACACGATATCTCAAAATGCCTTGATGAAATCCTTTCATTTGGACTGGAAAATAAACTGATCTCACTGTGCTAGTCAGAAGTCACTGTGACCTTCTTGTTGTCGTGAGTGTGATGCTTCTCAGGCCTTGAGGGAAATTAATTAAAATTTTAATTCAAAGTTTTAATACAAAGCTGTAGTATTTCAGTGATCAAAGGTCATTGTGATCACTAGATGGGAAAAGAAGTAACAAATTGTATTTAAGGCACAGGTATATCTGTAATATTTATTCTCAAACATTGCCAGAGGATTTTGTCTAAAAGGTACAAATAGAAAAAACCCTCCAGCACTAAAACATGCCCAGCACAATCACACATTAACGAACACACTCCTTTTGTTTGTATATTGATAAAAATCAAATTAATTTTCCATTCACTCACAACAAACAGTACCACAACAGAATAAATAAAGAGCAGCCTCAACACTTCAACACAAACATACATGTTCCCAGCCTGTTAGTCCAGTGTTCATGAAATCAACCAGAGTCCAAACCAAACCTGGTCCTCCAAAGATCCTTTGCTCTTTACGTATCCTGAGGGGGAAAAAAAAGAAAGTTTAGTAAGACGCCGTGGGTCATAAAATAAACACCAAATCATCTTACCAATTCATTGTGTTCAGACAAAAATTGCCTTGACTTGAGTAATTCTCCACCACAGGAATACCAGCCGTAGGAAAAGACCAGCAGGCCAAAACCTCTGAACGTCATTTCCTCCTCAACTGAGCCTCCAAGTCACAGGTACATGTCAGAGAGGGAAGCTGTTTGTTGACATGTCTTGATGATATGAGCACAATATTCTGGTTGTTTTAACTGATTTTTCTTGGCTGTGGTTTTTGCCAGCCACTGTCCAAGTTTCCAAGAGGAAATAAAAACACAGTTCAGTGTTGAGTTTCAAAAAGCTGTTGCATAAAAGCCTTTCGTTTAGTTCTGAATGAACAGTTGGTAGCAGGTGTGTGTACATGGAGAGGTTGTCAGTCACCGTTTGACAGAAATAACACTTGAGATGAAACCACAGAAGAAAAGAGGCACCTGTCCAGAGCCAACATGGAGGTCGTCTACAAAGCTCTTTACAGTGCAGTTTGACGAGGACACAGATTTTTCACATGGGAATAAAATGACTCGGCTACTACAGACTTAAGAAAAAAAAAAACGCTCACAAGTCAAATTCAAGTTTTTTTTAGTCTTTACTGTTTTTACTACAAAGCTCACAGATCACTTATTATCAGTCTAAAAGATTCATGTCACCTTCACAGCAGTAGTTTAACACAGTTTATTACAAGATTATGCTTTTTTTTTTAAACAGGTAACAATCATTTTATAAAATCAAATTTTTTTTTGTGTGTGTATGTCAAATAAATTTGAAGTAATCAAATCGTCTGTTTTTTTAAATATTCATTCAGTTCTTTAAAAAAATATTAATGTTAATTTCTGCTGTAAATGAATGACTGCATCATCTCTTCTTCCTCTTCATCCATTTCTTCTTTTTTTTTCCAGGATTTTCATGGAATCATGGGAAATGAATGAAACCCTGGACAGTTCAGCTGAACTGATGGACCCAGAGGAGACCAGGAAGCATTTAGAATAAAAATGTCTTTACACGTTAAAGACACAGGCTGGTCAGACTACAGGTGATGATTTTGATTGTGATTTAATTTTTATTTTTTATTTTTTTACTGATTAGGTTAATTAGTTAGTTTCATTTGTTGTCTTGTCTATGAAAACAAACAAACCAGAAAACTCAAGGTGGTGACGTCAATTATTTATTTGTATATTTTTTGATTTTTGTTTGACCAAGAAATGCCGCTGTATTTTGACCTTCGGGGCCACCATATGAACCTGCAGCTGTCCAGCTTTCATCATACAGTGATTATTTATAGAAATGTTTAATTTTTTGTTTAAACATCGTTTATTTAAACATTGTGTATTTGTTTATTTCAAAGCAATGTCGTTATATTTAATGCTGAACAGAGCTGAATACAAACAATAAATTAAAGGTGAGGACTAACATCAGTCCTTATGTGTTTTTCTAGCTCGAAATGGTTTGAGCGTATATTCGTGTATTTACGGTAAATCCCTCCGCCACACGGAAGAAAGGCAGCTGTTAGCTTTAGCATCAAACAAACAGGGATGTGAGGTTTTCTAGTGCGTCGCTTTTTTATCTCTCAGTTATTTTACAAAACGGAGGAAACAGAAGGAGCTTTGCGTTCAGTGTTTTTTTTTTTGTTTCTCCGCCTTTCGCTCGTTACTTTGTGTAACTGAACATGGCGACGTGCATCCCGTTTCAGACGCAGTTATCTTCAATCATGGAGGTTTTGGTCAAAGCTGCAGTGGCAGAAATATCCAAACTAGTCGATGACAAATGTGCTTTTTTACATCTGGAAATATCCCGAAAGCAAAGTGAGATCGAGATGTTGAAACGGAAACTGTTGATGGTGGAAAATAAAAATGCGCAGCTGCAGCGCGGCTTCGGTGAGACGCTGCACCGCCGCGTTTATACCCATTAATTAACCACTTTAATCAATCTGTCATTCATTATAATACATGTGTCTGATCACACCCCACTGTGGGAAAACTACACAGTTTACATAAAATAATTATGTATATTCTTATTAGTATTGTGTAATTAATCTTCTTCCAAATTAATATCAAATTTTAACTTTTTTCAAATACATTTTTCTCCATTAATTTTATCTAGAAAACTACATGGACCGAGGATCTGATGTGGCGAGTGACTGTCCACATCCCACAGGAGACATTAAGGTAACATACAGTCAGCAGCATAAGTTCAATTGGTGCTGATTTGATCAAACATTAATTATGTGAACATTTAATAGTAAACACATAATAATAATAATAATAATAACTCACTTAACCTGCTTTGTTAAATACATATGAAGTGGACAAGGATCCCATCCAAAAAAACTGCGCAGAAAAGATGAGAAGTTGTTCACAAATTGAAATTTGTAAAAAAAAATCTCCCAAAAGTTTATTCATGCAACTTTTTTTGATGTTGCCAGAAATTTGAAGCTATGTAAACTGATAGCTTTAGTCAAAATTTGTCCAATAATCTTTGGATGTAGTGAAATTGTAGCACATGTCATGTAAATGATAATCAAACAATCCTGTATTATTGTCTATATCTGTCTATACGGATTCGGTTGGAATGAGGGTAAACTTGTTGTGTTTTTCACAGTTTCTTTCTGCAGCCAGCCATTCAACTCATAATCTGGATCCTGTTTTTAAACTGGGTCTACAGGTTCATGTCTAGAACAAGCTCGCTGTCTTTTTCTTCTAAATGAAAGGGGTTAATGTGGCGTCAGGTCTAATCCTCTAAATTCGTTTTCTCTCTGTTCAGTTTCCTGAGATGGAAGACGCTGCTGTTTCCTTCACAATTAAAGAAGAGAGTCCAGATGAACCGCTGTGGATCAGCGACGCTACAGGACCCATCGGTGAGTTGAGCAAGAGAAAACGTTTCAAGCTCATTGCATTTTGGTTTGAATTTACCTAATTTCCTCTGATCTTACTCCTCCTGCCTCCTCCAGGTGCTGCAGTCCAATACTCGAACCCGGTGAACGCTGCAGAGAACCAGCAACTCGACAACAACTGTCATATAAACCACTCAGAGGTGGCCAGGATAAAAACGTCCGAGTTCGTCGACATGTACAACCCTGGTCAACATACAGGCGACATCAGTGGTTCTCACTTCACTGTGAAGACAGAGAAGGAGGAGGCGCGTTCAGGGTTCAGTCAGGATGGATGTCAACACAGCGCTGCAAAGTCTCAGCTCACTGCTGATTTCTCCATGGACGAGAGAGAGAACCAGCTATGGTCGTCCATCATCGAAGGGGACGACATTGACGCTGGGTTTCCTGACTTTTCCAGTGTGGTGGAAGAATATTCCAGCTCTTTCCCAGATCATTCAGATGCAAATGTTGCTTCTAATGCCGGCAAGTCGACTGGCGTCCAGCAGGCGTCGTCTCAGCGGCCGTGTAACGGGATCTACAGCGGCGACGTTCCTCAGTCGTCCACGTTTCAGAGCCGACCTCAAGGCGACCGGCAGAAAGAGCAGATGTTCTCGCAGAGAAACCCGACGCATGTCGACCATCTGAGGCAGCAGGATGAACACGCAGAGAGGGACGCCGCCGCCGCCGCCAGCGACAGACCAGTCGTCACGCACAACGCCTTCACATCCAGCAACTACCACACTCACACGAACCCACACAAACCGTTTTCAGGTGGGTCACGAGGCTACTTTTGCTCGCAGTGCGGGAAGACGTTCGGTCGCCTGCACCAGTTCAAGCTGCACCAGCAGAGTCACAAGAGGAAGCGTGCGTTCTGGTGCACCGTGTGCGGCAAGAGCTTCCAGTGCTCGTCGCACCTCAGCATCCACCACCGGACGCACACAGGTGAGAAGCCTTACGGCTGCGGCCAGTGCGGGAAGAGGTTTACGCAGCAGAGCAGCCTGAGGGTCCACCAACGCACGCACAGCGGCGAGAGACCCTACAGCTGCTCGCAGTGCGGGAAGACCTTCATATTGATGCACCACCTGAAACGCCATCGCATCATCCACACGTACAGCTGAGGCGGCGTGCGGCTGAAAACATGCGAACGATTTTTTGAGCAGCAGCTGCTCTGGTTTGTTTCCTTTTTTTTTTTTTTACATTAATGCATATTTTTACTATGCAAAATCCATCTGGATGGATTTTTAAGATATTTTCTTTTTTTAAATATTTGTTTTAAATGTTTTATAATTATAAAAAAAAAAAAAGTGAAACTGAATTACAACCCCAGACAGAATTTACACACGCCAATGTTTTTAAGATTCTTCCAAAGCTAGAAATCCAAAAAAAAAACAAAAACAAAAACAAAAACAAAAAAAACACTCCACCAAGGTCTGAAACCTGACTTCAAATTAAAAAAGAAAACTTATCTCATGTACTCACTCAGTTTGTTTTAGCTTCTCATGTAGACATGAGTCACATCACATTTCAGTACAAAAACTGTAGAAGCACAAGATGCTCATCACGTCCCCACGGTCACAAGCAGATTGTCACGTTCTCATCGAAGCCATCGAAACCTCAGGTTTATGTTTGATGTCAACATTATTTAAAAACATGCCTGATTATTGTTCCAAGTTTAAATTTCTCCCCATTAATAATAATAATAATAATAAAAAACTTTCTCTTTGCTATGATTCATATTAAGTGTTGTTAAAGTGTGCAGATGTTGGAGCAAGTGTGACTCAGTGTTTCCAGTTTCACGATGTGATCAACAGATCACAATGGTCTCAGGTTGATTTATGACTAACAGACTGATGATCAGCATCATTCAGGCCTGTTGTTTTGTTATTGTGATAGAAATGAGTGAACTGACACCAGAGGGCAGTGTAGCATCAGTCGAGCCTCTAACTCGCCACAGAGAGGAAGCTGTTCTGCCGCTGAGCTGCTTCACCTTCTCACTTTTTGGTTCCTATTTACTGTAACAAATGAAATTAGCAACAAGTTTATCGTAAGCTTCAGTTCACAACAACAGAGCTGTTGAAGCTGTCACCTCCTCTTCGGTTTGTGATGCTTCTGTATTTCTGTTTCTCCTCTTCGCTCTGCCTTTCAATGCTGCAGAAACTTTACAGATTTTTTTAAAAATTGTTTCGTAAAGCTTTGCTTTTTGTCAGATGCGTGGATGGTCCCTCTGGCTTTGTGTCATGTTCTGGTCTGTTCCCTTCGTACTTTGTGTTTTAAAGGTCAGTGTAGGTTTGGTTCAAACGGGTACTGAAGTGCAGTATAAACACTGCGGTGGAACAGCGTGTCCTCAAGTATCTGTCAGTCAGAGACAATTCATTGTTCTTTTAACATCATCATCCCAGCTCGTATCTTCTACATGTACTGGAACTTTTTCTCTGCATATACGTTTTTTTTAAGGCAGTAAAGCAAGAAGTTAATGATTGTAAGTGAGGCAGCATTTATCCTCTGAGTATAACGTAGAATCACTGACTTGTGGTGAAATGAAATAAGATGAACATTGTGTGTGTAAAAGACTTTTTAAATTCTTTGTAGAAACTGAAATAACAAACAGGGTTTAAACCTTTGAGTTCAGTGCGAGGAGACGTTTGTGCAGCTTTAAATGAAACCAGCAGAACAGTGTGAACAGCTTCACACAGACGCTTCTCTCCACCACAGTGAATCAGCAGCAGATACCTGAATATTTAAATAATATTTAAGTAAATACCAGAATATTTACTGCAGCTTATAAAATTCTCACTACCTTGTATGTCCTTAAATGGAGTGGTGGAGTCGCGGTGTCATGGAATGTGTTTTTTTTTTTTTTTTTTTTTTTTTTTAAAGGAAGAGAAAGATCACAAGTGGCAGGAGATATATTTAGATACATTTAGTGTTAGCAAGTGGGAACAGGCAGAGTTTGGGCTGCAGAGAGAGAGAGAGAGAGAGAGAGAGAGAGAGAGAGCAAGTGTACATGGCAGAAGAAAAGAAAAACTACTGATAAGGTCAAACTGACAGTAAAAACATCAACCAACATGATGGTTGTTCTCTTTCCCAGAGGAGCAGCAGCACATTTATGCTCCTGTTGATGATTAATGGCCGAACATTAATCATAACGCTCGCATACATTGCATACACGTAATATTTGTTAAAAGGATGTTGACAGATTTTCCATCTTGTCAGTCATCTGATATCTTTAAGAGGAAACTCAAAGTCAAGTGAAAATAAGAAAGTTTTCATATTTACATTTAATAAAACCACAAAGTGTCAGACATATACAAGTGTTATTAGTGTCCCTGATCAGCCATAATGTTACCGTATTGACACGTTAAGTGAATGTGATCGGTCATGTTGTTATAGTGGCTCCTGAATCTTGAACTTGTTCCTTAAACCGACCTGATCATTGTTACAGACCAGGTTCATGGAAACAGCTTGGCTTCTTTCAGCAACAGTGGTTCAGGACGGTTTGAGGAATGATGAGTTCAAGGTGTTGACTCGAGCATCTATATCTGATCCATGACGGTCCACCTCACAACTTCCTTACAGGATGTTAAGGGTCTGGTGCTGACGTCTTGGCTTAAAAGTATGTAGACACTGATGTGGGCTATACCATTAACCTGCTGCTGTTTTTTGTGGCGTTTCACTTCCACTTGAGGCGTCACAGTGACATTTAAACAGTGTGTCTCCAGCTTTGTGGTAGCAGACGAATATCCGGGATTATGGAGCAGGAGTCTGCGACACGTCTGAAAACCAGGTCTGGTTTTATTCTAACAAATTCTAATGGTGCATCTGTCACTATCACTTCCTGTTCTCCAAGAACCAACAGCACTTGAGATGTGAACTGTGTGAAATCTCCAACATGACATTATATTTCCTCATAACACATTTCCACACAATTGTAGAAAGGTGTGGAACTGATGTTTTCAAGAAATATTTTGCTCTTTGGCAGTCTGCAAACTTCTTTTTTGATTTTCCATCTTGTCAGTCATCTGATATCTTTAAGAGGAAACTCAAAGTCAAGTGAAAATAAGAAAGTTTTCATATTTACATTTAATAAAACCCCAAAGTGTCAGACATATACAAGTGTTATTAGTGTCCCTGATCGGCCATAATGTTACCGTATTGACACGTTAAGTGAATGTGATCGGTCATGTTGTTATAGTGGCTCCTGTCAGTATATTAGGAACATTTAGGATGTGAGTGACTTTGACAGGGTTCAGATGATGATGGCTCCAAACTTGCAGCTTTGAAATGGTGCAATGATTGAAAACCGGTGTTGGTCCGTTATGGCGGACACGTCTTCTGTTATTTAGCTGCTCGGCCTTCAGACGTTCATGGACTGTGCTCATCACTGAGGGCGGAGAGGTGAGATGATTCAAATTTTTTTTCCCACTTATTACATCTGAAAGTTTACCAACATCACAGTGTAGAAGTGACTAATGCTGTGACTCACTTCCTTCTGCATTTTAGCTTGTAAGAGAGAACGTGTTTGTGTTCATGTGCTGGTGTTTTGGCCTTGATTTGTCTTCTTCAAAAAGTCATTAAGACTCTGAGAGATAAAAAAAAAAAAGCTTCCAGTCTGTGAAGCAGGTGATGTCCATTGATCGTTTTGAGAACACAGGAAGTTGCTGTAACTCAGCTCTGCTGCAGTGAACCAGCGACAGTCAACATCTTGAACTTGTTCCTTAAACCGACCTGATCATTGTTACAGACCAGGTTCATGGAAACAGCTTGGCTTCTTTCAGCAACAGTGGTTCAGGACGGTTTGAGGAACGATGAGTTCAAGGTGTTGACTCGAGCATCTATATCTGATCCATGACGGTCCACCTCACAATTTCCTTACAGGATGTTAAGGGTCTGGTGCTGACGTCTTGGCTTAAAAGTATGTAGACACTGATGTGGGCTATACCATTAACCTGCTGCTGTTTTTTGTGGCGTTTCACTTCCACTTGAGGCGTCACAGTGACATTTAAACAGTGTGTCTCCAGCTTTGTGGTAGCAGACGAATATCCGGGATTATGGAGCAGGAGTCTGCGACACGTCTGAAAACCTGGTCTGGTTTTATTCTAACAAATTCTAATGGTGCATCTGTCACTATCACTTCCTGTTCTCCAAGAACCAACAGCACTTGAGATGTGAACTGTGTGAAATCTCCAACATGACATTATATTTCCTCATAACACATTTCCACACAATTGTAGAAAGGTGTGGAACTGATGTTTTCAAGAAATATTTTGCTCTTTGGCAGTCTGCAAACTTCTTTTTTGATTTTCCATCTTGTCAGTCATCTGATATCTTTAAGAGGAAACTCAAAGTCAAGTGAAAATAAGAAAGTTTTCATATTTACATTTAATAAAACCCCAAAGTGTCAGACGTGTATAAAGTGTTATTAGTGTCCCTGATCGGCCATAATGTTACCGTATTGACACGTTAAGTGAATGTGATCGGTCATGTTGTTATAGTGGCTCCTGTCAGTATATTAGGAACATTTAGGATGTGAGTGACTTTGACAGGGTTCAGATGATGATGGCTCCAAACTTGCAGCTTTGAAATGGTGCAATGATTGAAAACCGGTGTTGGTCCGTTATGGCGGACACGTCTTCTGTTATTTAGCTGCTCGGCCTTCAGACGTTCATGGACTGTGCTCATCACTGAGGACGGAGAGGTGAGATGATTCAAATTTTTTTTCCCCACTTATTACATCTGAAAGTTTACCAACATCACAGTGTAGAAGTGACTAATGCTGTGACTCACTTCCTTCTGCATTTTAGCTTGTAAGAGAGAACGTGTTTGTGTTCATGTGCTGGTGTTTTGGCCTTGATATGACTTCTTTAAAAGGTCATTAAGACTCTGAGAGATTAAAAAAAAAAAAGCTTCCAGTCTGTGAAGCAGGTGATGTCCATTGATCGTTTTGAGAACACAGGAAGTTGCTGTAACTCAGCTCTGCTGCAGTGAACCAGCGACAGTCAACATCTTGAACTTGTTCCTTAAACTGACCTGATCATTGTTACAGACCAGGTTCATGGAAACAGTTTGGCTTCTTTCAACAACAGTGGTTCAGGACGGTTTGAGGAACGATGAGTTCAAGGTGTTGACTCGAGCATCCACAGTTGTGTTCAAAATAATAGCAGTCTGTTTAAAAAATTGAGTAAAGCCCAAAATCCTTATAGTGGTTTTTATTTCCATGCATTGGGAACACTACACATTATATTCTAAATCAAAACATGAAGAAAAAAGCAGAAATTATTTAATTACTTTACAGAAAATGAAGAAAAATGAACATTGGGCTGTTCAAAAAAAATAGCAGTGTCTGCATTTTACTTTACAAACTCAAATATTTACTGTATTAACATATGAAAAATATCCAGAATTCAGCATTCCTGTGAATCACTAAACTAATATTTAGTTGTATAGCCACTGTTTTTGAGAACCGCTTCACATCTGTGTTGCATGGAGTCGACCAACTTCTGGCATCTGTGAACAGGTATTCCAGCCCAGGATGATTTGACAACGTTCCATAATTCCTCTGCATTTCTTGGTTTTGCCTCAGAAACAGCATTTTTAATGTCACCCCACAAGTTTTCTATCGGATTAAGGTCCGGGGATTGGGCTGGCCACTCCATGACTTTAATTTTGTTGGTCTGGAACCAAGAAGCTGCTCGCTTACTGGTGTGTTTGGGGTCGTTGTCTTGTTGAAACACCCATTTCAAGGGCATTTCCTCTTCAGCATAAGGCAACATGACCTCTTCAAGTATTTTGATGTATCCAAACTGATCCATGATCCCTGGTATGCGATAAATAGGCCCGACACCATAGTAAGAGAAACATCCCCATATCATGATGCTTGCACCACCATGCTTCACTGTCTTCAGAGTGTACTGTGGCTTGAATTCAGTGTTTGGGGGTCGTCTGACAAACTGTCTGCGGCCCTTAGACCCAAAGAGTCTAAGGGCCGTTTACTGTTGTACCAGCCATGTAGAGGCTTGGACTCCATCAGACCTCTGCAGGTGAAGCTGTGGTGTCTGCACCAAGACGTCACAATCTGCACAATCTTACTCTCATCCGTCCACAAAATGTTTCTCCATTTCTCTTTTGGCCAGCCAATGTGTTCTTTGGCAAATTGTATCCTCTTCAGCACATGTCTTTTTCTTAACAGTGGGACTTTGCGGGGGCTTCTTGCTGATAGATTAGCTTCACACAGGCATCTTCTAATTGTCACAGTACTCACAGGTAACTTCAGACTGTCTTTGATCATCCTGGAGCTGATCATTGGCTGAGTTTTCACCATTCTGGCTATTCTTCGATCCATTCGAATGGTAGTCTTCCGTTTTCTTCCACGTCTCTCTGGTTTTGCTTTCCATTTTAAAGCATTGGAGATCATTTTAGCCGAGCAGCCGATCATTTTCTGCACTTCTTTATACGCTTTCCCTTCATTAATCAACATTTTAATTAAAATCGTTTTTCTTCTGAACAATGTCTGGAACGACCCATTTTTCTCAGGTTTTCAGAGAGAAATGCATGAGCAACATGTGCTGGCTTCATCCTTAAATAAGGGCCACCTGATTGACACCTGTTTTTTCACAGATTGAATGACTTCACCTAATTGAACTCCACACTGCTATTTTTTTGAACACGCCCCTTCAATTCATTATTCAATTACACAGACTCAGGAGCATACATATCATGAATGTAGGCTCTGTTGGTTTTCTATGACCCTACTACAGCAACTGGTAAATTATTTGCCGTGCAGAAATATAATTTCTACCAAAAACAGGTTATTCATGTTGGACTGCTATTATTTTGAACACAACTGTATATCTGATCCATGACGGTCCACCTCACAACTTCCTTACAGGATGTTAAGGGTCTGGTGCTGACGTCTTGGTGCAGACACCACAGCTTCACCTGCAGAGGTCTGATGGAGTCCAAGCCTCTACATGGCTGGTACAACAGTAAACAGCCTACATATATACAATATTAGATGCATGGTCATTATAATATGATGGACCAGGGTGTAATTTAATATGTCAAATTAATTTCAATTCAGTGTTTCCATGTTAAACATTGCACACGCAAGGAACATTGTTTTCAAGTTGAATCTTTTATTGTAAAATTCGAGTTCAGTTCAAAATTCAGTTTGTACAGTTTTTGGTAAAGTTGCCTCTGAAATTACAGACACAGTGATAAGACGTTGGAAGAATCATCCCTTTTTCTGGAAAACATTCATTATATTATAAAAGCAAATAATAATACTACTTAAATAGGTTTCGTTTAAATATTTTATAAAATTTTACACCCTTTTTTTCTCTTTACACTACATGACATTATATCTATTATTATTTAAGCTGTGATGTGGTGAAGTTGGTCCTTTATATTTGTATTGCTGGTTCTGTGGTTGGTTGATACCAAGAAGTGTGAACACGATGAAACAATAAATATATAAAATTAAGTTAGAAGTTAAATGATACTGCCTCACTAACGCTACATTCATCAGTAGGAATTTGTCAGAAACAAGTAAACTAAAGTTATATTATTTATCTGCACAACTCAAACATATAAGTGTTGTTTAAAGAGGAATGTATAAAAACAAAAACTGACCAGTTTACTGGATCCTAAGACTTGAAATCAACAATCAGTGGAAACATAAAAGTTTCTGCTAAAACTAAATTCTTGTAAACAGTTAAAAACTAGACAGATTGTGTAGCGTTCTAACAAATGTCACATAAAAACCGTCTCGCTGTGAAGCAGAGAGGAAGCAGGTCAGCTGAGCAGGACCGGGTACGAACGGTGCAGCTGCTGTCGCTCGGTTGTGTTGAGTTATGAGTCGTTGTTGTTGTTGAGCTCCAGCCGAGCCACCATGGTGGACACCAGCTTCTCCAGCTGCTCGGCCCTGAGCCGGCCCGTCTCCAGCACCTCCTCGTGGTTGGCCTTCTCGTGGCTGTCGTAGTCCATCACCGCCCGGTTGCTGATGAGCGACAAGGCGAAGCAGCGCATACCGGCGTGACGGGCGACGATCACCTCGTGGACGGTGCTCATGCCTGAGGACGCAGAGGAGGTGAGACATTAGATGTTAATTATAATGATTTAAGTCATGATCTTTTTAGATCACATTTGTTTTCATTAGCTTCTACAACAACGCGAGTTGTTTTACTGATTTTGCAGGTGTTTTTATGTTTGTGTTTGTACGTCTTTTATGTAAATGTATCTTTGACTGTACAGCACTTTGATTCAACTTTGTTTTAAAAGTGCTTTAATAAAGCAGAACTGGATTAAATGATTTATATGTAAAATATGACTTTAGCTGTTAAAGTAACGTCTGTGCTGGAATTTGCTGTTTGGTGTCATGAGGAAAAAAAAAGAAAAGGTACATGAAATTCTAATGATAATAATTTATAATAATAATAATTTTGATGAATTTTTTCTATATAATTTACAGTAAGCCACAGATTAGATCTTGATCTTATGAACAAAGAACCTTCCTCAAGCTGATTGTGACTGAAGTTTCTTCAGAGAAGTTTCCTTTGTATTTTTATGGTCGATGAAACTTTGTCTGAACTTGTGTTTGCAAGAACAAATATTTTCTTATCTTTGCTTCTTCAAAAGGCTGATTTAAAAAAAAAAAAAAAAAAAAAAAAAAACTCACCGACGGCGTCAGCGCCCAGCCTGTGCAGCAGGCGACACTCGGCGATGGTTTCGAATGAGGGACCCCCGAGGACGCAGTACACTCCCTCGCGCAGGAATTCAGTATATCCCAGCTCCACCGCCACGTCCTGCGCCATCTGCCGCAGCTCACGGTCGTAGGCATCCGACATGCAGGGAAAACGAACGCCGAACCTGAGGACGGGAGGAGGACGACGTTTCACTCAAGTTCATCCAAGGGTAAAAATCTACACAACAGTTACTGCTCAACACTGAAATTGCCCTCAAATGACTCGGATAACATTGAAGTCCACGTTTTGATGTAAGGGAGGTGAGTTTCCTCCCCAGAGGCTCAGAAATTATATCTATCTAAAATTTTGTGGTCCTAATTGTTCTCAGTCTCCTGAGGCTGAAGAGCTGCAAAAGTAAACCCCACTTGACCCGACTACTGCTCTGAGGCCACAAGTCACGTTTCATGGGTTTGAATCCTGCCTCTAAACTACAGCTTTTCAGAACAACAGGCACTGTTGTTAACACAGAGGTCAGATGATTCAGGGTTGAAGTGCAGACGTTTGCGTTGGAGACAAAATACTTGGAGATAAAATGTGGTGGGTTGAGGGAGGAAGGAAACTTGGTGTGGACATTTTCACAGAACAACTCCAACAACAACAACAACAATTTCCCCAGAGAACAGATCTCCAGAAGTCAAACAACTCCGTAACGTCTCCTATACTTACTTGTCTTCGTTGGGTCCGGCCAGAGGGTTGATTCCAGCGAAACCCAGCATGTTGATGTGGTCCTTGATGACCATGACGTCTCCCACCTTGTAGTCCTGGTTCAGGCCTCCGGCTGCGTTGGTCAGGATCATCGCCTCCACACCCATCAGTTTAAAGACGCGCATTGGCAGCGTGATCTGGAGAACATAGGGTCATGTCACTTTTTTAAAAAATAAATAAATAAATATTTTTTGGGCCTTTAATGAGACAGAGACGGTGCAGAGAGATTGGAAACGGAGAGGAGAGTGAGGGGAAGACACGCAAGAAGGCTCGACTCTACAGCTACGCCGCATATATACGTCAACATAATGCTCCATAACCATTCGGCTACCCAGGTGCTGTCGTGTCACTTTTTTTAATAGTGAATATACAAAAAACTGTCTATTTCTTTATCGTGTTATGTGCCTGATATGAGCTGATAATGAAATGATGAGTCTGTGTCTGAGGTTGTTTTCAGCTGTTTCCAAACAAACATTGGGCGACTTGTGGAACATGCTGATATTTACAGAAACCAGCTGAATAAATACAAAACATTTTCTCTGTGTTTGATTTATCCAGGCCTGGGAAAACTGCATTTCAGCACAAAGTATTTGAAACAAGTTACCTTTCTTTTTTTTTTTTTTTTTTTTTTTTTACAGCTGGCAGTTTTTATGTGAACAAGTTGTTAAACTGATAAAACATCTTATCCATAAAAACTGAGCTGTTACTGTGTAAACAGGACGATGTCTCTGGGAAGAAACTTTTGCAGAGTTTCTCGAATGCAAAATAGTGTGGAGGATTACAGGGGCTAAATGTTGTATTTATCTTACGATATAATGGAAAGTGACTGTTTCAATCATCATATGAAAGCAGCACAAACACAAACACAAACACAAACTCTTTATCATTATGGTGTTGCTCATCTTGGTGTGGCATTGTGTTAATTCCAGTGAGTTGAGCCAACAATCCTGATGTTCAACAGAGTTATTCAGTGCAGTTATTCCTGCTCTGGTTGCATGCTGTTGCATGCGTCCTGAGACCTGACTCAGAGTGTCATCTGTTCTGACCGTGCAGGTTTAGACTCACCTTCTGGATGGGGTAGCCCTCATACAGGTGGAACCTGCCCTGCATGCAAACACACGGCTTCCCTTTTAGTGTCCCAAACACGAGCTGGCCAGCATGACCACGCACTGCAATATACACACACACACACATGATGTTAGATGCCCTGTTTAGCTGATTAGAGCTCACACACATGCCAACACACAAGTGAACAGATGTACACACCTGTGCTGTGGGGGAAGTTGGGAATGTCGCTGTATTTGAAGATCTGCGGGTCTTTGAGCATCTTGGCCAAACCACCGAGACCTGAACCGCACACGATGCCAACAGAGGGACGAACCTGCGTGTTGGACAGCAGCCAGTCGGCCGTGGTGCGGCATTCCTCATAGCTGACGCTGAGGGTGGGAAAAAAAACCCAGAAAGGTCACTGAGCTGGACTGATCATCTTTTCTAGTTTACAGTCACGTGTTTGTACGTCTATCCTGCTGATCTGTTGTGTAAACAGTTTGTCATGTTCGGGCGAAACGCACAAGTTAAAGCTACACCATGAAATTGAACACACACATCACGACATTTCAGTATTTGATAATTCTGCTATGGCTGTATGTTCTCAGGTCTAAATCTGACATTTAACACTTATCTGAGCTCAAATCTTTACAGAAAGAAACTGTGACGAAGTTTTATCCAGAGCTCATCTACCAGAGGACGCTGGTGAACATACTTTTTTTTGTTCTGACGTCTTCACTCATAACGTACTCACGTAATACACACAGTAATATGATCATAATGTTCATTGTTTTCTGACACTTCACCAACCAAATGAATAATTGATTTACCTTTCCATTAATCAATGTAGTTGTCAGAGTCATTGATAACAACAACAATAATCCTACAATAAGTCAACACTAGTTTATATATCTGTCTCAAGATCAACCTGATAAAAACCTGCTTTTTAAAAATCTTTTTTACCTGGTTCTTTCAGACTTGTTCATTTGAGGACAAAAAGACACATATGAACACTTACTACTTGACTTACTGGCATTTTTTTTAGTTTTATTTTTTTTATAATTGACTAAAATGAAAAGCGCATTCTGATCTGATCTAGGATTTTAAGATATATTTTAAAAACTAAACATAAATTTCATTATTATATTCATAAATACTTCCTAATATATATTATAAAGTATATATTTATGTTCAGTCCCTTTAAGGCTGCTACGTGCGCTTGTAGCTGCAGTTTCACGTCGAGTTTCCACTCGAAGCAACATAACAAAACTCACACTTTAACTTCACACAGTCACAGTTTGTATCCAGTTGAATAAATCATCTTCCTGCCAGGAGCAGGAGAGAGGAGGTCGTCGGGTTTGTAGAAAACGTCACAGCGCGACCAGATGTGGGGGGTTTTTCCACCCGGACACTGCGCCTCAGCTTCCTTTGGTGTCGGCGTCATTATCATCATGACGCATTAAAGGACCACGTTTCATCATTTTTTTCCGCGTGGTTACACTCACTGGCAGCTTCCCGACGTGCCCGCGCAAGTCTCAACGCTATTGTATTATTATTATTATTATGTAGCCTGTTTAAAGTAGCGATTTAATTATCTGAACCTTCAACTTGTCACTTCCTCTGTTAAAGAGCGATGACCGAAAAAGCCGGTGATATGATCCGTTTGAGGCGCGCGAGTCAGACTACATCCTAAAAACACATCACTACAGAAACCCTTTGATGAAACGGCAACATTGTGTTGTAACATTGTATTGTAGCCTACCTCTTCATATCTAGTCTATAATGTGATGATAAATGATGTGAACTCACCCGGACATAAACTCTGACATGGAGAACATGATGAGACGTGATGTGAACGCGCCGCCGGTTTGTTCTACGTGAAGTCTCCTCTCGTGAAGCTAAGGTTGAAGTTGAAGTCTGATGGAGGCTCCGGGTTGAGGTTGTAGGTCTGTTACGCTTTACTCCGCCTCCACCAGCCCCCGCCCATTTAATGACGCCATGTCACATCCTCCGTGCGAGCGTCGCAGACGCCGCTGCGGCCGTTGATTGGTCGGAGCGCAGGCGTGGTTCGGTACGTGCTAGTGGGCTCGTGGCTTCAGCTGCTAGTGATGCATTCAAGGACTTTTTCCAAAATAAAAGAGCCCGAAAGGGTTAAGTTAATTTGGAGTTTATGATTAACATATAGATAAGACGAAAATCTTTGGGAAATGTAGAATTTAAAATTAAAAGAAAAATCTTCCTCTGATTGAGTTTGTCTCAAATAATGAGGCAGGTCTGATTTAAAGGTCGTAGATCAAAATGTTTGAAAACAAGTGCATTAAATCTGTTGAATTAATTTTTAGTTCAGGGACACACTTAGTATTATTTCAACATTGATTAAAAAAATAGGCCTCTGATGCTTAGGGAAATGACGTCCTTGATATATCTACAAATTATAATTCCAATTGAAATGCCTTCACTCGTCCCACAGCATTAGACTTACACAGCTAGAGCCCTACAGTGATATAATAATAATAATAATAATAATAATAATAATAATAAAGAGTAAGAAAGGAAAAGACTGAATAAATGATACATTAGAGGTATGTAAAGTTTTTATGTTTGAAAACTGTCAATTTTTTCCCCTCATATGCGTCTGGTGAAGCCACTCAGGACTGTCAGTATTAGGATTTCTGACTGAACATGAAAGCAGCAACAGACCCCATCATGCTGAATCGGTGCTGATGCAATCTTTCTGCCTTAGACTATACAAGTACATGAATACAATGTAATAATCAGTTTGACCATGAATCATGTTTAATTCACAGGAGAACTGTTTGATAATAAAATGACAAAATGTTATTTTTGTAATTATAGATTCATCCATCAACAATTTGAGGAGGACCAGTGTTGTGTGTTCTCCCCACCGTCTGTATGTGACTATGAATGAAAACAGGGATGAGACCTGAAGCTTGGAGGAGAGAACTGGTTCATTTGTTTTAAATTGTGCGACTACAAATGACTACAAGGAAATTGTACTGTACACAAATAATGGAGAACAAAAGTTGAATTTAAATATCATAAATTCACATCATCCTGAAAATAGTCTCTGTTCATTTTGTTTTGTATTAAAGTAATTTGGCAGGCAACTCATCGTCACTTATCATGATGAGTCACACCATCGTCACACAATGTGACAACTGCCCTGTAACCTCTTAGGAAACTGTGAAAAGTTTTTGAACAATCACATATATTGACATATTAAGATATAGTTGTATTTCCATCTTAAATCCTGAATATAGACTAGATGTAGATATTATATGTGTATATAGACTTGTGTACGTGTTACTGTGAAGTTTCTCAGTCTTCCAGGTTGTGGTGCCTTTTAGGTGCAGCTGGACTTTAGCTTCAGCTTCAGTTCTGACTGACTCATGTGTTGAGATGATGTATTTTGTGATTTAGCTCTGTAGAAATAAACTTTAATTGAGTTGAGTTGAAGTGATGTGTCATATACCTTTTCTGTTTAGTAATGTCTCCTCTGGCTAAAACATCATGGACATCTCAATCCTAAAAACCTGTGTTTGTCCTGACGGTGCAGGTGGATGAGTCTGAGCCTGAGGAGCTAGTGTTTGTTGGTGTTTGTTTCCTCAGTGTAGAGATGTGAGGCTTCCTCTCTGCACTGGACATCGTTCAGTCCATTGTTGTGCTTGTGTGCAGATATTGAGAGAGCTTCTGAGCTTGAATCACACAGAGATGTTATGTTTCTCAGTGCACCAGTGCAGGGAATGAATGTTTACTGCAGCTTCCTTCTCTGTCTGCTCTGTTGCTTTTTGTGGTTTTGTCTCGTCTTTTTGCTGCATTGATAAGTTCTGTGAGGGATGAGGTTTGAATTGTATATATTTCATATTATAAACTCAGAGAAAAAGAGATATTTATTTATCTATAATGTCTACTACATTTATGAAAGGAGTCCTGTGCTTAGTTTGTTGATGACATTGACATTGAAATTAGACATTGCACAATGAAGATTTGCAGTAATAGGCAAGGAAAGCTCATAACTCAGCCAGTCACAGGTAAACAGTCTTTAATTGAACATCCAGGGACAGGAAGCAGCAGAGGTGGGTTGAGCATAGCAAGACAGGACAGGTCAAGACAGGTAAACTGGGAGGTAAGCAGAAGAGTGCTGCTTCAAGCAGGCACGTAACGAGGCTGGTACAGATGGGTCAAACTACGAACTGGTGGAGAATGAGTGAGAGAGAGCAGGCCTGCAGATGACAGGCTTGAGTTCTGAAACATGAAACATGGGATGAATCTTCATGTTGTTGGGAAGAGTGAATCAGCTGTAGGACTTATAATCCTGTTGATGGGGAATGGACCAATGTAACGTGTGGCTAGCTTATGTGATTCAGTGAGGAAAGGAATGTTCTGTTCCGTGTAGAGAGCCAAAAGGACTGACCTGTTTTTTTTTTATATTACTTTTTGGGCTTTTTTCACCTTTATTATCGGTAGAGACATAGAGACAGGAAACAGGGAGGAGAGTGGGGGAAGGACACAAAGGAAAGTTTGACACAGTCCAGATTCAAACCAGAAATAGCTGCACAGCCATATAAGCCAATGTGGTGCGCCATAACCATTCGGCCATATAGGCATTTCATTGACTGACCTGGTTGATATGAAAGGGCTGGCGTCCAATGCAAAATTATCAAAAGTATTGAGCATTAGCTTGTGTGGTTTCAGGGGTTTCCTTGGTTTCCAGATTTCTTTGAGGTGGATGATATGCTCCTGGACTGAAAGAACTACCCATTCCATCTCCTGAGCTGAGAACAACAGGGGTTGATAGCCTAGGGACACTTCAGAAGGTGATAGACTGGTAGCTGAACTGGAACTGATGTGTTGTTTGCATACTCAACCCAAGTGAGGTGGAAACTCTAGGTGTGGGGTTGGCAGCAGAGGCACAGAGAAGGGCAGGGCTCAGGTCCTGATTGTATCTCTCTGCTTGTCCATTTGACCAAGTGTGGAAGCCAAATGAGAGACTCACAGGGACCCCTAAGGCTTTGCACAAAGCCCTCCAAACCTGGGAAACAAACTGGGGTCCCCAGTAGGAAAACCATATCCATAGGGATTCCATGCAAGAAGACAGCATTAGTACAAAGTAGTTCAGCAGTCTCAGGCATAGACAGTAACCATGTTGCCCTTAGAAGCCAGGAGTCCAGTAACAAAGTACAGGGGTAAGTGAGACCAAGACCAACTAGGGATGGAGAAAAGTTGGAGGGACAACAGAGACAGCCACCAATAGGATGCACAAGGATGCAACCATCAAGACCAAAGCGCAACTTCAACAATAAACTGACTTTTGGGTTTGGGCTGAGTCAGGATGGAAGCAGTGGTGACCAGGTATTTTAGGTGGTTCTGAACTCTGGGGACCAACTGAACGGGATGTTGACAGATATGAGTCTTGTAAGAGCAACAACCTCACTGTAGTCCTGGATGAAGCAGCGGTAGAGGTTAGTGAACCCCAGAATGAAAATGAAGACCATTTTAGGAGATAAGATCTACTGGGTACTGACATTTTTGGAGCAAAGTGTGGAAGTTTAGGAGTGTTTCATTTCATACACTGTGTGAAATGAAAAAGGCTGCAAAAAATCTGAAAATGAAAACACTTTGACTAATCCTCTAGGTATTATGCCAAAGAAGGACTTTTGGGTGAAATAAAATTATTAGATGAGCAGATATTTTGGACACTATGTAATAAAAGAATTAAAATAAAAAATAAATGAAACTTCAATTGTGACGACACAAAAAAATAGATCACACAAAATTGGACTTCATGGCCATTGTAAAATAGATTTAAGACATGTTGTCTCATACAACATTGTCCTGCTACAGCATATTAACTGATCTCACTTAAAAATATTTCACAAGGACAAAGTGCATATAAAGCTGAATGAATGAATATAATATTTTAGGCTGGATATACTCTGGTGATAACTACACACAGCCTTAGTCACTGTTTTCAAATGCTTTGTGAAAGATATGAGATGCCACACATGGTCAATTAAATTTCAACATGAACTACAGATGAGTCACAGAGCCAAATAGAACATGTGTTAACAGTACTATTTGATATTAACTGTGTTTAAAATGAGATTGCATTAATGCAGTATTATTGCATTAACTTCGACAGCCCTATAAAAATGTGCTTTCTGGCCAAAAGTTGGACAGAGAAAGTGAAGTGAGGCAAAGACAATGAGCCCGGCTGGTTTTCATGCATGTAGATATGATCGTGCAGACATTAGTGTTTTATGTAAGTGTATCTGACTGTGACTATACATCTGTATACATTACATAGATGTGTGTGTGTGTTTCTGCACAAAGCAGCCAGTGTTGTGGTTCCTTAGGGTTATGTAACAGCTGATTTGTATTCTCACAGTAGTCTGCTCCTTTATCTCACTACTCCAGTCAAACCTGCTGCTCTCCATGTTTTACATTATGAACTCAGAGCAGATACAAGTTACATTCCATTATCACAGCTCATACCACAGCCTGAAAATGTCCCTGTGGACATCGAAACACCTGAAACTATAGTGCTGTTTAGACACAGCAATTATTTTTTACACTAAAAGCTAAACTGGCAAGTTTTAATATCACTCACAGTCTTTTCTTTTATTTGCTTTTTAAGTTTTCTCCCTAAACTTTGTGACACCTCAGACTGAGTCATTTTCCTGCATTTGTGTGTCCTGCTGGACACCTCTCAATGTGTCTCACTGTGTCTCACTGTGTCTCACTGTGTCTCACTGTGTCTCACTGTGTCTCACTGTGTCTCACTGTGTCTCACTGTGTTTCATTGTGTTTCATTGTGTTTCATTGTGTTCTTTTGGATGTGCTCGCATTAAGTTTCAGGCAGTAAATGTCAAGTTACAATGACACAACCCCATTGTCCACTAACTGATTCACCTGTTTGTTGTGTTCCTCCACCTCCACTCGTTCATTTTAAATGAACTATGCTACTTTATTACAATGATAGGTGTATATATATATATATATATATATATATATATACACACACACACACACACACACACACACAAAGTTTATTATTATTTATTGAAATATAACTGGGTTACATCTTTTTTTTCTTTTACTACTTACCTGCCAGTGTTTCCTGGTCTGACTGCCCAACAGGAAGTGGTGCATATGTAGATAGATGTGCACAGTTATATATAGTAAAATTATATATAGTAAAATAATTATGTTGTACCTTTACTGAGACAGCAGAGTTTTAACTTTTATTTCTGTGTCTTTCTTCTTCCTGAGCAGGGAGAACATTTCTCTGTCAGGATTATATGCAAATATTTCACATGTTAATTGATTGATTTTAAATACCTGTGGTTTGTTTTGTAAGAGTCAGCTGATGGAGCTTTTAGTCATAAGTACGATCTCATAAGTATGATAAGGAGGTTCTCTGTTAACTGGAAAGTTGGTTGGTAGTTTGATTGATTTGATTAGATTTTTTTTTTATAAAGTTCCCTTTTAATTACTTTGGATTAAAGTGGCTGCCAAAGTCAAGCAATGTTCATCTTTGTGTAGTTGTTTTTACACACATACCAACTTTGTTTTTGTGTGAACAAGCACAGGTGGCACAATGAGGAGGCGTCTTCTTGAGGGTGTGATTACTGAGACAAAGAGGATTAAGGAGTGAGGAAATTTATTTTCAGCAGTTGGGTTGCTTGAGTAATTTCTGTGAGTGACTTGATCATCTCATTCCCAGGAGCTGAAGTTTCACTGAAAACACACACACACACACACACACACACAGAGAGAGAGAGAGAGAGAGAGAGAGAGAGAAACTCATCCTTTGCTATCTGCTGCCACCTGCTGCCTGGAGGGAACCTGTTCACGCACATGTTTCCTGCATGGGTAAACTTCAAGGTAGAGGAACATTTTTATAGACCTGTGATGTATTTAGAAGTTAAGATTTGTTTATTTGTCACAATAAGAAAAAACATTTTATTTTTATTTATTATGATTAATGTATTTTTTTCACATAAAATGCACATTTGACTTGGTTTTCTCATCTTCAGAGAGAAGAGAGGGAGTCTTGAAGGTTTCTGGAAAGTTTCACTGAACTCACACAGGAAACAAGAAAGGCTGCTCATTTGCCCTCTGCTGCAACCTGCTGGCCACAACTTGATTTGCAACAATTCACTATTGTTATTCATGGATCAAAACAATGTAACATATAGTTGTTTCACAAATGATTATGAATGAAGTGTAAATGAGTTCTAGCATGTTCAGTTTGGCAGGTGAAAGGACTGATTATAGCTGAATCAGGTGTTGTTACATGTCAATTGAATATAAACAGAATAAAACTGAGTTAATTTGTTGAATGAACGCTTTCATGACTCTGACAGATTAAAATCACAGCAGGCGTCTGAACTTTCTGTGACCTTTGTGTCAGTGTTTTTAACCTCCAGCACAGGAAATGAAACAGTGAAGTAAAGCTGAAGCAAATGAATATGTAGGAGGTGGAATAGAGAGGCAGATAAAAGGCTGGAGAGAGAGACAGGGAGAGAGAGTTTCTCAGGATGAATGAAACGGAGGTAAGTTCACCAACACCACCGCTGCTGAGAGCCAAAAGTACTGAATGACCCCGACACACACACACACACACACACACACACACACACACACACACACACACACACACACACACACACACACACACACACACACACACACACACACACACAAACACAACACACACACACTGCTATTATACTGCAGAAAGAGGAAGTGGTAAATAGTCAACGGATTGGCTTTACCGTTATACAGGTCACACCCACGTGTTGTTGAGCATGTGTTGTCACATTCACACACACACACACACACACATTATGCAACACCTGTTTTATAAAGGGTTGACAAAACATTTCAAGACGCTCTTTTAGCATAAACACTTAAAATAAATTTAAAATTCTGAAAAAGTTCTCATGATGCAAAAATAATGACAATATGACGTACATTACTGGATTACACTTTGGAGTATTTTGTGTATTTGCAGTAAAGGGAATAAAGACACTGATTGTTCCCATCTTTTGATGAGAATCAGAACCTGAACCTGTGAAGGTGTGCGTTTCTGTGTAACAACAGACACATAGAGACACAAACATGACTGTGGTCTAACACATGCAGCATCACTGCTATTGTGCTATAATTATAATGTCATTACTACTTTATCTATTTTATTTTACATTGTCACGTGCCACATGTCACATTACACAGTGAAGAGGATATATTGAATTTTTACAGGTTTTAGTTTTAGTCTGAAAGGAGTCTATTCCAGTTTCCATAGTGTAGTCACATCCAACTTGGTGCTCCTGTATGCTTGGGATTACACCATGAACACTGAGAATTAAACTAATGAAGGTGGAGATCTGGCTTCACCGCACGCCAGACTTGTGTTGCTATAGTTGTGCAAAGGGTCATGACAGCTGCCGCACACCACCTCTGCTACTCAGCTTTCAGAACGGAAAACCAGTTTTCTCATCATGAGCAGCAAATAGCTGCTGGTAAAAACAGTTGAGTGATGTCTTCTGTCTAATGTGTGATCACAGAAACAGAGACTGAGGGACAGCTCTCTGCTTGGATGTTGAGCATAGTGCATATTTATCCATATGTGCAAGGACAGTTTAAAGGCCCAGTGTGGAGGATTTGAGCTGATCTGTTGTCAGAAATGGAGATACACTTCATCATTAAATTTTCATTGGTGTGTAACTGCTGTAATATGATATTAATGCAGTTTAAAAAATATTGTAGTATTTTATGATATATGGGCATAATAGCAGAATAACATCAGAAACCCATCCATTATTATGAAAATTAATTCTTATTTCTTTTTGCTGCTTCCTTGAGAAGAAATGTTGTGGGCAGGGAGGTCACTGTGGTTCCTGTAGTTCCTGTGTCATTTTGTTGTCGTTTCATTTTTAGTGCACAAACAATCTTGAAACAAAGCCAGTTAACAGTATAACGATGACATGGTGGGAGAAATATAACCGGACTGTTTAAGCACGCAGTTTCAAATTCACCTTTCTTGGTGAATTTGGTGAACAATTTTTTTTTTCATCAAACTCACAGTGTGTGTAGAGGCAGTATAGACCTAAAAAGACATTCAAAAGGGATTTTTTTTTCCATAAAATGGGACCTTTAACTTTAAATTCTGGCATAGTGCACCTTTAACTGAGCCTGTAACTGTAACAGCTGTGCATCAGGCCTCTGATGGCTCAAAGACATGGAGGACAACAACTTTTTACAGAAGATTTCTCTAACCTAAGATACAAAGGGAACAGACTGGGGGACAGTTGACACAGGGAGAATCCTCAGACTGGTAAAACTGAATCTATACATCACTACACCAGTACCTGTGACATCAGTATCATGTAAGCAGCTGGTTACAGTCACTAAACTGAAGGCGGAAATCAGGATGTGAGTCCGAAATATTTCTAAACGTGCTGTCTCCTTTGTTATCCTACTGTGGGTTTGGTTTGGTTCATGAGCATTTTTAACAGAGGAAGTGAGAATACATGATGTGATACATAGTGTAAGACAAGCAGTTGTCAAGCCCCTGAAATGTGAATTGTCCATGCTCATATGATTCTTCAAAGTCACTCACAAGAACACACACCCCTTCGCAGATGCTGCTCTCTGGATAAACTAGAAGTCAATATGCCCCCTTCATTTTTCCCAACATCCTTAATATTGTATATAGGTACTATGTACAACACAAGATACCCGAAAATTTAAAAAGAGAAAAGGCCTTTTCTGAACTTTGCACCAAGCAGACTCACAGAGACCCCTCAAGCACATTTGATCACCACTCTTCATCCACTCCATCCACCTCCTCCTCTTTCAATTAAATAATGCTTTGTCACCCTCTCCTGATGCAGAGTGAGGGGTCGTATTCGCCTCACGGATGTCCCTCTTTATGTGTTTGAGCTTAACAGGACGCTCCGTACAGACGCTCTTGGACACAGCAAATGCCGAGTGCAGACAGTATGAATAGGGGGCTCTGTGGTTCCCCCCAAAAGAGAGTGTGTGTGTGTGTTTTGTGTGTGTGTGTGTGCGTGCGTGTGTGTGTGTGTGTGTGTGTGTGTGTGTGTATGTATGTATGTATGTGTGTGCTGCAGGGGGTGGTTTGTTGGTGTGTACACGTGTGCCACAGTGCATTTGTGGAGAACGTGCATGTGAGGCCCCAAACATGTGCATGTTTCTGTGTGTGTTTCTGTGTGTGTGTGTGTGTGTGTGTGTGTGTGTGTGCGCCACTGTTTTGGATGCTGTGATGTGCATGATGCAACAACAACAAATGCAGCAAAACAGGATTGAAAAAAAAAAAAGGTTTTTCTGAACCTAAGTCTTTCAGGTTGTTTTTCAGGCTTCATTATGATGCGTTTGTGATCACTTGCATTATTCTGATAGTGAATTGAGACCTGAAAGACTGGAGGAGGAGTGAGAGGGGTGGTCATCGGTTATTACAGCAATTACACAGACGTGAACAAGAATTGAGGAGTGAGGGAGAGAAAGTGAGAGACAGTGGGAAAGAGTAAAAGTGAGAGAGAGATCCCTCTTATAAAGCCACATTGGGGATTTGTGAGCAGTGACACCAGAAACAGGAGACGATGAACCGGTGACTGTGTTCATGTGTCTCCTTAACGGTGCATCAGTGTGTTGAAGTTATTCCTTCTGCAGAACTTGAGTCCCAGTCGAGTCCAGTTGAGTCGTGTGAGCATGCGTATGACAACAAAGCCGACATGTGGAGCGAACGCTGAGGCTCCGGGCTCCTAACTCCTCTCTGCACCGCTCACATCACACTCCCTGCTGCAAAGGTAAGCTATTTATTTCTCAACAAAGTGCAATGCACATACCTGAAAATAACAAATAAAGCATTTTGCACACAACAAAATTAATTCTTAAGTTAAGAAATGAATAATTCTGCAATTTCTCACTCAAGACCAATCCATAAAGAAATGTTCATTTTGTGTTTGAGATTTATTGCTTTTATTTGTTTAAGGATCTTGTATGTTTAATTTATTTGTGTTTACATCTTTATTTATATTTCGTTGTATTTTCACTTGTAAAAAAATAGATACTTTCCACATTCACATTATTGTTATGCTCATGGAAATCTGTAACACAAATACACAAACAGTGATTTTGGCATCAAAACACTGTAAATTACATGTGAGCACAGATCAATGAAAGCTCATATTTACACTCTGAAACACATAGTAGAAACTCAATCTTCTAAATAATCCTCAGTTTTTCAATGTGGACAAACAAACACATTTAATGTGTAGTTTATAAGGGTTCAACAGGTGTGATAACATCTGGCCCTTTGTGTAATGAAAAACAAAATGATCTGCTTACAACGTCCAATCAGAGCAGTTGATTTAGCACATCCTGTCAGATCATACCAATATTGTAAAGCACATGAAATTTTAAATGACAAAAGGTATGGTTTAAAAAAAAAGAAAAGTTGAGAACACTTTGCAGGATGAGTCAGATGGTGGCAATGGTTAGTTAACACAGACGCATATGGCTAAATGGCTGAGTACTCTCTTGTTGTGCTCAGGCTAAAAATAAATAGAAAGTTATTGTTGCACACAAACAGTTATATGCGTGATGACTGAGAACATTCAAAGTTTTAGTCTTTAAATTAAATCAGGTCACCATGAAGTTATTTGTGGTTCTCTTATAACCTCAAACTCTCTTCACTTTTAGTTGTTTACTTTAATAGTTTTGGCAAATCACCCAATTATTATGTATTCATATGAGTTGAAAGTGTCAGTAGATGGTGTGTGATACTGGTGAATATCTGTTTGCCCAAATATTGGCAGGTTATGGCGTAGAGTTATTTTCTGTTTCACAAATTTAGTTTATATAAAGTTTATTCATTTTTTAATGAACCTGTCGATGCTGGTAAATGAATAATTTAATGTAAAAAAAAAAGAAGAAAAGAACGAGAATGACATAGTGAGGAAGGTAAGAATGGGTGTGTGTGTGTGTGTGTGTGTGTGTGTGTGTGTGTGTGTGTGTGTGTGTGTGTGTGTGTGTGTGTGTGTGTGTGTGTGTGCGCCCGTGTGTGTGTGCCCGTGTGTGTGTGCGAGTGGGGGGAGATGGAGGGGGATTACGCCTCACTCCAGAATACTAACGAGGCCTTTTGTCACAGATCTCTTTCTCTCGCCCTTCCTCTCTTCCGTTCACTCGTTTTTCCTTTCACTCATTTCACACACACGCATGCACGCACACACACACACACACACACACACACACACACACACACACACACACACACTGTTTTCAAATAATTGAACACATGCAGCATACATACACAATCTCACATGTACTACAGTCACATACACACAGAAATACTCATGTAATTGCAATCCCACTCTCACATAATCTCTCTCTCTCACTCACATACACACACATACACACACACACACACACACACACACACACACACACACACACACACACACACACACACACACACACACACACACACACGGATGGGCACAGAGTCGTTTTTGTCAATGGTGTCTTTTGTTTCTTTTATCTTAGCTCCAAACAAAGCATTCCTGTGTACAGAGAGAGAGAGGGAGAAGGAAGGAGAGAGAAAGAGGAAAGTAGAAAAAGAGAGGGAGAGAGAGAGAGATCAGGAAAACATTGAGCTCTCTTTTGTTTGACAAAAAGAAAAAGTTTTGGTTCAGTTTTTGGATTTGGCTCACTGGGGCCGGGGCGCTACACTCAAGTTGTCCTGTTGCCATGGAGATGGAATACATCCTGCTGGAGAGGTTGGTCAAAAAATATTTGACTCTCATTTAAGTCTATTATTATTCATCTGATATGCCTGTAGTGGGACTCGTGTGTGATGTGTGTGTGTGTGAAGACCGGGGTTTAGAGGCCGAAACGCGACTGAAAGAGTGAAGGTTTTCAATGGTGCCATTGTGGTTATGAAGCTTTGAAGGGCTCACTCTTGCAAAATCACTAAAGTGTGATGTAATTAAATGTGATTGATTATATAATCCATAATCCTTCTTCTATTTTGATTCTTGAAACATGTCCAAAAATATACAGACACCTCATGCTTCTGGTTCAGGACACAGAGTGATGTCTGTAAGATATTCTGGTCATCCAACATCTTAAGCATGAACTAATGAACTGATGAACTAAGATGGTCACTCTGAAACAAACCTTAATTATGGAAAGTAATTACATACATCAACAAATCAATAAATAAATCACAACCCCCAGATTTATCGTGTCACTCACTGGAGGTTGGAAACTAAAATGAAACATCAGTCTTAGGGAACATAATTTTCAGTGTGAAGACTTTCATTTTTACTAATGTAAGTGCATTTTGTTTATAATATATTCTACATTGATGTTCTGGTCATTTTGCAGAGTCAGTGCTCGACTTCATCGACTGGGATCAAATCTCAGCAGACAGGCTCAGCGCAGCAGATGCCAACAACAATCACAAGTGTAATTTTAGGTGTCCATATATTTTTGACCATGTGAACAACTTTCTACAGTGTGAAGAAGGAAATAAACACCTGAAAGAGAGAGGGAGGGAATTTAAACAAGACCTAAGTTCCAGGTTGAAAGACAAGTCGTGAGCAGGGCACCAGAAAGCCAACGTTTGGCCTTTTTCCTGCTCAACTCTCTCTGTCGTCTCCAGTTTCCAGTCAGAAGTTCACTCTTTGTCCACTAACAGCTTCTCTGGTTGGGACCAAGAGTAAAGACCGTATAAAAAAAGAAAAGAAAGAAAAACTTTATCAAGATAAACGTCCGAGTTTCGGACAAAGATTTTCTTTCCTTAATTGACTCATTCAACTTTCTCTTTTCTGCTTCAACTCACAAATGAGACTCTGTCTGTGTGAGTGTGTGCGTGCGTGCATGCGTGCACACACAGTTTGTTGAGTTAATACAGAACATCTTCATCCTAATTATTCTCTTCTTTCTCTTCGTGTGCCCCCTCCATCTTATCGCCCTCCTTTGTGGGTCATCCTCTTCCCACTGGCCTACAATGATCTGTTGGATGTAAGTGAGCATGTCAAGTGTTTGGAGACACAGTAACTATCTGTCTGTGTGTGTGTGTGTGTTTGACAGGGAGGACAGAGGACTGAGACAAACACTCACACAAATGTCACACAAACATTAAAACATTGATGTTACTGCAGTGCATAAACTGAATGTGTTAAGAGCTTGGCCTTGTAGATCACATCACATATACTATTTCTGTTGCTTCACACTTCCTATCATGCACTACATCCTGTGGCTGAGTCTAACTTATGCTAGCAGATGTGTGAGATTGTGTGTCTTTGGTGTGAAACAGCAGATTTGGTCTAATTCTTTGTACTAAAGACCAACTAATGAATTTAGTTTTGCAGCTATGTTAATTATGCAATTATGTTTCTAACAGGCTCACAGTATTGAGGCCAATGAACAGGTGACCTTAAGCATGGGACATGTTAACATTTTGTTCATCAGTATCATTTTAGGCCAACACAGTTTTTTCTTCTCCCAACTGTTTCCTCTTGTGGTTTCAGTATATGTTGCATGAGTAGTTCTTTGGTTCTAAAACAGCAGTTCTCAGGCTTAGCAAAGGTTGTCACAGATGCTGACAGGACTACCTCACATGCCTGAAACCCCCCCCCAAAAAAAAACCCACACATTTAGTCACTGACATATAAAGGAACATTCGTTTGTTGAAATGTTCATTGCTTCATTTTGTACAGTGCATACTGAGGAAGAAACATTTCTTCTTCCTGTTAAAACAGTTAACAGAGAAATGTTGAAATCAACAAAGCCAGCAATGAAGGTGACACCACTGTATTTCTTCTTGGGGCAAATACTTCAGTATAATTTTCTGAAACCTTCCTCATTCTGACAAGAAAAATTGAGAAAATTTCCAAAACTAAATATACGTCAAGCAGCTGACACAAACATTTTAGGTGTGTGATGGTTGGAAATTAACCAGAATTAAAACTTCTTACATTTGTGCATTATTTTTCCCCTTTTCAAAATTCAATTAAAACATGTTTTTTTTCTCTCTCAAACACACACAGAAAACAAACACTTGTTGAAACTTGGCTGTTTCACTGGGAAATACCTCACTGTAGAAAAAAGTTTTTTAAAAAGTAAATAAAAAACAATAATAATGTCAAAAAGGCAGAAAAATACTGTTAAGTCACAGGCTTTATCTGTACTGTGAAAAAACATTTTTCATAATAAATAGAATACAGTTTTCTAACTTTTCACATATCTTCTATCTATCAAGTTTTAATAATTAAATTAAAAAATTACATACATTTACATATTTGACAAATGTACAAAATATACAAATAATCAGACTTAAAAGAACATAAAAGTTTTGGGTTTTTATTATTTAGTTAGTTTAGTTTTACATTTAAAAAATCTTGAATCTTGAAGATGGTAAACGACAGTTTACTATCCTCCAAACCAAGTCAAATTTTCTGAGTGTATTCAAAGTTCTGCTCTGTCTTTGTTTTGCTCGATAAATAGGCATCGATGGCTGTAGTAGAAAGGAATATATACTTACTTTGCTATTAAAGTAAGCATAGAGACGTAGCGTCTTTGAGTCTCTTTAAAAATCACCAGGGCCACCTGATCTACTTAGTGAGACACTAGAAAGATGCTTCTTAGAGCCTTTAAGCTTTCACATTGGTTGCTGGACCTAAAAAAATCACCATGCTTATTAAGAAATGAACCCACAGCTTACAGACTAAGTGTGGTATCCTAACTTCTTAAGCTATTCACCCAGCCCATATTTACAGAACTTAAGAGGTGCATAATTTTAGTTTCCTAAAACCTCAAGCTGAGCACCCAGAATTTTTTTTTTTCTAAAAATGTATTTTTACATTTATGTTTTGTATTAATTTACAGTGCATTTTTGTAATTTTATTGATATTACAGGTTTTTTTCAGAAAAAAAAATGTAACATTTACAGGAAATCTGATAAATTATAGTCTATTTTTACAGGTGCTGCCAGTTTTTGTTTTTTGTGTTTATTTTTGTTTCCATTGTGATGTAATGAGAGTATGACTCCACACTTGCAAATTACTGGAACCATCTCATGATCTGTTTAAGGGAGTGTGAAAAAAAACACCCACCACAGCTCCACCAAATTTCATTAGAAAAAATACAGCCATTATGTTAATAGATACTTGTATGGGCGTATATGACCACTATGCTTTAAAACTATGGTTTCCTGGTTTGTAATTCAAAGTAACGGCTTGATATTAACATGTTTGCTTGATGTTTTTAATAATTTTGTTGCATTTTGTTTAAAATAAGACTGAAAGACTTATTCGAGATGAAAAATAATAGCAACTTCTGGGGAAATTACCACAGTCATTGTGGGCAGTTTCTGCCTTTACTTTGATGATTAAGGAAGTCAGTACAATTGGTAGCACGTCACACTCACCTATTATTGTTTAGTTAGAAGTTCCAATTGCTCAGCTCAACCCGAAACTAATTGCAAATGAGCCTTATTACTAAAAACAAAACAAAACCCCGAGAAATGACTTAGTTTGAAGGAGCACTATAAAAATCTGGTTGCTTTTTTCTCTACAAAGCTCCCCCAACAGTCTCAGAGTAAGACCGAGTGCAGGATGCACGATATGTAACGAAACATTTATTTTAACAAAAACACAGGTGTGCTGAATGCCCAACTGCATGATGCTTTGCATCAGCACAGTTGAATCTTTGCTATAATCAATCAGATTGTTTATTTATTCACTGAAGGCGCTGGACCGTTCCAGCCCACTTTAACCCCTGGTTGTAACCAAAGACATTGTTCAATCAGGAAACTGTAGCAAAATGGTGTGGTTTTTCACCAAGAGATGGTGGGGGCAGCTGACCCGTCATTCGCCTTGTAACAAGTCATTTAATCACCATAGTGACTACGAAATTGATACATAAACATAAACAATCTTGCATAGTGCATCTTTAACACCTCTTTGTTCTTTTTTTTCACCAGATGACATCTGCCACTCCTCCTTCCTCACGTAGCTCCTCTCCCCAGAAAGTTTGCCACTCCCAGACACAAACGGATGTGTTAAAGCCCTTACTGGGCGGCATATCTGGGGGGGGCGGGACTCTGAGGAAGAGGAGGCGTGTTCTGTCCAAAGATGGACGCAGCAATGTGCGAATTGAGCACATCAGTGGACGGAGCTCTCTGTACATGCGTGACCTCTGGACAACGTTCTTGGACATGCAGTGGCGCTACAAGTTCTTCCTGTTCACGGCCACATTCGCGGGCACCTGGTTCCTGTTTGGGGTGCTTTGGTACCTGGTGGCACTGGTGCATGGAGACCTGCTGGGTGAGAATAGGGAGGGGCTTTGAACAAGTAAAAAACATTGAGTCTATTGAGCTCAGAGGAAGTTTCTCTTGAAGTTTCCATCCAGATTAAAACCCTTAATCACCACAAAATCTTCACCTTCACCTGGAATATACGGTGTACATGGCTGCAAATCAGTGAGTGAGAAAACCTGTGTTTTTGTGGACGACTGAATAACTGAATCAGTCATTGATCCGTTGCTCACTATGAGTCACCTGAAGCTAGTTGACTGAAAACAAAAGATTGTGGTTGTTGAGAATAATTTCTGGCAGTGTTGCAGAGGTGTCAATACTGAGAGCATTCCCCCTCCTATAATGCTGCACATATGCAGCGTTTGCTCAATTAAATGTGTTAAAAGTGTCAGAAAGTCTGGTGCATACCAGTCAAATAGTTTCAGACAACTTCATGCTCCGCCCAGGAAATATATTTTATTTGTGAGACATTAGAATCACAAATAAAAAGAATAAAAAAAGACAAACCGGTATTTCTTATAGTGACATATTTAGAATAATGTGGTTGAGCTTTCATTGTCTGTCTGCTATGTTTTCTTTAGAGTTCAACCCTCCATCAAACCACACACCCTGTGTGATGCAGATGCAGACCCTGACAGGGGCCTTTCTCTTCTCCTTGGAGTCTCAGACAACCATTGGCTACGGTTTCCGCTGCATCACTGAGGAATGTCCAGCTGCAATCATCCTCCTCATCATCCAGCTGGTCATCACCATGCTCATGGAGATCTTCATCACTGGCACCTTCCTTGCCAAGGTGAGCACAAACGTCATCAAAGATCATCAAACTGAAACCAGATGTTAACAAGCTCTCTTTGCTCAGGTCGCGCGCCCAAAAAAACGAGGTGAGACGGTAAAGTTCAGCCAACATGCTGTGGTGTCGGCCTACGAGGGTCGGCCCTGCCTGATGATCAGAGTCGCCAACATGCGCAAGAGTCTCTTGCTTGGCTGTCAGGCAAGTGTGTACAGATAAAGAGAGAAATGATTATAGAGGATTGGATGTTTCCACCATTTGTACAGAACAAATAGCTAAACGGCCTGTTCTCACTGTTCCCTCCAGGTAACTGGAAAACTACTCCAGACGTCTCTGACCAAGGAAGGTGAGACAGTTCGTCTGGACCAGAGGAACGTCCCTTT
Organism: Polydactylus sextarius; assembly: GCA_016801845.1. Lineage (NCBI taxonomy): Eukaryota > Metazoa > Chordata > Actinopteri > Polynemidae > Polydactylus > Polydactylus sextarius. The sequence continues at coordinate 9,634,251 of CM028916.1, read as the reverse complement.
CCAAGTGGACACTTCCAGTGACAGCCCCTTCCTCATCCTGCCACTCACCTTCTACCACATCATTGATGACACCAGCCCCCTGAGAGCCTGGGCAGCCAAAGGTATGTTTTTATGATCAGGACATGAGATTTAGTACAGGTGAAGGGGTTTTTGTCCCTGAAGTCTTTGCAGTAAAAGCCTCCATGTGTTTCATACCTGAGCTTGTGTGATCGCTGACCTTTATCAAGAAAACCCCTGAACAAATGAAACCCTCTCTGAATTTGTGAGCTGTTTGCATTTGAATAATCAATTTTAATCTTCTCTTACACTTCTGGTATGTGCCAACTTCTTAATGTTCATAAGGTGGAGGTTGGACAGACCCTGAATTGGCCGACTTTGAGCTGCTGGTGATCATGAGCGCCACAGTGGAACCGACCTCTGCTACCTGCCAAGTCCGCACCTCTTACCTACCCGATGAGATTCTCTGGGGTTATGAGTTTCCCCCTGTAGTTTCCCTTTCCCCATCTGGTAAATATGTAGCAGACTTTGCCTTCTTTGACAAAGTGGCCAAGACTAAGACCACACCCATCTTCAAACCATCCAGTCCCCAGCATGAGTACCAGAGCAACGGGGGTGGGACTGTGCCCGAAGTGTCTGATCCAGAGAAGATTCGGTTGGAGCAGAGCTACCGAGAGCGAGGAGAGGACCGTGGTCGGGTCCGAGAAACTCCTCTCAGTGTTCGCATTAGCAACGTGTGAGCAGCCAGATGGTTGACTGGTCACAACAGGAGTGTTTCATTGAGAGCGACTCACAGAGAAAGTTCAGCGAAAATGCAAATCACAGAAATGTCATCAAAACATGAACACTGCCTTTTTAGACTGCGGTGAACTTACTTCAGAGAGTATTTCTCAGTAGCGCCAAATGATGCAGAAAGCAAACATGGAGGATTATAGACTGTGAAGTCAACTTCAAGTCTGTCGTTATCATTCACAGGTTGACATGTTCATAACACATGACCTAACTGCCACTACTATTCACATTTGAGTGTATATATACTGTATACACTTTTACAACTAAAAGAAAATAACAGGTTGGATTATTTATTGACACAGAGCAAGACATTACAACTCAGCAAGCAGTAGTAGTGGTTGGAAACCTTGATGGGTATTTTAGGGCCTTTCCCAGAGTACTAAAAAAACCCAGATCACACAGAAAATCCTAGCGTGGATGATATGAGTGTATATTTTCCGATGGAGGGGGTACTGGGAGGGGGAATCAAGTTAGTGAACAGGAAACACCCACAGACAGTGGGGTAGATGCTTGTACCGTACAAACTCTAACACGCATATAAATGAACACACAAGTTATTTACAAGATCGTATCACTTTAGTTTCAGTGCAGTCAATCTAGAGTGATATCTGGAGCTCACGCCTATATTTTCACTTCCTCTTTTGATATTTTTATCTTTCCTCCTGCACAACACAGAACTACTGACTAAAGACACAGTCAGCCAGTGATGGTGGCTTGCATGTCACCATAAATGTGCAATGAAACACTGGAGATTACGTTCAAACAATGTAGCACTAGACAAACAGACTGAGGACACTGTATTCACACTGATCTGTTTGCAGCATCTAGTTTGCAGCATTTGAGTATTTTTGTTTCAGAACAGAAACTTTAGCACTTTATGTACATTTGCACCTTAGGAAGGTTAGTTGCCAACATATGTTTAGGAGGATCTTTTTTAATACATCTGGAAGCACTGTATATGATATTGTTGAATTTGAAGCTCTTAGAATAAACTTTTATATTGATGTTTCCTTCCTATAAAACTAATTAGAAAAAACATCTTTCTCAGTGGCTTTCAGCAAACTGTCATATGAGATTAATGTCTTTAGATGATGTCACACAGCTACTGTACATGCATGGATGAAAATGCACATTTGGCAATTTGACCGTAATCTGTCTTTTGTTAGAGAAGAAGAAGCTGCAATTTTGTAACTGTGTCAGATAACTTCAGATGTTTTGGTGAAACCCCTTTCCACCCTCCTAGAAAAAGACGACTTTACTAGAGGTGAATGCTGAGACATGATGATGTAACAAGTTACTGATAATTGTGTGATAAGACAGAAGAAGCAAAGACAAGTGGGACGAATGTGAACAAGTTGGTAAATGTGTGTATTTGTAACATATCCTTCATTAACATGAAGCTGTGGAGTGTCATTAGTGTTTAAAATGCTGCTGAAGAGATGAAATGAGACAGTTCTCTCTAAAACAAGGTGATTAAATAAAGCTGATTATGACTTATTAAACATTTTGTTTCATGTCTTCTTGATTAGAAATCTGATAATGCTATTTGTCAGCAACAAAAAATAATAAAGTTTAAACAAGTTATGGTGTTGTATAAAGCAAAAATAATTATGTTAATCAGGCAGGCCAATGTGGAAATGTTAATGATACAGGAAATAAATATCACGAACTATAAATGAGAAATGCAGTTGGTTGTGTGGTTGTGTAATCGTATATCTAATATTAACCACACTGAGATCGAGTGACAGTAGTTTAACTGCACTGGTAAAGAATATTTAATAATTGGTTAATAGGAATGCTCGCAAACAGCCACTTTAATAATTCTGCCATGATAACACCAGTAATGTGTCTTCTCTAACACTCATTTCATGTAAAGGATCAGACAGTGACAACAACAGTGACACAACAAACACTAACAATCCATCCATAGCTTTTACAGGTATAAGCCAGTTTACATTAGTGAAATCCATGGTACATCCCGCACAAGTCACCAGTCACAAGGCTGATGTGTTGATACAAACAAGAATCACACTCACACAGAGCAACTTGGAGTCACCAACCTGGACTGGAGATAAATCTGTTAATGTCCCACAGATCAGTGTGGCAGTAGCACTGAGGCCAGTGCTGTACCAGGCCAACATAGAGAGCTGAGAGGCAAATCTATTGATTCCATCACTGAGGTCATGAGCTTTGTGTAGTGCTTCAAAGTATGAGATTGAGATAGACGAGCTGGATATAAGCAGCTGAAATGAGCTGCCTCTGCAGGGAGCTTAGACCTAAAGACAGACTGAGGAGCTTGGAGTAGAGATGCTGTTCAGATTACAATGCCTCCTGGACGCCTCCCATTGTATACACTGCCTGGCCAAAAGAAAAGTAGCCACCAAATAAAAAAGGTTACACACTAATATTTTGTTGGACCACCTTTAGCTTTGATTACAGCACGCATTTGCTGTAGCATTGTTTCAATAGGCTTCTGCAGTGTCACAAGATTTATTTCTGTCCAGTGTTGCAATAATTTTTCACAAAGATCTTGGGAGATGGGAGAGTCGGACCACTGCACAAAGTCTTCTCCTGCACATCCCAAAGATTCTCAGTTGGGTTAAGGTCTGAACTCTGTGGTGGCCAATCCATGAGTAAAAATGATGTCTCATGCTCCCTTAACTACTCTTTCACAATTTGAGCCAGATGAATGCCGGCATTGTCATCTTGGAATATGCCTGTGCCATCAGGGAAGAAAAAATCCATTGATGGAATAACCTGGTCGTTCAGTATATTCAGGTAGTCATCTGACCTCATTCTTTAGGAACATAATGTTGATCAACCCAGACCTGACCAACTGCAGCAACCCCAGATCATAGCACTGCCCTCACAGGCTTGTACAGTAGCCACTAGGTATGATGGGTGCATCACTTCATCAGGGGGTGACTTTTTTTTTTTGGCCTGGCAGTGAATTTTCCAATATACTGCCGCTTAAGACCTTACACCTCAAAACTACAATTAGGACTCTGGCTTGCAATACCCAGACACACTGAGCTTATATGGACAAGGATGTGGTAGGCAGTGTTTATTAAAAGATTAGCTCAATAAAGTGAGAATAAAAAGCATATCTGTGTTGCAAAACTGTTTTTTTAGTGTACAGGAAAGTCTGAAAATGGCAAGATCAGGGTACTGAAAAAAAAACTCACCAATCTTAAACTTAGTTCACTTCATGCAGTGCAAGAAAGGGACCAAGTACCCGTAATATACTGACACCACATTTCTTCCCTTTATTCTGTTGAAAAAATGTGAAGAAACACTGAGTTCACTTCCTGTGGCTGTACTAGTCAGTGCACTAAGGCTGAGGTGAGAACAAAACAACAAAAACACAGCTATTCATTGCCTAAACAATGACCACAATGAGGCAAACTACACAAACAAACAAAAAAAAAAAAAAAAAAAAAAAAAGAAGAGAAAAAAAGGAAAACAAAACAGGAACAATCAAATGGAAAATAATACAAAAGTCAGTGATCAAGCAAATCTGCAAATGAAGTGCCTGAATAGCTGAATGGTTATGGCATATATGCAGTGCAGCTGTGTTTGACCTGTTTGTGTCTGACCTGTGCTAGCTTTGTATCCAGACCAAGTCGACCTTCTAAAGGAAACTTTCGACTCTCCACACTTTTTCCTGTCTCCTTACACTGTCTCTATCACTAAAATTGCCCAAATGCCCAAAACATAAAACAAACAAACACACAAATAAACAAAAACAGCAAATTAAAATACAGTTACATAATTAATACAGGTGCAGGTGAGCTGTTTGAGCAAGCTGGAGTAGAGCATAATTTGTAATGATGAGAAGCTGTTACACGACATACGCGACACTTCCTCGTACAGCACAAATAGCAGAATGGCTCGCACCGTTCCACTTCTTCTTGCTGTTTGTTCTCTACTGCTTTATTCTGAAGCTGAAGGTAAACCCTTTTTTTTTTTTTTTAACATATATGTGTTTGTTCTTGTGTTTTTATGTTGTAGTTGTTGTCTTGTTGAACAATTTTAGCAAAATGATATAAATTGGATTTTTTTTTAAAGTTCATGTTTTCAGGAAGTAGCGTAACAATGAAACAAATTCTTGAAAAGTGAACATGTGAACTTGAAAAGTTGAACAAATTCTTGAAAAATAACTTAATCAGAAATGTGTCCATTTCTTAGTCATGTGTTCAGTGTAGATTATAACATATATGATATATAACATTTACATTTACTAACAGTGATGGGGACCAGACCACATATGTCAAGACTTTGAAAGGGCGAGACTCCAAGTCTGAGTCAACACCAAGACCGTTTTTTAATGCATCTGAGACTGTTTTTCTAATGAGTCGAGACCAGTTGATTTGAGATCATTTGAGGTTTAAGATCATCAAATAATTTCGTTTCTGTAGCTGTAAATATGATGCTGAACTAACCGCTTAAGTGTTTTACTACTTCACTACTATGTATTGATATAATTTATTTATTATTATTTACTTTTATTCATTCTTTTTAAATTTCATTTCATTTTAAAAACGTCTAATGTTATTGTATCCTTGAAATGATGATAAGACATGTTAACTGGTAGTGATGAGTTTAGTTCAACTTATTATTTTACATCTTCTTAGAAAAGGCATTTAAAAAAAAAAAAAAATCACATGGTGATACAAGTTCAGCTCAAAGTGAAACTTTAAATCTGGGAATTCCACGTGGATTTTAAAACAATGATCAGAAATTTTTCCCTGTTTCAGTCAATATAAATACTGTACATCAACAAATACATTGACTGATCAGAAGGTCAGTGGTTTACTTTCCAATGTGTCGAACTGTCCTTGGTCAAAATACTTAATAAAACAGCGTGTATTTAAAACAACAACAAAAAATAAAAATGAAGGAGATTGTGATAGTCAGGCATCAATTTAACTAGAAAACATTTTCATAGTAAATGACATTAAATAAATAGACATGCTGACAAATGAAAAGATGAAGCTCCAAATGTGGGAGGTGAGAAGAGTTAACACATAAGCATGTCCGTATACATTTTCAGTAAAACAAACCACAAGTGAGAAGAAACATTGAGCTTACTTCTTTTGTCAATTCAGTGACTTTATTTCAACATATGCATATGGTACACATACATACTTCAGATAAATGGTCATTCATGGAGTAAAGAAAGTTAATTACTTAAATTATAATAATTTAACTTTGTGACATAATCCTCTCATTAAAATGAGTGTCACCTCAAGTTGAAAGTTGTGCAAATACATTTAGTCTGTGTAATTAAATCTATTTTCCAAACCTAAATCGTTTGGACTAAATAGTGTATTCTGTGTCTCCTGTTACCACAGATGCCACGATTGTGAAGAGGAGTGATGAGTTAGTTCTGGAACTAGTGTAGGATGATGTACCTAAGGAATTTGATTTTCTCTTATGGCAATTTAATAAATCGGACACTTTAGTAAAATTTATACCTGGTACAGTACTAAAAGTCTCTAAAGCGTACAAAGGAAGGGTTGAACCATCTGCAACAACTTACTCAGTGAAACTGAAGGATCTACAACATGCTGACAATGGAGTTTACACTGCACAAGTGACAGCTGAGAGACAAGAAGTACTCGATGAATACAGCTGTTTAACCCAATACTCTCAGTTAAACAGCAGTAGAAATTTAACAAGTGATCAGTGGACAGTTTGATATAGCTCAGATCTCATACTTTGATTTTGATTTTTATATATTGTTTCTCCTGTTTTCACAGGGTCCACAGCAAAGACTCCTGTGTTTGTCAAGAAGGGAGAGGATGTAGTTCTGGAGCTCATGAGACATGATGTACCTACGGACTTTACTGTTCTCTTATGGCAGTTCAATAAAACAGATACTTTAGTAACATTTACACCTGGTACAGTATCAAGAATCTCTACAGCGTATAAAGGAAGGGTTGAACCATATGTGACAAATTACTCAGTGAAACTGAAGAATCTACAAGTTGCTGACAGTGGAGTTTACACTGCACAAGTGACAGCTGAGAGACAAGAAGTATTAGATGAATACAGCATCACAGTTCAAGGTGAGTTTGTCAACATGTCTGACACTGATAGAGAGGATCTGCTGCCATGTTTCTGATACATTTCATACAAACTTCCTCCCTTTAGATCCAGTGTCTCCAGTTCACCTGACAGTCAAAAGGGTGTCCAGTAGCTCAGACTCCTGTAACCTCACTGTGACCTGCAGAACACAGGACTCACATCACATCAACAGCACCGTAATTTGTCACAACCACACCTGCAGTCAGGAGGGAGGAGAGAGGTCAAAGGCCACGACCTCTGGAGCTTCTCTACGAGTCTACCTGTCTAACAACTCCATCATCTGTAACTATAGCAACCAGATCAGCTGGAGCCATAACAACAAAACGGCTGAACAGTTTTGTCACCCACCCACTCGTAAGTCTGACAAGTAAAATAACTTCTGCATTATTCTAAAATATCAAAGTAAAACTAAATGAACAATGATTTGATAGAAAACTATTGTCAAAAATCTCATAATAAAGACAGTGAGAATCCTTTGTAATGTCTGACTATAAAGCAGAACTAGGTATTATATAGCATTTCACAGGTTTGATAAGCAGGTGGCAGTGGCAAGTGTTTATTTTTATGAAGCCATTTTCCAGTGATTTCTATCAAACCACAGCAGTGGGCTATGTCTGGGCCGTGTCTGGCCTCGTTGTGCATTACTGTGCATTCACACCAAATGCAACCACAGTGAACAAGACGCCGAAGATGCTGAAAACTTCGCTTCGCTGTCAATAAATTTTGAATTTGCTCAATTTGCTCATCATGTGATTCGATTTAGCTGGTCAATTAAAGGAGCCGCACTCATCCGGCACCCTCGGTCAGCACGCATGCACACGTTTCCTTGCGAGTTTCCTCAGAAACGTCATCATATAAACATCATACAAACCATTTCTACAACCACAAACACAGCTAAAGTTACAAACGATTATTACACAAACTCCACAGGATGCAAACGGGAACCCCCTCTTCACCTGGCACTTGTGACATCTCTGCTGAGATGACTGTATTTACTGTACACACACACACAGACACACACACACTGTGAATAGAATGACAATACTAATAGAAAAATAATGATGACAATAATAGTAAATGATAATATAATAATAGTGTAATGTAATAAATTGTGCCTGTAATAACGTAATAAAAGTGCCTGACTCCTACAGAAAGTTACATGTTTGGTCAATAAAAAGAGAATAAAATGCCTAAAAACACTGAATTCTGAAAAAATGTAATAATAAGCAAATAAAATGCACCCCGCTTAAAACTACATAACATTTATTGGCTAGAGCGGTAGTTTAATGAGCAAATGAAATGCATTCCTGCTTAAACCAAGTGAAAATGCGCTCTATAAATACTCGCACTTAGCACTTTTGTGTCATCATCTTCACATGCTGTGACCTCTATAGGAGAACAGACTTGGGTCGTAAATGATGGGGAAACTGCCACATCAGCGATGAGCTTTTCAGTCGCCATCTCTAGACCACCTAGGAAGTAGGAACTTAAATTATGCGGCTTGTTCCCTTGACGTTCTGATTGGTTTTTGTCGAACCGCGTCATAGCTCATTACCATAAAGTTAACTGGATTTTAACTTCTCTTTTTCATCCTGGTCGCTGAAGACGCTTCGTTGCTGCCAAATTAGCTCTTTTCGCCGATTTCGACATCTCACAATAGAGAACTACTGACTTCCGGTGCTGTGGTTGCTCTAGTTGCGTTTGGTGTGAACGCACCATAACTCAGAAAACAGTCAGCCAATCAGAGACTGACAGGAAGCACGCTTTTCTTGTTAGAGCTCCACAGAAATGTTTGAGAAATGTGAAACCACAAATATCCTCCTATAGTTGTCAACCTTCAGAATAAAACACAGGGATTATTTTTTATTTATATTAAAGTTCTCTTTTATTTGTTTTCATTACAGTTCCAAGTATTGCCACCACTATTGCAATTGGGTCTGCTGTTCTGGTCGCTGTTCTTTTGGCTCTTTTCATTGGCATCTTCATGAAATGTAAGTCTCCGTGTCTAGACAATAATATAATAAAAACAATTATAAATTTTAGCAAATGCATGAAATTCCAGCCCTGCAGCACATCATAATCAGAAAGTCAGCCTTTCCCAGTATCAGAAAAAAAAGACAAATGAAAGACTTCATATGTGAGATTTGACTACTGCATCAACTTAATAAGCATCTTTTAAATTCAGGCTTTAAAAAATACACACATCATAAACATCATAAATTTTTTTCTTTTCTGCGAACTGACAAATAAAATGAAAAGTATGTATTTCAAAAATGTTCTGCTGATTTTGTCTTTAAAAGACATGATTTACTCACATTGCCCAGTTTGCTGAAAACTGAAGCACTTTGAACATTTTTAATAGTTTGATAAGTTTGTCAGATATAGAAAAAACCATTCTGCTGTCATTGTCTGTATATCTCACATGTCATCAAACCCCAATGTGTTTTCCCAAATGAACAATATGTTTATTTACCATTATGACCTCTGTTCGCCTGCAAATATTGTCCCCAGCTACCAGAACCAACAATACTGTGTGTGTGTGTGTGTGTGTGTGTGTATTTAGGTTTTACAATTTTGAAATGCATATTTAGGTTTATATATATTTGAAATGTGTAATATATATATATATATATATATATATATATATATATATATGTATTTATGTGTGTGTGTGTGTGTGTGTGTGTATATTATATATATATATATATATATATATATATATATATATATATATATATAAACTTTCTATGGTCTGATATTTCTTGATAACGGACCATTCATAAGACCACTGTTAAGGAAAATTAACTTCTACTAAGATTTGTTGTTTGTTGCTAACCACCGTCAGCTGATCAGTCATATATATATATATATATATATATATATATATATATATATATATATATATATATATATAGGGCAGGGTCTCTGCTAATGTGCTGAGATGATCACTTTACCGAAGGTATAAATTTACTACAGAAAAGCTGTGTTTCTACCAGGTAAGTTCCAGGAAAAATTATGGGACAGGGAACTTTTCAGGAAAGTCCTCTCCCTCGGCCCTTGTAGACTCTGTGTCTCCACCGAGGGTAAGACCGCGATCACTAACAGGACGGGACGGTCGTCTTCTCTGCAATTGCTTCATCGTCTTAATAATTAACCACACACTGCAGTGTGTAGTTAATGCATATTAAGACGAATGCGTGTGATGGTGTGTGTGGGAGAGAGAGCGATAGATACTATATTGATACACTTCTGCTGCTGGGTTTTTAAATGAAAATGTTTTAAATGGTTAAAATGGTTTTGAGTTATAACCAATCACCACTAAGTCAACCTAAAGCCTCATCCAAGAAGTTCTTGGGGCCAAACAGAGTACCTACACCTAGGCAGCGACTCTTTTCTCCCCCAAAAAGGTTCCTGAGTTTTGCCCCTCGGGAACTGTTACCTTGGTGGAGACACGTGCCAACAGCCGAGTTCCCATAAACTTAACTGTTAGTTCCTGTGGTAGAAACATAGCTAAAGTAATGATTCTGAGGAAAATGTAAATGTAAAACAAATGAACACATATTCTTTATGACTGACCTACAGGTAGAAGCAAGAACACTGAAAATACAGTGTATGAAGTTCCTCAGGTAAGCGCCAAGCTTTGTTTTAAAACAAAATTATTTTTGCAAATCAAACTGAGGAACGGTCTCATGTTGAGAGTCATTTGGCCATGAAGACCTGATTTTCAGAAATAGATGAAAAAAAAAAAGTGAAATTTAAGGAAAAACTTTGTGTCAGTTCAGTACAACAAAGATGCACCTTCTTATGCGCTTGGTAGTCTTATGCACAAATGCTCTATTTTGATGACAAGACAGTTTCCATCTCCCTGCTTCTCGCATGCTTGTGTCACTGTCTGTGTTGATGTCTCGTGTCTAAATGTTTTGCTGTGAACTGCAGACTTTCCAGATGAACAACAAACATGCTGGTTCTCATTGAACAGTGTGTTTGAATTTAAACATATGAGGTAAAGTAACGGTGACAGTTCATTTTTTCTAACAAAGTCGTCTGATTTCTTTGTAGAACATCGTTCGAGACTCAACTCCAGCTCAGACTCCAACAGAAAATGCTTCAGTCATTGCTTCAACCTATGCCACTGTAACTTTCCACTCTGCACCCATCAAGTCAACAGAATCCCCGAATAACAGCAACCCGGAAACTATATATGCTCAGGTTAACAAAGCTGCTACGTCCAAACACAGAACCCACTCCCCCTAAAACAACAACAGCTGAAAATCCACCACAATGAACTTCAAACACGTTGGCATTGAAGACATGCTGGACTTTCTTATCAGCTTACTGCTGGTAGTAAATTTATAAATATGTGACTGAACTGTGTGTGTGCATATTTGTGTGTGTTGATGCAATATATATAAAAATATTTGTTTTTCTGTGAATGAGACTCTCATTTTATTTGATGTCTGCCGCTCAGAGAGTATATATTACCAGATATCAACGCATACACCCTCAATACTATGTAGATGACTCTCAGTTTTTTTTATCAGGTTCATATGAAATGAATCAGATAGGCCTTACCTGGTCACCCCTGGCCTGGTGTATCCTTCATTTCAATTTTATTTGTATAGAATCACATAATAAAATACATTTAACACAGGGTACTTTGTAATATTATAGAACAGAAACACCTGGCAGTGAGCAGCACGTGGTGACACTGGAGGAAAAACTCCCTTTTAACAGGAAGAAACCAGACTCAGAGTGGGCGGCTGTCTGCCTTAACTTGCGCCACCTCCTGATCTGTTTGAGAATAAACAACATTTAATAACGGTGTCACTCAACCACGATTTACAAGACAATGGAATTGTCACTTTTATTTTTTGACATTTAACATATTTAACTTATCAGGTATCTTTTTATTCAACTCTACCTTGCTCCTGTACTGAACTCAGTCTTTACATCCTACATATGCTTATATTTAAAACACATTTTAACCTTTTATATGGACAAACTTTCAGGGATTTCTCAAAGACAGAAGGGCCTGGATGATGTATAATTTATAATTAGTTATTGTACTTGTCTTTAAATACATCATACTCATCATACATGTTCATTACATGGCCTTTGTCCATTCAGTATTGTGGATGGATGCTGACAAGTTGTTTCCTCTAAACTGGTCTGCAGTTTGTCATTATTGATCTTCTATCTATCTTGATGTTTTAATTACTCTGTAATGTTGGTAATATGAAATGATCCAGGATGAAGAAAATTAGCATTTTTAAAACTGAGATAGAGTTAGAGGCAGAGCCTTGAACAATACATGTTTTTTATTGGTTACAGCTGCTATAGAGGAACACACTTTTTTTTCTTCTCTTTTTTTTTTTTTTCAAAGGTAGAAGAGGGCTTCTGGTAGTACGTTAATGTCTCTCACCTCACGACATAATGGGAACTATTCTATTTGTATATTATCTTTTTCTGGTGTTTTCATGTCAACTTCAAGGTAAAAACAACATTTCCTTTTCTACTAAAATGTTAAGCTTTCATTTTTAAATTCTGGTTGTTGTACGGTGGTTGTAAAACATTGTGGTAAAATATACAAAAAATAAACGAGCACCGAGGCAGCGGAGAAAGGAAGTCTCTAATTCTCTATAATAACTGGGTTAAATGAAGTGTAATAATAATGAAAATAATCAGAAAACAGAGAGCAAATTGAAAATAGAGCAAAGAAAGAGCTGTTTGTTTTAATTGTTAAAAAATTGATTTAGCATAGACCAAAGTAATTTCTCTTTTTTAATTTTTCATTTAATTTTAAATGCACTATTTTAAAATTTTAATGAAATGTTATTTAGTTAGATTTTTAAAAACCTTTTACATTTTTTTGTGTATAATATATACAGTTTATCTAAAGTAACAGCTGCTTGTTCTATGTGGTTTTGGCACTGCAGTAAAGTCACGTTGATATTGGGGAAAAAATATGAGCCAGTGACTCACAGAGAGATGTCTGTCGCTGCGGTTTCAAATTGTGTCATGTTATAGGAACAGTCTTTAAAAAAAGACCACTCAGAATAGTGAAAATCACATCAGTTATCAGATTATCTGTACCAGATGTCAAAAGTAGACATATTCTTCACTCAAGCAGAAGTATAGACATGTGTGTTTAAAAAGACTCTGGTGAAAGTTATTTTACCAGTAAAAGTATTAACTCAACCTCTTTACTCAAGTTAGTAAGTAAAAACTATGTATAAAAGTATAAATAAATAGATAGATGGATTCACTGTTTTGTAATTTGTACTGTTAATTATTTGTTGTTAGTCGCTGTTTACACTTCAGCCGTAGTTTTGGTAGATTTCTCAAATGGAAGTGGGTTAAATGGGCGGTGCTACACAGGGTGAATACCAAGTTTCTTTCTACTGCTGCAATCATGATTTAGTTTTCCACCAAGTTGCTGCTTGTTTTTTTTTTTTTCTTTATCGATGCAGAATTTGGGAGAAATCTATCTCTCAGGACCTACATTGATCAACTTCTATCAATAATAGATACATATTTGTACTTTGTTATCTCTGGTCTTCACTGAGCAGATGAGATGACACAGTGTGAAAAGTGACGTAGTGCTAATTCTGCAGCTGTGTTGGACTGAAATTTCCACAGAAGTACAGTTCACAAAGAGGGGGTGTCCAGCTGATTATTCAAGTTTTCAGGGACTATCATTGACCAGTGATGTGTAAATGTTCCGTCTTCATTAAAACAAAAGTAAAAATATCCACAGGGCTGAAACATTCAGTAGGTTTTAATAAGGGCTTTGGTAATTTAATATACTTTGACATTGTGTGACCCTATTATATAATGTTTTACTTTATGTCATATACATTAATTGAATCATGCTCAATATATTTTAGGTTTTTGACATTAATTAAAGAACTCTTTAATGTCAAAAATCGAGAACATATTTCTACAACTAATTGATTCTGTACTGACCAACAATCACATAAAGATGAAGTGATAAAAGGACAGTTTTGTGATTTTTCAATGAATATACCAGTTGTACGATGTGTTCTTTATTGCTGTGCAGATGTCAGATAAACTTATTTGGTGTAAAATGTTTTCATTTCTAAATAAACATTGTTTTTCAAAAGATGTCCTTGAACTTTGGACTGACACTGTGTATATAATTGATGGTTTAATGTCACTGCAGAGCTTTAAATCATAGTATTCAGAAGAAAATATTTGTGATTTTCAGAAGATTCACTCATTTGAAATAAGTAATAAAAATACTGAAGAATTCATCTTTTCTAAAATCTGTTTTTTTAAGTACTTGGCTTGTGCCTTCACGAGTCTGAGTCTGTGACAAACAGCTGGACACCACAAAGTGGAGGCTTCCTCTTAGAGTCATAGGTAATGTGGGAGGACGTTGTCAGGTTTTTTTCTGCAGCTTCTTCCTGTTCTCTGCACCACTGCACAATACTGTTGCTGTGCCTCAATACTCTCAGTTAAACAGTGGTGGAAATTTAACAAGTGATCAGTGGACAGTTTGATATATCTCAGATCTCATACTTTGATTTTGATTTTTATATATTGTTTCTCCTGTTTTCACAGGGTCCACAGCAAAGACTCCTGTGTTTGTCAAGAAGGGAGAGGATGTAGTTCTGGAGCTCATGAGACATGATGTACCTAAGGACTTTTTACTTCTGTTATGGCAGTTCAATAAAACAGATACTTTAGTAACATTTACATCTGGTACAAAATCAGTAATCTTTGAAGCGTATGAAGGAAGGGTTGAAACCTTTGCAACAACATATTCAGTTAAACTGAAGAATCTACAAGATGCTGACAGTGGAGTTTACATTGCACGAGTCACAGCAGCTAAAGAACAAGTACTAGCTGAATACAACATCATAGTTCAAGGTGAGTTTGTCAACATGTCTGACACTGATAGAAAGATCTGCTGCCATGTTTCTGATACATTTCATACAAACTTCCTCCCTCAGATCCAGTGTCTCCAGTTCACCTGACAGTCAACAGTGTGTCCAACAGCTCAGACTATAACCTCACTGTGACCTGCAGAACACAGGACTCACATCACATACACAGCACTTGTGACTGTGACGCAAAAACCTGCAGTCAGGAGGAAGGAGAGAGGTCAAAGGCCACGACCTCTGGAGCTTCTCTACGAGTCTCCCTGTCTGAGGGCTTCATCATCTGTAACCATAGTAACCAGGTCAGCTGGACCCAAGACAACAAAACAACAGAGCAGTTTTGTCCCCAACACAAGGGTAAGTCTGGTAAGTCAAATCCTGCAATGTTTGGATTTTCTTTATTTAAGTTATTATTATTGTTATTAGTAGTAACAGTACAAAGCAATTTAGTACTGACAAATAAATAATAATAGAATGAAAAAAATGATGAATAAATACACATTTGTTTGTAATACAACATTAACACTCTGAACCATGTTACATGATGATGAGCAGTTTCTAATCTGTTCTTTGTTTTTCATCACAGAATCTCTAAAAACCCGTGAGCGTGATATTGTCATTGTTTCTGTGGTTTTTCTTGTCTTTGGCTGTGTTGTTGTTTGCCTCTTCTTTCTTTATCGTGTCAAAAAAAGAAAAGGTAAATCTGAGAGTCCATTTTTACAAATCCTTTTAATTTATTGTAAGAATCGATTAACTCATTCTATTCCCACTAATATGGGAAAATATATGTGATAGTGATGCAAATGCAAATTAAAATTCTTTGTGACTGATTCACAGACGACAGCGAGAGCACTGACAATACAGTGTATGCAACTTGTGAGGTGAGTTTATGTTTTTAATACATATACACATATAATGTAATAATACAGAATTCTGAGAAATCTAAAAAAAATATTAATATTACATCAGATTTGAAGAAACAGGCAAAATAAATAAATGTTTGTATGTCATGTTTTTGCTTCACTGTTTGTTTTCCTAAGCAGGTGGTTTTTTTACTGTATGAGGTCTGTAACGCTGCATCAGGGGCTGTTTACACGGAGACGATGAAAATCAAAACCTGGAAAAATTTTTGGTCATTTAGGCCTTTTGTTTGTATGGATACAGTGTTTTCAGACGTCCTCCAGAATGGGATTTTTTGAGAACATCCCTCGCTGCAGTTCCATGTAAACAGGCAAAACGGGTTAAATGCAAAAGTCACATGACAAAACGCTGCTTCACACCTCTCACCACCGGCGTTCTTTCACTAAATGTCGGTATTCAGTTATTTAGTTAGTATAAATAAAAGATAAATGAAGTCAACATGCAACATGTTCCACTATTTTATAATTATCATATTATTCATAATCAGTGTTGGGCAAGTTACTTAAAAATGTAATACATTATAGATTATTAGTTACTGTTATTTCAAAGTAATTAGTTGCTTTACAATATTACTGTGTCTTTCTGCATTTCCTCTGATTTACCTAAATAACAGCGGAAGCTGGACTTTGCTTCTAAAATGATAAATGTAGTTTGCACAAAGATTGAACTTGACTACCATTTCTTGTCTTTCTCTCTGACTGTTAGGAACTGGCTCAACTAGAGAAAAGGAGAATTAATATAAAAAACAGCTGCTGTGGTTAAACAGAGGTTATCAATTTATTCAATAATATTAAAACCAATGTAAATGTAAGGCTCTAATAAGAGGATCAACGAGAAAACTAAGAAAAACACAATGGGGAGTAACACAGCTACATCTAATGTGTCTAACAGTCCTTCCAAAACAGAGGGTGTCGATAAGTAGAAGTTGGTAGTAAAGCACAATCAATGGCTGACTATGACAAACTGTTCAATGACAAACCAGGACGCTGCGACTATCTGTTGAACCGGTCTCTGGAACTAGTGGAGGTCTCAGGATTGGTACCGCCGCCACTGCAGGCGAAGGGGCACTTGACGAGTCCGATCCTCCTCTGGAGCTCACACATCCCAATTTACATGTCAAAATTGTTCAGGCCTAGCCTGGCTGTCGCACCAAGCTCATAGATGGAGCTTAAGCTGCATTACATTTGTACTCAGAAGTCGGAATTTCCAAGTTCCCAGTCGGAAATTTCAACTGTAACACCCCCTGCGTTGGCTGTAAACAAATGTGTTTACAGTACACATCACGTTAAACCCGCATCGGCGTAAAAGCTTGTTTTTCATTGGTTCTTGAGTTGTCAAGATCAGGAAGAGCAGAGAATAGGGAGTAGTGGGAAAAAGATTTGGATCCGAATCATTAACCTGACTCTCTAAAATCACTCACGAGTCATGAATCTAGATGTCTATTTAACCAAGTCAGTTGAGTTGTACCACATTTGCTAGACTTATCCGACTCTGAGTCGTAATTCGGGTAAGTTTCTTTTCTCTGCCGTGTGAGTCAGTGACGACTCATGAGTCTGCTGATAGACTTACCCGACTCCAAGTAGTCAGTTGGGTAAGTTTCGTTACTCTGCCAAGTGAGTGACTCACGATGAATTCTTCCTGTTGTTTACTTCTGTGGCCGCCGTATAAGCTTGTTGTCTCTGCTGTGAGTGAATTAATACTCTGCCAATTCACTCCACACACATTTTAGACCATAAGAAATTAAAATATTTTTTCATAGTGATGACACTGACCTCATTCATCTTTTTACAGCCTAATTTAGAGCATTAGGTTTATATAAGCTACTTGATTTTCAATGACAGGTTATTGGTAATTTTTTTATGCAACCTTACTAGATATATATAGCGAGTGACTCAATGATCCGAATGTCTCCAAAAATCCAAGTATTACATTACTAAGAATAGGCACGTTGGGCAGACTGACTTGAATGCGAAATTCATATTAGCATAACAGGCAGTATGGGTGGGCCCAGGCTAGTTCAGGCTGTTTTCGGCCATAACACTGATGAACTGCCACAGGAAGTCATTTTTTTATTTGTGTTGAGTGTGAGGTAACACACGTTACTGTGATCTAACGAGTATAATATTATGGAAATTGTATTGGTAATTCCTTACATTACTGCGTTACAGCAAGAAGTAATTCAGTAAGTCATTACAGTAATTACATTACTTTTGTAACGCATTGCGCCCAACACTGTTTATAATTGAATAATGTTTGCCATAAACACCTTCTTCCTTGTTGTCATATATGACATTTCAGAAGATGCTGCCGTGTAAACACAACTTTTTGCAAATGCAAAAGAAAAATCTTGGTGTCGTCTCGTGTAAACGGGGCCTCAGTCTGTTACTCCTGCTGCTTGCTCCTCCTCCTCCTCCTCTTCTTCACATGAGTATGTCACTGCTCCTGCTGCTCCTGCACTAAATCAATGTGATGAGTTTCCCGGTGCACCATGATCCATGTCTGCAGGAAGTGAGTTCACTCGAACTGCAATATGTTTCTTTGTGCCTGCTCAATGTGTCTCTTTCTGCTTTTACATGTCTGTCATGAAGAAATGTAGCAGAACTTCTCATCTGCTTGCTGCCATGTTGGGTATCCTAGGAAACTAGAGAAACTGCTCTTTATATTGAGGTGGAAATGATGAGTCGTGTTGACGTCAAAACAAACACCAACAAAACTATCAGCATCAAAACAACACCAAATACCAAAGTCACTGTCGAAAGCATGGTAATATTACTGATATATATAAGATATTGATTACATACTGATTACTGATTGATTACATACTGATTACTGATTACATATTGACTATACATTGATTGCATATTGATTAAATATTGACATACTGATTATACTGATCACATATTGATTACAAACTGATCATAACGATTACATACTACTTACATACTGATTACATATTGATTACATGTTGATTGAATACTAATTATACATTGATTACATACTGATTATATACTGATTACATATTGATTACATATTGATTAAATAGTGATTATAAATTGATTACATATAATTAGAAATTGATTACATAATCATACTAATCATATGTTGATTACATTCTGAATGTCCCATTTGGGTGAAGTGTTGTAACACTGACAAAAAGGTTTTTTCTGTGATGTATTTTTCAGACTAAACCCAATGCCCGACCTCAGAGTCCAACCACCAATAACTCTTCAAGTCCAAACTCTGTCTATGCTGTGGTCGGGCCTCACACTGGACCCACTGAGACCAGGGCCAGTCCTTGATCAGCCAATGTGTTTGGATAGAGAAACCTGCAGAGTAAAACCACACGGCACATGTTGAAATTTCCTACCAGAGCTGCTTTTGCAAACTGCAAATGCAACACATGCATTTCAAGAAAAACAGTTGAAAAAAATAAGGAACTGTTACTAAGCATCACACTCAGAAGTTGCTCTTGGTGTCAACACAAGTCAGCTGTTAGACTATAACCATTAGGCAAAATGAATGTAAATGTCAGAGAAAAGCTGTCTTAGTTTTTTCTGTTCAACCACTTGTCTATGCACATGTCTAAAATGAGAATGAACAAGGCACCATCTTGAAAAAGGTTCCAACATCAGTTAACTTGTTATGGTGCATCATGAATAAACATTCAGGATAAAACTGTATGATAAGATATTGTGTTGAGCCACATGGATCAACAAAAAGGAGGGAGAATAAAAGACCTCCAACTGTAACTTCTAAAATGCACAAGCTCTGTTAAACCTGCCAGGATGTTTTAAAAGCTGTTAACTAATGAATACAATTCTTACAATATGGAGTAAAATGTGGAAACGTGACTTTTAAATCTTCAAATTTTTATAGTGATAGGAAGATTATAGTGATAGGAAGCTTATGAAATTGTTCAAAGATGTGTTTTATTTATATTCTTGTTTCATTTGGTGTAACAGCAGAATTATAGACTTGTGAAGTGGGAGGAGCTGCTGATTCTGGAGGTGTTATTCCCATGATGCTTTGTGGCTGATCAATGATACCGATCAGTCCTCACACAGTTACAAGGTTATAATCAAAATCACTAGGTTTGAATATTACAATAAACATGAGCCTTTGGTAGTATTGTTACAGAGGAGGAGAGTCACAGGCTCAATGGGAGCAGTTCATTGTTTCAGTTGAAACCAAAATGCTGCTGAATGACATCAAAGTTGTCAGTTCATGTTGTGAGTTGGTTGATCAGGATTTTTACTTTTGGAACCGAAGACGCTCCTCCCGCTTCACAACTCTATTGTATGTATATTATTGTATTATATTTTTGTGTTATTCTTGAAAGATGTTCTGTGTCAAAAAACTTATTTCATGACTTGAACATTTTTATGTCAGGAAAGATGTGAAAAAAAAGACTTTTTTTGTTTGTGAGAAGTGTCAGTGTGAGAAAAGTTTGATGATACTCAGGAAGCTTTCCTGTTTCAGTAATCAATGCTCAGTAAATAAAAGCTGTTTATGTTCCACTCATACATGTTATTAACTGTGATTAAATGTTTTGTTTCTCTTCATTCATCTCTTGACTGAAAAACTCAAACACACACAAAAGTCTGAGCTGAGTACATACATACAGCTTTAATAAGTATCCAGCAATGATGCACATGCTGCTGCTAAAACACACAAGTACAAATATTAAGAAATAATGTTTTGTTGATATGTAATCAACACAACACAAATTGCATAGTCAATCTTTTTTAAGGATATTGAATATATGACTAGTTCATGTTACGTGTCAATCAAAGCAGTTTTAATTTTATTTTGTAGGATTGTAAGGTTAACAAGTGCATCTGTTTACAAGTATTTACACAGTGAGCATATTCCAGTTACAAAAGTGTTTTTTTTAAATAATAAAATTAATAAAAATATGCTGCATTGTTGACATGCATGTCTACTGGCCTGTGGTTTTCTGCTTCTCTTTCTGTGCAACTGCTGAACAATGAAACCACAGAGTGCCTTTAACTTCATGTCTTCAAGGTGAGAGTGGGGGAAGTTGAAAACTACGTGGTTATTTTTGTTTCCTGAGCCTCTCCATGACATGAACAGTGATGACTGCAAACACCATGATGATCAGACCCACAGAGAACACGACTGTCTTCACCAGGCAGAAAGAAAAACCTGCAGAGAGAACTTTATTCACAGAGCAGACTTAATTAGAAAAAATTTTGATATTTTCTCTCTTCATTATTCAGATTTACAGATTTACATCCATTTTTAGGTTAAAATCAGTAAAATCCAAACACTATCATAAAGTAATTTTATCTTTCAGACTTACTAATGTGTTGGTGACAAAACTGTTCAGCTGTTTTGTTGTCCTGGCTCCAGCTGACGTGGTTGCTATAGTTACAGATGATGGAGCTGTCAGACAGGTAGACTCGTAGAGAAGCTCCAGAGGTCGTGGCCTTTGACCTCTCTCCTCCCTCCTGACTACAGGTTTTGGTATCACAGCTAAAAGTACTGTTGATGTGATGTGAGTCCTGTGTTCTGCAGGTCACAGTGAGCTTACAGGAGTCAGAGCTACTGGACACACTGTTGACTGTCAGGTGAACTGGAGACACTGGATCTGAGAGAGGAAGTTTGTACGAAATGTATCAGAAACATGGCAGCAGATCCTCTCTATCAGTGTCAGACATGTTGACAAACTCACCTTGAACTATGATGTTGTATTCAGCTAGTACTTGTTCTTTAGCTGCTGACACTCGTGCAATGTAAACTCCACTATCAGCATCTTGTAGATTCTTCAGTTTAACTGAATATGTTGTTGCAAAGGGTTCAACCCTTCCTTTATACGCTGTAGAGATTCTTGATACTGTACCAGGTGTAAATATTACTAAAGTATCTGTTTTATTGAACTGCCATAACAGAAGTAAAAAGTCCGTAGGTACATCATGTCTCATGAGCGCCAGAACTACATCCTCTCCTTCTTGACAAACACAGGAGTCTTTGCTGTGGACTCTGTGAAAACAGGAGACACGATACAATAAAAACACAGAATAAAATTTGTCACATTTCAATACTTCATTAGTTGGATTCATGTTGGCAGGTTTTCAGAAACCTTACATACTGGTACTTTTACACTTTCAGTTTTTTATTTACAATTTTTTTTATCGTACATTTTTATTGTTTTATTGTTTTTTATTGTTTTGATTTATAATTTTACAATTATTTTTTTTAATGAATATAAATAAAAAAAGAGGAAAATAACATATGTACTATGAGGAAGGAGTGAATGAGACTTTTTTGGATTTTAGTTCATCTCACCATTTCATTAATCACAATAAAGAAACCTGCTCATGTACAGTTGCTGTATCTGTGAATAACATCTCATTATACAGTTTGTACCAGTGAGTCCTACCTGTTGTTGCGAAGCAGAGCAGCAGTCCCATGATCACAAACACACACATATTCTCTGGCTTAACTGACTCCAAAATGCAGTGCTGACTAATGTTTTCTTCCACTTATAACAGACTCTTCACAACCTGGTCGTGAGTGTGGTTTCCCTGTGCAAAGCAACCAGCAGCTCAACTCTCTTTATCTTCTCAACCCTAAGTCCCACCCTGTTTTCACTTCCTGAGGTCAGTGTTTCTGAACTGCTCTAAATGCTCACCATAGCCGCCATAGTATGTAGGTCTATGCCTTTGGTGTTCTGCTGAGAGGAACTAGTTTTAGACAGTGTATTTAACCGACAAAATATATTGCTTCATGTGGCTGACTTTACTAACAGTAATAACCACTTTCTGTCTGATTTTCGAACGAAAGATAAAAAACAAATTGTGTGAAAAAGACAGGCAACCTTGTATCTTTATCTCTGACAAATGTTTTGCACTAGTGTGAACACAAAACACATCGGTGCAGTTCACATGAGGACAGTTCACATAAATGTGACATGTCTCCTCTGATGCATCAGTTGTCAGGTTATCTGTATCTGTAACATAACTGTGCAACACTTGTTTCAACAACACAACCTCAGACAGACGCGGTGTTTAGCGTCAGAACACAAGAACCAACTTATGGAAAATATATCTGAAGTCATTTTGACTTCTGATGTAAAAATGTTTTATTTATAACAGACACGTTTATGTTCAACTATGTGTTCACCGAATAGTTTAGTGTCTTTTATGGAGCAGAAAGATGGAAAAAAGGGCTGTTTTGTTGTCGTCCTAATTAAGAATTCATTATTAAATCATGCTAAAAATTAAAAGCTTAAATAAAAACAATTAACCAAATAAAGATTCAGTCTTTCAGATTTATTATTTATGTTGAATGTATTTCTTGCAGTTGTGATGTACGTCTGTCAGCATAAAACTGTGATGTCAACTTCTTAGCTCTGACATCACAATTCACAAGAAATCAGCTGTTAAACTGCAGTTTAAATTTAATTAATCCTGTACAGCATGTTGGCTGATTTCACATCATATTTCTCTAATTTATTCCTCAGCAGAAAGTACAATGTTGGCACGGTTTCTGGTTTTCTTGCACTTCTACATTCTCTAACATCTGACACTGTTTATAGAGTGAAACATTTTCAAACCATGAATTATTTGACTGAGAAGAAACAAATCTGACGAACAAACAGTGACAGATTTAGCTTCGATGCATCATCTGCATTTTGATGATGTGAATGTCACTCATAATCTTCCCCCATCCACGGTTCACAGGTCTCAAACGCACAGAGCTGAAGATGAGCCTTTTTTCGCTTCAGTGCAGAGTCACTGCCAGCTCCAGCACGATACACAGAGTTTGTATTTCTCTTGTCAATTTACAGTCGTTTCTCTCTCTGTTGTGTCATTCTGATCCTGCATGTGATGAAGGAAGTGCTTAGAAAGAAGCACATGCTCCCTGCTCATTTAAAAAAAAGCAGCGCTGCCAGGCCTGGACCAGAACCAGAACCAGAGCAGCTCAAAGACAGGCCGCTCAGGTTTATAGCCTCATCAGACGCGTCTCTGCATCTTAAAATTCTCTGCGAAAGAAGAAGCTTTAGCAGCATTAACACAGTGGAAGAGTAATCTGCCAACAGTTTTTTTACTAAGAGGCCAGGGTTTTTTTTTCAGACCATGACTCAAACAATCCATCTTCAAACAGACAAAGGATGCCAGATGGATGGTGTTGAATACATCTGCATGATAGATCTGCAAGAGAAAGCTCACCACAAAGCCTGGGATTGTCATCGCTATCCACTCAATGTTTACAATTTATACACCACATGTGCTCAATATCACCATTTCCATTTGCACAGCAGCGTTTTATATGACATAGCAGCCTTTGTAATGAGTTATTCCCACCGACAGGACACAGTTTAACCTGACTCATATCAGGGTGAAACTGGTGATGTTTCAAAAAAGATAACAACAGAGTTTCAGCATGTGTGTCATCAATTACAGGCCGTTCAGTGTGATTTATGCACCTACTGATTGTACAGTGAGTAGAAAGGTCAGTGTTAACTGGACTTGTGAGGCAGTCGCAGCAGTTGAGTTGAGGGTGGCGTCTCTGTTCTTGGCTGTTTTCAGAACCAAAACAGATCGTCCCTCAGCTTTTGATCAAAATCAGTCCAGTGACTTTGCACCTGCAGAGCGTCAGCGTCCATCTGATCATCTTCATCTAAGAGGAGGCAGAAGATTGGGCTTTTAATTTGAAACACTTCATTGCACATGGCATTACTGTTTTTAGTTGTAATGGATGCTAATGATATCAGAATAACAATACAAGTTTAACAGGGTCATTGGACACACTGTCATCCAGAGCAGGGTGAGATTCAGCGCACTAAATGTTTGACTTAACTAAACGACTTCAGCATCAGGAATTCTATCAAGTGACCTGGAAAAAAAACAGGTTTGGATCAAATATTTCATCTTAATTAGATTTTTTTTGTATTTTGCAGCATGGAGGCAATACATCCTTAATTTAGAGGTTATTTGATCTTAAAACTGGGTCAGATTTTTGTTTAAAGATCATTATCATTATTTGGTTTTAGTGCTTACGTGCTGCACATTCATAAACAATGAAGTGAATCAAATTAACACAAAGTAAATAGAGGGTCAGTGTTTCACCTCTGACACATCAAATAACATCAGCTACACTTAATTTTTTTATTTTTAATATTTTTATTTTTGTATAAACAATACAGTACTGTTGGTGTCAATATTACTTAATGTTTTAATATCTTTTTTTAGTGCTTTAATTCACAACTTAATAAGCTATTAAGAGTTTTATATTATATTTGCAAAACAACAACAAAATTTTCTGCCCCAGCAACAAGCTTCATAAACTCACATTGGTCAAATTCTGATCTGTAATCAAGTCATGTCCAAAGTGTCTGTCTCTTTCTTTCTGTCCCTGACCCAACAAACCACGTCAGTACAAGGACAATCCATTATGAGTCCCATTATCCTCTGCCTCTGTAATATATAATTACACACGCCCTAATTTACTCCCTCCTCTTCCTGGTCACTCATTGCTCAGTAGCACTCTCCCACCACAGGATGGCGACAGCATAAAGCAAAAAGCATTAAAAAAAAGCAGCCAACCTACCCACTTGACAACTTCTCTGCCTCTCAGACACAAAGCCAGTGACATCATCCGTGGAGGGACAGAGGGTGTGCGAAGGACAAATGTCCTGAAATGCATTACATCATTCTCCACTAATATGATAATATATCTGAGGCACCGAATGTGGTGCCAAGCACGAGAGGGGCCATAATCCATGAGACGGCCACTTTGAATGTGAACAAGAGGATAAAATGGAAGTGGAGGTAGTGATGGAGGGAGGGAGGTAGAGGGAGAGAGGGAGAGGGGGGGTCCACTAGAGCAGCACTGAAGGTTATTCCAGACATTATTCCTCAATGAGAGCAGGACGAGACAGACAATAATCACTATTACACACTCAGTGAAGATGAGGAGGGATCAGCTCTGACGTTCTGTCTCTCTTCTGTCCTTGTCTTTATTTTTATTTTTTCCTCAGAGATGTTTTTTTTCTCCTCCTGTCCTCTGAATGATTGGATTGCAAAATATGATGATGTTATAGAAAAAGAAATGAGACGAAGATGTAAGAGACAAAGGTTGAAGAGGAGAGAGAAGGTCTGAGAAACAGGAACTGAGAGAGGAAGAGGAGAGAATGAGAAGAACAGGAGGGAAAGGAGAGATGAGAGAGGTGAAAGGTGAATTGAGGAGTTACTGCAAAGGAGGAAATAGAGGAGAGGTGGAATAACAGTTGAAGGAAAAGAGGAGAGACAGAGAGAGGAAAGAGTTGAGAGGAGATAGTGGGAGGAGGTGAAAGTAAAAGAGCACTGTAATGAATTTCCTGTAGAATTTACAGCAAATACCAGGCAAAAAAGTTGCTCATAAAGTGCTGTAAAAGTGTTGTTAATTACTGTAAAAATAATTACATGTCTAAAAATAATTACGTCTAGTATAAAACAACAATAACGTATTGTTGTTTTATATTACAAACAACCATTAATTGTATTTTAGTTTACAACATTATCTTGTATTCTATTGGAATTACATGAATTACCTGGCAACTAATTTTGCCAGTAAATAGCTGTTGCTTGTTCATAATTCAATATTTTATTGTAAAATGTTTTTTTAGAGTTAATCCTTGCTTGTTTGTCACATTTAGCAAATTAAGCTCACTGTGATTGCTGATAATCCAAAGTATATTAACACTACACTAGATTATCTTCAGCTGTTAAAAAAAGTCAGTGCTGCAACAAAACAAAAAAAATTATTAAGACTCAGTATAGAGTATACCAAATGTGTATAAAATGTATTAGACTTGAGGTGGTCTTCTTTTTATGAACTAAAGTCTATATATCTATATTTTAAACAACCTCACATAGGCCTAGAAGGCATAAACATAAGGCAGACGGTACAAGACTATTAAAGCCACTCAGTGCAACTTGTACTACTGTAATTTGTAGCAACAAGTAAAGCATGAGTATTATGTAAAAACTAACCATATTTTGGAACCACATTGTCCTTTCTTTTGTGACAGGCTCAAAGCCATTCAATGTCTATTAATCTTTAGACAAGTGCAGAGACACGAAGGCTGACACCTCTGTTCCTCTTCACTTGCACCTTCCCACTTCTTGGACTGATCCACTTTGTCGTCGTTGTGCCAGAGGTTGGGTTGATCCCGATGAAGCCCCTGAAGTCACAATATCAGAGGAAAAGACACTTAATGATATACATTGTTTACAAGAGACAGCAGAACCCATCAAGTTGTGGAGGTAAGCTTATCAGTTTTCCAAATATGCAAAACTGCAGAACAAAAATATGTTTCAATTGCAGCTGTGCTGTCCGTGCAAGCTGAAGCAGAAAGTGGCTTTGCAATGCAATTCAATGGAAATACAGGAAGTTGAATAAAAAAAACAACATATATTATTGATAATGGAAACTGTAACAAATCCACTAGCATCCCCTTCAAGCACATACCTTTGAATGAATTCAAGTGTGACTTGATGCCTCCTCTTGGTACACCAGGTTGAAGATGTAGTGGCATGAGAAAAATGCTGCTAATCCAGCTACAATATTCTGGTGTGGACCCAAAACCGTTTGGCCCTTGATGCTCAATATCCAATTTGTTGCTGTGACAACATCACCTAAACATAAATGAATATGTGGTTTATTATTGCTCTTCTGGAATTTTTAGATGCATTTTCTTTCCGTTGCTTTCCACATGAATATATCCACAGGTTAAACTAATGTCATTCATATGTCTCTAGTTTTGCAACAGACTAAAAAAATACACTACCTAAGACGATGAATCTTGGAGACTCAGGAAGCAGCATTGTTCAGTCAGCTGCTGTTGAGAAAAAAGACAAAGAAAAAATAAACTGAAAAATGAGCCAGAGAAAGGGCAATAGGTAACCCAAACACTATACAAAGTATACACAAAATAAAGGCAAATAAAACCAACAATTACATTATAGGTTTCCCAGATAAATTGCTAAATCACTGAGAGGGTAATTACAGCTAAATCAAAGTCACATCAAGCCTGGCCTGCCATTCAAACTGAGTGTAACTTAGCTAGCTAACCTAGCCAATTCTGTTAACAACAACTTTTTAATTAATGTGAAAATGTAGCATAGCCATGGGAATAATTCTGCTTAATTCTTCATCAATTTTGTAGGCTAATAATGTCTTACTTACGCTTTACTGAGTGGGTGGATGTTGGTTCATCAAATGCACCCGACATCAAATGTCTTGTCCTCTTTCAAACTGCTTTAATACTGACAGTGTTTAACTGTAATATGTACAGTTTACAGTCAGCGAAAACATAACTATCCTGTACTTTTACAATGTGATACTGTAAAAAATGCTTTAAGTTACTGTAATTATTATTATTATTATTATTTTTACCTGTAATACATTGCAATATACAGTTCCACCTTTTAAAATGTTAGAACAAGAAGCTACTGTATTTTTTTACTGTAAAAATTAAAAAAAATGTTACAGTGAAAGGATGGGTAAAAAGAATGAAGAAAAGGAGCAAACTAGAGGAGTGAGAGGAGGACTGATGTGATGAGGTGAGGAGGTGAAATGAGGAGAAAGAGGAGGAAACAAGGAGGAGGACGAGGGCGTGAGGAGTGAAATGAGGCGAGGAGAAGAGTGAGGAGACAAAAACACTAAAGACAAGTGAAGAAAAAGAGAAACGAGGCAGATTAAGTGAAGACTTGAGAGACTGAGTGAGGGAGAAGAGGAGGGTAAATAGGAGAGGAGGCGAGTGAAGGGAAAGAAGAGGAGGGAAAGAAAAAAATAAGGAAAAACACAAGAGGAGACGATAAATGTCAGGGTGGGTGGAGAAAGAAGTGAAGAGGAGAATGAATAGGAAAAGAGGATGAAAGCAGACAAGTGAAAAGATAAAACAAGAGGAGAAAGAAGAAGAGATGAAGAGTGGAGGAGAAAACTGTAGAGACAGAAAAGATGGGAGGAGAGGAAGAGGACGAGAGAAAGAAAAGATGTTAAGAGAGGATGATGAGGACAAGGAGAAAGAAGAGATGAAGAAAGTGAGCGACTGAAGAGGAGAAGATGACAAACTGGAAAGTCTAGAGCGGAGACATGGATCAGGAATGAAAAGACAGAAGGTTAAAGGAGTGAAAGGAGGATAAAAAGAAAGGAGGAGAGGTGTTGTCGAAATAAATAAAAGAATAAAACGTCTATTCTTATGAAAGCCATGTCTTCTTTTATTTTCTGTAATACTGTGGAAAAATAATTACATACAATTTGAAAAAAAAAAAAAAAACGGAACTCAAACAGAGAAACAATAAAAACCAATAATATCTTGTATGTTTTGTACATTTTTTTTCTTGAATAAAAGGAAAAAACTAGTACTGAAACCCAATATGAAGGTTACACAAGTGTGAACAGTATATAGGGATAAAAATAAAGAACTGCAGAAAGTGGAGAAGATGTTTTTCTGAACACAAACCGTCCCTCTCTCGTCCACATGCACACGTCCACTTCACACATTGTTTAAGTGCAACATGGATTCTGTTCTGATCATTGTCTTCATGAGCTCGAAGATCCAGAGCTCCAACACCCGGCGACCCAGCTGTTTGTTTCTGTTTGAGGGACGAGCAGCGTCCTCCTGGTCCTGAGGCCACGCCATGTCTCCTCCGCTCTGTCTTTACCAGCTGCGTCCTTCCTGCTCGGGTTTGACTGATGGGAGGATTTCAAAACTGACGGCATGAAATTCACTATTTTAAATCCAAACGCTTGCAAGTAGAGCTGTAACCAGCACAATCTACATGAAAGTGCAGTTAAAGCACCATTTCACTGTAAAATGTACATTTTGTTATGGTTTATCTGAAGTTATATTCCTTGAGATCATAATCCTGCTTGATGTGTGGACACTCTTTGTATCAACAAGTGCATTTATATTTTGTTACAAAATAACACGTCTGTCGACCACTGGGAAGGAAACGAAAAATATTATGCGTCTGTCGAAACAATGTTTTCTTCTAGATCATATGTGACACTGTGTTAATTTTAGATCGACGTGGAAGCTACGTTAGTCGTTGAAAGCAGTTACAGCTGAAGAAACATCTGAGTGAACTCATGTTCTTTCACATTTAAGGTGCTGTATGTGTTGTATGTTTCTGGCAGCAGGTGGAGGTGAAAGTGGCTTGAGCCATCGATGTGTTTGCAAGTTACAGTAAAATGTCTGAGCGGTGCTGATCCTTCAGACCGGCAGACTGGACGCTACAGTGACAAGACAGGGGCTAGTTGTTGGTTAGCATGCTAATGTTAGTGGGTGCAATTAAATGATCAAAAGAATTGAAACAACTTGGTTTCCATCAATGGAGCAGCTGATGCACCATGTGCGTCACGTGACATACAGTTTGAATTCTTAAGCTCTTACTGTATATAAATATGATAAACAGAACATAATCACATTAGTACCATTTGATCATAATGGGAGGGGCGACAAAGTATAAATCTCAAGGATTATAACTTAAGTGAGTAAAATTTTTTCCTCAAATATGATTATTGAGCAATTAAATGACTGAGTACCCAGTAGTAAGAGGAATCTAATGTGTTCATGTGTGCGTGTGGTCAGGAGGATCCTCCATCATACCAGCAGGTGACAACACGACTGTCGCTCGATCCGCATCAGTCAAACCCAGATTTGTCCAGTCCAGTGGTCCAGTGGTCCCAACATATTTATAACGGCATGAAAACACACTGAGGTTACATGCTGCAGACACATGGACACACATGCATGTTCACAGATGGATGCATACACTACATGTGCATGTATGGAAACACACATACACATACAATCACCTGTGGGCATACATACAAACAATCAACACAAATGGCTGCTGCATCTGTTTGTCTACTCAGGTCATTTTCTTTGCACAGTCTTCTGGCTCCAACTGAAAACTTTGAACCACTTGAGTGATTCTTGGCCTGGAGGACGTCGCAGCACAGCATGGATCAGAGCAGTTCGCTGTGGTCTGGCCTGGTTCTGGTCTGCACTGGCCTACTTCACACTGAATATTGGCTATTTGTGGCCTGGCTGAGCAGTCGTTTTGGCCACAGACGCACAAATCCACTCGTTCTTTCTTTCTTTTTTTTTTTTTTTTTTTTTTTTTTTTTGCTGGCTGGGTGGATTAATAAGAACTAATCTCACCACCACATATCCAACACATACAAGATAAAAGAAAGTCAAATAATAATAATAAAAATAATAATAATAAAAAAACACAGTTTAAAACTTAAACACACTTTTGACTACAGCTGTTTGATGCACTGGTGAGGAGACACCACAAAGCAAAACCAAGAAAATAAGTTTTAAAATACAGATTTTCATAGAAAGAAAGGTCATCTTGAAACAATAATCAGTGATGATGGATGTCATGACCTCATGAAGTTATATATTCAACTCCCAAACCCCCCCTCATCCCTCAACATACACACATTTATACAAGCGAGGATTCTATTTCTGTCCCACATGTTATTGTCTCAGAGAAGATTTGTATGAAAGCTATGAGAGAAAGGGTTTTTTTTTAATCTTCAGGTTCAACCTCTAAAGTTGGAAGCTGATAGATGGATATTAATATAAGGGCAGAGCAGAGCGTACACCTCAGTGAGAGGTGTTTATGAATATATGAGTGAGAAGGAAAAAACACATGAAGTAAACACGTCCACCTTCCTGTCCAAACCACTCATTTCCTTTCCCCCCCACTGCAACCAAATCTAAACATCCATTTTGCACTTTTGGCATCTATGGTGTGTTTTACATATTTATATGGCCTCACTGTCAACCGACTGTAAATAGTTAATAGGTAATGACTGCGTGTTTGTTGGCCTCAGTTCCTCCTCTGTGTCAAATTTATTCATTCAACACAAGGTCATAACGACATTGCAAGTCAGATGCAAAATACTGCACGGCTACAACTCTGTAAAAAGGTTGTAAAGAGGTAATAGTATGCAGTAGCAAGGCTGTGATAACCATATAAATTTAACAGGGTGCTCCATCTGCCGTTCTTCTCGCCATAACTGCTGAAACAGTTTATATCATGACCTTGGAGCTGCAGGTTCCATCTGATATTCTAATCACAAATGATGTGGCTGTGCTTTCTCTTCTCAAAGTGTTTATTCAAAATAGGAGCAATAAACACAAATTTTACTGCCCCTTAGCTCAAAATTACCATAATATACTGTATCTGTGAGGGGTTTGATAGGGCAGCTTAGAAGTATAAAGACCTAATGATTACTTCTGGAGCTGCTAAGATTTCTGGCTTCACTTCCTCTGCCTCTGGTCACTTTTTTTTTGGTAAAGTATCACTAAAGTTTGGTAAAGTATCTGCTCTTGTTAATAGCTCAGAAACGTGATGCAGACACAGATTCAGTCCTGTTTAATAAATAAATAATAAAAAATGAAGCAACTGCATTAGAGAAGGAACCTTGTAATAATTAAGCTTTTGGAGTCTAGTTGATAAATTGGATTGTCACCACAAAAGGTGAAGTTGTGTTGTTGGTGGTCTCAAAGGTCAAAGTACAAACACAAACTACTACACTGTCGGTTACTCAGCAGCACACCAGCAACTGTTTGTCACTGGCTTTGTTTCAGTGCATTATTCACATTGAATCATGAGTAAGTGACTGAAATAAAATGATTTCTGGTAGAGATTGAAACATGCAGAGAAATGCCTCACATAACTCGGATAAAACTGAATTTCTTCTTATTCTCACTGCTCAGAAACAGTCGACTGTGGATGTGTCTGTTTCCTCAAATGTGATTTTGTCACAAGGGAAAAGTTTCTACTTGGAAAGAACAAAGTGTAACAGACAAAAAAAAAACAAAATGCAAAGTTTTTAGTTCTGTATAACTCAAAGACGTGAGAGCTGAAGTCTGTTGTTTTATAAGAAAAGCTTCTTTTTCATTGCGTCTTACAGACGTGTCTTTATGACAATAGACAACTTTATGAAACTTTATCTCATCATTATGGAGTAAACATCGACTGCATCTGCTATTTGCAACATCATTGTCCTGACACTGGGCAAAAGAAAAGGTTCACAGTGGACAGGACACCTTTGAGCAAATGTTATAGTTTCCATTTAACCTAATCTGTATGTTTTGTAATGTGGGAGGAAGGGAGAGAAAACTCAGGCAGACAAGAGAAGAATATACAAAATCTGCCCCTAAATGCACTAGGCATGAAATCTTTCTGTTAAAAAAAAAAACCTAAACAGTAAGACAACAGCTATTGGTAGTTTTTCCCAGATAGCGAAAATGTTGGAAGAACCAGAATAAGAGTGGTAACTCTCCCCAGGGGAGGTAAAGGAGGTAAAGGTGGCAAAGACAGACGATGACAGAGACCGAGGTAGAACAAACGTGAAACCTGACAATGTTGTGGGAGAGTTGTGACAAACCATACTGGGATTTTTCACAGTGAGAAACATTTTTTTTCTATTAGATCAGTAGCAAAGACTGCTGCTCATGAAGGTGATTTAATCATCTTCATCACAGCACTGAGATCAAGGTTTTTAGTTCAAGTTGAACATTTTCTACCGTAGTTTCTTTTTCTGTGGACAGTAGCCAGGCAACAGTTGCTAACACTTATGAGTCACTGTCTCTTTGATAATCACAGAGCACATTTCTGGCAGTGGGATCTAAAATAAGATGTGATTGGCAATTAACACTGATACCACTGGGAAATGCGCAGGGGGCAAAAGTTGTCTATTGTCATCTAAAAAAAAAAAAAAACTTTTTACATCAGCTCAAAAAAAAAAAAAAAAAAAAATCAATACACTCTGTTGTTAATCTAAAGTCAGCTACAGCCTGAAACACAATTTAAAACTGTGAATTTCAAAACAATTTTGCAGTTTGTCATCAAGATTTGCTCTGCATGATGCAGTGAGGTTCACTCAGATGTAAGACTTGCAGAGGTTGAGGCAGACGAGCAGTATTTTAAATGCTTATCATCATGACCTGAGGGGTCAAAGGCCAATCACACACTGAAGCTGACACAATGTAACAGACACCAAATGTTCTGTAACAGTGAGGACACCAGCAAACGTACACATGAATGTACAAAGTACCATATGAGCTAGATTGAACCCCATGTTCCTCCTGTTTGATATGTTAGACTGTGTTTCCTTCTCATCATTGCTTTGCAGCTCAGCTCAAAGAGCAGCTGCTTGTTCTTCATCCATCGATTTGAATGTCGTCGACGTCATTGAAAAAGGCAAACCGGTCAAAGACTGTAGGTCAGAGGAAGAGTTTCACACCAAACAGAAACATCCATCACAGAGATTCACCCCCATCTAGATATTCACCATTTTGGGATGAAGTTCCCTCAATTTTTTTTTCCTAGTTTAAGTCTACAACATCCGCTTTAAAAATACCATCCATTCATCTCTTTTTAAAGAAACTCAACTATCATGTTGCCACATACGCATTTTAAAAAGCGAGTGTCACACAAAACTCCGAACCTTTGGTCCACAACTCCTTATAAAAATATTATAAAATGTTTCTGAATGCCTTTTTTTCCCTTAAGGTTCGGTATAAATATGAAGGGGAAAAAACTATTCTACTGTGCAAGTGAGAGAAACAAATACTTTTTGACACTTAAGGATAGGGGAGGTAATTTTTTTCGTTGTTGTAGAAATTGCAGAAATTCATTAAATGAAAAAACACTCCTGCCACACCTCGTTTCACAAATACTGTTCACAGCACTGAGCTTGAGTGAAATGTGAGAGAAATGTATCATGATAAGAATGAGACGTGAGGAGGAAAAGGAGTTTACACGGATGATGCTACTGCTCCTTTCCTCTCAGATGAGGCATGTGGAGAATCTCTTCGCTCAGATCGTCTTTCCAAAAGACACGCCTCAACAGTTTGTCTGTGTTGGCACATAATCATTGGCACTGTGGTCACTCGCTGTACCACCATAAGACGCTTTGTCCCACTTCAAAATCAAGGTAGATCTTATAAAAAACAAATGGCCGCTGGGCAGGTTTTCATGAGGAGAGAGGATGAAAAAGTGCCAGATATAGTTAAACTCCAAAGCTGCCCCATTGCTGCGATACATAGAAACATACGAGTCTTTAAAGATCTGATCTGTGAGATCTGACCAGATCTGTGTGTTTTTGCAATGTGAGAGTCAGAAACTGCAAAAAAAGTGTAAAATACAGGAAGGCTTGCTGTCGGTCTCTGTACTGTATCACACTTTATAGATTTGTACAAGGAAATAACTCTAATATCACCCAAATCTGGTGTTTTTTTGTTTGTTTGTTTGTTTGTTTGTTTCGTTTTATTTTTTGTAATTATTTACAGAGATGAACCAGGAGGAAAACGTGATGCAGGGGAGATGGTAAAAGACAAGGCTGCAGGAAAAAAACCATTCGCCCTCCGTAAGCTCTTTGCGCTCATTGTCTTCGTCTCTTCAAGGTGCTCGTCATCTTCTCATTTTGTCAATTCTCTCTTGATTGTGGCTCGCTGCTGCTGCTGCTGTTGAAGCTTAAACGCTGCACACAACAGAAAATCTGCACAAACGCGTGAATGTCGCTCTGCATGTGTTGCACGTATTGCTGCTAACTATAGTTTTATGCGATGCTGTTGATGCTAATGGTTGTGCGTTGTTGCATTTTTTTTTTAACCATTTCAGAAAATTAACCAGTTTCCATGCACTGGTAGCTATGGAAACAGAAAACAGATTCTTGAACGCTTTTGTATAGAAAGGTGGGATATTTTTTTTTCTTTTTTCTTTTCTTTCTTAAGTGTCAAAGTTTCTTGCTGTGTACTGCTGCTGCAAAAAGGAGCCAATGTGAAAATGTGTTTCTCACACATGAGTCTGCATCCGCTGTGTGTGTCTGTGGGAATAGTCAGAGGGTGGAGACGAGTACGAGAAGCGGGTGGAGCTGCTGTACTTCCCCAGCCCAGTTTCAGGACTCTGCTGTCCCGGCCCCGGCCCTGGCCCTGGCCCCGGCCCTGGCCCTGGTCCCGGCCCTGGACCCTGCCCCGGCCCAGTCCCTTGTCCTGTTGGATACATCTCATAGGCTGGTCCTTCCTCAATGGGTGGAGCAAAGCCCATACGGTAGCTGGGATACTGGGTGGGGTATCCGTAGTTGTCATAGGCCAGCTGGGTGGTGTTGTCCAACAGGCCGCAGTCTCCTGGATAATCTCCAGGTGACTGGAGAGCTGGGTTGGGAGGAGCCTGCTGGCTCTGTGCTGCCCTAGAGAAGGTGTTGAACTGAGCGTAGGTGGCATGGGACATCCTGGAGGGCGGGCGGGGGTCATAGCAGCCTGTCCGTGAGCCTGGAACTCCACTGGGGGGAACTGCACCACTGGGGGCAGGTGGGGGTCCGCTGGAAGTGGCGCCAGCTGGCCCGCTGGTTTGGGTCGGGGAGCGAAACTCTCCTTGGTAATGGACGGCTCGGGACTGAGGGCGTGCCTCATCGTGGGTCGTGGCACGGACGTTGTAGTAGCCATTGGTTGGATCCTGGAGATCAGAAAAATACTGTTAGCTTTTTTCTGAAGACAAGAAATTGCGCTCTGGCAAGCTTCATTTGATGTAAGACGTAGATTTTTGGGGGTGTGTCTTAAATAAATACTTGGAGCTCCACTGGAGAAGTAACTGCAAATGTTGATTTATTTTTTATCTTCAACAAAGCAAACACCAGAATTACCACTGTGTATCCCTCTGCAAACCAATTAGAGTTGTGTTGTGTGAGGCCACACTAACCTAGCCACCATATTCTCATCACTTCAACCTTCAGTTCACGCAAACTTTTGTGCCAAGTTTGAAAGGATTCCCCTGAGGTGTTCCTGAGATATTGTATTCACAAGAGTAGGCTGGATGGACAATTGTAACACATGCATCTGTAGTTATGGCAACACATTTTATACGCCACAGAGACCTTGGCATTTGACATTTAACCTTTGCTCAGTTCATTTCTGATTCCAAGTCAACATTTCTACCAAATTCCCTCAAAGAATGACTGAGATGGACGAGTATAAGACAGAAGAAACAAAAACTAAACCCCTGCTGCTGGGCTGAAGACATAAAAATAATATGAAGCAAAAGAAAATGAATCTCTCTGATAAAAGTGTATTTTAGAGAAAATCAGTGAAGTGAATACTGAATCAGACAGATTTAACATGTCCACTGTTACATAGTGTTACACATAGTCCTGTGGACTGTCACACTGAGAATGATGTGGGTGGTGGTGTGTTCATGCTACGTCCAGAGTTGTAATGATGTGTGAAAAATGTGTTTGATCACAAGCTGCCACAACACGACTTTACATTGTTTCAAACACTATGGCACATTCACACCTACAGCAGCACAATTCAGCAAATGATGCAGAAACGAGTACTAACGTGATGAAAGTGGCACTGAACAAAGTTTTAATTTCTGAGGAAGAAGTGTGACTGCAAACAGCTGGAGATGGATATGATCGCAAAGTTCACAACATGCGAAGTGTGCGCATCATGCAGGATACAACGTTAAACAAAGAGCCGTCGTCTCACCTTGAGCTCGTACTCCTCACGGGTGTCGCTCTCGCTGCGGACGTCCTGCTTCAGGTCCATGTCGTCTTTGAACGGCTGAGTGGAGGGAGAGAGGGAAACAGAGGGCAGAAACTAAACCATCAAACAACGAAACACACACACGGAAAGAGGGAGGGTGAGAAAGGAAAGAAGGAAGGAAGAGAGGGAGGGGAAGAGGAAAACAGGTTTCAGGTTTTTCATCCCAAAAGATTAGTGAAAGACGAGAAACGCTTCACTGAGTTTTATTGAGAGAGTTTTAAGAGCTTTGTCGATGACATCAGCCGAGACATCCAAGGTGAAAAGTTTTCTAAAAGAGATACATTAAAGTGTGTGTGTGTGTGTGTGTGTGTGTGTGTGTGCATGCGTACATGTGTATTAATGTCATATTTCTATGAGTGTGCAGTGCAGTGAAAATAGAGGTATTAACTTGAATAGATTTCATTTCTGTGTATACCCAGACTGTTCTTTTGTTGATTTGGGTCAGGTGTGTGTGTGCATGTGTGTGTGTTTGTGTTCCCTTATGTCAGTGTGTGTGTATGTTAAAGGCCATTGACCCGTGCGTCTCCTGTCCGAGCCCCGGGGACTCAGAAGGGTATCTACTCACCGAGTACATGGCCTTGACCATCCGCGTTGCCGTGGAGACGTTGGCCGCCTCCTCCTCCAGGCTGTGCGTCTCTTTGTTGACTGTTTCCACCTTGATGTCTGGTTTACCGAGGGTGACACCTCGACGACCTGGAACAAAAACACAACCTCCAGTCGTATTCAAGACAAACTGCTCTTTTATTTAACAGTCTGGTTTTTAAAAAAAGCAACAAAAATAACTGTAAGAACACCTTATTACACCTAATAGTGTTTTTGTCCGACTTGTCTGGGACATTATTTGCCTTGTTTCTCTTATTTTCTCCCTCTTGTTAATGGTGCATTAAGCAATTTGGTATGCTTGCTGCCACAGGAGGCACACAGAGGTAATGGTTTGAATGTTGAGGGTCCAGTATTCACAGGAATGAAACGAGAAATCTGCGCATTTCTCTCGCATTAATTTCTTTCTCAGGGCTGAAAATAATGAGGGAGATTTTCAAACAGATCTTTTCGCTACTGAATGTAATTATTGTTAATTATGTATTTTTTTACACAGTTAAAAAGCTCTTTGTCAGGGTTATGTTCAGATACATTTCTGATCTTAATAACGACTAGAGGTAGTTTCAAAAAAGACATTATGTGATCATCTAATTTTAATATAGTACTATCACATTAAAAAATCTGCATCTGAGGACTCTCATTAAAAACTCATGGTACATATTTAGAAATCAATAAAACTTGGACTCACTGCTGTTAATATACTTTATGCCTGTTTATATACTTTATTCCTGCTGTTAGAAAATGTAGATTTAGGTTTTTATCCAGGTTCTTCTTTAATGTTGCAGCTGCGCAACATAACTGCATGCAACAGATGAACAGAGACATTATTGAATCTTTGCACATGTACAACATAAACGTATGCTTGTCTTATATTTCACAAATTTTAGTTGATTACATTAGTTTTATTTTGCTTGTGTTGGCGAGTTCGGTCCATCTTTTGTAAAAAGCAAGATTTCTGATTTTAGGCCAATAAAACATTTCTGTGTTAATTGCTACACTGCTCCGTTTAATTCACACATCCCGAGCACAGAACAGTCAATATTTATTGACATGAGCAGCTTCCACA
Organism: Polydactylus sextarius; assembly: GCA_016801845.1. Lineage (NCBI taxonomy): Eukaryota > Metazoa > Chordata > Actinopteri > Polynemidae > Polydactylus > Polydactylus sextarius. Next base: position 9,595,295 of record CM028916.1, on the reverse strand, counting down.
GCCAGAAACCTCAAAAGTAAAGATTTAAATCTGTGAAAAGTCTCGAGCTGCATCACAAGGCAACAAATGAGAAGCTGCTTATCTGGAGCTGCGATGATGTTTGTTTGAGTTTCTATTTCCAAATGGTATCTTTTTTCTGTAGTGGTGTTATCAGCTCTGAACCAGCAAATATACTCTTATCCCCAGAAAATCCCTCTGGGGAATGAGCCAGTCACCTTCATTGTCTTTCCCAACTCTTTATTTACTGTGGAGCAGCTCAAAATCATACAGCTCCAAGATGCTACATGTTCTGCTGCTCTCTGATTTGTGTTGCTGCAGGCTATAGAAATAACATATAGAAATTCATAATTGAAATATTATTCACCCTCAAATGCTGCTTGTTATTTATGCACTTTGTCTCATGTATGAGAGGAAACGATTTATTTGAGAAATAATCACACATTCTGTGTAAATGGAAAGAAAACAGAAATGTACAAGAGGCGTTTTATGGCAGTTTGCCTATCATATGAATATTCATTAATCTCATTTGAATAAAATGCTATACGGCTGGCATATGTTCCTTTTTTCACAGAGCGGCAGGATGACAGATAGGGGAAGTGGATGAAAGGGAAAGTGATAGACACATAGTGTAAGTGTATGTGAGCCCCTGCACACACATATAAAAGAGCTGCTGTGTACACTCACTGCCTTTGCGTTGGCGGTAGAGGAAGAAGGCGAGCACCAGTAGCAGCATGAGCAGCAGGATGGAGGAGCCCACCGTACTGCCGGCGATTATTCCCACCGGAACAATATCTGCAACAAACAGGAGCAGAGAAAGGGTCGGGGGTTGAGGGACGGCTGCCATCGCATTGTCACACAAACCTGCACCACTGTTGAGTCATTTCAGCATAAATCCTTTGTTGTGTCCTGGATTAAGGATGAATCTCTGAGGGCTGGTTATGATGATAAGGCGTGTGACAAGGGATAAAAAACACTGTTAGTAAATGTAAGGACAAATCCAGGCTCCCTCTCTGTGTCTCTGTTTCTCTGCCAAAGATATTTTGTTCGATTTTCTTACGCCTGCGAAATCTGACAGCTGAAAGAACAAGAGTGAGATAAGACTGATGGGGCATGAGGAAATCATCTTCTAAATGTAACGTGACACACAAAGCTCTCCAAATAAAATGCATAACAATCCACAAAGCAATGAAAACACTATCTGTTGATTTGTCGACCAGCTGAGGGACGCTGTTTAACACACTGTTGCTCAGGGGCACTTCAGTTTGTATGAAAGAGAAACACATTTCATCCCAGGATGAGAGAGAGTTTCACTGGAAACATACACAGCCTTGTTTACATTCATCCACTTCATGTCCTAAAGGTACATTTACATTTTGATTTTATTTACTCCATGTGGAACATTAGTTTCTGTCATTTCTCTCTAAGTTTGTTAAAAATCCACGTGTGTCAGCTTCATATTCATTTTCAAGCTTCATTCTCTGAAACTTTTCTGCACATTACTGACTGAGGAGGTATTGTTTGTTTTTTGTGCCGCAGGGAGTACAAACAAATTGGTGTTGTGTTCATCTAAATGCTTTCAAAGATTTCAAGGCAAAAACATTTTGATTAAATCCTCGTAACTGATATCTTTAATTACATATAATGTGGTGTCTCCTCATACCTGTCTCCTCCAGGGTGATGATCATGGTGCCGGGACCAAATGAGTTCCAGGCGGTGCAGTTGTACGGCGAGTGGAAGTCAGACTCCATGACGTTGTTGATGGTGAGGGTGGAGAGGACAGCGCCACCTTGGGATGGAGGTTTACTTTGCTCTACGGTGTACCGCTCCATCAGGGTGCCCTTTTCCTTCTCCCACACATTTTCCTTCCAGGCCCAAACCTGAAAAACACATTTGAGAGGACGTTTTGTATATCAAGAACTACGAACTATTGACGAGCCACTTGAAGACGTGTTGTGGTCTTCACTCACATCTACAAACTTAAATTTGTGTAAAACTAATGAACACAGCTTTGAGCTGCTGGAGCTCTCTATCAGTTCAATGAAAACACAATATGTTTAATTTGTTAGATTTTTATCTAAACTTGGCTCTTTACTCTTGCAATTTTCCCCTCGGGGATCAATAATGCTAATTTCACTTGATCTTATCTTAAATAGTATTAACCACAACAGATTCACACAACACAGACACACAAGTAAACACTGACGAGGCTGCTGTTCGGTAGAAAGGTTATGACAGACTGAAGCGAGTCTGGGCAGGAAATATATTTTTAGCAAAACAAATTATATTCTCTCACCTTGGTAACAATTTTTTTTCTCTCTCATGGTGCAGAAAAACCTAATTAAATTTATTTGCAGAACTTTTCAGGGTAGGATAAGACGTGAAAGACAAATGAACCACAACGACAAGCACACGATACGTACAGTAAAAGTACACGAGCAATAAAATCTCAAGCAGGTTTTAAAATCTGCTGAGGTGGCAATGTGAGAATATTAAATATGGAGCATGACAATATCAAATATACATATACACTTATGTGGCTAATGTACCTTTTAACCTGTTTTTTTTTTTTTTTTTTTTTTTGGTGGGGTTGATGGTGAAAAAAAGGAATATGTGATCAGGAATCAGTGAGGGAGAAATAAACTAAAAACAACCAAAAAAAAAAAAAAAAAAAGCTTTTTTTTTTTTTTTTTCTTTGACAATCTTGCATAATGCGTCTTTTTCTGTATCCACACACTCTTCCCTCCACCCCTCCTCCTCCTTTCTTCACTGCTCTTTCTCTCAATGATTTGGTTGCACCAACACTCCCCGTCTCTCACTTTCTGTTTCTCAATCTCACATTGCCTCTTTTACACACACACAGAACCATACTCCATATTTTATAAGTCCTTGTGTTTCTGCATTAAACTGAGACTATAATGTCGTATCACATTATACGCTCTGAGCTCTCCGCCGCTGCAGCGGGGGGCTAAGGCTTCCTAAAAGCTCTGATTTCTGTCATGTTGCCACTGCACAATTGGATAATTGACGCTGAAAGGAGTAGAATTTTTACTCTCCTTCCATCTCACTGCTTCTCTCATTTCAGTCTATTTCACCCCCCGACACTCTCTCTCACTCTCTGTAGCCTTCAAACCCAAATGTCACAACGAACGCCACGAGTGAATTTATTTCCATTTGCTGCCTCTTTTTGTGATTGTGAGTATTGTGGTATTTTCCCCCCTTTTTTCAGGTTTATATCACATAGCATATGGCTCATTTCCTAACTTATATAAAGGACAGACACTTTATATTAAACTGTAGTTTGATCAAGTATTGCACTCCGGGACTTTAGTGAAAAAAGCGGCGCACTGTTCTGCAGTTATGGCACATTCAGGAGGATATTCCATTACAAGTTGCTGCTGAGGCAATCTCTGTGAAAGCTTTCTTTTAAAGAAAAGATGGTTTCCACTTTGAAAAGAATCACTGAATTGGAAAAAGGTTTAGCTGGCAGGTCCAATTCCCACTACATTCCAGATAGTCTTGATGCTACACTGACTTGTTCATGGTGACCATAATTCACTCGCTCTAAAATATAATGTGATATCAGTGTCTTAAAGCTGCCTTATGTACAATTTTATGTCATTATACCTTTTTTCAATTTATTCTAATGGAATATTCATTTTTTTTCGTGAGAAATTGAGACAAAGCTTACAATGACTCTAAAGTGTTTTCATGCGACAGATCGACAGCAATGAGTGCAACTTAGTTTGACACTGGAGAGGAAAATGTGTCCCTTAACTGTGAAGGAAAATATTACTAAGATGGACAAATCCTCTAAACTAGTTTTTCACCAAATCAATCAATAGATACATGTGAGGAGGACACAAGATGATTAAAAAGACCAAAAAATAAAAAAAAAATATCTGTAACACAAATACATTGATTTAACATTTTTCACACATCGTTGTGAATTCAGAGAAGAACTTTTCCTTTTGTAGAGATTTTTATTGTTATTAAAATATGAGAAGAAGGATTCGCTTCTGTTTGAAGTGGTCGACAAAGCTTTGTTTTAAGACTGAAACACAGCGCTCTAGAGTGACTTTAAAGGACAGTAAAATAATAAAATGAATACGACTGGTCCCTGTTATTGTTCAAGCCAGAGGTACCAGGGTACATTTACAACAACACGAAACAGGGCTAAATGGTTAGCATGTTAGTGGAGGTAACAGAAATAAATTTAGGTGTTTTTTCTTTCTTTCTTAAGGCCACTGGTAAGAAACTGTAAATTTTAACTTGTTGACTGTGTATCAATAGTAGAAATGTACAAACAGCACCAAACTCCACCAGCCTGAGACAACACCACCTGCTGGAAATTCAATCACTGCAACAAGTTAACAGGCAAATCTAAATGCATCTCATGAAGTGACGACCAGGACACAGCCAACCAAGCTATGAATTGCATGAATTCACACATGGGTTCACAACACAGTGTGTTTTATCATCCAGCTAATCCAACCCCAGGCCGTCCGCCTGTCTATCGACAAGGTAAGATACAGGAGTGTTTGAACACATCTTGCAGGACTGTACCTGAGCTGTGATGTGGCTTATGAGCTTACAGGAGCAGAGAAAATAACAGCCATGTCGACAAATGAAAAATGACGGGAGTGATCTTGAAATTGCAAAGACATTTGGCAGAGATTTGTTGGACAGATCACCCTCGAGTCTCAGATGAGCTTATATATATTTTGGTGATTAACTGGATCAGACTCTTCTATACTGTTTCTGCTCAAAACAATACAATCGTAAATACTATAATAAACCAGGAGCAATGTCCTGTACCTGCTCCACATCTCAGTTCTGTGTGTCATCTTTCATTTCAGTAGCTGTTTTTGATGAGTCACACTTTCCAACACAGACGGAGAACATATCGTCCTCACGTCAGAGAACAATGACACTCACAGCGGTCATTTGGTTTAATAACGAAAACTAGAACGAAGAGAATAAAACTCATGTTGTTGCTAAAAGTGGACATGGAGTTGTTGTTGTTGGCCCGGATCCTGTCGGTGCCAGATGCAATCTGAAAAGGTTGAGCACCTCTGCAGCAGATTACAACTTCCAGGGATGGACTTACAATCTTATCAGGTGGGGGTGTACTGGCGATGTAACACTTGATTTCCCCTCTCTCGCCTCTGACAGCATACTGCACCGGATCACTGGAGATGATTGGGGGACCTGAGTGGGGGAGACAGGAGAGGACAGGGGAGGAGGAGGATTACTGCACTGAGCCAAGAAGTTTCACTTAGAGAGGTTTGGAAGATACAAAGCATTAATGAGTAGAAACTGATGTAATCCCTGTAAACACAAGGCCTCCAGTGAACAGACAGACTGAAGTTTATCTGCACTGGGTTTAATAATGTGACGCAGTTTTGACACAAGCTGCTTTGACTCTCAGCGTCATGTTGAACATGATGAGCAGGTTTTCTACTTGTTCACTGCACTGACTACTAATGAGTCACACTTCAAACTGGTATTATGTTGGCCACTCATTTGCTGGACATGTAACATGGTGGAGTGTTAACGGTCTTGGCTGTGTTTGAAAGTTATTCATGGATACATATGTCAGGTAAGTCAAGAATGACAAGGCAGGACAGCACCCAAATTGCAAAAAAAAAACAAGAGGGGGGTTAAGTCTCCAGGTCACCAAGCTTTGAGGTCTTCTTATTTAAACAAGGACACATCAGTGAACATCACTGTCCTTTCCTGCTTTGACCGGATATTTTGTCAGCTGCAGCAGATTTAAGGAGCATCTGAACTTGTTTTTTGTCATCGTGTTCTCAGTGAATCGGTTTTGATTTATTAAACAAGTGCTGTCTGTCTGGAAGAGAGATCTGGCATGAAAACTTTGGCTTTGAGCCTGTTTAGAGCTGAAAGATTCGCTCTTGGGTTTGAGTTGGAATGAATCGGGTCTGATTGACATAATTTTACACCCATGTGCTACTATATTCTGTACATTCAGCTGTCAGAGAGACACAGATGGGTGGATCATTGTAGAAGGATTCAACATCAAACAAACACACCAGTGACGTCCATGTTGGTTTAAAATTCATCCTCCATGTTTGACACAGATTTAGTGTTTCAATGCACAGAGGAAAGAGAGAAGAGCGACTGACCGTTGACGGTGAGCGTGACCTCGGTCTCTCCCACTCCGATCCGCGGTACAATGGCTTTGCAGACATACTGACCAGCGTCAGCTTGGCTCACTGACTTCAGAAACAGCTGGTTGTTGTTGCTGAGCACCTGCACACACATAAGAAATAAGTGGATGGATAAGCAGATGCATAAAAAGCAGGCTGGTAGATTTGTGAGGTGGAGAGCGGAGATAGACGGGAGGAGATGTTAAAACGAGGGGAGGGAGTGAGATCTATATTTAATTCATAAAACATGTTGATTTACTCAGCAGGCTCCATTAGTTTTTTTTTCCTGGAGCTTTTCTTAAGTTGTTAGACATGAATTAAAGATTTAAGATACGAGGACCGAGCCTCACTACCAACTGTCTGCTTTATAAGTGAGCAAACATCCATGATATCTGGGTCTGAGATGGTAATAAACGTTGGGATTGGGGGGGTTCTGGAGGATTTGGCTATTGCTCTCAAGTTGGACTTTACCCCTGAATCTGAATCTTTTTAAATCTTTTAAAATGTAAAGTGTAGTGTTCAAGTTTGAAAGATGAGAGGGTCTCACCATGCTCGAGCCCTTTTTGGTCCAGGTCAGGGTGAGAGGAGGATTCCCAGACCACTTGCAATTCAGAGTAACATCAGACTCCACGTCCACGGTGACAGGCCTGGGCTCCACCACCAGGATTGGGCCAACTGCAAAAGAGTAAAAGAACTGAAAAAAAACTCTGCATGAACACATTTTAAGAACTAAAGACTTGGTGGTCAGTGTCCATGTGGATACAAAACTGTGGTTAGAAAAAAAATGCCTAATTTCCATTGTGCGTCCTGCTGCCATGTCTTCCACACATCTTTAACATGTTGCAAGAAACAATGATTCTTCAGACCTGGGGCTTCATTTATAAAAGTTTGCAGCACACAAACAAAACCTTGGCCTTGAATTCTTTGCAGAAAAAGCTGCAGAATTCTGCTCTTCCTTTCACCCATGTGTAGAGATGACGCAAAGTTTTCTTCGCGACAAATCCCCACACGAAGCTCTGTCCTCTAATAAAAATAAGACAAATAACAAATGATCCAAGCTCGATGTACAAAATGCCAGAGTCTATGAAGAGGCTCCTACTGTCAGAACATTACAACAACACATGATGTTCCAATTATCAACAGACTTTTTCATGAATTCTTTAACAACTTCACATTTCAGAGAGAATATGTGAACCTGTGGAGCCTCTCTTGTTCACTGATCTCCATTGGTGATGACATTATGTCATTTGGACCTAAGGCAGCAGAGACAGTGTTGGGGTCTGCTCACTCGCCTGTTTACAATGTTTCTGTCAGCAGACATCTCCATCTCCCCTTCAGTGACAGATGATCGTGGCTCATTAGAAAAGTTTGAATGTTCATGTCTCTTCTGCAGAGACAATTTATGGATCATTGTGTTCTGACACTGAGAGGAGGAAATAATCAAATTCTGGAGCTTGGGCATATGCAGTGATTCAGGATAAATCTACATTGAGATTTATAAATGACACACAAGCCTCCTTCTTCCATTGGTCTATGGTCCAGTTTTGATGCTCACTTGGACTTTCAGAGATCAACAGGATTCAACATGGACACACTCATATACCTCAAACTGCACCACACTACAACTTCTGACTCTTAACTATCACAACCAATGTGAACTTTTCCAGCAGTTTGAACTGTAGCTGCTCTTCTGTTGGATCAGACCATACACACACTTCCATCACTGAACCTCGACCCTGTCAACTTCTGGTCACCAGTGACCACTACAGCCTGGGAATATCCCACAGAGCTGCAGTGTTGAAGACTTCTGTCCTCTAACTATCACAGTTTGACTCTTGTCAAAGTCACTCACTTAAACTGCACATTTTCCTGCTTCCTACACATCAACTTAGCTTATAATAAATGTTCCCTCACTGCCTCATATTTCCACACACTGGCAGGAGCCATTGTAACAAGATAATCAATGTTATTTACTTCATACACTGTCAGTGTCATAATGTCACGACTGATTGGTAAATAAAAAGGTAATGAAACCACCATCTTTCTAAATATATTTATTGTTATTTACTTCATGAACTGAACAGAGAGCAAAGCAAACATCCATTACAAATCTATTCTACACAGCCGCTGACAGTATCTACTACAGTGAAAACTGTGAGTTTCTTTCACCGAATTCAGACAAAAACAAAGTGTGTGTAATATCGTCGTGATCCCACACAGCTGTACTCACAGTGCACGTCCACCAGGATGCTGACGTTGGTGCTGCCCACGGCGTTGAACACCTGACAGGACACAGGCTCGGTGAAGAAGGAGTGATCAGCTGTGGTGACGAACACGCTTTCCCTGGCGCCCTCGAGCAGCACGCCACCTTTGGCCCATCTGAAGGAAAACACGCATCGCCAGTGAATCACAATATTAAAATCATTGTTACACTGGTTTGTAAGCAGGAGACATAAAAAGCACAGCAGTTTCCTTTTACAATATATATATATATAATGTTTTGGTGCTGATCCAAATGTGATTTGGTCTATTAGACACAAGTGTTTTTTATATGATCAATTAAAGCTATTAAACTAACATTTATTGAGCCTTGATGTCAAAACCTGAGGGAATGATTGCAAGTTAAAGATATAAATTTCTTCTTCTTGCCAGATATCTAGCTCAAAATCATATAATCATATTGCACATCTGCCATTAGATGACATTTTAATATACACTCAATAGGCTTAGTGCCTAAGTACTTGGCTCAGTTCCCACACAGGAACCATGTGCTGAGGCTCAAACCTCAGTTTTAAACCACCAAGTTAAAGTCCAGCGTTTAGCAATTCCACCGCTTCAGTTCTGTCACTTTAGATAAAAGTCAGCGTTTAATTGTACCAATGTTCAATACTTTCACCAATTCTGTTCTCTAAGCAGAAATTACAATTCAGGATCACATCCAGAGGGTGAACACAGGCAGATTGGAGCAGACGGAGGAAAACTTATTGGTATTAAAGAGAATTTCAATCTGCCTCCAGACGCAGCTCTGCAGTCCAGTCTGCCACGTGTGCAAATGGATATAAAGCTGCAACAATGTTAAACAGAGCATGGAAACATACCGTACTCTACAGTTTGATGTCAAGTGCTGATGTTAAAGTTCATCCGTACCTGTAGCCTGTGATGGGAGGGTTGGCAGTAGCCTGGCAGGTGAAGGTCACTCTCTCCCCCTCCAGGACTGAGCGAGGCTCAATGGACAGAGTCACTGTGGGTGGATCTGCACACAGACATGAATATTCAGTGCACGACTAAAGACAAAGTGAATGACTGGCAATTTTCACTCATGCCAAATAGCACCAGGATTAATTTCTCACATAAATAAATAAGTCTCACAAAATATAAACTTCACAATGTGGAGCTCTGAAATCCCCACTTGTCTGCAGGCTTCAGCAAAAACAAAGTAGCAGTTCCACATCAACAGTTACTGCAGTTATTCTCACAGTAATCACTAACCACACAAGGTTGGAAAACACATCAATCTGCTCGATTGAATATTCAAACTACAATTTCTCTGCGAGCAGTCGTTCTTTATTTCCTCTGGGACACAACTCAGATCCTTTCCACACAAAAAGTTTGGCGTTTTCCAGATGTTGAAGACAATCAACTTTGCTGAAACAGCTTCAGGTGAAAATTATTGGCCACATCACTGATGCAAAAAACAAGTCAGGCATCTATATCAAATCTGGATAAAGTCCAGGACTGAGAGTGTTAAACAATAGAGACTGTAAATTCATCCTCACAGCATATGTGTTGTTTTTGTTGATAGTTACTACAAAAACAACTAAGTGCTGATTAATGCACCGTCACCATGTCATGGAGGAAAAATAAAGCAACATACGGTGGACGTTGAGTTTGACAGTGGCTCGTTTTCCCATGGGCACCGCTGGGTTGCTTGCCACGCAAGTGAAATTGGAGCCGCTGTCAGTATCAACGGGTGTGATGGGGAGGTAGCTCCGGGTCGTCACCCTCTTCCTGTCCGGTAGAACTTCCTGCTCCACAAAGACAGGAGAGGAGAGGAGGGTGTGAGTAGGATTCAGGGAGGAGAACTGACAGAGGGCAAGAGGGAGTGCACAGCAGAGGGAAAGAACAAAAAGGAGGGAACAGGGAGGATCATGGGAAACAAGAGAGAGGACGTTGAGAAGAAACAAAAGAGAGAAATTAACAATCTGGAAATAAAGAAGACTTAACGAGAAAGAAAAGAGATTGGAAACTGAAAAGGTACAAGGGAGAATTTAAACCGAGATAATTTAGAGAATCTTTATCTCCTTGTTCTTTATCTTCATGATTTGAAAGTTTAATGTTTGTGCAGAAAAGTGTCTGTCTACAAAATATTCTTCCAAATAATATTAGCAATTCAGTTCCCTAATGACGTTGGGCTTTGCATTTAAAATGAGAGCAGAAAACAAACTCAGTCATTTCGCTGATTAATCAGCTACAACAACTGTTTTTGCTGATGTCACTTTAAATATATTATATTTGAGAAGAAGCGACTCCACAGACTGTGTGATTGTGTCGGGCACGTTCCTCTATTTCTTGACATTTTACATTTTACAGCTTAAAGGACGTCTTTATTAGCTAAATATTCATCATTCCATCAGAAAATAATTATAATAATTTTGAGCTGAAGCCATAAAACTCAGGTTATAAATCCTCTGCTGCACAATAAGATCATAAAGTTCAGTTTCCTTGGATTCAGGAGGTGGGTAGTTTTGCACTGCAGCTACAAAATCTGTCAAGAAAGTGTGTTGAGCTCTCAGTGTGGAGTAAATGCGTGGTCACTAACACACTAATATAAGTGCAGCATGTAATATGTATGAGTCTGTGTGGGGGGCATAAAGCTAAGAGCAAGAGATGTGAAAACATCTGTGTTTGAGTGTGTGAGTCAGTGTTTGCTGTTGCATATGAAAGCAGAAAGTGTGTGTGTGTGTGCGTGTGTGCGTGTACGACATATAGGGGTGTGAAGACTGTGAATGCAGAGAAAATAGTGCAAAATGTATCAACAAGAAAGTCAATATATAAGTATCACTGTACAATTCCCTTCTGTGTGTGTGAGAGAGAGATGTTTAATTAAACATGTCTTTGTGTCTGACACTTTGTCACAACTGTAAAATGTGAAAAAAGTCTTTTTCTGTGCTGTATATTTCTGTTTCCTCAAGGTGAGAACGTGGTTGACAACAGTTATTATTAGTCTCACAACAACAGATCAACTAAAGATCAGACTGAGGTTGAAATGTCTGATTTAATAAACAGATGATTCATTTGAAAATTAACAAAAAAAAAAGATAAGTACATAAGTAGTAGTAGATAGAAGTAAAATAAATATCTAAGCTTAATTCCAAACTTAACACCTTTTATTCAACTTTGAAAACCTGTTAAAAGTCGACAAACCCTCACCTTCAGCAGTCTGACAATGAAATATGCACATCACGCCATGTCAACCCCATTAATCTGTGTTGACACAGTGTGATGTGAATATTTCATGAAAAGTAAAGTACACTGGTGTGATTTTATGATTTTCCATCGTAAAGTTTGCAAATAGAAAATGTGCCACCAAAGGAGCTGGACCCTTGTTGATAGTGCAGCTTAAAAGCACAACAATAATAATAAGAAGAAAATTGTAGCAGAGTCATTCCCCTTTTCTTTGGCCCATTTACAAAAAAATACTCATTTGAGTATTAAGATTAAGAGGTCTTTAATACATTTATTGTTAGTTTGATGTCATGTATGTATTTGCAAACTAGTTTATTTAAAGGTGACAGAGAATGGTTAAACGGGGTTTTGATCCTTGTTCTGTGGTGTGACGTATACACAATAAAATTGTGGTTGGATGTGTAACGCCTCAGAAGCTTCATAAAAACCTCTCTCAGAAAGCTATTTTAGGGTGAGGGATTTTAAACGCGTGGTTTTGCACCTATTTAGCATCTTTTGCACCTATTTAGCATCGTAACTAGCAACCTCATTAGGAAATGAAAGCACTTGACACTGATTGGCTGCCTTCACTGTCACTGTAATGCAAATGTAACTTTGCTGGCTTTGGAACACGGACAGACCATCTTTTTACAGCTATTTGTCTTTAAAGGGGGGGGGGATAGTTTTTGAAATCGTTTTTGAAAAGGAGATGTTTTTAGAATTTGTAGCACTTTTTTGCATGTTGATGAATGTGGGTGGACTATTGTTCTTTAACAAAGACGAGGTAAAAGCAGTTTTTGATTCTCTGTCACCCTTAAGTTGTCAAAGTCAGTTAATGTTCTGTGTGTAACCTCTACACTTGCAGCCTGTCCCACCATGCATCCGGCACAGCCTGCAACACTAACATTAATCATCAGCACATCATCAAATGATATGTTGTTTGATGTGAAAAAAGTGTTAAAAAAAAAAAAAAAAGTTTAAAAAGCGTTAAAATTAAATTAAACATATCCCACATCCCACAACACTATATGTCTGGTTTTCATTTCAGTCAATAGAATAAACACTTCACAGAGTAAGAAGTTCAGAAAATAAGATGTTTTCCTTGATCATTTATTATCAGAGATGTTTAGTGGTAAAAATGCCAGTAAATGGTTTTAGTTAGTGCTGCAGCTGCATCTGGGATTTGTGCTCATTCACTGACGCTCTAGAAAATAAAAACTGCATTAATTGGGTCCCAGATGCTTAAAGTCCAGGTTTCAAGACACAACATACAGGTCAGACGTGGTGAACATCACTTCTGCTGAGATATTTTCATTGTGTCAACTGAGAAGCAGCAAAGTTCCGTGTTAAAATTGTGCACACCTTATTTCCCTAACGCAAGACTCAGGGGACGCTGTGTGCCTTCAGGCATATGTACTGTAATTCTCCTCTGCTGTGCCCACGGCAAAAAGCATAGAAACAAACAAATAACCAAACAGAGGGTGGATGTTGTCGAGAAGCAGATTTAAACACTCAAATTTGTACTACAGAGTCTTTTGTGGCCACTGTAAACCATAGGAGGTTAAACAGATCTCATTTTCGTGTATTAAACTTTACGTGTATTTTTTTTGTACCACTGTTCCCCTGCGCACGTGCATTGGTTGTTATCTATGCATGAGAGTATGTGAGAGAGAGTCACCGTGGACTGCCGGGCTCCCTCCACAGCGACTCCATCCTTGGTCCACTGGATGTGTGCTGCAGGCTTGGCCCCACGGGTCACACAAGTCAGGTTGTATGGGGTCCCAGCCATCAGCAAGAGCTCCGGGGTTCCCTCCACCACCGGGTCCTCGGGTGGGACTGCAGGAGAAATAAACACATACACAAGTAAATAAATACATCCCTGTGTGTGCTCATGCATACGAATAAACCTGTAAATATGCCAACTGGTACATCAGGTTGAGATGAAAGCATTTCCATCAAGCTACAAACAAGGTTAGCTCGACCTTCAACCTCTTTACTGCAGTGTCCACGGTAACAAACCTTCAAATTATATTATTATATTTAAATTATATATATATATTTAGCAGAAATTATATATTTCTGCTAAAATATTTATTATTTTGTGGTCTAATACATGTTTTAACATAATACTGGCAGAATACCGCTCTAGAAAAGGTAACTGCTCAACTCCTGGATTGAGGAAGATGACTTAGTGACACAAACAGGAAACACAAGCCACATAAGATACAGTTGATACTACAGAGGCCCTGAGAGTGACCACCTTCCACCAGCAGTACAGCTTTATATAGGCACCAGAACTGGTGTCTACCAACCACATCGTTAATCTCAGAGTGTAAAGGTGCCTGTGAGTGTAAAAGTCAGGAAGCATTTTCCTCACAACGACATATCCGCTTGACTTTCTGCAATGTGATCAGCACCTCAGGTTTCCCTTAGAAAGAAAAGGTCCTTTGCTCGAACTCTGACGGTTGACAGATTCAAAATCAGAAAAGAAAAGGAATCAGAAAACTTTGCCATGTACCTGCAGCTGCAGTTCACTTACTGAGCACATTGAGTTTGGCCCTTCTGGAGCGTAGGGCAGCCTCTGTGGCCTGACACTCGTACAGGGAGTCATCAGACAGCTCAGCGTTGGAGATCTCCAAATTGTACTGGCCGATGTCCAGTGCCCGCAGCACACGATACCTGGGCCAGGCTGCAGGACACACACACACACACACACACACACAGGTATGCAGTTAAAAAGACAAAGCTCACTCTGTGATTCATGCATCATAACACGGTTTATTTGCAGGTCAGAAAAGCCCTGTCGTTTGGAAAATTAACTTCAGGAATGTGATTTAAAAATAGTGAAACACCTGGAAAACACAAGCCACTGTTCGGTGAAGGGAAAAGGAAATGGCACATTGCGCGTCGCTGTTACAGTCATGAGTCATCATAATAGCACTGCCTTAACAAAAGATCTGAGTCGGAGGATAGTATCATCTTTATATTCGACACGCTGAGTGATGAGTAATTTTTTTTTTTTTTTTTTTTTCTGTCGTCTTCAAAGAAATTGAGGTGAAAATATAAATATAACAACTTCAGGTTCACAATATGCAGTACTTTTTTTACACATTGCCATTGATCTGTTGTTATGATAAATGTTTCAAACCCTTCACGTCCTAGCAAGCTTCAGAGGATAACAGAAATGGAAATATGAATGGGAAACATATCATTAATAATCCACTGATGATGAACAGTATCCACATAGAAACTGTTCAGAGCACAGTTTATTCTATGGATGATCCAGGGCAACGATGAACTGTACAAACAATTTTCTATTCACCTTTATTTCACTGAGGTTGCAACAGAAAGTTTAGAAAAGTACAGTTTATCTCCAAATATCAGAACCTACCTCAGAGGACACAGAGCACAAAGCTTAAAACACTTGCATTGCAACACTGTTGTGTTGTTGTATTAAGAAGAAAAACTTGGCTCGCGGCCAAACCCTAAACCTCAGTTTTCCCCCTAAAGACTCAAACTACAAACCGTTTCACTCTTACACTGATAAACCACAACTTTTTAACCACCTGAATTATATTGCGGAGGTTATATTTTCCCTCCTGTTCCACTAAAGCAGCTCTGACCCATCAGCAAATGGACATAGTCTGTGGTGATGTTCTGTGGTTATGTGTTGATCCCTTATGGATCTAGTTTGTTCCAGTACAAGTTTGGAAGCTTCGTCAACACCTTGGGTTCCTCGTTTCCTTTCCTTGAGCAGGTTATCAGCAGCATCTGAATTTCTGCAGCTCTGCTGCCGTTGTCATTGAGGTTGTTTCTCATCAGATCACTGCAGTGTAACAAGACTCTCAATGTTTTTCACTTCACTCATCAGTGCTCTTAATGTTGTGGCTGACCAGTGTGACATCAGCAAGTGGGCGACAGTAGTGAAGGATGGCACGTTATGTTACCTTGACGTTACCTTCACGCTACATCACCGGGTTCAGTTTAGTGGGTTTGTAGGCAGTAGGTAGGCTACAGGGTCAATTAACTCAGCAGTTTGTTGGTTAAGACAAAGAGAGCATGAAGGCCACTGCATTTGGTTCCATTCTTTAACAAAGATCAGTTCTTCATGGTTTATTGCTTCATTGACTCAAGCTGAACTGTCAGGACCTTCAGGCCTCCTACATGAGGCTGATCAGGCTCTTTGTTCAGACAGGAAAGAAGGTGTGTTAGCTGATTATACAGCCTCTGTGGGTGGAGCTGCAGTGAGGGTGGAGAGAGTGTGGCAATGGTAGTGAGATTTTCTACAGCAACTTTTTACTTTACTTTGTTCACTTTCTACATGACTGAAGTGTTTAAGGAGCAACTGTCTGATTTGGAGAGAGCAAACAGAGGTCATTTTAAAATAATTACAGCTTATTTAGTCAATGTTACAATCCCTGTATTTCACATCACTACACAATCAACTGTGGGCAATTCCCTCACGCAGTCTGAAGAAATGTCCACTTGTGGTAAATGATTCATAAATGGCTCAGAAGTTCATTAACAGCAACCTCTGATATAGTGTGAGTCTCAGTCTTAAACATGAGATAGAACTAAGTGAGGATCTCAACCTGCACAAAGATCATGTTTATTTCTCAGTAAATATCTTACAAATATTAAGCACAAAAAAGAGAAATCCTTTGAAAAACATCTTTCATTCATCGTCTCTGACTGTGTTGCTGAGCTGCCCAAGCCGCAGACGACTGACGCTTGACTTGTTTACAAGATAAAGCAAATGTAAAAGCTCTCGCAAAATGGATAAAAGCCAAACAGGCCGTTGTATTGCATCAGTCAGAGACAGAGATCAGCAAATGGTGCACGTACTTATGTGAAAATGTCAGAGCTTTTAATCACAGCGCGAAGGCATTGCTCACTGAGCGTTCAGTGCCTTTATTTCGGAAGTTTTGAAGACCTTTCTGCATCAACCAGAGCTGTGTGGAGATGATGATTGTAGGCGCTTTACACAAACAAGCCAGAGACAGGTAATGAATACACACACAGAGTAAGAGATGAATGGTTGGTTTCTGCATTGGCTTTCACCACACACACATCAAGCAATCTAGCGTCACACACTAAATACAGAAGCACACCACCCTCCCCTACTCTTTTCTCTCTGTTTGAACCCTCTCCTCTCAGACAGACATAACTGAGCGTGACGTCCCACTAGGGGGCACTCCTTGATGCTCCGAGCCTGATCCTAACATGACATCATGGATTCAGATGGCACAGGCAGACGGGTACGGAGAGGAGGAAGGAGGGGTTGGCTGGGCTGGTGGTGGTAGTGGTGACGAGGAGGGGGGCAACACAAAAGTATTAGTGGAGATTACATCATCCACTCCAGCACCTCGCAGCATAGCAACCACAGAGGTGAAAGCACCCTGGGGAAGAGGAGAAGGAGAAGACGGAGGAGGAAGAAGAACAATAAACTGCCACCACTGATGCCTGCAGGTAGGGAGCACAGGAGTGTGTGTGTGTGTCTGCATTAATACATGTAAGGATGATACACGTTAGATACACACTGTTGTACTCTCATCATATATTAAAGACATTTTCTTTGCATCATGAAAATTCTTTCTATTTAAATGTGATGAGATGAAAGTGTTTGTGTCAGTGAATGAACGCAGAGCTGCTGCTGAGTGTGTGTGTGGGTGTTCAAACTGCAGGTATGAATTTACCGAACGCCTACTCAGTCATCAGCAGCCGTATAAAACCATACAGGCCACATAACAACTACCTCTTATACATCTTCAACATAGCAACACATCGTTAGAGCAGAATAAATTAGTACGATTTGTTAGTGCAAATATTAACAACTCAACAGACTCCCCTGCTTCCACTCCCTCCTTCTCTCCTTCTATACACGACATGACTTAGTGTTCCCAATAAATAAAGCAGAGAAGCCAAAGATTGAGAGACAATATGTCAGAGATGAAGGAGAGAATGGCAGCGCAGACAATCTCAGGATAAAGAATGAGCATGAGGTGATGATAGATGGTTGAGGAGCAGAGGAGGGAAAAAAAGAGAGAGAGAGACAAAGAGAACAACATGTTTATCAAACGCTGGTGTGTTTGCCACTACCACCGTGACTGCGTTCACCAAAAAAAAAAAAAAAAAAAAAGGGACAAAGAGAGCATTACCAACGGACAGAAAGAAAGAAAGAAAGAGAGAGAGAGAGAGAGAGAGAGAGAGGTAAGAAGAGAGAGGGATGAAAAAGAAGTGATGGGAAAACACAACAACAAGGAATAAGAAGAGGAAGAAGAGATGTGGGAAATTCATGAAGCACGTGATGATGGAGCTGAGACGTGTTGACCTTTACTGAACCTGTGAATTCAATTGAGTTGAACACAAGATTCACATCACATGTCACATTATCACCACACTGACAATGTATGTGTGTGTGTGTACATCTACAGCAGCTGATGATGAGAAATGAGATCAGTATTTCAGAGCTGAAAGGAAACAAAGTGTTAATGAACTCACCATTCGTAATGTTGAGGACATTATTGAGGACGTTGAGGACATTATTAAAGCAGTAAAATGAATATCTGTGACATTTTGAACATGTCATTTTAAAAGAGGAAACCATTTGTCTATTTTATGTTATTCTCCAGAAAAAACGTTAAGACACGTTGGAGATGCTCGAATTTGTCATTATTGTTATTATTATTATTATTATTATTATTATTATTATTATTATATAAGACAAAAGCAGGTTTTGTTCATTCAATTCAGTCCTGTTTACATGTATTTATGCAAAAAAAAATTAATCAATAAAACACTTTTTGTCAACAAGAGGCTCTTAGCTGATTATGGTGAAGTGTTTTGGTTTTTAATATTTCATGCAGTATTTAATTATCTGTCGGTGAAGTTTCTCATTTCTGGGACATGGAGAGGCTTTTCTCATCCTTGAGCACATGAAAAGTCTCAGGGATCATTTTCATTCACTGCCAAATTGTATCATAGGCAAAGAGTCGGAGTGATCAGCAGCTGCAGCCATAAAATCTCAGCATCAACATTCAGCGAGCCGCCGCGGTCGAAAGCCTGTTTAAACACACTAAAGGACTGAGGTCAGCGAAGAAGGACGTTTTTGCTTTTCTTCATCTTCCCTCTGCGTCTTATTCTTTCATTCATCACTTTAAAGTTTCTTTGATCGTTTCCTGAGTGGTGGAGGGAAAATAAAACAGTCTCCATGTTTTGAGACTTTGACCCTCAGACTCGCCTCACTTTTGTTTGCCTGTGATTCCCTGTTATCTCAGAGACGTGGTGTATTCTTCTGTTGCTCTCGCTGTAAGTCGCTGTGGACGTGCGTGTCAGCTTAAAATGTAAATGCAAATGTGCGTGTGCTTTTGTCAGCAGTGTAAGGGATTTTCTCTAATTCAGCATGATATACAGGACTCATTTCTGCCCAGATTGTCACTCACATGCCTCTTGGCTCCTGACTCTCCCTCTCTTGGTACAGTCTTCATTCCCTTAATGTTAAAAAAAACCCTTCACTTTTCAGCCATAATAGCTTTTGTCAGGGTACTTACAGTCTAAACTGAAACCGTGGCCGAGTTATTCTCCTTCTTCACTTCACTTTGATCCCTGCAGCTTGGTGAATCTGTGAGTTTTCTTCTTTTTTTTTACTCTCACAGGATTTCTGCCCCCAGTCCCCTCGTCCCCCAGCCTCACCTCGTAGACCCTCGCCGATGCCGAGGGCCAGGCCGTCCTTGGTCCACTGGACAATGCCGGTGTAGTTGAAGACCACGCAGGACAGCACCACCCGTTCTCCCAGTACCACCGACTGGTCCGCGGGTTCCTGGGAGAAGCGAACGCACCACACTGCAGAGGAGAGGACAGAGAGGGAAATCAATTTTAAGTTCGTTCGCTGTGACCCGGCCATGAGCTGCCATCTTTTATTGCACTGTATCGAGCTACACGGTCCCTGTCCGGTCTTATCGACTCGTGCTTGTCCATACGGTGGCTGTTGGGGTGATTTGTTATGCATTTTTATTGTGTATATGCTGTTTTTATTGTCCTTTTTTATTATGTGCTTTTATTTAGAGTGTGTTTTAATATAAACTCTTTCTGAGTGAAATTTCTCTTATGGGACTGTGAAGTTTTTTATGCACATATGCATGAATAGAAGGACATGGACACCCACAGCTCTGTTGGTAAAACCTGCACATTTGTCGTTTCTTTGTGCCTTCAGCCTTCGTTTCGTCTCTTTCTTGCCCCTTTTCAAGGATTTCCCTGGACTTCACTGAGGCTTATGTGCCTCTGCGTGGGGAAATGTGAGTGAAAGTGTGTGTGTGCATGCAAAGATGTGTAACCGTGTGCTTGTGTAGCAAGAACATCATTGCCAAGCTGCGATACAGCCTGCTGTTTTTCATCACGCAGTACAAAGGATTTTGCTTACACACACACATTTCCTCCGGCAAAATAAGCCTTTTGGCTATTGCAGCGCCTCTGAAATACACGGATATAAAAACTACAAGTGTAGCGCAGGCATACATTAGCGCCCTCGCACAAAGAGAATGTGTCAGGTGAGGAGGCGAGGAACTAACCCGGCGCTGGTTTTCAGCCGTTTGCATCATCAGGTAAAATTGCTTCATATTCCAGAGAAACTCTTCGCAAGACGGCGCGTTAATTAAGGCAGAAGACAACACACACACACACCTCACTGAGTCACACATACATACACACAACCACAAAGTTGGTGTTTGTCTTCCTGTGGGCTATTCTGTTCTTGGATCATGGTTAAAACAATCCTATTAGCTAATTAAGGTAAAACTGGTTAATAAAGTCGTCCATGGCTCTGAGCATCGCGTCTCAGTGGGATTCAGCCACAAAGGTGCAAACAACAGGAGATTTGCTGATTTGTCAGGAGGATTACGCGACCTGCCACGTTATCTGTGAACGAGCCTCCTTATGCTCAACACGCAAAAATGAGGATATACTTTGTTTGAACATGAATGTTTCAACAAGTTTCCTCCTGAATATCGAATCAAGACGAGAGTGCAGAGCCGGAGCTCATCAACCCTAAAACATTTTACTGGAGCTCCAGTAGATTTTGCTTCTATAAACATTGTTTTATGGACAAATGTACATGAAGAGATTATGAAATAATTTTGTTCAGAGTGTTCAAGCACATTGTGTTAACTGTCCATCTTCACTGCGTGATATTGAAAAAAAGCAAAAATCTGTCCATAAAAACTGGTCACAGGCAATTTTTGGCACCCATCCATCCATCAGCCACACTTATCCTCTCAGCTCTGCGGTCCATCACAGGGCTGATATACAGAGACAAACAGCTATTCACACTCATGTTCACACCTACAAGCAACATAGAGTCACCAGTTGGCCTGACCTGCATGTGTTTAGACTGTGGGAGGAATCTGGAGAAACCCAGAGAAAACATACGCAGGCAATCTGAAGAATACACCTTCACTTGGTTGGCCATGTTGGTTAAAATACAGGCTATTTTTGACCTTTGACCTCTAGAATATTCGTGGTAATCTGACTTTGTTCAGTGAACACTTTTTCACTACATAAAAAAACAAACTGTTCACTGAAATGTACAACTCCAGTTCACGCTTCTGCTCAGGTGGGGAAATCCTCTGTTTTATTTATACATGTAGTTCATTATTTACATGAGGAATGAATGAAAATTATGTCATGTCTTTATAACAACTTTCAGAGCCCTGAAAATTTACATTTTTGATTTTCCAAAGTCTAGACAGGAACTATCATGATGTTCTCAGATATTTAGAGGTTAATACATTTTTCTATCTGTCAGATTCAGAAGGAAAAGATGAAATAGTGAATACTGAAGCTGATTCTTTCTACAGTGAAAAGAAGAGGATGATGATGAAGAACAGGAAAAAGAAGCTGCCATAAAGTGATTTCCTGCTGACATGATTGATTTATGTGTGGGTCATGTTCTGCATGATTTATGCAAAATTAATAGCTATTACAATTAGAAGACGTCTTCCCCCGTGTTGAATTCTATACTGAACAATGCATATTCTCCTGGGACACACACGTACCCTTGTGTGTGTGTGTGTGTGTGTGTGTGTGAGTGAGTGAGAGAGAGAGAGAAAATGACAGAGACAAAAAGGAGACAGAGAACATTTCTGTTCTGTATGTGTGTTGTGATATTTGAGAGTGCATGTGTGTGTGTGTGTGTGTGTGTCTGTGTCTGTGTGTGTGTGTGTGTGTGTCTGTGTTGGGGGGAGGAGGGTTGGTATCCCGTAGGGTTAATTACATCTCTGTTCTCTGTCAGTGCGGCTCTCTCCTCCGCGATCTGAGTCCCTGCTGCAGGCTGACAGGACCCACACACACATGTACACACAGAAATATATGCGCAAATTCTCATAAACACACATACACACACACAGACAAGCACACGCACAAACAGTATCACTTCAGCCCCCCATTCATTTTCAGATTCCCTGCTTGCTGTCTTCTCTCCTCCTTCTCCTTCTCCAACTCCTTCTTTTGTTCCTTCCTTGTTTCCTTTTCTTCTCTTTTCTCTCTCACTCCTTAGCCCACCTCTCTGTGCCTCCTCCTTTGCTCTCTTACTGTTTTCCTTTTTCCTCTGTTTCCTCACCTCTCTCCCTCCTCCGTCATCTCTGTCTTAGCCTCTGTCTTTGTCCTCCTCCTTTCTCTTTGTCTTTGCCTCCCTGCATCATTACCCTGAGGGATGATGTTAGGTATATCTTCTCTTCCTCTCTCATTGCATAATGTACCCAGTGGTACAATAGACGGAGCCTCACAATTACAGCTCTGGCATCCAAACATATTAACCATAATATCTTTTGTCCTCTTTTCTCAGTATTAAACATCCATACAACCACTATCTAACCAGCTCTTTATTGGTTTATACACTTCACTTTTAACTACAAAGTCTCTTACTGTATTATACAAATGTCCACATAGTCCATTATACATGAGCTGAAGTATTAAGACTCAGTGAAAACAGAATACATACTAGAAACAGAGGTCCTGGTGAAAATCAGTGCTTAACAGTAAAAATGTATCCACCAGACCTTTAAAAGGCATCCACCTATGTCATGTTTTCTTGTTCATTTATGTGAAAACATGTTTTGGTTTTAAGTCTGTTCACAAAAAAATTCTGTCCTGAAATTCAATTGACACTGTGACAGTTCAACATGTAGACAGGTTCATGTGTGCTTTACTGGTTTTACTGGTCCTGGTTTTAAGTTTAATCCTGGTTTGTTCAGGAAGACAATCTTTGTGCCTCTACAGACAGAAGATCCACTATGGACTCACCCATGTCCTCCAAAGCAGCCAATCTATACTTGGAGGATGTGGAAAACAAAGCCTTGACCACTTTGTCAGGCTCCCAGCCAAAAGTGCAGATGTGTGGAGGAAACACCTGAGGAAAAATCAAAACCCACATGGTGGAAATCCTCACATCGATGTAGTGGATCTCAAATTCACTCACAAGGAGTTTCAGGGGAAACAATCTGCCTTTTTGGTCTGAGATTTTCACACTGAACAAGACAGAAGCCTCAGTGTTGAGGCCTAATGAAAACCCCCAAACAGAGGCTGGTGTTTGACTCCCACTGCCCAATGGAAAAGAAACTGGGTTCATTAGGACCCTACATGAGATAGTTCATACAATGGCAGAGGGAAAAGAGAAGGAGCAAAAACACATCAAGGAAGCACTTCATAAGTGCAGGGATCCCAACTGGGCTTTTGTTAAGACCAGGAAAACAAGCAAAATGGACAGTGAGGGAAACAGCAACAAATGCAAGAACATTATCAGTGTCCAACCCTGCAGGACTATTTGAGAAACTCAGATATAGAGGAGGATCTTCTACAAACATAAAATCCCTGTATACTACAGACCCAGTAACTCACAGAGGCAGCAGTTGAAGTGAAAACAAAACCCTGTGACAACTGTGATGTTTGTATTTTATCCACAGAAGACCCTTTTCTTTCAAACAGTAGTAACAGAAGCCTCTTCATCAAACTGGAACAACCATCACTGACAAGATGAGCTGGTCTGAGACTCCACTGATCAGCTTCCTACAGTTCAATCTTCAGCACTTCCCAAGAGACTGAATCCACATTTACACTGAGACTCAGCTCGTTCAACGACTTACAACTACCACAGATCACACTAACAACCCTCTAGCTCTCCGGTGACCCCAATGACCTACAGGATGTCTAGGAGGACCAATGACCCATGGGACCTCAACAACTCTCCTCGGGGCCTTTGGTCCTAGAGAAGATGAAAACCTGTAGCTCCACATGAGTCAGACAGCAACCGAAGGAGTCTTATAGATGAGATGTGAAATATCTTCAAGGGTTTGAAGAAGTTCAGCTGCATTTCTCCCTAATGCTACCTATAGATTATCAGTACTTGAATGACTGAAAACCTGCAAATCTTTCTATCTCAGTCATTCACAGAGTTGCTCTTCCCACTTGCAGTCTGTGGGTAGTTTATGGTAAACCAGTCAGATCTTGCTACAATCTCAAAATCCCTAAATCCCTAAATAGAAAGTCTCAGCTGTTTTAAATGTGATGACATCTCAGTGATCTAAACACCCACATCTCACTTTCTCCTCTTGTTCATGCACATGGCGATGAAAATGATCTTTCTTTTACAAAAAAAAAAAAAAAAAATTCATTTCTCTCCTGATTGAAATGACTGATGCTTATTTCTTAGTTGAGAAACAGCATCTTTGCTTCAGTTTTGATGCCTGTTGTTGAACCAATATGGTGACGAATCCTGACACTATGACACTAGTGTGTGACTTTTCTTTCTGTTGATTGACAGATGTGAATCATATTGAGAAACACTCATATTTTTCAGGCAGTTCACATGTTTTAGATCAACTCAGAGAGAGAGAAACCGAAATTGTTAACCGAGAACAAGAATTTACAAATTGCTTTTCCAGACAATGACGAGTTATTCTGTTGACATCTAAACACTGATTTTTCATGCTGGATGTTGGAAACTCAACATTTTGACTGCTTTGCCATCAAAATGAGATATTTTGTCAACTTATTAGATGTGGTCTTAGAGCAGCCTGAAGAATGCAGCCACTGTTTGAGCTCCAGACCTCCAACATGGCCGCCAGAGGCCAAGTACAATTTCCTGCAAGAAAACCATTCCTGTGTTGAAATGAAAGGACAGTTTGTGAGGTTTGTAACCCTAAACTGCAGCTCTCCACACCCCGAAGCCTTCATCCTTCCTCACCCCCACCTCTTAAAACTGCCACGCTGACCCTCAGCGTGTATTCATGTCCCAGCTTTGCCTCTAGGCTACAGCTCGCTCCCATTTCAGTTACTTCACACCGCTCACACTGTGTATGTGTGTTCACATGTGAGTGTGCATATGTGTGAGTATTGTCCGTGTTTACACGCATGCCTGCATGCATATCTCTCATTGTTGTGTTGTGTATGCTGTGTGCATATAGTTGCCATTTCTGAAAAGGCAGCAAAGGGCAAAGTGTGGATGGGAGAATGAAAAAAAGTGTTTGCATGAGAGAACGAGAAAGGAGTGAGATAGGGAGAAATTGTGTGTGTGTGTGTGTGTGTGTGTGAGGGGGTAGGGAGAAAGACAGAGAAAAATAAAAGTGAGAGGTGAAAGAGAAAAGAGGTACAGAAAGACAAATATCAGGAGAAAATGTTTGTGACATTTTGTAGTTTATGAATGTACTCAGGAAGTTGAATGGAAATGTGAAAATGCATTTAAATCATCCTAATACAATTCCCCCAACACTGCAAAATAAAAAAAATAAATAAATAAAAAAAAGAACGAAAAGAAAGAAAGAAACCTTGACACTTGCTTAAAGTGGAAAATGTTTTTGTTTTTTGTTGATAAAGCATTTTTCTGAATAAATTCTGGCTCAGGTTTTGTCATTTCACGAAGGTCAGATGAGGTTTTCAGGACCAGGAACATGTGATGTGTTGATGCTCAGTCGCTGCTTTTTAATCATTAGCTTATATATTGATTTCTATGCATTATTAGTATTTATTTCTTTATTAAGTGACCTCATTGTTTGTTGATCGGTGCCCTTGACACACTGAAGTGTTTGTGGATCATAGATGGTGTGAGTATCTGATTTAAGTGGTTAACTGAAAATAAAGTCATCTGAGTCTGAATCAGTTTGGATTAAAAGGTGAAATATAACTCTGAGATTCACGCCTCTTAGTCATTTGAACAGGATGACTGTGTGCATGTGTCCTGTCTTCACAAATCTCTTCTTGCAAACCTGACCTGAGCTCATATTTCACTCGACACGTTTCTGAATGATGCATTTCCACCATCACAGCTCTTTGCATATTTTTAACACAGAGCTGTTTCTCAGTGTCGAACGCCTGCTGACAGATGAGTGGAAATGTTGTGAAATGACAACAAAGAAAACAGACTTGAATTAAAGAGGGAGAATCAGTGCGTGTGCAGGGAAACATATTGCTTAATGCACTGCTGCATCGTGTTAGATCAGTTTATTAATTAGACTGTTTCTGCTGTTTTGATTCAGTTTTCTGTCACATCACAAACCCATGTGTCCCTGCAGTCACTTCCAGACAATGGTTTGAATAATGACAAAATGCTGGTCTCTGATTGGCTGTAAGGGAAATCTGCATCATTCCTGTGGGATGTGTTTACTGTCGCCTTGTTTATTGTGAGGTCTTGGAAATATTGTTCATGTAACATTCATGGCCCTGAAGCAAACAGAGTTAAAACTGACATAGATGAACCCACAGAGACGAAGAAGGACAGTGAGTGAGACAGACACGGGACACACACAGATGATAACAGTGTCCTGTGTGTCCCCAGCTCACTCTGTGTTTGCTGTAAACACAAGCTCTGTGATTTCCCAGAGTTCCCCTCTCCACCAAAC